>OX365955.1:21183321-22433321 GCA_947247005.1 Spisula solida
ACTTTGATGCTTCAAACTGACCTCAGATTGGCAAAATATTTCGAGCCAACTACCTGTCCAAGGCATCTACTATTTACTAGTACATCATCAATTTGTTGGGATCAAAGAACCTGTTATAGGTTTTTAGGGAGTTTGGAGCAAAACTATAATATGACTCATCAAAGTTCTACTGTATTTTGTAAACATTTGATATGTCTTCCTTTCTGCAGTGTTCACTGGTACTTAAGTAAAATTTGTCCTGGATAGGTTATGCTACCTGAAGCTGACTTATTTTACAGTTTCTTCTTTGAACTTTGAAAATAAAAAAATGGGCCACCATTTTGTGAACTTGGAATATGCTTCAAGGTTGTACATGTATGTTACATGATTAGAGTGTCATTTGAGGACATTTTGGATTGCAAAGATATTTTGTGGCAGATTGATTCTTGTTGATAAGAGTATTGTAATATTTAGCTTCATTTATAAACATATATCCATATTAGAATGCCTAAAAGATTTGTAGATTGACAATTTTTTTAAAGTTTGTTATAAGATTTTGGATTTGAAAAATTCAGTTTCGGAAAACTAATTTCAGATTATTGCAAGAACGTGAGATTGTAGCGTACTGTGATTTACACGGACATAGTCGTCGTCAAAATGTGTTCATATATGGCTGCGAGAACAGACATCAGCCAGATAAACGATTACGGGAGAGAATCTTCCCTTGTATGCTCTACAAAAACTCTCCAGATAAGGTTGGTTTCTACATGTGACGTATACTTCAATGCGGACTATGTATTCAAGTCTATGATTGAGCCAAGAGCCAAAATGCAGTAGTACCTACCCCCCATCAAATCATCCTTGTAAAAACACCATTTCTGAGTACACCGGTAGGTTAGACTGAGTCTGAACCCTTCTGTTTCATAAATTTTTAGACAGAAAGGAGGATATCTGCCTAAGGATGAAAGAATCACAAGCCTGAACTTTTGTTTAGGGTCCAAATATCTTGTTATATTGATATTGTGGTACTATGATCCTATTAATGTGTACAGTCTGGCACTTAGTAAGATGGAATATCTAAGTACAGCCAGGTCTTGTTTCATTGTAGATACTTTTAAAACTGATTCAATGAATGCAATTTCATTACACTCTTGATATCCTTTATATAAAATCTATAGCATTTTTGCCTGATATTTGAACAATGTTCTACTTTCAGTTTCATTTTGATGTTTGTATGATGTTCTACTTTTAGTTTCATTTTGATATTTGTGCAATATTCTAATTTCAGTTTCACTTTGATATTTGAACAATATTCTACATTCACTTTGATGTTTATATGATATTCTACTTTCAGTTTCATTTTGATGTTTGTATGATATTCTACTTTAAGTTTCACTTTAACATTTGAACAATATTCTACTTTCACTTTGATGTTTATATGATATTCTACTTTCAGTTTCATTTTGATGTTTGTATGATATTCTACTTTCAGTTTCATTTTGATGCATGTAAGTTCAAGGTACAGAAGAGTAAGGAGGGTACTGGGAGAATAGTTATGTGGAACATGGGAATACTCAACAGTTATACTATGGAGGTACACCATCATACTAGAATGTTTATAAAACAGTATTTAAATTACACCCAATGAATGTTAGAGTGCTGGTACTTATTGTATGCATGTTTTGAGCGGGTCATATTATGGGATCACTTGCAGCAGGGGACATTAACCACAGGTAACTGTATCATTGAAAATTTTATTTTTTTGTAAAATTGATATATCTTATAGGCTATATATAAATTTCTGTAAATATAATTCTTCGTCAATGATACATTTACCTGTGGCGTTAACAGGTAGCATTCCTAAAGTTGTCAGCTCTATAGCTGTAATTGGATTCTCTGAATACTTTGCTGTCACTCGTATATTGACCATATCTCGGTCAGAAAGAGTTACGCCCCTTTTATCACTAAAACCACATTATATTCATGTTGTCCACTCTGTAATGTAGGTTTTATTATGTCTCCCATTTATGCTGAATGTCTGTCTTGATGGATAGATGTAACAAAGTTTGCCCGGCTTGTACTCATTAACCATTGGTTGGATTTCAATGAATCTTCGCATCAAAAAACACTAGTACTAGTTGATATACCAGAATATTAAGATTAACATTTTATACTTCAGGCAACATTCTGTGGGTCAACATTGGGGAAAAAGAAGGGCTTTCATTTTACAACACGAGATTTTGAGCAGATGGGATACGATTTCTGTGATACTTTACTGGACTATTGTGACCCGGATGCTACAAAGGTATACTACAGTTTGATTAATGTACCCTTATTCTCGGTGCAGTGATTTAGTTTGAAATCATTTGTTTCATTTTAAAACATCTTTAACCAGGTTTTCTTATGGTGAAATTGACTTTTAACATTTTTGTGTAAACGCCCCCTCTCAAAAAGTATTTGTACCTGGTATTAAAAATTAGAGCCATATAACTGAATTGGGAATGAGAAGTTGTGAGCAGCTAGAGTTTTGTTTATGTTGGAATTCATTTACAGCAGAGTTATGGCCCTTGTATGAGAATCTGGTTTCATTAAATTTTCATCTTTGTGCTTTTCTTTGAAGATATATTAAAATCATTATTAATCAGTAATTGTATTCATGTGTTTGTTTTGTTAATACAAATTACTTGTACTTATTTTCTGATAAATCCATTTCTCATCATTCATCCACATTAACTAATAATTTCATATCAGGTAACCCATCTTCTTTTATGACATAGCCACTGTGCCTATCTTATATCTTGGGAAAGGAGAATTTTATTTTTTCGTTTAACTGAGACAGTCATAGTGAGTGGCTACTCAGTTTTATCCCTGCCTAATTGGCTAATGACCTCCAGCTTAGGAGAAAGGGATGGTGGGGGGGGGGAGTGAATTAATGTATTTATGGAGTAAATGGTTAATGTGTATTAAATCTAACGGGGGGGGGGGGCATTAAATTACAACTTATTAAGCTACAATCTTCTCTTACCGGTATTTAATCATTCAAGGATTTTGGGCACAACTGTAATAACTCATTACTAGCGAATTGAAAGTTAATATAGTTGTGCAACAAATCTTTGATATATTATGCTCAGTTTTGTTTATCCAGCAGTGTGTTTATTTCAAGTGTATTTCCACCGGTATTTGGCAGCAATCGACTAACTATTTTATATTCATTGTAACTTTAAAATGAGAAGCTTTACTACCTTAGTAGGAAATATGTGCAAATTGTTGGGCATTTTCCAGTTTATTGATATTGCACCGACTTTGGAGAGCATACAATGGCTCTACCTTAAATGCCGAACAAAGCCTTTATTTGCCAGTCAGCTTTCAGTTAAAGCATGGTGGGCATATGTGTGTGCCTCCACCCGTATTTGAACCCGGGTCGCCAGATTAGACTAAAAGCACTCTAACCATTGAGCTACAAAGTCACATAAATCTTCATGCTATCATGTTGCTGTTACATTATTTTCATATATATTTTTGGAGGTCAAAGATATCCTGAACAATTTAGATTCCATGGTAATTATTACTGTATCACTTATATAAGTGATTTGATTTACTCGTGCACTAACCTCATGTTTACAACATTTCATACCTAACACCATTAAATGTTGCATTCACTCACACCAGGGTACTATTTTATCAAAGCACTTAAAGAAATAATAAACTTAGGCTCAAATTTGAATTCTTTATAGTTATTTAACTGGTTCTTTTATAGGTAAAGGGATATGCAATATTAAAAGTGATTCAGTTAATGATCCCTTACGCACAATCTTTGTCCCCGATTTGTAGTTTTTAAAAGCATTCTGAGCAATTTAAATTTGAGCGCAAGTTTAAGGTTTTTTGTAAGTGCTTTAATAAAACAGACCCAGTATTCTAGGATTTACCTTTCCAAAACAATGTACAATGCCCTTGTACTCAAGGCCCTTTTTTTCCGAAAATGCTTTGAATATTGAATGACAATAATGGCAATTTATTATCTTATTTCCTTGCTGATGTAAGGTTTAACGATTGTTCATTACCAAGAAAGCGTAGCTTTGATTTTGGATAGGCTATGCTCATTTTTGACTCTGCAATTGCTATATTATACGGTCATGTTCTGCACACGGGGAGAGTAGTCAGTTCCTGGTAGACGCACAAGATGAATTTTACGCCAAAACTTACACTAGAAAATGAGCAAAAATATCTTAATAAAACCCATTTTTGCACTTATTATAGACATACGCAACATGGTAAACGTAGGATTACATTGGTGTAAATGCTTTTATAAAACAGTACCCTGGAAGCCATCTCAAATCTTGACTGACCCTAAACATGAAGTTATCTCCCATTGTTTATTGTATTCATTTGTTATGCACAGTCCAACGCCACTGCATGACTGGAAGACACAGTATTATCTATATAGCAATGCATGTTGATTTTACTGTATTCTCCTTATTTATGATTTTAAATTTATCACATCATAATTGTGATGTTTCACACAAGTGAAAGTCACTTACTTAATGATACAATTAAAGAACTTGTTTTCCTACCCACTGTACTTGGCTATAATATGTCTATATTTTGTTTCATGCTATATATATAGGGTTCAGTATTGTAGTGCTTAACATCCTGGACCGTTAATCCAAGGGACCTGGTTTACGATTCCCAGCGGAGGCCGCTAATTTTTTTGTAGTGATTTTTCTATATACACAACATTATGGTGCGGTAACTATGTGTCTTAATCTAGTGAATCTACATCTATAGTTGTGTAGTTAGAGTGTTGGTCGCCTAACCTATAGGTTACTAGTTCATAGCCTTGTATGTTCTTATTCAAACATCTCAGGTTATCAATGGAGTAGTGTGGAGACATATTTTATTAGGTTTCCAACTGATGACTAGTTTTTGAGCAATATTCACCTAATTTCCAACTCCTGTCCTTTAAAATGAGGCACTGAGCAGGTAGGTAGGCTTAGGGTGACCATTATTTGACCAGGTTAGGGTCCACCATCTAGTGAAATCAGAATGGACCCCCTACATAAAATTTAAACCTTCAACCTTCTGTCCTGCCTTGAACATGGTGGATGGTTATTAGTAGATAGAGAATATATTGCTTGCACATGTCAGTTGGTCTGTTGGTCGGTCTGTTGGTAGATAGACCTAATGGTTTCCGTTCAATGACTCAAGAATGCTTTGCCCTATGATCCTCAAACTATCATCAACAGTAGATGACCCCTATTGGTTTTGAGGTCAGTAGGTCAAAGGTCAAGGTCTCTGTGACCTTTATCATTTCTGACTATTCAAATGGTTTCATTTCAATAACTCTAGTACGCTTTGCCCTAGGATCCTCAAACTTTACATAGGTGATGGTCATCAACAGTAGATGATCTCTAATGATTATGAGGTCAGTAGGTCAAAGTTCAAGGTCTTTGTGACCTTTACCATTTCTGACTATTGGGCTGCCATGGGAGCATATACATGTTTTACAAACATCTCTTGTTATAGTTTGTTCTATTCCAGTTAGATAGTTATATATGTTTGTTTGACCCTATAATCAGTGTGGTGTTTTCAATGTGTTAGAACCAACATATAGAACATAACAACAGAAGACTTGTTGTTTCCCCCACCAACATATATAGAATATAATAATTGAAAATCTGTTGTTTTTCCCACTCATCTTCCCCATAACTCTATTATAAAAGCTACAACAAATAAGTTATGTTTCAAATATTGTGCAATGATACATAAGTCTTTATTTAAAAAGGTATGCTTGATAAGCATATGGCTTGCCTAAGGTCATCTAGTCACATGGCACATTTTGCATGTATTTTTCATCCTTTTTACATTGAAAGTTATATAATAGTTTTGGTATGCACATTATTGCATGGTATATACAATGTAGCAATACCAAATATTCAGCAGCCATGCCACTTTGTCCAGTACCCTGTGAAAAGAAGAGGCTTGAAACTTTTTGTTTTTGATGTGAATCAAATTTCGTCTTGGATTTGTAGCCTTTAGGGATATAAAAGTTAGGTGGTATTGCGACAGTGAAATAATTATAATTTAAGTGATATATACATATGTATTGTATTATAAATGCCATCATGCTTAGTTACATAATGGTTATTTTCAACCTATAGTAGTCAAATGTGTTCACAATTTGAACAAAACCTCATTAAGTATGACCACTGTATGGAATCATTAAAAAATATTGAGTAAGTCTTAATATTGAGTTTGAATATTAAAAAAGTGAGCGTTGAGCTGAATTCTTTGAAAGAATGTACTGGAAACAATGTCAAAATCACATACAGTAAAACCTCGTTATTTCGAGGGCCCATCGGGACAAGCCAAATGCTCGAGTTAAGCCAGTTGCTCGAATTATCAGAATTGTATGATGAATTGTTGTTAAGACTAAGTGTAACTGTGTTTTACCACGTAAGTGTTTGGTGCGCGTATTTGGTTGCAACTACGAATATCGTCATTGTTTATCAATTCTACACGCATTTTGAGTCGTACAGACATTCGTTGAATGTTACCTTTGTAGGTGAAATCATGTATAATGCTATATTTGAGTTGATTTACGACCATTAAGTGATCAAATATTCATTGTTTTGTGATTGTTTCTCTCTGACTTGGATAGGGTTAACATTTAGATCGGTGAATCATAAGAGTTACACGCTGCGTGAAAATTACTTTCACTATAACAAATTTTGACTCGTCATTAAATTTCTCATAATTAACGCCTCGTAATTGATTTGTATTATTCAATCTTGCCCCTTGACACCTTTATTGTAGACATACAACCGATTTCAGTGGTGGGGTTACGCTATTGTCATAAAATGTGATAATCACGATGTGTGAAAATCACGAACCACAGCAACATTAAATCTGACAATTTTTCGGAGGTGTGAAATTTCGCTCGGATGATTGCCTCGAGATAAAGTAACTAATTATCGTTGAAAATTGTTGAACGGACCGACACCTGCGCTCGAATTAGACCGGATGCTCGTAATAACATTACTCGAATTAGAGGGATAAATTAATGTACAATATAGAGCAAATTCATCGGGACTTTGAAATTTGCTCGAATTAGGCCTGTTGCTCGAATAATCGCTGCTCGTATTACCAAGGTTTTACTGCATATTGTTTCAAATCACATAAAGTCATAATGAATGGTCAGTATGTTAACCAATTATACATGTAGGATTTTGTTTTATAGGGGTAGGGGACATATGTATTGCTTGCATTTTTAGTGACTTGTTTTATTTACTGATAAATATAACCTATGATTACAGTGTGCCAATGTGTTGTATGATCTGGAAGAAAACTTGAAACAAGAAATTCGTAAAAAACTGGAACAGAAGGGAGTTAACTTGGAGAATGTTGATCTGTCTGACGATCTGTCAGCGTATGAATTGGAATCTAGGTAAGATATGTTTATTTCTTTGTTTGATTGTGTTACAAGTACATGGTTATTCAGGGTTTTTCCCTGCAAGATTGGCCGATCGCCTCCAACTTGCAGGGGTGGATAGGATATGTATCTGTATATTTATATTATATTCTGATAGAGCCACTTTATAAAGTAAAATGTGCCAATATTTGTTTGGACTGTGACAGTTTTAACAGCCTCCCCCTCCCACTTTAAAAGTAGCAGGATATATTTTGCTTTGCGCATGTCTGCTGCATGGTATACCAATTGATTTCTGATAAGTTAACTATATTATATTTATCAATTAGACAACAAAAATAAGACAATTAAGACATTTATACTTGACTCTGTTTATGAACAGCCCTGTATATAAATATGTAACATCCGTCATGTCATAACAATAAACAAACAACGTCAAATGACGTCCTTTGCATAATAAATGCACACTGCGCATTACGAGTGACCAATTTGCACTTAATATAAAACGTGGCATTAACTACCAGCTCTATTACTTGGTTGAGTTAAATGATTATGGTCTACAAATTTTGCACTGAATATACAACCTCGCTTTCAAGATAAACTCTATAACTAGACAGAGTTATCAGGGTGGACTTGATATTGAGGATTTACTGTGTTGGTTAATTATTGAATGTATTCGACAACAAATCAACAGGATTTTAATATTCTATCTATCACATACACAACAAAAATAAGACAATTATAACATTTATACTAGATTCTGCTGATAAACAGCCACTAAGTTCACTTATATAAGTATTAACATCCGTCACGTCATCACAATCAACAAACAATCAACGTCAATTGACGTCCTTTGCATATTAAATGCACACTGTGCATTACGAGTGACCAATTTGCACCAGCTTTATTTCTTGGTTGAGTTATAAGATTTTACAGAACAGAAAGTGGCTGTCTAAGACAGGTGTCTGCTTGCACAGGTTTATAATTATGACTGTACATTACAATTAATTATAACTATATTTTACCGCCTCCTCCATAGCCTAGTGGTATAGCGTCTGCTTCAGGTGTGGGAGGTCTGGGGTTCAATCCCAGGCCGCGTCATACCAAAGATGAAATAAAAATGGTACTACTAAAAATTCCCTTGCTAAATGCTCAGCATAAAAAGGGAAACTGGCTTCTCTTTTCATACCCTCGTGGCAATGGATAACATCGGGAATGAGGTGTCGAGAGTGATTAATATAAGTTGGAAAAACTTGTTTCACAATCGACCTTAAATAAATTAGTGTAGAACAACTATACATGTATATATACATTATATTACAGTGATGGTGGTTCCGACAGTTCTGTATCAGATGGTCCTCCAGTACATTTACAGTTCCAGCCACAAAGGGTAGGTAACTGTGTCATAACATAACTTATGTAACACACAAGAGTTATCTTCTCCTACCTATTATTTTTTTACATTCTCTCATTTCATAATTATTGGTACAAAGTTAATAAAACATTGTTAAAAAAAAGAATTTTATTAATATGATTTGCAGCTGACCAAGCAGTATATTGCCAGGATTAAACTTCAGGTTGAGCATCTTACATTGTACATTTTCTGGTGACATTATATAATATAAATGACTATATATGGTCATGTCCTCCATTACAATGTAAAGAAGCCGTCAAATGTTATTACTGGATGATGATAGATTCCAGGAAAACTGGTTAGGTCAGCTGGCACAGCTGGCTGCTGTATATGTGTAAAAAATGATGAAAATCTAAAAAAAGAAGTAAAAAATTGGGAAATTTTATTCAATTAAAAATTTACTTTAAAATTATATATGATGGCTAGTCATGTTGCTCCAAAATGTATTTTTAGTCATAATCATGTCCAACTATTATTGCATATTTTGAAAGCTTTTAACAAGTTGTGTCTATGTCAATTTGCTGAACTTGTTATTGTATTAAGTAATTAATCAGACTTACAGTAAGGTGGTGGTCTCATATTTTATTCCATACTTCTTTCCACACTATTTTTTATCTGTGAAAAGTGTTCTAATCATCCCATATAATAAACATTTAAATGTATAAATATCACGGTATGAATCTTGTTACACCACTTCTCAGTTCCGTCAGAAAATTGTTCTGTTTTATATGGCTCTGACGGAACTGAAAACCAATGTAACGCTCAGACGGAACTCAGATGTCATGTATCCTGAGTTCCGTCAGAGCGTTACATCGGTTTTCAGTTACGTCATGTGCTTCTCCATGCCATACTTTACAAGGACTGAATGCACAACCACAGCCGGCAAGATCAATCATTTACCTTTTTGTTTGCATTAAATTTTATGATTGTAGTCCTTGAAGTGACACATCACAAATTTTCCTCTTCTCTGAAGATTCTATCAAACCAAATAAATTACATTTCTTTGCGTTCAAACTTCAAAGTGGTATTGATAATTTGATATTCCTGGTATGCGAAATTACGCCAATCTATTTTTAGACTTTGAACTGAAAGTTTGAAAATTCTGTGATGTCACTTTAATGAAAGCCAATATGTCTGCTACAACTTCTGACTGAAACATACTACTTCTCTTGAAATATTCAAATTCTAAAAAATAAAAGTGTGACAAGTCATTGATTTTTTATCAATAGCAATTTCAAATATCGGCATACCTATATATGGAGTGTCAGTTAAGTATTTCTTATAAGAGAAGCTGTTGACAAGGTTGCTGCATTCAATTCATTGTCATTTTATCTACCTATTATTTTGTATATCTAACAGTCATATTTATGAATTGAACTGGTTAGGTGAATCAGTTGCTTTAACTGAAAAGAATTGCTGAGAAACAGCATTAAACCTGAATTAAAAAAAACTGATTTTCAGTATCATCTGCATGGGACAAATTTGTTGATGAAATATTTTTATAATTTATAATACTTGGTCACTATGGTTACAGGAAGATAAGTCTACTGCCATGGAGGTGGGTTGGGTACCATTTTACTTGTTGCAAATACCTAACTGCATTTAGATGTCCTCTTAGAAAACATCATCTCTCTAGCTTTTTACTAATATGGCATGCCTGTTTTAGGAGAACATGTTTTTAATAACATTCTACCATAATTATTGTTAAACTTAATGTCTACTAGGCGGTGACATACCATTATCATTAAACATTTTACTGGGTTACATGTTTTGCCCTTGGTATGGGCTCAGCATGTAAGGGTCGTTCCCGGACTAGTTGACCAAGGGTCAGGATTAAGTAACTTGGTATGAGCTCAGCATGTAAGGGTCGTTCCAGGACTAGTCGACCCAGGGTCAGGATAATGTAACTTGGTAGTATCCATATGGCTTCAGTTCTGTCAGTGCGCCACCATTAAATGAAAAGGGCTAATCTGCCTCTCTATTTAATCACTGCAAATATGCCTTTTTCATTCTCATGTGACAAATGGGATTTGAATAACAATATCATAATGTCTCTGTTTTGTATGTTAAGAATATTGTACTTTTCTATACATGTGGTGTTGTCTATGTGGTGTTGTCTATGTGATGTTGTGATTCGCAGAAATGATGCTGATATCACTAGATTGAGCTCACTTTACCTTGCTTTATATGTAAATTTGAGATCATTCTCCATGCTTTCCATAATATTCTAAACGTATTACTGTCCTGTTTTTCGAATACATAACTTTGTTACAGCCCACCCTGGTGGCACTATTGCTCTGTTACTAGACTCTAGTCTGGACACCCCAGGTTGGATTCCCAGGTTGGGCACTCTGACTTACTGGTGCGTTGGCTACTATTTTTATGTGCTCCACATGTGGAGAAGTTGTCAGTTGCGCGGAGTAGAGGAAGTTGAGTACTGGTTGATAGTAATTCCAGGAAGACTGGTACAGTCAACTGACAGCTTTGGAATTGACAGAAAAAATGTTTAAAAACAGCATAAAACCTGATGAAAATGATGAAGCCCCTCACACAGCCGGCCAAAATTGCTGAAAAATAGTGTTAAAATGATCAATTTTGTAATCTTGACTGATTTTGGAAAAAAAAACATTTTGATTTCAAAAATTATAATTGGACTTGGACATGGAGACTGATCTCAAGTATTGTTTGTTGAATGTAACAAACTGACGCAATCTGTGTAAATCTAAGAATGTGTTTTGCTTACCACTAACACAGGCCACTTTGTTTTATTTATTGAGAGCTATTAGCTTTTTGAGTTTGTCTTTGTGAAAGATGCAGATAATTATTATGCCTTCACTTATGTCTTAATTCATACTGAATGCAGTCACTCATATATTTAAATTCTTTACAATGATGTTTCACCATGGTTACCAACATCATATATTTAATATTGTTGTCACTGTGTGAGATTGCACATACGTGTACTATTGTTTATATATTGCTGACTTTGAAGATGAAGATTATAAGTACAAACATGCTATTTTGAGAAAACAAGAATTTGAACATTAATATTAAATTCGTATGGAAAAACTACATTTTTCAACATCAGTTTGGTCAACATGACTTTTCCGATTTTCATGAAAATAGGCTCATAAGAAGCGCCTTGTGGAGCAGATTTCAAATATGTATGGGTCTTACAAGCTTCTCATTCTAAGCCAGCGATATATTTCCTGTTCCTTATGTATATCTTGTATTAATAAGGATTTTACTTATCTCATTTTTTGCTTGTCTCTGGATATTGTGTTTTTCTGTAAGTATTATTCAAAATAACATTCATTAATTTGTTTTTAACTTACATGTTTAATAGCAATGTTATTTGAACTGATGTGAGGACGCAAAATAATGTACACTTCATTTTCAGGTTATCACATGTGCATATATTTGGGTTGTACAAATTATTGAAGAGGGGATAATTCTCCGTGTAAATCTGGTTTACGTTTAGGGAAATCAAGCATTTGGCTCTCAAAATGCCAAGTCTGGGATTGAATCCTGGTTACAGATTTGTAACGTTCTTCAATAACATTGGCTTTAGTCATGTCATCAACACTTATCAGTTACTTGTTGAATAGAAAGTTACTGGTTGATAATTAATTTCAGGAAAACTGGTTAGGTCACTTCTGGCCACGGTTCAAAACAACAAAATATTGAAAAACAATGTGAAATTGCAATGAAACCTTTGGCACTGTGTTTCCTTTTATTGAATACTGAAGAACTGTATTTATCAACACGTGTGATAACAAATGTGTGATGTCACCAACTTTCCGGCGCAAAAAGTAACATAGTCAGCTTAAATTTGTTACTTATGACATTGCTTTGACTCGGTTACTACAGTAATGTGATAAAAAGATTCCGTCATTTGTTGTCACGAGAACAAGTTATGAAGCTCACCATATATTGATGTATTTATGTGTCTAGTTATTGCAATTTCTATGTGTTCCAGGTTCCCAAAAAGAAGAAGAAATTGAAATCGAAGAAGGAACGAGATAGAGTGAGAGAAGGAACCAAAGATGGAGGGAAGAAATCAGGGGACAAAGATAAACAAGCAAGCGGGGTAAGTCTCATAATGCCGCTGATTATAACAATGTTCCATGGTGCCTTATATTGCATGCTAACATGTTCCAATAGTTCTACTTAATATGATAGATGGGTTATGAGTTGACCAGCTCTAGATCTATTAATGTGTTTGCTACTATAAATAATTCTGAATTTGAACTAAACTACTTAAATTTTAAGCAGATATTCGTGAACAATGGTAAAAATATAGTAATATTTTATTTGAATATTTAATCCCTTGCCAGGAAGTGGGAGGGGATTATATGAATGGTCTCCGTCTATTCGTCTGTAACAAAATTGCATCCGCTCCATAACTGTTAACATGTGGGCCAAATTCAGTGAAACTCTAATGAAAGCTAAAGTGTAACTTATATGATGTGCAGAACCCTCATTTTAACCATACCGAGTCAAGGTCAAGGACACAATTCAAGATCAAAGCTTTGAACCTTGCATTTCGTGCCCTCTTTATAACTTTTTAACGCTGATTTGCATGAAACTTATAACAAATGTCTTACTAATGAAGTGCAGAAACCAATGTTTCCACCTTGTGGGGTAAAGTTTCAACCCAGTCGGCTGGTATACAGTGAAGGTCACAGTTCACTATTCATTAATGCGGCGGGGGATTAAAGCTGTCTTTTGGACTGCCTTGTTATTTATTAGTTAATAATGATGGATTATGTTTTTTCTTTCTCGCAGTCCAAAAATAGGGATATTGTCGTTAGTACATTTTTTATTAATTATTCTATGTGATGTGGGGTATTTGTATGATCTGTATGTTATATGTCAAGAGTTTGGTTTAAAACTATCATGATTTATTTTTATACTTTGTGATAATTTTGTTCCAAACTTTTGGTGTGGTGTAAATCAATATAAAATCAATCATCGTTATCATGTTTTCTGTTGTTAATTAACTCATGTGTCTGTCTGTAAGTATCCTGTGCTATTTTGGTGTTTTGGTATGAATTATTAATGTTATTAGTCTCCTACCAGTTTGCATCTGGAGGGGGCTATAGGTTTGCTGTCCGTCTGTTGGTCTGTCTGTCTAGGCATATGAATGGCCACTTGTTACATATGAGAGAACCAAAGAAATACCCTATAAATGTCCATTCGTGTGTACATTCTATTCATTCCATAAGTCTCTTGTTGGGTATTTTGTCCCCTGTTGTGTACTTCTTAAGAAAAGAAATACCCTGTAAGGGGTTGGCCCAGTGTCTGGTCTGAACTGGTTGGTCCAGTTTCGGGTGTAAACTGGTTGGTCCAGTGTCTGGTGTGAACTGGTTGGTCCAGTGTCTGGTGTGATCTGGTTGATTCAGTGTCTGGTGTAAACAGGTTGGTCCAGTGTGTCTGGTGTAAACAGGTTTGTCCAGTGTCTGGTGTGAACTGGTTGGTCCAGTGTCTGGTGTGAACTAGTTGGTCCAGTGTCTGGTGTGAACAGGTTGGTCCAGTGTCTGGTGTGAACTTGTTGGCTCAGGGTCTGGTGTGAACTGGTTGGTCCAGTGTCTGGTGTGAACTGGTTGGTCCAGTGTCTGGTGTGAACTAGTTGGTCCAGTGTCAGGTGTGAACTGGTTGGTCCAGTGTCTGGTGTGAACAGGTTGACACAGTGTCTGGTGTGAACTAGTTGGTCCAGTGTCTGGTGTGAACTGGTTGGTCCAGTGTCTGGTGTGATCTAGTTGGTCCAGTGTCTGGTGTGAACTGGTTGGTCCAGTGTCTGGTGTGAACTGGTTGGTCCAGTGTCTGGTGTGAACTTGTTGGCTCAGTGTCTGATGTGAACTTGTTGGCTCAGGGTCTGGTGTGAACTGGTTGGTCCAGTGTCTGGTGTGAACAGGTTGACCCAGTGTCTGGTGTGAACCAGTTGGTCCAGTGTCTGGTGTGAACTGGTTGGTCCAGTGTCTGGTGTGAACTGGTTGGTCCAGTGTCTGGTGTGAACTGGTTGGTCCAGTGTCTGGTGTGAACAGGTTGACCCAGTGTCTGGTGTGAACTGGTTGGTCCAGTGTCTGGTGTGAACAGGTTGACCCAGTGTCTGGTGTGAACTAGTTGGTCCAGTGTCTGGTGTGAACAGGTTGACCCAGTGTCTGGTGTGAACTGGTTGGTCCAGTGTCTGGTGTGAACTGGTTGGTCCAGTGTCTGGTTTGAACTAGTTGGTCCAGTGTCTGGTGTGAACAGGTTGACCCAGTGTGTGGTGTGAACTAGTTGGTCCAGTGTCTGGTGTGAACTGGTTGGTTCAGTGTCTTAGGATAATGCGGTAGTCTGAATAAGACTGCCGATGGAACTTTAAAAACAAATTATATTATGTATTTAAAAAAATGAAACATCAAAATAGCGTATGGTTCTTACAAGACATAGTGTTTGTGTGGATGTAAGTAACTTGTGGTGTCCATTAATTTCCATCATGCATGTTGTCTTCTAACATTATAAACAATTGTCTCCATTATATGTGAATAAAATTACAAAGTCACAAAATTTGTGTCAGCACAAGCTCTCCTTAGTGGCCCTCTTTAGAACTACAAATTTTCTATAACAACACCTTCAAAATTTCAAAAAGTTAATATTGACTTTAACTTTAACCTGTGCAGAGCAATAACCTCGAAACAAAGGCCAATATTTACAGCTTCCAGTGAGTGTTGCTCTATAGAAGTTGTATTGTACCATGTTGTTTTATTTTGGGGAAAACTGATAATATGGAGACATTTGTTTGACGTAGATTTAGAATTTACTGAAATGTTTTCACCTAATCTACTAGGAGGACTCAAACAGTCAGCGTAAACCTAGTGGCCATCAAACATCCCATGCCAAACAAGAGAAGGTAGGCAGAGTTACTTCCCTTTATAACTCTTCTCTATACGCACCTCCACACAATGTATTTCATGTATTCACTATGATGTCGGTAGCTTAGACAAATTTAATTTTATTATCTTTGGTTTCTGGTGGACAATTTGACTTTCCTTCAAATAACCATGGAATTTCTTTGATTCGATTTCGATCCAAGCTGTAGTCCTTTAATAAAACGTCTCTTATAATTTACTAAATGTCCATATTTATAAGAACTCCCTTGTCCTAATACAATATTTAAATGTGTTATGTATTTTATAAATTGTAACATTTCAGCAACCTCTCAACTTGATACATAACGATGTATGCTTGGGTGCTATGAGTTATCCTCTTTGTTTGAAACTCACACTTTAACATTTCTACTACAACCATAGTTGGGGTGTTGCTTTGAATGAATGAATATATGCATTACAAACTACTAGTGTCTCATTTCGGTCGCTTTAAAAGTTATGTTTCTGTCATGCTTTTTTAGTATTGCCTTAAATGGCCTGAACGGCTAAATCTCATTGCAAATTTCTGGATTTATCTGGATTTTTGTATATTTTCTGTTTAATGAATAATGCATATATCTTGTATTGTATGTTGAAGTAAATTGCACACTTTGTCTGGCTGTGGGTACTAAATAATCTTACCCTAAACTGTCTGCTTTTCTTTAACACATAGCTTTATATTTTGTTTATTAATCAGTGTTTGACGCTGTACATATCAGTAAAACAATGATCCGAAATAACCGCGTATGTAATTCATATACCGTGTTTATTTCTTCTCTGTTCATATTCTGAATTTCAAAATTTTAGTTTTGCCTTATCTGAGGGGTTTCTACTGAAGACTCATAATTGTATTCTGTGATGAATCTTTTCTATGTTATTATTAAAATGTAAAAATTTCGATATCACAATATTAAAGAACTGTCAGAGATTACGACTATTGTCTTTGAATTTTTAGACTTGATGGTTGTGTAAAAAGTTTGCACTAGCTTAATCACTTGTATATACTGTATTCCCTCGAATAAATGCCCCAGGTGACGATGCAATTTGCAAAGGGGCGGGGGTATTTTAGGGCCTTTTTCAAAGTTTTTTTCTTTCTTTTTTCTTTAAAAAAAGTAGGGTGGACATTTTGCAGCCAAACACACTTTATAATATTTATCATGTGTATAGATTATTACACTCGCTGTTTTACGATTTACTGATATGTACAGTTCATTTATACCGTATATCTATAGCTTTTGTTTTATAACAATAATTTTCTGTTTTCATATCAACTTTGGGGGTTATTTTGCAGAATCCTGTTTGTGTAATATGCAAATTCACTTGCTGGAGACCTCGATGGACTTGATTGGATGATAAATATATAGTGCCTTCTGATTGGTCGGATTTTAACCAATCATAACCATGTGACACCCAATATTGTATTATAATCAGATTTGATTGGTTATTTAAGTGTGGGAGTGACATATTATTTCTTTTTATTCAGTATTACATGGAATTTTGTAGAAATTGTCATAATAAGTGAAAGAACTCGAAGAAACTGATATTTTATTAAGATATTTAACGATGATATCTTAAGAACTATTTAACGAAGCTGCATATCATCTCACAGTTGATCTGATTATCTGTTAATTTCTCTTTTCTTTACACTGTGTGTAATTACTATATTAATCATGAAACATTTATTCAGTGTTTAGTTGTAGATTTCTCTAATTACTGTGTAATATTTTATTTATATTTACCAAAAATGCTTAATACAATTATTAATGTCATGCACTTTTTATTTTGCTTTGTTTATTTTGATTTGTGAATGATTATTATTATTCCAATGATAAAGAGTTATTAAAATCTTAATGTTTTTTGTAAGTATGAAGTGTGTAATGGACTATACGTACCATTTTAATTATAGAGTTTGTTGTGTGGCTGTAAAACATATTGCATGGTCACAAAGTTTGAATATCATAAGTTCAAATGTCACAGTTCACTCCCCCTTGTTGAATGTTCCACTGTATGGCATATACCTGTTCACGTATTCATTGACCTGGAGGTGGACAAATTGCTAACTAATTGGATTAGCCACTGAAAGGATGAGTAATATTATTTATATTGTTTATCACTCTGGCAATTGGTTTGCAGACAATTGGTTTGCGAACAGTTGGTCCTTCAGTGAACCATTTCACGCCAACAATTGGTTCGCCAACAATTAGTTTGCGGGCAATTGGTTCGTGGGCAATTGGTTCGCGGACACTCCTTCAGTGATCCATTTAATGCAGATAATTTAGTCATCACTGATAAGGTTTGTGCTTTTAAAATGCTTGACAGAATCACAATAATGTATGTTTATACATTGATGCAGTTGAACGGTAGTGCTAACGAGAGACTTTGTCATAAGGTAACCATACAACACCTAGTTATACCTGTGTCACATGCAGAACAGAGCAACATTGGCCTCTCCTTGCAATATGCAGACCAAGAAAAGCTGCAATATGAGACATTAAAATCTTTAGCTTTCATTGAATTCCTGTTAAGTGTCCTGAATGGAGGCTTCTTGATAAGCTGCTCCTACTTTCAGCGTCTTTCATCTAGGATACCTTTTTCAGAAGCCACTTTTAACATCCCTTATTAATAAATTGGTATTTAAAAAATACTTCTTAATAAAACCTGATCATTAAAGCAAAAAAAAAAAACAACAATCAGATAATTATTCCTTATTGATGGACTGTGTCAGATAAGTGTCAGCTTTTCTTGGTCTGTTGGTATTGTTAATGCTGATAAGCCTTGTCTGTATATGCCACAGTTATAATGGTATTTATATATCCAAGATTATATGGTTTGAGTTCCTCTCCCCAAATATTTCCTGGTGTCAGTATTTCTTTATTTAAAACAGCATGGTAAATGGGTATACACTATCCTGTGGATTTATGGTTGCATGTTCTTACAGTTATTCTTTATAGAATTCGACACTAGTTTCTATGGAAGTAATGCTTTCTAAAGTTTCCTCATTTAACAGTTAACTACCATTTTCAAAGTTTTGTTTGTCTTTCATTCTGTGGCAATAAGTAATGTTTGTGCTATTCTATAAATATTTATTTTTGCTACTCAGGAATTTACACATTTTGACAATATTAATTTGGTTTTATTGAAAAAAAAAAACACTTCGTAAATTATTAACTTTCTTAACTTTTTTTGCCAACCAGTAATTTGCACTTTTTAACTTTATGGGTGTTACATTTTAATGAATATTATTTTTTTTGATAAACTGAACATTACATCATTGAACGGTAGAGGTGTTTAAGGTGTTTTACTAGGGGAAGGTATTTAACTCTCTCCCTACTGTAACTCCTTAATAGAATCCATAGTTTTATTTGGTACCCAATATTTTCCTTGCATATTGTTAATCTCCACCCTAAGCTTGCTAGTACAGTCAGTGTACATCAGCGATTATTTCCCATGCTTGGTTGTCAATCTGTGTCCGCTACATCCCCATCCAAACTTACCTTCAATACACATTGGTTAGGCACCATCCGATCCCCTTGTTGACCAAACTGTATTCTAACATGGTCAGCACAAGTATCCATGCAGAAATAGTTTCATTTCAATTTAGAAGTGACTTCCTCCTTAGGGACTGATTAACTAAGTGCACTGTGCTTTTACCAAATGTTTTCCCGTACCATATGATGTGCTATGTGCATGCAATTTATCAAACCTACTTCATAATAAATTCACCACACTACTCATTTTATATTTTGTATCTGAACTAGGGTTATCTAGTTCCCGTTTATTTATTTTTTCCAATATTATATTTAATTTTCAATTAATTAATTCTGTTCATGGCTATAAATATTAATATATTTGTATTTTTCTGTGTGTTAAAAATTCTGTTCTTGTTTGAGTAATGATTGAATAATAATTTATAAGCATTATTCTCACTGCATGCAATCTTCTGTAATGAGCAATGGTGACATAGAGGTGACATGGGATTTCTTTGACTTTGCATGCGCATTCAAGTGGTACACATTTTGTGTGATCATTCAAGTGCATTACATTTTGTGTGAGCATGCAAATACTGGTCATTTGAGCAAACAAATTTGAAAGGATTTGAGTTGGCATACAAACAACTTTGCATGAGCACATGAAGTTGAATGCATTTGCATGCTCACGCAAGCATTTGAGTCAGTGCTCTCACTACATAAGGAAGAGCATGAATGTCACCTCTGTGTCACCTTAACTTTCATCTTCTATAATCACCAACTGTTATTTCATTCTATAATCTCTCACATGTTTCTTCACCATATTTGTTCAGCTAAACGCACAGGTACGCTATATACAAGGCTCGCCAAAACGGCCTAAGTCACATGATGAGCGTGCCCAGAGTGACACACGCGAAGCACACAGCGGTGCCTCTGGGAGGCGGGAAAGCACAGAAGAGCAACTTCAAAAGCGGGTAAAGATAACTTGGGATATCAGATGTGGTTATCCTGAATTAACCCGTATTAACCAATAACGTACATAGATTGTTGTGGTGTGATGTTTATATATATATACTCCTTGAACTTACTCTAATCATCTAAACAAGAACTGCTCTTTTCTGCCAAGTATTTTGGACAGAGATTTGATGGAATGTTTAGTGCCGATATTCTAGTGCCGATCAAATATCGGCAGTTTCCCTTTAAAAAATTGTCATTTTTTAAAAAAATAACGCATTTTTTCCCCTCTGATTGTGCTTTTGTTTCAATAGATGTAAGTAACAATGCATCAAATTGCTTTGTCATTCATATTATTCTGACTTGGCAGAAAAGAACCTTGTTTTCTTTATAGAAGCAGTTTATAGTATACTTGTTGTATAATATATTTGTAAATTTTAATACAGATCGAGTACTTAACACATTATATAATAAAATTTCGTGGAAAACTTCACATTATTGCCTAGGTTTTACACAGTATATAATTATGGCAGAATGTATTAGGTCTTATCATTTTAATATATAGAACACTTATTTTGAAAAGCTAGTTACTATTTATTAATGCATATAATTTTGTTGTAGGCTAGTTATTAATTGTTTAAGTCTTGTACTTGACTCTATTCGGCTAAATGCTAATGCTAGATATACATTATCTATATGATATCTATTTTATTATATATTCATTACCTACTTACTTATTCTCTTCGTGCCTGGCATTACGAAAGTGATATTTTGATGTGAGCTTAATAATAGACAGCAGTTTGAAACTCAAATTTTTAGAAAATCATTGGTGATAAAAATGAGAGGTTTTGCAATTCATGACTTTTCATTATTTAACTAAGACATATATTTTTCTATTTTGGGTTGTGTTATCATGTTTTTGGCTTGGTTGTATAAACTTACTAGTTGGTGAACAATGACTTTATTCATTTTTTACTTTAAATATTCTAGATATTCAAAATCCTAGTATAATAACAAAAAATTGGGTTGAGCTGTAACACGTCTTGTCCCCAGTTTTCCCTGAAGAAATATTTGGTGCATCATATTTTACCTGAAAAATCTCACCTTAAGGTGCATGATCAGTTGACCTTAATTATGTTCCCCACATGTTCTCTTCCAAGACCTTTTTCCGATCATCCAGTAAATAGACTAACCACAAGGATATTTTCACAAATGACCAATAATTGACGACAGAATGTTAAATGTATCTGTCGAAATAGTATGCCAAAAATCACTTTTAAGTAAAATGTATGGATGACAAAATACTAATTTTGCAAGAGTTGCTTCCCTTAGATTATAAATTGTGCATTTTTTGTTTACAATTCATTATTTTGTAAACAAACCAACTGGAGGTCCTATTTCGTCTTCTTCCATCTTATGGTGTTTTCCACCTTTGGGACTCAACTAAAGTGCTCAAAACCCATGGCTGTTCAAATAGGTTACCAAGTTATTACTTTTTGAAGATAGCCGTTTAAGGTCTAATGTGGCTTTAACCACTGGTCAGATTTCAAAGAAACTTCATGTGAATAGCAGTGGTACCAAGCCTGGTTGTACTTATTGTCAGGAATTTTGGGTCGGATGAGTTATGGCCCTTTGTGGGAGACATACGTTTATGTGTCAAAACCCCTTCTTGTTCTTGTTTTATGTTCCTGGACTGCTCATTCTAAAAGTTTAGGGAAACTTTGCTTGTTTACACAGAATTTAAATTGGGAACTGTTCCTGATTTATGTACTGCATGCATATTTTGTTTCATCGTTTTAAAACTTTTCTAACTGGTTTTAAATTTTCAAATAATTCTAAAATCATGTTATTGATAGCATTATAATGATGTGGTGATTATTAACACTTTATGCATGAACGTTAAATTGTTAAGCTATCAAAATGTCAGATATAAATGTGAAAGGGATATCTTCTTGTAAACATGATCTCATTTGTAATTGAAACATAAATTAGTAAAGGCACAGAAGTTCTTATAGTTGACTTTGATTTTGCACTTAACTAATTGCTATAATTTATGTATTAGTATAGTCTACATGTTATACAATTAATATTTTGTTTCTATCTTGACATATTATTTATTGTCAGTAACATTATGTTGGTGAAAATTTCTGTTCATTCTGTAAATGAGAGGTCAAGGTCATTAATGTAAGGTCATGGTCATATAATTAAATATGTAGGGTCAAGGTCGCTTGCCGCTTATAACAATACAGCCACTCTGTGGTTGCGTTCATACACTATATGTCATTGTCATGTGATTTAAAAACAGTTGAATGTGATTGGTTGTTTCAGCCGAGGAAATTGTTAGAGCCGGCAAAATGTGAAGCCGAGGATACACAAGCCATAGCTGTGAGCGTCAACAATACTTCTAGTAGTACCACGGCACTGCCATCTAATACTAACTCATCGTCGACATTGTCAGGGGTAAAGTGTGATATTAGCACTGTCTATCACTCAAAACAAATATACTCAGTTCCTATATATACACATGTTTGGTGATCTCTAGAATTTTTTTCATTCAAATTTATTTTTAAAAAATCTTATGAGCAAAAATTCCAACATAGACTCTACCTTCTTTATGTCTTTTTTAATACAGTTAAAAAACTATTCAAAGCTAGTTCTGTTGAGCAAATTTTCTGATTAAAGGTAACTAAATATATAATTTTAATATGAATATTTGAAAATGAACATTAGTGAATTTTAAAGTACTTATAATAGTCCTTGATTTTGCTTCTACTGTTTGAAGGCTGCATTCTTTTTAAAATAGGTTACATATTGCGGGTTCTTGGTAATTGTACTTAATTCATTTCAAGAAAGATTATAATTCAAAATCTGTGTTAGCAATCAACAGGTTTTATAAAAATAGAGACCACAAACCTAATTCCAATTCCCTTATGTATCTATCAGTGATTGATGGTTTTATTTAAATTGCACACATGTAGCATTTGTGTGTTTGGCACTTACAAGTCATTGTCTTTGTTTGATTGGGTATATTAGATTTTTATATTTTTTATTCTTTTTCATAAGATTTAGTTGGTGTGTTTCTGTTTTATTTCTCATATTTGATTAGAATTGGTTTCTTATGAAGTGTTTTGTTTCTAATATGTAGTCAAGAAATGTAGCTTATGTGGCTTTGCAAATTCTAAACATAATTTAAGGTCAATGGATATGAAACACCTGATTTATTTTGTAGCTGAAACAAACTTCTTTTCAATGATATATGTGTGTCAACTGGCCATAGACTTCAACATGTAACAATCTGGGGCTGACAATTTTCACTTTACATTGAGCTAATGAACAATTATTTAGTGGTTTGTGACCTTTATATAAGTTTCAGTATTAGATTTAGCCTTAAGAAAATTCACTGTATAATCAGGAACATTATTCCATTAGCTTTTGTAGTTGGATTATTTTATTTTTGTTTGGTAGTGTTTATAGATCCAATGCCTTACTTCGAAAAATGTTCAGATAATATACATATTGTACAAATTACATTGCCAGATCAAAGATAACATACATTTTGTAGAAATTACAGTGTCAGATAAAATTAGAGGTGTTACTTTCTGCTATGCACATGATATTTAATATCAACTATATAATTAAATAGTATTATTTGTTTGGCCCCTCTTTAGGGTGTTCTGGTTCAGGAAATATCCTTTTGTTAATGGTGTATTTGAGCGCGCACAACTAGCTTGTTGCCTAACTAGGTCATTGGCAAGAGTGTTTAGATAATTTAGTAGATCCTGGAGGTTGAACAGGTTAACTTTGACTCTGGAATTGTGCTCCACATGTGGACAAGCTGTCAGTTGATTGCGGAAATGAGGAAGAGCTATTTTATGTATTGGTTAACAATCAATTCCAGAGGAACTGTTTGGTCAACTGTGTCTGAATGTATGATTGATAAACTATTGAAAATTTGCATAAAATCTGATAAAAACAAACCAACAAAACTTATGTGTTTTTATTTTAGGATCACTCCTTCCATGCTATAGGTTTACAGGGATCATCATTGTACCAACCCCTATATAGGATCACTTCATTTACAACATCTAGACCTAAAACTTCTCCGGTCAGATACTATAAAATGGGACCACCTACAGAAGCTTTGACAATCAAAGGAATCAATAATCAGATCAATGTATTTTCTGTATGTACTGTTGATGGTCATATAATGCCTGTAACACTTGGTAACATCAGCTGGAACGTAAATTCAATAATAAGCATGTTCTTGCATGAATAATTAATTGTCTAATTACCTTTGAATTTAAATACAAAAATACAATTGCAATGGGTATTAAAGCACTTGGCAGATTCCTTTGTATTCCCTGAGCAATGTCCTAGACATTTCTCCGGGCTGTGTCATTGATATTCTCTGGACGGTTCTCCTTACATTACCATTGGTAGTGTCCCTGACATTTCTCCACTTAATATTGCCATGGAAAGTGCTTTTAATATTTCCCTGGGCATGCAGTGCTCTTGATATTTCCCTGGGCATGCAGTGCTCTTGATATTTCCCTGGGCATGCAGTGCTCTTGATATTTCCCGTGCTCTTGATATTTCCCTGGGCATGCAGTGCTCTTGATATTTCCCTGGTCTGTGCCCTTGATGTTGTTGACATTTGAATGGGAAGTGCTTTTATTGCTATACCACTTGCTAATGTCCCTGACATTGTCCCCAATGTTCTTGTTATTGTCCCAAGGTAGTGTCTTTGATAATTTCGTTCAAGACAGTGTCTTTGATAATTTCTTTCAAGACAGTGTCTGTGATAATTTCTTTCATGGCAGTATCCTTGATACTATTTCACCCAAGGCAGTGACCTTGCCCGTGTTTTATTCACCGACAAAATACAAGAACAGAGTTTTTATTTCGATTCTAAATACGATAATATCCCACACTATTTAACTGCGCGCATTCCATTCTCACCCATTTGACATTGAACATAATTCCACGCTGAAATTGTGTGGCTTATTAGCTGGTACAATTACCTCCCTCGTTAATGAAAACGTTCTACGTAATTTTCTGAAGGAAATAACACATTTTAAACATTGAAACAATTTTAATAAAACGAGTATAGGGTATCCATTTCATGAAAAGAAAAATATAAATGAATTGATTATCAGAAGTTTTAATGAAACTTATTAGTTTCGAGAGTATATTCAATTTGGATTTTCTAAAAATAGATGCATCATAGCTGTAACACTGGATTCTCGTGCAACTTGCCTTGCCATCGCGACTCGTAGAAGGTTTACTATAAAGTTTACGTTCATTCATTCATAAATATGTCACGTAGTACGGGGCGTAAATAGTAACAGCCAATTTGAGAGGTATGTTTTATGGGGGTTAATAGGATTAATCCGCAGATCGTGTTAGAATTACTGGTATTTCTATTTTTATCTCATACCGAGTACTCAATGTTAGTTGCAGTTTTGTCTCACGGAAGTAGAGGCAAATATTTACATGCACAAGTTATGTATCAAAGGTTCAAATTTGAATTTATCATATCTGGCTTTGAAAATCAGATCATATTTGTTTACATTGATGTATTAATTGTATCTTCATGAAATATAGATCTAATAAAGTTGAGAATTATCTATTAATTAATTAATTTTACAAAATACTGACCAATAGGAATTAAAGTTAGAAAATTGATCAGCCAGTGAAAACATGTTTAACAAAATACTCACCAATAGGAATTAACATTCGAAAATTGATCAGCCAATGAAAACATGTTTAACAAAATACTGACCAATAGGAATTAACGTTAGAAAATTAATTTGCATTATAGCATGGAGTGTTTAGACAGAACAAGTTCACACTTACCTTGGATGAGTTGATTTTGTGGCAGTGTGAGGCTTGTGTTGTAGCTTGTACCATAATGTTGTTGTTGTTGTTGTTGTTGTTGTTTGACACGCTTAATTTATGTACATATATGATGTACATCTTTGGGAAAAGCTTTTTTGTTTGTGAAATAGAACAGTCTGACATACACACACATGTATTATTCACATTTATTATATATTCTATATATAAACTGTTTTTCATTGGTCAAAAGTGGTCACATGATACACACACATGTATTATTCACATTTATTATATCTTCTATATAATTATAAACTGTTTTTCATTGGTCGAAAGTATTCCACTGATACACTGTCATTGTACATGCATTATTCACATTTATAAAACTTTAAATTTATATTACTGTTCAGAATTGGCAAATTTTATGGGTGGGCCTAGAGCAAAGGGTTGAAGGGCTATTAATAGAATGTCTATGCTTAAACTATCAAGCTTCAGACTCTATGGAAGGATGGTTTTGACCAAGGATTGCTTTATAGTATGAAATGTCTAGATATATTATAGTATTGAGGACGACATATATATATTTATATTCCTGTGTGTTATGTATAATAGAGTACAATGTATGCACAGTAGATACGGCCCAATTTCCTGAAGCATCTCAATCTGAGCTAAATCTAAACTCGGATATTATCACATATCTTTAAGTTAACTTCCATCTGAGAATCGACTCAAAATTGATATCATACAACAGAAACATTGTCCTGGGTTTATGACAGGAAAGTTTTAAGAGCTCCATCTTCAGATTTGTCTCAAACTGAGACTCTTGATTTGAGTAAAATCTCAATTTGAGCTGAGATTTGTTTTTATGTTGCTTCAGGAGATTGAGGCATGGTATATATATGTATAACCCAATCACATGTTGTGCTTTGTTGTTGTTTAATGCTAATGTTAACAATATATATATATATAATGTTAGTGTTTTTCACTAATGTATATGTGTGGCTTTGTGTATATCAGTCTAGGTGTTAACTGACAAATCAAGTCATTATGAGGTACATGGATAATATGCCGCCGAATGTGTTCACTACACTATGTGCTTGCTGCTGTATGCTTCCTTAGTTTTACTTTTTCCTTATGATGAATTTGTTTAAATTTTAAGCTAATAGTTATTATAGATATTAGTATGAAGCCCCCCCCCCCCTAAATGACATGCTGGTACTGATATGCTTCAACATTGTGTTTTATATATGATTGTATCTTGAAGCTAGAAATTGAAATTGGGTTTCATAGAACTTCAATAATTACTGCATACCATTTCAAGACTTTCAATTAGTATTTTCTGGAAAACCTTTGATTCAAATGTTTATCTGAATGTGATTATGCTTGTATCTCTATATAATGATTTGATTTGTTGTGCTGATCAGGGGCGTAGCCAGGTGTGAATTGATGTTACGTACACAAGCTTTGAAGTTGGTGGTTATGGTTGGGGGGTCCTCATGATTGTGAAAATTTGGGACATTAAAGTCATTTTGGCCATATTTATACTTCTACTTCTCAAACTAATGTTGCGCATGTGTGTACGTTTATATCGCTGGCTATGCCCCTGCTGATGTGTTCATCATGACTTGTGTCATACATGTATTGGGATAGGAATGAAATTTCTACCTTTTCTTGAATTGAAAGCCTTGGTCACAACTCTCCATAGCAAGAATTGTATGAACATTATTTCTTGAAAGCCATGTGCAAAATCTCTCAGACTGTGTTAAGTGTTGCACTTTGGGTGGCACGGTGGCTGAGTGGTTAAAGCTCTCGACTACCAATCGAGGCCCCTGTTTCGAATCAGACTGCGTTGAGTATTGCACTGTATGGATCATTTGATCCAATTGCTTGGCATGTTAAATGTTTAGAATGGCCGGTTATGACCAAGGCTAATCATGACCAGACTGGTGTATGAAGTGTTCATGCAAGTGTGATTGATGTATTTTACTGTGGCTTATTAAACCATTTACGAAATTGTGTACAATTTGGTGTTCAGGCAATTTTATAGGTGTCATAATTTCATAGATTTCAACTTTAGGGTTTAATTTTGTGGCTGAAATTTAGTTATTCACCCACAAAATTGACGCCAATATATACCAGTAACATTTATATTTTCAGAACTTGTGTAATATAAACCTCATGGAATTTGAATGCTTTGTATTTTTCTGTTATTTGTTTGTTAACAAGAATTCTTCTTCAGATGACATCTAGTCAATTTTAATGTAATTTTTTTTAAAAATAATTGTTAGAGAAAAGCAGACAGTATTAAAATCATGTGGTTTAATGTTTTAGGCTTTAAAAGTAATATATTAAGTGTGTGGTTGTTCCCAACAATACATATTTACTGTATTCTATGCAAATAATGATGTCACTTTGTCAGTTTCGTTATATTTTTATTTGAAAATGGTTTTTTTGTGGTTTGATATCACCCCAGTTACCTCCCTTGCTTGGGTCAGCAGGTTTTAATGATTTGCGTTGTAATTTCAGAATGACTATCTGGAGAACCTGACAGCGGCGTACCTTAGGAAAGGAATCCTACAGAACCAGCAGGAACAAGGTGAAATATTTTGTCAACTCCAAACTGTAAAATCACATATTTTTGTTGGTATAAAATTTTGTCGATTTTGATAAAAAAAAATTGTGGATTACAAAACATGAAATGGTAAACCCAGGGGTCTGTTGCCTATAAGCAAGGGCATACCAAGCGCCTTTATTTAGTTACCTCCCGTTCAATGAAATATAGAAGGCATGGATTACCTCCCGTGGAAAGCGCTACGTAGCGCTCGCTCATGTTAACAGCCTCCAGATTTGATATTTGAGAGGTTGATCAATCTTGGGATTAGATTTCATGATAGAGTGCAACAACGAAATCAAAGAAAATTCAACTCCCTCGAAAATAATGATTTTACCCTATTTATTATTCTAAAAATAAATTCAAATCATTATTATGTACCTTGAAGTGACAGGTCTTTAATAATGAGCAAATACAAGACGAAATAACCCACCAAAGTTTTTATTTGACCGGAATGAATTTTGTTAAAATATACAGTACAATCTCACCAGGGTAGCCCTCTGTAGAGCAGCAACCTCTGTATAACAAAACATTCCAAATTTCTGTAAGTTAATATTTACTGTAAATTTAACCTTTGTAGAGCAACAAAGTCCAATATTTGCAGCTGCCAAGGGGTGTTGCTCTAAGGAGGTTGTACTGTATTTAAATAGATTTAAGGCTAAGATTCTTTCACTATTCATTGTGGATTTGGTGTTGTGTTACTACATTTTATGCCCTGAAAGAAGGAGCATGAAGTTGTCGCCTTCATTATTTTGTGTAACAAAAACTTGTTCGACTTTTCTCAGATCGCCGACCTTCAATTCCACGAATGAACTATGATATTTCTAGCGGTTGGTAAAATATTCTGCTATTTTAAAAGTAATAATAGATTTGTTTGTGTTTTTGACTTACAATAGATGATCTGTATTGTTTTAAGTTACCGTAGAGGATTTTAATAAATTAATTGAGCTTTTAGTTGTAATTTGATTTTTCATTATAAATAGCTGCAAGAAGATTGCAGGGAAAAGGTAGACATTTTTATTTCTTGTGACCAATTATTCTACTATAATTCTCGGATATGGGTTTTAATACAAATACAATACTCCATACCTCAGACAAACACTGTCTTGTTTTTGTATTTTTTTTCATTTGGAAATGTTTTAAAAGTTGTGTAAATGCAACATCAAACTACAATGGTCATCTTTTAAGTTTGTGGACTTAAAGCACCTGACCTGGAGGAAGCTTTAAGACCTCGCATCAGGGAAATAAGGACTGTTCACATGTACATTCCCTTTAACTAACGGTGTAGTAGTCTTTTTTTGAACGTCTGGGGGAACAAAGGACCAAGGGGGTAAAAAGAGGCGATGGTAACTTTTAGATATCATAATAAATTTGATTTTTGGAGGGGAAATTATTTTTTCCCAGGGGACAGGGGGGCAAATGTGGCCTGTTACACCGGTATGTGGTTCTCTTCTTGACCCAGTTGTAGAATAATTTCCTGCATGGAAAGTGAATCCCCCTCTAAAGTCTGTATGGAAGGTCCCTGATCACATTGCCTGGACAAGACTGGAAACAATTTCTCATCAAAATTTTTAGCCCTGATTGTCACAATCTGACCGGTCATATTGTCTGTTTCCGTCACTAAGTGATTGTCCCAGGTTTGTCTGAGGTATAAGAGTTATGCCCCTTGATTATCATCGGCAAGGATTTTATTATAACTGTAGATGCTAGTATATACTCCTTTACTGCTCAGTACATTAATTTGATACTTTTAACAAGATTATTGCAAGAACGTTATAACTGCTTCACTTCTATTCTTCACAATTTATTCCATTTGTCAGATGGACGCATAACTCAACTATCTTACATGAAATTTATTGTCCATATTTTATATTCATGTGATATCAATGAATAATAAATGTTTTAATTGTTTTTAACTGGTCTTTTATGTAAAATATAGAATTGTCAAAGTGGCTTCCTAATGTATCTGTCATTGCTTATTAATTGAATGTGGCTTGAAGTGAGATATGACCGGGGGGGGGGGGGATAAAACTGACCGTTACACATGGTATAGAAAATGTTTAACTGAAAGGACCGGGGGATAAAACTGACCGTTACACATGGTATAGAAAATGTTTAACTGAAAGGACCGGGGGATAAAACTGACCATTACACATGGTATAGGAAATGTTTAACTGCTTGAAATCAGCAACCTGAGACTCACAGTATACGGAACTTATAAATCCAGTAATTGGTAGCTTCGCTCATTCTGGTAGTTCTGTGGTTAGTTCACTTCAGGAACGGAACTTCTTGCGGGTTCAATCCTGGCATCAAAATACCTAAATCATTATAACCAGTACTGGTATATAGCTCCTTTGTTTGGCACCCGGCATACTAACAAAGGTAGTTCCAGGACAGTTTGAGAATATATTGTTACTCCAAGTTACGAGTTTCCATATTTACCGTTATATTGAATACTGTCACTTGGAAGCATAACCAAACACAAAACAAAATTGAAAGAAGATAATAGATAATCGGACAGGGAAGGCAGCACTCAACTTAAACAACTGAGCACAGAAAATATAAAAACTACACATACTTTGATACAAGTATATTTATTATTAGAGATAAGATTTGCTAGCCGTATTACCGTATTTGATCTAGACAGTTGACAAATTTACACCTTAATAAAATTTGAAAATATTAATTGAGGCTTTGATGGACCTATTTTGATTAACTATTTTGATAAGCGGAATATTATATAAATCTCACATTTAGATCTATTAGGTTTTGCTAATTTCTGTTTTAATTTGAAGTTATAGTTTGCGACTTAATTAGAAGAAGTAAGAATTATAGATTATTAGATGACTTTTATCGCAATGGGAACTTTGGGTTCAACTTTGCACATATCTTATGGTTTTAGTTTACTGCAAAAACATGTAAGAGTTATGTTCTCATCATAACGATACTGATATACCATGTAACCACTGGCTTAAAGCTTTATAATAGTACAGCATTAGATCATCCATTCACTGAATTATTAAACCATGTATCTTCATATATATACATGTATATAATATCATATTAGTTTAATTTTCAAATCTGCCTATCAAGGGTTGCAAGTGCAGATGTTTAATTAATGATAGGGTGCTTATAAACTAAGCCGTTAGAACCATTAAAGGTTCAACTGTGACTTTCCTGTTTTATCCCTGCTAAATTGACCAATGACCAATGACCTATGGCTTTGATGGAAGATTTCTGATTCAGCCCTTTATATTACTTTCAATAATTCATTAACTATTAAATTATGATTTAATGTGGTGAATATAATTATTTTGTATAATAAATGAAATATTTATGAAAAGTTTTTTAAAATTTTCACAAAGGTTTGAATATTGTTAAAGATATTATGATAGTTGATACAATTAATATTAATTACCTGCAATTGTACAATTATTGTTAACATGATGATATACTATATATAAACATTGCATGAACTGCATGTGGGACGTTTACAATTAATCCAGACTTACATGCTAATCAGTGATCTAAGACTGAAAATATTAAATCTTACAATATGTTTTAATCCAGCTTTGGTGGAAAGCATCTATGCACTCTGTTTTCTTATTCTAACAATATGTATGTAAGTGTGCTGGGGTATGTTTGGGGCATTATGTACACTTGTCTGTGCTGTGTTTTGATGCATGTTGTGTGTTTTCTGTCTCTGACCTTCAGCTCCTGCACATTTACGATATTCAGGAACGTCGGGAAAACCTCCCAGCATGCCTTTCAGTCTCGAAGGTCTGTGTCCACATCATGAACAAGCTTTCGCCGCTCAGCTGATGGCTCAACAACTACAGAACATGACCGGAGGTAAAGCACTGAGATTTCATGCAGCTTATATCATGTACAAAATAATGCAGCTTATATCATGTACAAAATATGTTGCTTAATATGTGCTTCTGTTTTGATATTGTTTCATTATGTGTGTATGTTTAATACATTACATTGTTCTGTTTATGTGTGTTCTGTCATCTGTTTTGTTCCTTTATGTGTTATTTATAAACATCTCTTTTATTATTATTCTTATCCCCCAAAAGGTATAGTTAGATTTTCCCACTTAATATTAAGCCATTTTCATTTTAGAATTGAAACCAATTCAATTTCCTCTTGACAACCAATGTGAAAAGCATATTCAATATTGAATAACACCTTGAAGTTACAAAATGCTAGTATCACATAATGTTTAACCTGCAAAAGCCTGCTTTTCCATCTATCAAGTATTGAACTCTGCATGTAGACATTTGTAAAGTAGGTTTAATTAAATGCTGTCTCATCTCCAGAAAAAAACTTCAAAACCATGCAGACTATGTACCTATACAAATCCAATTCTCCACTAAAAGATACCAACATTTTTTCGCCATTCCTAAAGTTAGAAAAAAGTCCTGTGAATGTTTCACTAGATCCAACTCAATGGTGCACAGTGTGTGCTTGCATTCACTGCAGGCTGTTTAAGGTTTTCTTGCATGGGACTCCAACTTCACTTTTCTGTCCTTTCTACTCCTCTAATAGTTTGTTTTGGTGTTTGGGTGAATTATTGTTTTGTTTGTATTTCATGCTACTATATTCATTGCTATAGCAAGCTGTTTTACTGAGTCATATGAAAATGGTTCTTGGATCAAAAGCTGCATTACCAAGACCATGCAATGAATAGTCACTTGTACTGGTCCCATTGACAAATGAAGTTTTATAAAGTATTTATGGATACTTTTAACTTGTACAATGTCACATCCCATTTGGTGTCAACCATGGACAGATTTTCTCTTCCAATACTGGCAACTATCATTTTGAACTCTTTATTATGTCTCCCAAATGTAGTGAGGGAGACATATTGCTTTTGTGCTGGATCTCTGTCTGCCTTTCTGGATGGATGCCACTAAGTTTTTCAGTGCTAGTTCTTCTTTAACCACTGATTGGATTTCAATGAAACTTCACATAAATGATTGATAGCTTAGGTGTGCATGTCATCAAATTATTTTGCTATTGGTATGGCCCTTTGTGGGAGCATATGTTTTGTGTCAAAAAGCCTAAAAACTACTTTAACTTTCAATGTTACATATATGCTAAACAGCTTGTAAGAACAATGAATATAGACAGTGATAGATATTATGTTGTTGTTCGCTTTTATGCTTATATGTTTTGCTTGCTTATTTTACAGTCCATTCTTGCATTTTTAATTGCTCAAAGCAAAAATTGTTCATTTCTCAGTCACTGTTAATGTCTTGTCTTAACTTAGTTTAAAGCTAAGATATTTGATGTTTGTGAAATGTAGCATTAATTAAATTATACATATATTATACTTGTTGGATGACAGGTTATTTCATACCCAGTCTCTCATTTGATGATGCAGGCAAGTACATAGAGGAACTCAGGGTTTTACTTGTTATACTTAGATTTTATAGATGTTGGAAACAGAGACTGATCCCTGGATTTATTTTATGAACACATTTTATGAATAGATTTACCCCCACAGGGACCAGACATGTATTATTATTTCATTCCTTATTTAAGTCTATTGTATAGAATAAAATGATTCTGGTGCCTGTGGGTTAACATTTTGCATGTTTAAGGAAGATTGGTTTACAGACATTTTAGTGGTCAAAGGGTTTCTTGTTTTATTGGTATTGCCAATAGTAAGGCTATGATGCTTAGAGCTGAGAGTTTAACTATGTTTTGGAGAGTTAGTTTCAAAGTTTTATTTTCTTTGTATTGAGAGTTTTACTACGTTTTGGAGAGCTAGTTTCCAAGCTTTATTCGATTTTATTTAGTTCATGTTTTGACATTTTTACCTGCTCTTGTCTCTTACCTTTGGAGCTTGTCTTTTTTGAAAACAAATAAGCAATATTGCAATAAACTCACTTTCTGAGAAAACACAAATCCATGTGATAACCTTACCTTCAGACGAGGATGTTTTGTTTGCTTGCTATTGTTCACATGTTACTTAATTGTTCAATGTTGATAACAATGTCTTTGTTCCTTGAAATCACCAATCTTCCAGTAAGCATCATTTTTTATTCATTCATACAAACATCAGTTTAATATCCGTGTTTAAGAAGTGGGGGGTATATAACACCTTGCAGAATGGTCTGTGCATCACTCTGTTAGTCCAACTGTCTGTAGACCAAATGGTATCTGATCATTAGCTATAATACTAGGTCAAAGGTCAGGGTCGCTTCAAGGGGGACGGGCATATGTGTCATTCTGACATGTTTTGTTTATGAAGATCTATACTTTCTGTAACCTACCATCTTCTGTTGATAGCTCAGTACTCACAATCAACAAACAACTGGTTGAAGACAGGTATCCAAGGGCAACCAAAGACTATAAGACCTTTCGAACAAAAAACTCAGGATGAAATTTTGACTAGAATACTAGGAATGCCCACAGGTAGTCAGAGAAATTGCGAGCAATCCAGCACGTGTTCCAAGTGTTTCAAGCAATCCCGTGTTTGTGTGTGCACATATTCAATTGAATCACCCAAGTACACAATCATGCAGGACCGTAATGATGTCACATGCCCTACATCGTCAACAATGGGTTATAATTGGTGTATGTTATAAATATTATAAAACCTATAGCAAATCAGAACTACATACTCCTCAATAAATTAGCCTATAGTTACATGATTCAACATGATTGTGAAATGCATGACGACAATCAGTTTTTTTACATTATATTGTATTACTTACTTTCCTGTAGTTGGAATGCATGAGTCGTAGAGAATGAAACCATATGTCCATAATATTATACAACTTAGTTTTGAGACCTTTCTAAGAAAGGACTGTGGCTATTGGTCAAAACAAATAGAATGCTTAAAATCATCCAGTCAGAGACTTAGGCACAAACTGGTCTCTGATCTCTGTTCTATAATGCCAAATAAAATATTTCTGAAATTTAATTTGAGGCTTTGTAATGAATGCCCCATCAATATACGCAATACATGGGAGACTACTTCTGGTTACCAACAAGTTCATCTCTTGTTTGGTGTAAAAGCTGAAAAGTATTTCAGGAATTTCCAGTGTCAAGCCAAGATTCGAACGCGGTTCCCCTGGATTGGTAATAAAAAGCTCTAACCAATTGGGTCAACCATACCACCCTGCTTTAGTTATAGAGATTGCATGTTCTGATTACAGAATGACTTTTTAACACTCTGGTCTACTGGCTACCAGTCCTGCGTGGTCATCTTTCATCAGAATATGTCCTTCTGTGACAGATCTGCTCTGGTTCCATTGTTCAATGATATACTTAATATTTATGTCACCCACACAAAAACCAGGCATGTATTGATTGCTGGACATCTATCTGGATGGATGTCTCAAAGTTTGTCTGTGTTTGTTCTCCTTAACCATTGGTCGGATTGCAATGAAACTTCACATGAATACTTAATATACTCTTTTTGGTACCAAGCCTGATTTTGCTACTTGTCAGGAATTTTTAATCAGATGATTTTTGCCAGAGTAATGGCCATTTGTGCGAGATGTACATTTTTGGGTCAAAAGCCCTTCTAGTTTCTCCTCATTGCATGTAAAATAAGCATCTTGAGCTACCGTTCTTAGTGCATGTATATCTTACCCATAATTAAGCATATCTATTAAAATGAACTTGAAAATCTTGTATTTATTGTATTTCGTAATATTGTAACCCGATATGCATGCAAGGGTTTTATTCATCCAGATCATGTAGATCATAGCATTAAAGTCCAATAACTATTTACCGATGTTTACATCCCTCCAATACTGCCTATAATCTATCATTGCCATGCCCACCAACTTTCTTTGATATTTTGCATTGGCTTTTATCTAGTCTTTATTCCTTATTGTATATTCATTTACTTGGGAGTCCTACAGGGGGTGTAAATGACATCACTTTTCATTGGCTTTCTCAAGCCTCGCCACATACCATTGATATCATTTCATGCTATAAACAGCAACATGTTTGAAAACCAAAATGTATCCCACTTTGATGTGTGTGTTCATTTACATACCTATTTGCACAATGCAGTGTTAGTAATCTAAATAAATTATGACAAGAATCTGATGCAGTCTTATGAACATTGTTTATAAAGGAACCATCAGATTCATGCCTTTCAATATTTGTTCATTTTCCATGCTGATAAATTCGCCTTTCCATATGGCAACCATCCTTCTGTGACCATGATTATATTAATTCCTCAATATTGTCTAATAAAGAGTTTGTCTATGGATTGCCAAACCCATTAAGCGTTTTATGCTGCATCTGCATTTTAAGTTTTTGGTTTGATTTGTCTCCTACTGACATGTTGGAAAATTGTATTTGATTACTGATTCTTGTCAAAAGTGGTGGCGACACAAAGAAGGATGTTGCCAATGGAACAAGAGCGCTTTACTTGAATGTCCTTGTTTGTTATCTTCTCTATGATTTTAATGATTAACTGAGCTTTACTGCTCAATTAATTATTTATTAAACTACAAGATTTAGTGTTATATTTCTACATTCCTTTTAGTTCTTGACTATTCTATACAAATTTGGGAGATTTTTGCATGATATTATGTAGTGTTCGATTTCTTTAATTGTAGATATGGTTAATTATTTTTATTCATTTGATTTAGTGTGATATAACAGTATAGTATTTTAGTGTATAAATTTATAAGGAATTGGGATTTTTAAAGGAATTCATTATAGTTCCTTTCAGACATTTCTGCAAATGATATTATGAATTGATTTAAACAATCTGTTTAATCATCATGTGTGCTTCTTAATGTATTTCATTGTCATATGATTATGAACAGGAACCATTGTTATTCATTTAATCATTATTTATGCTCATATTCATTTGCTGAATACATGGTATTTTCTTACATAACATATTTCATCACAAATTTTAAAATGTTCATGTTTTTAACAGCATGCCGTAGTGTAAGCTTGCATTTACATTGCTGATTTAAAATGATAATTCCCTTAATTGAAAAAAAATGCATATATTCTATCTTAGAAAATTGTTTGTGAATGAAAGAACTGGCTTTTAGCGCTCCAGTAGTTGTTTTATTTGGTTGCCATGGTAACACAACAAATGATCATAGTTTAAGAGATTCTCTGTTCATATACAGTTGTAGGCAACTCGTTTGTAAGAGTGTGGAAAGATTATCTGCAGAAACATCGTGGTCAGCCACCTAAACTTCAGCGTAAGCTTTTTCTGCCTCCAGTAACTTGTTGGTGTAATTCAAGCTTGTTTAAAGACCTTATAGCTACCTCTAATGTCCCTGTATACTAGGCTGTTATTTTCATTTCGAAATATATGAAGTAAAATAAGTTCAGTTATATTGTAATTACATTAATTGTATTTCATTATTGTAATTCAGTTCAAAAGATACTGAAAAATAAACTATAGCACAATTTTTTTTGACTTTTGGTTAAATGGAGTTTTGTGTGGTCATAAATTTGTGGCTGTCATATTTTCCAAACCTGGATGTCATACCATTATTCAATATTTCGATTGAGAATTTGAAAGAAAAAATCTATGCAGGATTGATATTAAAATTCAAATTCATTGATAAAATCCTCATACATCCAATTACCTCCTATAAAGAAGAATACACATGTCAAAATTGTTCTTGATGCAATAGAACTTTCTAATTATTGTTAACAAAATTGCAAGTTATGTAATTTTTTATCTTCAAGAGTAATTATTAAAGTCACCTAGTATGCAGGGATTGTTATGCCTGCCTCATTTTTCGCTTCCTTCTGGTCATAACATCTCTTATAGTCTCTTGTAGTAAGCTAGTCCTGCCAGGCCCCAAAAATTCATAGTTTTTCTATACTAATTCCTTAACCTCTTTTAAATTTTTGGTATTGTAAAACTACACCCATCTTTCATCACTTTTCTTCTTTGTGAAATCCCCTTTCAGCTGTTAGAAATTATACTAGATGGATTTTAATATATGCACAATTTAACTGTAGCATTTTGATTGGATGATATAAATAGAATAATTAATATTCATAAAGCAGATCTTTCTTTGCAGGAAGTTGTTGTAAACAGTATTTACCTATGGCAGTAACCTTTATTATGTAATACTATACTCAATATATATTTTTTTATTATTCAAAAAAGTAATTTAATGTAATCATTTATTCATTGTTCATGCACACTAACTGTTGATAATATTTCTGGTAGTATATACTCCATTCACCCAGATAGAATTATAAAATATAGACTAAACTCTGTGTAAATTACCATTCTTTAATTTTTTCTGTAAGAGTTATGGCTCTTGTTTCTTCTCTGACCCGTAATATTATTATAGTAGGGGGCATCCTTTCATGAGCACACATCTTTAGTTTTAAATAGATTACTTGAAATCTTGTAGTTGATGTTTCTGATGTGTTTTTGGCAATGTCTGTAGCCTGCTTTCCTATGGTTTCGGGAACGAAAGGCTTGCTTTTCAGGCATACCCTGTTATTTGCTGATATACATGTATATGTTTTACAATGAAGCAATCACCTGAGCCCCTCTACATATTTACTGGTAATACAAAACAATTTACAAGTAAGAGCCATTTTACATTTTGGCATTCACCTCTATGATCAGGTGACAATGTTTTTTTACTGAATCAGGAATTCTGATTGGATGGTCTGTAAAGAGCATGCTGGGAGTCTATTTCAATTGATTTATCATAGGTAATCCCGAAATCATTCGAAAGAAAGATACATTGTTGATGCTGATATATTGCAAGATTTTCTAACTCTGTATTAATTCAGTTTTCCCCAGTGATCGAATCATTTCCAACTCTGTATTAATTTCGTACATTATCAGGATTTTCCCCAGTGATCGATTCGTTTCCATTACTCTGTATTAATTTCGTACATTATCAGGATTTTCTCTGTGATCGAATCATTTCCAACTCTGTATTAATTTCGTACATTATCAGGATTTTCCCAGTGATCGAATCATTTCCAACTCTGTATTAATTTCGTACATTATCAGGATTTTCCCAGTGATCAAATCATTTCCTACTCTGTATTAATTTTGTACATTATGAGGATTTTCCCAGTGATCAAATCATTTCCTACTCTGTATTAATTTCGTACATTATCAGGATTTTCTCTGTGATCGATTCGTTTCCATTACTCTGTATTGATTTCGTACATTATCAGGATTTTCACCAGTGATCGGATCGTTTCAGAACGTCACATGGCGAGGTACAATGGGATAAACATATGTAGATATTATAGACATATAATACACTTAGAACGCATATAATAGCATACATTATATGTGTTTTTCCCACCTTTTGTATCTATAATTATAATTTGCTTTGTTGTTTATTACTGGTATATGATAGTATCTATTTTTTACCCAAATATATCATAGCATGTGGATATAAGTAAACAATATATTTCTACTTAGCAACATAATTATACTTTTATTATAATTTTTGCTGTTTAGTTGTCCTCATATTCAGTATGAAGTTTGCTGTTTGGCTTCAATTTATTCAACTTAAAATCATGATGATGGTCTTGGCCAAGGTCTTGCTGCTTGATTCAGAGGTTTGGGCCCCAGGTGCAAATCAATGCAACACTGGTATCCTTCTGAAAATTAAGGTGTGAGCAAAAAGATAATATTAAGTCAGACAGGGAAGGCAGCACTCAACTTAACCAGTGGAGCACAGACAAAATAAAAAAAGAACATACAAGGCACAATGTCCATCTGGACCAGCCGAGCACAGAAAACCTGGAACGAAATATTTCATGTTCATAGTCATGGCTCGTTTTTCGACAGATCTGGACTTGAATGTCATGTTCCCCTGGTTATGCCCCCCATCTTTGAATGGTTTCCGTTCAATAACTATAGAACGCTTTGACCTAGGATCTTCAAACTTTACATGTAGGTAGGTCAGCAATAGTAGATGGCCCCTATTGATTTTGAGGTCAGTAGGTTAAAGGTCAAGGTCACTGTGACCTTTACTATTTCTGACTATTTAAATGGTTTCCGTTCAATAACTATAGAACGCTTTGACCTAGGATCACCAAACTTTACATGGAGGTTGGTCAGCAACAGTAGATGAGCCCTATTGATTTTGAGGTCAATAGGTCAAAGGTCACTGTGACCTTCACCATTTCTGACTATTGGGCTGCCATGGGGGCATATGTGTTTTACAAACATCTCTTGTTATTTTTTGTCCATGACTTTGGCTTGATACCAGTTGTGTAGGAGAAGTTGTCAGTTGCTTGTGAAACTTCAGGTTTACACTAGTCTAGTTTTATAACTATTTCAGAAAAACCATCTGCCATAAAAACTGAAACATTATTGAAAATCAGTGTTTAAACACGGATTAAGATAACATTTATCATATCAATTATCATTTCAAGTATTTTTCATCAATATAAATCAGGTCATAGTTTCTTTTTGTGATATTTCAAGAGTGTCTGCATATCACTTGTTCCAATATTTGACCTCCTTTTAGTTTGGAAATGTTCATTAAAGTTGTATAGATTATTCCCTATCATTTGATGCGTTTTAAGAAGAAACAAGATTTATGAAAGGCAAACAATATTAGAGGTAGCTGTTTGTCTGTTTGATTTGATGTCCTGTCTATAGTGTTTCTATACTTTTACAACAAGTGTGTCTTTGACTTGATATTATAGTATGCACAGGGGTCAAGGTCAGTAGTCAGTTTTTTTCACTGGTTCAAGGTCATTATGTAAAATTATAATCAAGTTTAAGGTCAAAGTTTGGAGACCATTTTTTAATGAATTGAATATTCAGGCCTTAAATGTTTCATTTCATATACCCAAGGTCATTGCAAGAGTGATTATTTCATCTTTTTCAAGGTCAAGGCTGATGTATTAAAATTATATGAAGTTCAGGGTCAATAAGTAGAATATGTGTGCATGCTTTCTAGGGTGCAAATAGTCATTTCAGTGTTTTTTATATAAAGTAAGATTAATATAAAAGAGCATTTTTATTTAATTTTATTGATAAATCTTTGAATTTATATTATGAGCAAAATCTTATACACTTAAGCTTGGTGGATCTTGATTATTCAAATTTCATTAGTTTATGATAGCAAACTATTTAGACATTTGACTATAATATTAGCTTTGGCTATTTCATAATTCTGAATAATTGTACATATTCATAGATTTCCTTTCATTGATCTCTTTTCTATAGGCAGATGCTGAATTTATATATCTGTTAGAAATATACTATAGTATTATCTTAGTGCACATTATAAGTATGCATTGCTATTTTGTACATATTATTAAACTGTAATATAGTTAATATGTACGCTATAGTACGCTATAATATTGGAGGTGTAACAGTAGACCACTGCGTATATTGTAGCTACAGAATCGGGCGGTGAGCTTACTTGTATTAGTTTCCAACGCTTTAGAATCACAGTGTGATATAGCACGGAGAATTTGACTTGACTCTCTACCTTCTATTGGAATAATCAGTGTAACAATACCATGTGACTTTTGGCTACAGGTCCAAGACGAAATTTGTCAACATTGGAAAACAAATATAGTAATAAGTATTTTATTTCTTCATCGATTTCTATGAAATATAAGCCATGCTAAGGGGGAAATTATTTGCTTTTCATAAAATACAGAATCTTTTTCAGCAGCTTAACTGTTCTTTTCCAGCAGCCTGTGAAACCTGTATTTTCCACGTGGTATTGCTACACTGTTATTTAACAGCTGATATATTGTCTATATTTATAACCCCAGTTTTATGTTTTCATAAGCAGGAAGTATCGCAAGGTGTAATACCAAAAGAAATCTAAAGGACCGATATTTTTTAGATTTGCTCGCGACATTTATATATTCATCACAAGAACCTTGTAATATATTCATGCATATAAAGGTCAGGATCAGGTAAAATTATCTGTGCTATAATATGCTTGTTTTATATGACTTTATCTTATACCACAATATAAACCTCTACCATACTGTATTTCTACAGTCATCTCACCTAATACAGTCCTACATTGTCTTAAGCAGCCAAATAAGGGATACATTAATGTTGGTGCTTAAATCAGTTGGCTGTTTCATATAAGAAAAATTGATTTAAAAAAGTCAATATTCTTTAATTATACTGTCTGTTGAAGCCAGGTGGTCGTTTAATACAAGGACGCCAACTTCGAGATTTGCAAATAATAAGCAAATGGGTAAATTGATGAACAGCTCAATCTGTTCTTAGCATCCATCCTTAGAAAAAAATCTTCATCGATGATCATATTCTTCTATAGGGCAACCACCTCTAACAACAGCTATTTGTCATAGTGTTTATACCATATAAAATATGAAAGTAGTACGAAAAAAAAGGTATTTGCTGGAAAAAGAAATGGCTGTAACAAGGTTGTATAGCCTATAGAAATATAACATGTTTTCAAAGGTATCAGAAATTTTTGCATGTATCGCTACTTTATTGTATAGACCGTCGATAATAACACTAGCCATTTTTTGTTTAAACTTGTACATAATCACTTTTAATGCATATATAATCTTTCAATCTATGCTCATAACAAGCGGTCAATCGACCATAAAGTGTTTATATTTTAATGTTTGTTTATTGTTCTTCAACTGTAGTTGACTTATACAAAGAAATAATTTTATTGTTTAATGTGTCTGTAGAGATGATCAGTAGGGTAGAGGTTTAAATGCACCGCAATATTTCTGATCAATATCACATAAATACGACAAAGAATGATCAGTATCCATGATTAAATGATGAAAATATACATGTAAAGATTTATGCTTATTTACTGCCTTTAATTTATAAATCTGTACAATTGTACATGAACATGGCTAAGAAATTACAGACTGTGAACGATTGCAATTTGATCTGCGTTGTCCAAGTTTTGTAATGCTATCAAAATATGTGTCTTCCTTTTTTATTAGCCTTTCTATATCACTTAATAATAATTTCAAAGGTGTTTAAATACAAATCTTGTTTAACTAGTGCTTTCAAACATATTTTTAAACATTCTTCTTTGCCAAATTATTACATTTTCAACTTTTTTCATACATGTTTTTTAAAAGTGTACTGTTAAACATGCTTTTAAGTATTATATTTTCAAACATGCGTTTAAATATTCCATTTTCAAACATGCTTTTTAATATTCTTTTTTCAAACATGATTTGGAATATTCCATTTTCAAACATGCTTTTTAATGTTCTTTTTTCAAACATGTTTTTAATATTATATTTTCAAACATGGTTTTTAACTATTTTATATCTTACATGATTGTGTAGACTGAAGTCCAACATTTCTTGTGTTTTCAATTTTGCTGTATATTGCACAATTGGTGATATAACTAACCCATTTTGACACTTTTCTTGGTTTACTTGATACCCTATTGCTGTGTCGTTTTTTTTTTGTGTTATGATTTTTTTTCAGCCATTGATTAAGGATCCATCATCAGTACAAAAAATGAATGACAACTTATTACTTATGAATGTTTTCTAATAATATTGATGTTTTAAACACTAATTGTTTTAAACAGTTAATCAAATGTTTACTAGGTTTGATTGTTGAATTGGTGTTAATTGATTGTTTAAACATTTACTACATTTAGTAACAAGCTAAAACGTTTGTTAAGACTATTAATACAAATATAATACACACATGGAGATATATTATAAAACTCTCTCTAACTGTATTAACAGATGCATGTCTCCCAAAGCGTTGCCTGTCCTCCACCAAGGTGTAGCTCACTGTGACTTGCAAGGTGTCTCACCATTGACGTGTGTCTCACCATGGCTTGCAGGGTTCGCATTTGCATGTCCTCTGTAGAGACAATGCCTCTGTGACCATGGCTTGCAAGATACTGCCTGCCTGTTGTACAATGATCATTTTGGCTATTCACAGAAATGAACATGGATGAACTGATGGGATCAGGTATAATGAGTTCCACATCTTCAGCACAGACTGAGCGACGTTCTAGTCGTCATCACCTGATAGAAGTCTCGGAATCACAGAAACGACAAGAATTATTGCAAGCCCAGTCCATGCAGATTAGTAAGAAACCGGTAAGTTATCCTTACTTTATGTAAGCTCACAATGTACATTTATAAAGTTTTACAGAACTAGTGGATTATATTAGCATGTTCTGCGACTCTTCCTTTGTTTATCAGCACCTAGTATTTTCAATAAAACAAATGTGCTAATGCGTTATAACAAGTTGCCAACATCCCTTGCCAAAGTTGTTTCAGTTTCAGATCAAATCTGTCAAAGTTTTTGTAGTTATCAATGAAAATGTTCATTCAAATAATTTAATGATGTCATAGTATAAGGGTTTTCAATATGCATACAGGCTGTGGTGGGGTCGTTCTCTTAAAGTTTTTGGGTGATAAAGATAAAAAGTGGAATTTCTTATTCTCAATCTATGCATTGATTGTATGAATGTATTGCAGGAAAGAAGTGCATCAAGACATGGTAAGGATGACAAGGATCAGTTAGGTTAGTAGTTCATCTAGAACATTTTGTACATGTTATCCAGAATTAGCAAGATTTGAGTTTTCCCTTTTATTACATGAGGTACAAATACAATTTACCCATGCATGGTGCGTAGAGGCCTTGCAGTCCTTGAATTTTTTTCAACCTTGAAAATTACTTGAACTTAGTGCTACCTTGAAAAATGCCAAAATACATTGAATTTAACTGAAAATCAGCCTTGAAAATCCATAAAAGTGTATAGATGTTGTCAACAATGACACATTATCTGCATAAAAAAACCAGAAACAACTTATGTCATTGTCATTAAAATTGCAACTTATTGTTGTATGAATGGCAACTTATATCATGATCATGAAAATGGCAACTTATGTCAAGGTCATAAGAATGGCAACTTATGTCAAGGTCATGAAAATAGCAACTAATGTTAAGATCATTAGAACGGCAACATATGTCAATGTCATAAGAATGGCAACTGTTGCCAAGGTCATACGAATGGCAACTGTTGCCTATGTCAAGGTCATAAGAATGGCAACTGTTGCCTATGTCAAGGTCATAAGAATGGCAACTGTTGCCTATGTCAAGGTAATAAGAATGACAACTTATGCCAAGGTCATTATAAATAAATACAACAAAACCTTTGTCAGAGCAATAACAGTTCTTATGGATGTTGTTGATCTCAAGAGGTTAAATTGGTAAAGTATACTATGATAGTGCTGTTAAAGGAGGATGTTCTAAAGAAGTATAAGTATTGTATTGAACAGGTGGTCTGTCAAGTCGTCTACGAGCACAGATTCCTTCTGCTACATTTGTCAACTATGAAACATTCAATGTATCACAGATGAATATAGAAAATGAAGGCAAAACTGAGGAAACGGTTAGAAATGAAGAAACCAATGGAAAAGGTATGTGTCAATCAATGTCATGTGTTTACCCTATTTTAAGGCAGAAGTGAAAACCCTGACCTGACTTGATAGGTTGCTTTGTTGGATCCTGTATGGCGAAAACACTGTTTGTGACTGTGCTGTTGGAATTTGTAGTTTATAATTCCATGCAGGGCTTTTTTCCAGCTTTGGAGATTAGACCCTGGGGTTTCTTCGCAGCTTTGGATATAAGACCCTAGGGCTTTTTTTCCAGCTTTGGAGATATGACTTTAGCCCGTAATTAGGGGGGGGATTGGTAACAGGGGAACTGATCTTTTGTAGTTGTCCTAATTTTGGGAGAAAAGTTATATTTTTAAAGAACTATTTCCTAGGAAAGAAGCCTTATAATGGCCCCTAGTATATAAAAAAGAAGTCTTGATATGTTATACAGTCTCCTTATACAGAATGTGTTTGTAACATTGAAATGCATTTAAACGATAGTCTGTGTGTTTCATACATGTACTAATACTGTATGTATCAACTTCATAAGCCTTGCATGTATATTCATTGAATCAGATGCATATAAATTTATAGTCTGTGTAACTGTTATTGACCCTTTCAAAGAAGCACTTGTTTGTAAGTTGGTACAGCTGTAATATCTCAGCAGTCATAATGTCAAAGTCTATGTGGCTGTTTGTAACCTTTTCCAAGTCCAATATAAGGCTGCTTTGTTTATTAAATAAGCATGTATACTGTATAGTATCTGTTGAATGCTGCTCTACCGGTTATCCTTGAGATGTGTGGTGATCTTTGTTGTTTGTTCTTGTTTGTTGGCTTGTAAGGAAGTTCTGTTTGACTGACAGTAGACTGGTGCGGCAGACAGTCAGTCTGAGAGTAGGTTGTTGTGTTTGTGATGCTGTTCAGTTTCATGTTTGTCATTTGTATTTGTAATCTTTGGGCGAGTTCAGATGGAACGTAAGTTCGATCTAGGTAGACTCAGGTTCCATTCGAATGCATATGGTTTCTTCACTTTTGTGCCTTCACCACTGAAGAGTCAAACTCTAGTAACAGCTACTCCTGGCAGAGTTTACTGATTCCCTGTTTCTGTATGGTGTGCAAAATGAGTGGGGGCAAAAGCTGTTTTAGATATTATCAGGGCCAAGCTTTTGATTGGTTGATAAATATGGAGACCTGTATTGGTGGGAGTAAACATCATTCCTGTAATAGCGTACCAAACCCTAGAGTTTCCATCCAAACTCGCCCTGTGATTTTTCTTTGTTGTGCCTTTCATGCACTGCTATTCCTGTTGCATGCTGCCTTCCTGATTGATCACCTTTTCTTAGTATGGTACTGAGATTGTGTATTGTTGACAATCTGGTATTTCCTATCTCCATTTTCCTTTCAGGAAGCTCTTCAAATATTGAGAATTGGTTAAATACAACATATTCATTACATAATTCTTCTAAGAAGGGTAATTTTATCCAATTTTTTGTAGAAATTTATATATACTTTCACATGAGGGTAGAAATATGGCTCATACCAATGTTATGCTTTCACAATGTTTCACTCTCAGTGGTGTATAAGTGTGCTTCACTGATCACATATATCGTAATGTATATATAATGGATATACATGTATATAGGCATTTACAATGCAACCTCTCCAGAGCAGCCCTCCATAGAGCAACAACCTCTCTTAAACAACTTAAATCATTTTGTTCCAGAGGTAACAATTTACTGTTTATTTAATCTATCCTTAGAAACAGCCTCTGTACAACAACCAAACTTTGGGTTTCCAAACGGGTGTCGCTGACTAGAGAGGTTGTGCTGTACATGTAACAAAACTTTGATTTCAATTTTGAATTTTATTCATTGAATATTAACCAAATATTCTACTGACGCATCTGAACAAAAATCACATAGTAGTATGCAATAATTCTGTCTATTTTTAAGTACTGGTTGCTGACTTTGCAGATGGGTGCACAAGATGTCCTTAGTCTTGGCATGCTCTGTATGTTCCACCTGAATGTCAATTACTTGTTGGAATTAGACACTCAAACATGAATTAGACATAAAATGGCCTGAAAACCCAGGGAGGATGTTAGACTAAAGCATATTGCTGTACAAGTTAATACAGTATGTCATCGTTTTATTATGCCCCCATCTTTGATAAGGGGGTATATTGCTTCCCCCATCTTTGATAAGGGGGTATATTGCTTCCCCCATCTTTGATAAGGGGGTATATTGCTTTGCACATGTCGGTCAGTCAGTCAGTAGGTAGACCAAATGGTTTCCATTCAATAACTCGAGAACCATTTTGCCCTAGGATCCTCAAACTTTACACGGAGGTTGGTCATCAACAGTAGACCTTTACCATTTCTGACTATTGGGCTACCATCATGGGGCATACATGTTTTACAAATTAACATCTCGTTGCCTAGAATATTTCAAGTCAATGACTTCATCTTAAGTTTGTAAACAAACCACTTCATATTTAATTACAGATTAATTTGGTACATCCATATCTAGTCATGTGTCTTTGGTTGTCAGAAATATTTAAGTGTTTGGATTAGTAGAAACAGGAATAAAAAAAAAATTCAGGTGGAACATACGGAGCATGCTAAGACTGAAGGACATCTTGTGCACCCATCTGCAAAGTCAACAAACGGTACTTAATCAATAATACAAGCTAAATAATTTCAATGCGTGTTGGTGTTGACATTTACCTTTATAGAAATAGGAATAAAGTTCTCGTATCTGATTCTGGTCTACAACTGATTATGTTTTCGGAAATAAAGCAAGATAGGTGTCGCACTGAGAGGGATAAAGTCGTCGAACAGTGTTGTTAAAATAGGATGCTGATTGTCATCTACTTAACTTCTAATGACATTGCACTTGTTGATAATAATACACTTACTGTGTTTACATTGTTTGAATCGGACATCCTTGATTGTATAGATGAGATTTGAAATAATGTACTTATTATATAATAAAATGATCAATCCCTTTATCATCTCTGACTTATTGTCATCTCTAACTTTTATGTATCCAATCCATATAAATGGTGGAAAATATGACTGTGTTTTGCATTGTTTAAAGTGAACATCCTTTTATGGCAGGGGGGGTTCTTTATTACTAAAGGTCACTAGAAGTCACCATTTTAGATCATCTGTTGTCAGAAGCTTTATAGCTAGGTCACTTGGTCAAATCATGGAAAAACCTTGTGTAGACACTAGAGGTCATAATCTTGGCCTTATCTTTTTAAAACTTAGTCACAATGATCACCCCAACAAAATCAAACTAAAGTTTGATATTGGGTCATCTATGGTCAAAAGCTAGGTCACTAGGTCAAATGATAGAAAAACCTTGTGTAGACACTATAGAGGTCACAATCTTAGCCTAATCTTTATGAAAATTGGTGACAATGATCATCACAACAAAATTTAGTTCACATTCGATATTGGGTCAACTGGGGTCAAAAACCAGGTGACTTAAGGTCAAATCATAGAGAAAAACATGCGTAGCCACTAGAGGTCACAATTTTGACCTAATCTTCATGAAATTTGGTCACAATGATCATTGTAACAAAACCTAGGTCAAGTTTGATATTGGGTTATCTTAAAATAATATAATCTAGGTCAAGCTGGATATTGGGTCATCTGGTGTCAAAAACTAGGTCACTTGGTCAAATCTTATAAAACCCTTGTGTAATCATTTGAGGTCACAATTTTGGCCGTATGTTTATAAAACTTAGTCAAAATGATCATCTAAAGAGTATCTAAGTCAAGTTTGATTATGGGTCATCTGGTGTTAAAAGCTAGGTTACTAGGTCATGGAAAAGCATTGCCTATGCTATGTAGGCTGTATTTTTCAGAATGTTTGTGAAGATGTAATCAAAGTTGAGATTGAACATGGTTCATCTGGGGTTAATCACAAGGTCACTAGACAACCTTATACATGCAATAGAGGCTGCATTTTCTTGAATCATTGTCACAATTTGTAAGTGATTACTCATGTCACCACAGGGTCTGCATGCACTAGTTGATGGGTGAGCGACCTAGGGTCCTATAGATCCTCTTGTATAGATTTTTAGTCCCCATCCTGTTTTTGACCGGAGGGGACTATAGGTTTGCCCTGCCTCCGTCCATCAGTCTGTCAGTCAAAAAATCTGGATCCTGACATAGCTGGAACAGTTTCCAAGCTAGGTTTATGAAACTTGGTATGTGGATAGGGCGCAATAAAGGGATTATGCACGACAAAAATTGTGGTTGCTATGCCGACAAAAACATTGAAAATGGCTTTAAACCAGTAGGGGATTTCTGTATTGCATGCAATTCTTAATGACTTGTTTATTATTATATGCTGAATTCAAATGTGACTTTTGTTGGTATACAATGAATAAAAATCAAACTACCGGTAGTGGTATTAAAGTTTTGTTATGTGCATGTGTTAGTATTATATATATCATCAAGCTTGTTATTATGTTTGTGTTTATGTGAGCTCCAGGGAATGGGACACTAAAAATTACTTCTTTCTTCATTTTTATTTACTAGTCAGAAAAAAGTTAGCTTTTTGGATGAAATAAAAAAAGGTAGTACCATAAGACACATTGTGGTAAACTTTTGAAATGGGAACTATTGCTGTATAGTATAGACATTATAATGCTCTAAATGTGTGTTTTAATTAGACTCAGTAACTTAAATAATAGTGGTTTATGCTTAGGTCACATTTGACCTACGAGCTCCTTAGGAGCTCTGTACAAGTTGATTTTGGCAAACTCGCACCGCGGCCATATAGAGCCCATACGGACACCGAAGACTTGTACGAGCAACATACAGATTTTCTTAACTTGTACGAGCATTGTACAGATATCATGGTCTGTACAAGCTGTGACCAGACGCTACGACATGCAAAAACCGTTAGGATTTCAAAAATTGTGAACTCACACGAGTTGAAAAATAGTACAGATATCGTACGAGCTTTGTGACCATAGCATTATATATACTAACATATAAGTTTTATCATTAGTGCTAGACTGGTGCTACAAATGGTTACCTGAAGGATATTTACCTGGAGGTAAAAGTGTGCCAATGTGCCGTACATAACAGAAATGTCACATGTTTTGAGATTGTAATGTTTTGATTATACAGGGTGTTAAAAAAGTAGGTCCCAATGTTTAAATTTCAACAGTTTATTTTTGTGAAATCAGAAGAATGTAAAAAGTTCAGGCTAATTTCCAGAGGGTTCTACCATTGTTTTAATCTTTCTGGTATGAAATAAAGCTATTAGAGTAAGAAATTGAAATAGTACACTGTGTATGTACATAGTTCAGATAAAAATTAGTATGGTTTTTAAAATAACTTTTTTAGCACCCTGCATGTTATGATTAATGGTTTTGTCCATTATTTGAGAAGCTTAATTGTTAAGTCTTATAATTTTGTATGTCATTGTGTTTTAAAGTAATTTTATGTACCTCTGTTTATGTTTAATCTGTTGCTTAGCACATGACTTAAGGCTAAGACTTTATATCTAACATGGTAAGGAGCTTTGTTTTTTATGTGCATATTTCTAATTTGTACAGCATTCTGCAAACACCCAGGCATAAAATAATTTCTTTCTAGCATAACGGAATCTATCTGTGTTTGAATCCTGGTCACGGCACCTAAACTGAATCCTGGTCATGGCACCAGAATGAATTGAATACTAAATATGAATGTGTTTTGTCCATAACAAGTTTTTATCAGTGCATATGAATATAACATATCATGCCATCACTTTCACAAAAGTTTAAATTACTGACTGTGATATCATTCAATTGTGCAAGATGGGTTGTTAGGTGTACAATAAAACAAGGCCGAAACACAGAACATTGAGTACAAAGTATGTAATGGTGAATACTGTTAATCACAATAGTTTGATTTTCCCTAATATTCGCGAGGATTATAAGTGACACGGGAAATCATTATTCTTGTGAAAATTTTGCAATACAAAGTCGGGATTGGACATTGTCAATGATGCAAATTCAAAACTCTGGCGAACAAAAAAATCTTGAAATTTTCGGAAAAAATTGCAAATAATAGGTTCAGTGTAAATCAAGTGATTTACAGTAACTAGCATATAAAAAACTAGTGCTAATTTCAGTTGTTAAACATCTTAATAGTGTAACTGTGTTTAAGAGTGGTGCATCAATGTCATATGTCATGTTAAATGTGATGTTTGTTTCATGTATTCCTTGGATTAATATATATTCTGTTTTTTACTCAGGACTGGTGAAGGGTGGTTGGTTGTGCATTCTTGCTGTGGTTATATGTGTAATTGTACTATGTATGTGATTTATAACAGTATGTATGTTGATTGGCCGTTAACAATGTTTATGCAATGCTTTGATTGTCTGCTCATAGATGTTGCGGATGAAGCAGCCAAGAAGGAGTCTCCAAGTACGGGTCACCATAAGGGACATAAACACAGTGGTCATAGTGGCCGGAAAAGTAGAATGGGTGAGTATATCAACTTAAATATTCTTCAAATGCAAAATCATCTCTCTTGTGCTGATCGATACATATGTCATTCTCAGTGATGTTATCATTCATAATTACCTCCCTTTATGGTTAATTATGCACGACATTCGAAGTCCACAGTGTGTCATTCATTGCAAGTTGAGTATATATGCTTGCTTGAAATATCCATTTTGTGAGGATTATGGACGGTTTGTTCTTAGCATGTCTGACTGTGTAGGTGAGGATGCAGTCCTTTCTGTGTGGCTTTGAGTTGTCTGTGCACTGCAGTATATTCTATATTGATGATTGTTGAAGCTATGAGAACAACTTTATTGTGCCTAAATCCGGTCACATTCAGTGACTGCCAATCATAGTTTTATTAGATTTTGCTTGTTTGTCTTAAAATCGCTGTTGAAGCATTATGAAGTTACATTAATACCTTTTGTTGATCAATGCATGAACATTTGTTTTATTTTACTGGTTATATCAGAGAGCATTGTTCACTATTAATGTCTGCTTTGTTAGCTTGACTTTTTTACAACCTCAAAATAAAATTATGGAAAATCTAAAAAATTGTCTGAGATGTAAAAAGGGGAAAACAAATCTGACTGGGAAGACAATATACAACAGAAACAGCCAAGCACGACAGGCACTAAAAGGGACTATAAATAAAAAATAAAATTTGAAAGTCTTGTACCTTATGACTCACTATTTTTCTCACCATTTAGGTATGCGTGATTCTGATGATGAAGAAGCCAAACAAGAAGGTCCAGATTATGTACAAGATCCCCACAGTCACAGAGCAACGCGTGTAAAGTCTGCCAAAAGTGGCGGTGAGGAGTTTAACAGTGCAATACAAAGTATAAAAGACCTACGCCAGTCACTCACTCTGTCTGCTGCAAACTCTAATCTCAGTCCTACTGCTGGGTAAGAATTTTCTTTCTTATGCCCCTACCCAATATTTTTTACAATTTTTCATATGGAGGCAAGATGACTTTACCAGTTTTCTGGAAGCTATTATCAATTTTTACTTGCTCTCCAGCAAGCAACTGGCAACTTCATTCCATGACCCAACATTTCACTGTTTTGGTCTACATTCAACCTTTAAGTTATTATTAATCCTTAATTACTGACACGATAAGAAGACCTGCAGTTTTCAAGTGTTCCATGAGTGCTTGTATTATTGAGGTTGTACTACAAAGTAGAGTTTTTTTACCTATCAAAATTAGCATAATTACACAGTAGCCGCACTCAATGGATTAGAGCGAGTCCCGCTGAATTACGAGGGTAAACTATTAACTAGAGTTACAGCAAAACGAGTAGAGTTTCAACCCTCAAGTGTACTCGAGTTCAACCCCGCTGCAAGGCTGAGTTGCTGTAGTTCCAATCGGGGCACCTTGGACAATTTCTTACAAATCACGTATAAATGCCGTACGGACCGTTCCAATTGCTCAATAAAACTCTACAATATAATACTATAAAGCACTGGCTTAGAATTAGAAGGTCGTAAGTACAAAATCAATATTTTGAGAGAAAAAAAACTGTCTAAAAACTAATCTTAACTTATGGAAAAACAAGCTTTTTGAACTTCTGTTCGGTCAAATGACCACTTCCGATTTTCATGAAAATAGGTTCATAAGAAGCACTTTAAAATGCAGATTTAAATATGCATGAGTCTTATAAGGTACTTACAACCTTCTAATTCTAAGCCAGCAAAAGCCTGTGTTCATTGAGATTTATCTGTTTAACACTTTACAACATGATTTGATGTTGCGCATTCAGGAATTATATCAAGAAATTATTGAAACAAGAGATGAAGCAGACGGACGAAGACATTGATGACATCACTGCCAAACTTCAACTAAACATTGACGAAAAACAAAAACAGGTAACACCAGTGTGCTTCATTAGTTTCTACTCACTTATTTAAGTTCAATTGTAAAACAAGTTCTTATGATTTATATTAAACACTCTCGACACCTTATTTCTGATGGTATCCAAGCATTGAAAATTAAAAAAAAACTGTCCTTGAATATTTTGGGAGAGTCCTTGAAAACTGAGGGTAAAGTTCTACAAAATCTGTGAAAAGTTCTTGAATTTTCTCTAAAAATGTTCTGCATGAATCATAAATATTACAGTTGTAACCTCAGAATGAAACAAACCCAGCTGCCGTTTGTTTTACCGTGTTTTCATAGATGTGTTGGGAGTTTTTATTTGTAGCCCTATGTGTGTTCAGAACCTTATATTTTTGTTACATAATTTATCCATGAGTGGTTACTACCTGTAGACATGGGGTGGTATTCAATATTGATCTCATTTAATTGGAAAATAAGGATAGCCAATCATATCACCTGTTACTGACCAAGAGTTTAATATGGTGTGATCTGATTGGTTGTCATTATCCTTAAGTCAAGTAAGATCAATATTGAATACTGCCCCTGGAGTGTGCTCAGTTACAAGAAACCGTTGCCTAGAAACCCATTTACTGTTTATCTGTTATATTGAAATTTCTACACATAATATCATTTCATAGTTACACTGTGTCTTAGCATCTTTACAAACAGACTTTGTTATAATTTCAATCGTTATAATCTTTAAGTGTGTTTGACTGTAACCCTTAACTCAATATCCAAGGAAACAAAGTCAATTTTCAAGTAGTCGTTTAAATCAATTTAATTAAATAAGTACAGTATCCTGAAATAAGAGTTCATACTAGTAGAACATAATTATAGTTAGATTTAATTAACACTTCCAAATGCAAGAAGAAGGTTCATACTGGACTTGAACAGTATTTGCATTAAATGCCTAGTACTTGAAAAGTTCTTGAATTTGAAACTGCCAAAAAATCCTTGAAAAGCACTTGAATTTTATGGGGAAGTTCTGTATGAACCATGCAGAAAGATGAGATTATAGTTAATCTTCTAGAAAACTTGGCATATTCGTTAATAAGTACATGCAAACAGTTTAAGCTTTTCTTTGACATTGTACAAACAGTGCAATGGTACAGTAGAACTTACAAAGATCAATGTAACAAGGCTCTATCAATGTAACGAGGCTCTATCAATGATCTCTTACAAAGATTAATGTAACGAGGCTCTATCAATGATCTCTTACGAGGTACGATCATATACAGTCAACTCTCGTTATCTCGAACTCGCTTATATCGAATTTTCCGTTATGTCGAAGTTTTTTTCAAGTCCCGATTTTTCTCCTTATTTGTCTATATGAAATCTCGAGACCCATCTCGAAGTTTCGGCTCGAATTCGGCTCGAATTTTTCGTTATGTCGAATTACTTTTTGGTCCCGATTAACCAATTTGCACTTTAAATCTATTGTTCATCTCGAAGTCGGGTCGAAGTCTGATCGTATTCGAATAGCGTCGAATGTTTTTCACACTTCGCCAGTCTAAAATCTTCGATTTACCTGTAATTTTCGCGCCTTCCATTGTTGAACAAATATTTGTTTGCAACAATTTGCGCAAACATGTCATAAAGCTTCGGGTTACGTACTAACATCAATAAACATGTCATCTCGAACAATTGTTTGTAAAAATAATAATTAAAATAAAATGCATTTTCTCGAGGAGGACTACATGTACATAAATATCACAACAAGCAATTCTCACGAATATGTCGTTCTTACGACCGTAACAATATGGCGGCGTAAAATGACAGAAACTGGAAAACTTGCAACTTCGATGCCGAAAATTCTATCTCGAAAATTCTATCTCGAATTTTCGTTATGTCGAAGTAATTTCCACGGTCCCGTGAAATTCGAGATAACGAGAGTTGACTGTATTGTATTATACAGTGTTGAATGTACTAAACTATGTATTATCTTTCCTGGGCCAGTCTCATCTCCAAAAGCCACTTCAAGAGAAATCTCAGCTGAAATTGAAACAAATCTCAAGTTGGAGCTAGCTGTGTTGCTGCAATAAACTCTGTACAATTGTACCAATTTTGAAGGCGATTTTGCATGAAACTTGACTCAAAAGGTTTGTGTGAATCGATTTTTTAGCAGAGATTTAGCTCGGATTGAGATGTTTTGGAAGATTGAGGGCCTGTTACTACTTACACCATTTTCTATCTTGACATCATAGCCATTTGTGAAATTCTATCTTTTCTGATTTGCCTTGCTTTTGTTTGTATGCTTAGCCCATAATCAATGCATTTACAGTATGATGAAATGATTCATTCTCGTGATTCCAAGATCACTGCCCCATCTCCGGTACAAAGGGAAAACTCCTCCGCCAGATCGGCTCCAGTTGCTACTGGTAAAGATAGAAGTAACAATAACAAAACTGTAAAACCCGACCAGGCTGCAAGTGCTCATGTTAAAAGTAAAGTGGAAAAGAAAGAAAGTAAAAAAGTTGAGGGACAAGAAAGTGTGAATCAGAAATTATCGAAGTCGACGACCAGTTTGAATGGTATGATGACAGACAATGGTGCCAGTGTTAACCATCGAATGGTAGATGCATATCATTTACCAGAAAATATTCAACCAGGACATAAACAGGAAGGCTTTAAAGGTGGTAAACTGGACATGGATGGGAAAGTATATTTAAGCAAGCTTTCCAAACAGGAGAGCCCAGCAAATGGAAAATCTGATATAAACTATAGCTCAGCTACAGATTTAGCAAGTTTAGGTAACATGAATTCTGGTGGTCGGGGTGGCAAACGAAGACCTACAGGGGTACCACGTAGTGCTAGCAGTAGCAGTAGTAGAGAAGAAAGCTGGAATGAGAAAAATGAAGGACTTTATGACAAGGAAAGAACTGAGGTAGGAAAGTAGCCTCATTTATATACCTATTACACATTTATAATATGACTTTTATGTATCGGTATGTGTTTTCTCATCAACTCTGATTTTACTTTTCCTGGTGTATCCCTATGTTTATACTTCCCAGACTATTATTGTATTGTATGGCTGTTATTATATATAATATACAACAACTTTCAGTCTTCAATGTCAATTATACAATATTTTTACTGGTGTCACTGACAAGTTACCACTTTTTTGTACACAATATGTCCTATCGGTACAAAAGTTTTATAGTGTGTGCATTTGAATATTGTTAAGTAGAATAGCTGTGACTTCACAATAAGGTCAAAACATAGTCGTGTTTGGCTTTTAACACAGTATAACGTGAAATTTTAATTATAAGAGTCAATAGGGTGGTAACTTTTCATTGACGCTGAGTATAATAATAAAATAAGTTTATTTATGATTTAGGTCACCAGCCTATAACGTGACATATATTTACAATACATATGTTATTTAACATTTGTGTGTACAAAAATCCAAAGATGTTTGGAACCATACACTATCTTATGTTAGTGGTATTCTGAGTTTTAAAACACCTGTCTAATAATCTGTTAGCAAATATTAAATTCTAATTAGGTATTTTATAATTATACAATGTTAATGTATCATTATTGTTCATGAAGAAAAGCAATATTTAGAATGAACTCAATGATTTAAATATCTCTTTGTTTGATATATGAAGGTTTCTTACTTCAAATGCTTATTCATATCGTCTGACTAGGTTAAGTCACCCAAGCTATGGTAATTGCTTTAAACATGTATATTATGTATACCTAGGATTTAAAATTAAAACCAGTGAATTTATATCTTAACAAGTAGCCATACTCATACATGTATATGTGCAATGCTTTCTTATATAAATTATATACAAAGTAGTTAGGTTACTTGCAAGTCTCCTAATGTACAACATATTCTTATAGTGGATCAACTGGGACGTAGCTTGTGATAAGGACATATGCACATGCGTAACATTAATTTAAAAAGTATAAATATAGTTATGGCCAAAATGGCTTTTCACAATCATGAGGACCCCCAACCATATAACCACCAAAGTCAAGGCTTGTTTGCGTGAACATCAATTCAAGCCAAGCTACGCTCCTGTTCAAGCAACAACTTAAGCCAACATGGGCTGTCAGTCATAGAGCACAACATGGCCTGTCAGTCATAGAGCACAACATGGCCTGTCAGTCAGAGAGCAGATGCTTGTTTACTAGTATTTCTTTTGTTTAATTATTTTAGATGTTTATATAGATTTTCATATATCCCCAACCTAACTTTAGAAATGCACAAGTTTGATTAGTCCACCTTTTGCTTGTAGAACAGTCACCATTTTATTGTGTTTTTTATTCAATATGAAGTATGATGTTCTTGAATACATTTGTATTACAAATTTACAACATTTAATGGGTTATCTCCCATGAATACTCTCTTAAGCAAAGTAGTACCTTTCAGTTTAATTATTCTGCTTATAACAGATTTAGACCAATGTGCCTAATGGTCTATCTTTGGCTTCTTTTGTCAAGGAGATACATAATCTTGGGGGGGACACTTAATGATATTGTGCTGGATGGATATCACAAAGTTTGTCTACGTTTGTTCTCCTTAACCATTGAATGGATTTCAAAGAAACTTCACATGAACATTTGGTACCAAGTCTAGTTGCTCATCTTGTCAGGAATTTTAGATTTTGTGGGAAACATTTGTTTTGGTGTCTAGGGGTTTCCTGGCTCTTTTAGGAAAAGGACCTAGTCGTAAATTGGGAATTTTTAAAAAAAGAAACTTAGTTAAATCAAGGCCTTCATTATTGTATTCCAAGTGATGTTTTTGTCTGTAAAGTATTGTAATACTCTTGTTAAGTTGAAAACAATTAAATGAGAGATGATTGAGATTCAATTACAGTCAGGACTCGTTACAACGACACCCGATATACCGACAATTTCGTTATAACGACACCAATTGGTGGGGACGAATTCTATACAACGTTAATAGTATCCGTTATAACGACATATTCACTTACCGACACCGACAGCAAAAAGATGGGAACGAATCGATTGTTTACACAGTAATTAATATTCGATATACTGACACTATCAATGGACTATTTTTCACACCTGAACTAATTATCGGCTTCACAAAGTCACCGTTTGAGCAAGGAGCCTAATTATGTAATTACACATGTGAAAATCATCTTAATTGCTCTCTTTATAATAGTGGAACCTTTCACAGTCGAAGCTAATAAGTCAATCGCATATATTCGTATTTTAGAAATCGTACGATTCACGAAATAAACGATGCTAATCGAGATTTCTCGACTTGATATATTAATTCATCAATTCTTAAACACGATAGGGTAATATTTGTAACACAATGAATTACCAAATTATTCTCTAGAGCGTTAGATTTTATAGTTTACTGTAGTAGTATCCAGACATCTTTAAATTCGGACGCCCTTTATTTTGGAGCTCTCTCAAAACATTGTATTTTATTTTAAATATTATTTTATGTAATTATGATAATTTCATACTGATGATTTTGCTGATTATGTCAATTTTATGACATACTAAATTATATGTTAATCATTAATTGATTTCTATGAAACAATCTACAAATCAAATTTCTCGTCAATAGTGAAATTCAGTATAATGACAAATTCGTTATAACGACATTTTGGTCGGGAACAAATAGTGTCGTTGTATCGAGATCTGACTGTATGTCAATGACAAAAAATGCAACATGAAATTTTCATACAATTGGGAAAAACTGATGATATTTTTCAGTTGGAATGGGTCCTTCTGCTTTGGAATGGGTCTGTTTCAGGACCTACAAAAGGTGTAGGAAAACCCCTGGTGTCAAAACCCTTTCTAGTTTAGGTTACTACTGTCTTTCAGTGTTAGAATTGAAACAGGGGTCAAATGATACCAATAATGTTAAATTCTTAATAAGAGTGCCTTATGGCTTGTTATATTTAATGACATGAGTAACAAACAAAGCCAGGGCTTTTCCTCTTTAAGGGGCTGTGATTATATGCATCTTTCTAGGAAACACGGTCTGTATTCCAGGATTGATGTAGTTTTCCCCAAATCAGTTCCCCTTTTTACAAATATACCAGCGTTTTTTCCTCAAATTACTGGTCTAATTTACTTTTCTTGGGTTACAAAGAGTTCCTGCACACTCCTTTTCAAACCCAGTACCCGGTATGCATTATTTTCCTAGACATAGTGTTCCTTTTGTGAGACAACTATTGCTTTGTTAGGAACCATTGCTTTGTTAGGAACCAATCAGATTACAGAACATACTATTTTAAAGTATAATATATAACAGGGGTAACTATACTAAAGCTGCGTTAATATTTCTAAACTAATACAAATGTAGTAGATTAACCCAACAACATATTGTACAGAAATGCACACTGCCCATAACAAATATGCCATACACTATTGTAGTCTGCCGATGATAACACTTAAGCCTTTTTATGCCCCCCTATCGATAGATGGGGAGGCATATAGTGATTCACCTGTCCGTCCGTTCGTCCGTCCGTCCTGGTTAACCCAAATTGACCGTTTCTTCTAGCATTAATATGGCTTGCTACAAAGCTTTCATACTTGCATGGATGTTGTGTATGAACCCTCTCCACACGCCAGTATCACCTAACCCCATTTTGACCTTCACCTTTACCTAATTTTGGACTTAGACTTATTTATGGACAAGGCTTCCACAGGGGGCATAAGCGTTTATTGAACGCAGTCTTGTTTACAAATAAAACTTAAAATTAAATGCATTTTCATTCAATCTTGTGCATAATCCTTTTTAATGCATATTCTCCTTATATCTTCACTGATAACCAGCAGTCAGTCGACCGTGCAGGGTTTATGTTATCCATGTTTATTTATTGATACGGCTATAGAGTTATCTCAGGCACGCTATACCATTCTTTCTTGTCTCATACATATCATTCTGTAAGTCTGATACTTTATACATTTAATATTCTCTGATCCTTTATACATTTAATATTCTCTGATTCTTTATACATTTAATATTCTCTGATCCTTTATACATTTAATATTCTCTGATCCTTTATACATTTAATATTCTCTGATCCTTTATACATTAATATTCTCTGATCCTTTATACATTTAATATTCTCTTTTAATATGTAATAATGCTGTGTGCATGTCAAACCTTCACTAGAGTTTCTGTGACTATTTCAGTACTTGCAATATTGTAACAAAGTCACTATGGTATTATCATGTATGACATTTTATGCAAGTGTATAATTGATTATGGATATGTACTGTTATTTCAGATGCAGCCTATACAAAGGGTAAAATCTGCCAAAAATCCTAGTAGACAAGTCGTAGGTAAGCGCTTCTACATACAAAATAAATATCCAAAACGTCACCAACCTGCTGTGAACATGTTGAAGATTGAGGGGGCTACATGCACGCCCGCTACCAACGCAACAGCCATAGCTCCATCCCCTTCACCAACCCCGTCGCGCACTGTCACTGCCGCCACACAAACCAATCCTCAATTAGGTAGTACACGCCATATCAGCCTGAGTCGTCTAGGTGTTGTTGGGAAGTCCGGTGGAGGAGTGTGAGTTGTGTGCAATGTTTGTAGTGATGCATTCTGCGATTTCTTATTGTAGTGCATTATGGGTGCTATTTTGTTGCAGTGCATTATGGGTGCTATTTTACAGAATGATTGCAATGTTTGGATTATGATGCAACAAGTGTATACAACATTTCTGCATTAACATGAGCTTTTTTGCTTGTTCAAGAACATTCCTTGCTTAATCGTTGCTATTGTACTGACCAGAGTTTTCTGTTGAATTATTTTTTTAACAAGTTGGTTTTCTGATGATTTCTGAAAAACTAAATCACAAAATTGTTCAGCAATGCAGTAAACTTCAGGAAACTTTTAAGTATGAACTGACATCTTCTGGCAGTCTTTGTATACATGTAGTATGAAATTTATCAAACTACCAATACATTTTTTCAAGCTTGAATTAATGAATGCTAAAGAAAGTGAATGATGTGCAGTTTTCATTAATTTTCTGTGCTGTAACAGCCTGTTAATGCACTCAGGTTAATGCACGTTGGTTATTGCACATATATTAATGCACTTAGGTTAATATACATAGCTAGGTAAATGGTGCACTTGCTAATTGAGCACAATTGGAGGGGTTGCATTTTCATTTAAAGTTCATGTAAATATTCAAGGAATTAGCGTATTGACTTCGATACAAGGGATCATATTAATACTGCCATCTTTGATGGAGGTTGGTCATCAGCAGTAAATGACCCCTATTGATTTTGCGGTCAGTAGGTCAAAGGTCAAGGTCACTGTGACCTTTACCATTTCTGACTATTTGGCTGCCATGGGTGCATGCATGTTTTAATGTGTTATACTGTATGTTTGAATGTAATGAAAATATGGAGGACTTGCTGTTGTTTTCTAATTTTGTGTTGGTATTTTTGTTGTTTCCTGCGTGTGTGCTGCAAATGTTTGAGTCATTTACTCTTCTGTTTTGAAGTGGTTAATTATTGAACCAATATTTTTTTAGCTAATTTATGTTTTGAGTCCTTACATTTTTGTCGTGGTTTAGGTAGATCGAACTTGATCGCAAGGATAAAGACCCTTATTAACAGGTACCGTGTTCATGTAAACTGGAATGACAGAGTTACATACATTACGCTAGCAGAGTTTTTAACCTTTACATTTCATCATATGAATAAAAGGAACCATGAACTTGCAGTTTGATTATGTATCAACAATGATTTTGTGTTGAAATGTGTTTGAAACTATTATTATGCTCCCCATCTTTGATGAGGGGATATATTGCTTTGCACTTGTCGGTCGGTCTGTTTGTCGGACGGTAGACAAAATGGTTTCCGTTCAATAACTTAAGAATGCGTTGCCCTAGGATCTTCAGACTTCACATGGTGGTTGTCATCAACACTCGATGGCCCCTATTGATTTTTAGGTCAGTATGTCAAAGGTCAAGGTCACTGTGACCTTAAACATTTCTGTGACCTTAAACATTTCTGACTATTGGGCTGCCATTGGGGCGTATGTGTTTTACAAACATCTCTTGTTACTAAATAATTAAAACATGCAAACATTACGTGTCACATGCATGAATGCTTTATCAGACAGAGTTGTTGTGTGCAAGATTTTAGATGTGTGAAGGAATTACCAATGTTTGTTTTAAAAACCCAGAAATATTTCTGTGTGAGAATTATCTTCATTTAATGGATATTTAATCAACTTCTTGATCAAACTTCTTTTAATACGATTACATATTAATTAAAGTCAATTTTATGTAAAAAAGTCTTCATTAGGTTGGTGATTTAGTTGACAGTTGGGCATGCAGCAGCATGTTGTTTTTGTGGCACCTGGACCCATAATTGCAATGAATACTCAGGAACACTCACAGCACTCAAATATTGGAAAAGTGATATAATGACTTATTATTGTCTTAGATTGCAAATCTAGAGCAGAAAAATGCATACATGCCAGATCTCATGCATCATGTGTGAGTCTCAGTCATTTTGAGACTTCACTCGCACATGCATCGGAGGCCAATTGATCAAATCTCACTCATTTCTGGAACCTGACATTTTTTGTTTACATTATGAAAATGATCACAAATATTAGTTTAAATTGCTGCATGAAGCATGCATGATATTGTCATAAAAGTAAAATAAGTGAAAATTGCATATAAACTTCACGAATTTAAGTTTAAAGTTAGAACCAGGAAAAATTGCCCTCATTTTAATGACATCTCCTGCATTTCCATCACCAGAGGGGTCTGCGAAACATGGCATGTATGAAAATGTATAAAATGTTACATGGGTGTTGAAAATTTATTGACATTATCTCAACTTCTTGCTCTCAAAAATTGTCACTATGAACCTCAAAAAGAGTGAATTTTATAAATACCGATATTTGAGTGCTGAGCGTAAGTATTCATTGTAATTCACTGGGCCCAGAATCCCCAAAGCTGGTTATCAATATATGAAAATCTATGTATGAAGTTTTGTTGTTGCTTAAACTAAATTTCAGTAGAGTTTAAACGACCTTGTTTTAAAAAATATTTTTTTGTTCTATCCATGTACAAAATGTATTTGATTTCTTTGTTCTGTGTAATCGTAAGTTACTACGTATGTTCATTATTTCGTGTTCTAAATCTATTGAATTCACCTAAAATCAAGTCAATATACTTGATAGCTTTTTATGTATTATACATGTATGTATCTTATCTTTTTCTACATTTTTTACAGAAACAATTCCAACAAAAATATCGCTCATGATCACAAATGACCATGAAGACACGAGGTATAGTGGAGGTCACTTCCTGCCAATGTCAAGGACAGTTAGAGGTCCCTTCAACAAGTCTGCACAACCGCAACCTAAGCGTAAATAGCGGACAGATAAATTAGGATTTTTAAATTGTTTATATTCAACTTGTGATATTGAACATATGTGCAAATATAGTGTCTGTAACCTTGTTACAATTTCTGTGTATCATAGATTGCGTTGATATAATCATACAGTAATATGACATATTTCACTTGTAATACCAGTATTTTGTATATTTATCTATCAGACTGTTTTGTGAGGTAAAAAGCTCTTCCAGGTTTCAATTTCAGTATAAGATTTAGAACAAAATAATAGAACAAATCTTACAAAATCATCTCCTATAGAAAGTCCTACTTAAAAAAAAGTTAAACATTCATTCAACATGGATTTAACAATGTTTTAAGCTTTATATCAATAAATACTGTATCAAAAAACTTTTGGGAAATTCTGTATCAAAAAAAAATTGGGGAAAACTCCATTGTTGCTAGGTTATACATGTTGTGCTTTATGCATAAATTTATACCTACCAGTACACTAAGCACTCTGATAAATAAACATGTGGTCTAAAAAAGGTTGGTCCCAAAAAATACAGGCTCCATCCTACTGTGTTACATATACTCAATCAATGCTCTATGGGATTACCAAATAAAATCAAATTCTAACAGTTAAATTCAGATATTAATCAAGCATCTTATTATGTATCATGATGACGTTTTTTACCCTCGTTTGTTTGTGTATCTTACTAAAGTTAATGCAATGTATTATCAGAATGCCAGTATCTCAAGTACTGTTGAAACTTGTTAATTTTGGGACCGTCAAAATTATGTCAACATATCCGAAGGTCGACACAACGGGAGCCAACAATTCTGACAAATTTCTGTACCCATCGAAATTCATAATAAAAAATCCTCGAGCCTTTCTGTCGGTGCCGTTGGTACATCAGTTTGAACATGAATTAATACAAATATGCGATTAAAATGGCGAAATATCAAGTCTATCATGCTTACCATTATCACCAAAATATTTGATCAAGTGTTTACGCGAGGGTCGAGTTTATAGCCTCGTTTAGCATCTGATTGTACAATGTTTCCTGTTGTAATGACTATTTATCTTGTTGTAAATCTTGTCGGAAGTTTTTCATTCTCAGGTGTTGTCTAGTTTATGGAATTATTCATGTTAAAAGCATGATTGATAAATATGAGATTAGTTGTTAATTTTGCGGGACCCCCCCCCCTCCCCCTTTCAAAGAAGTAGGTTTAATAAGTGCTTTGCACATGCATGTCAGTCGGTCTGCCTGCCTCAATCCTGGTAGATGTTGGCCATTAATGACTGTATGTAGTGACTGGATCTCAATGGTCAAGGTGACAGCGGCCTTCAGTTCCAAGTAGGTTTCTAATTGTTTACTCACACATAGATAAACCTAGGATGATCAAACTATAGGAGGGCTGATCTCGCTATGAACCCTCTTGATTGTGAGATCCCTATATCTGAGTGACATTCGTGTCTTTTCGTCTGTTCTTGTTAATATATTTGATGCATTTTCCATGTTTATGTTCTAGTACCTACAATGTGCCTTATTATATTATAGCTGTTGATAATATGTGCTGTTAATATATTTGTGTGTCTTTTGAACATGCATGTAAAATACTGTTATGTTTTGGTCACATGACCTTCATCTTTATTGCATGATTTGATATAACTATGTAAATCCGTCCATTGAATATGTGTAAATCTGTCCAATGAATATGTGTAAATCTGTCCAATGAATATAATTATGTAAATCTGTCCAATGAATATATGTAAATCTATCCAATGAATACGTGTAAATCTGTCCAATGAATAAAATTATGTAAATCTGTTCAATGAATACATGTAAATCCGTCCAATGAATATATGTTGATCTATTGCATTTTTATCGCATAATAATATAATTTTAGTAATGTCTAGGACATTATCAAGTGATATTTGATTTATCTATCTGTTATTGTATGCCTGTAATCCGTTATTTCATGTAAAACATGTGACAATTTCATTTATTCATCTTCCATATTATTTCTTCATTGAGATTGAATGAACATATTATAATTATGCCGCCAGCCCCCCCCCCCCCCCCCAATCGTTAATGAGGGGGTATATTGCTTTGCACATGTCGGTCAGTCTGTATGTCGGTGACCAGATGGTTTCCGTTCAATAACTCAAGAATGCTTTGCCCTTATATATGATAGGATCTTCCAACTTTGTATGGAGGTTGGTCATCAACAGTAGATGACCCCTAGTTATTTTGAGGTCAGTAGGTCAAGGTCACTGTGACCTTTACCATTTCTGACTATTTGGCTGCCATGGGGGCACACATGTTTTACAAGCATCTCTTGTTTAATATAGATATTAGAGGCTTTGTGCTCTTGTACCTATTCATGAAATACCATACACAACCTTCTCTTTAGCACATACTGAATATAGGCCACTGTTCACATTTGAGTAATTTAACAGTAAAACTTAACATTGACTAGTAGGTTTGTCTGGGTGCAGAGTGCAGGTATAAGTGTGTCCAAATAATATTGGAATTTGCTTGTCCTTTTGACATGCATACATTTGCCTTCAAGGTACCCATGTCTTATTTCACCCACTGTGTCAGGCTTCTCATGTCTTATAATTTCACTCACTGCATGTGCCAAGCTACTTATGTCTTATTTCAACCTCTGTCAGGCTGCTGATGTCTTATTTCATCCACTGTGTGTGCTAAGCTACTTATGTCTTATTTCAACCTCTGTCAAGCTTATCAAGTCTTATTTCAACCTCTGTCAGGCTTATCAAGTCTTATTTCAACCTCTGTCAGGCTACTTGTGTCTTATTTCATCCACTGTGTGTGCCAAGCTACTCATGTCTTATTTCAACTGCATGTGCCAAGCTCCTCATGTCTTATTTCAACCTCTCTGTCAGGCTTCTCATGTCTTATTTTAACCTCTCTGTTAGGCTTCTCATGTGATATTTCACCCTCTGTGCCAAGTGGGTGACAAACCATAATTCAGTAAAACTGTATGTATAATTGTTATGGTCGTTTCAACATTTTGTAATTCGTGTTATGTATACTATGTTTGTTGTGTACAGTCACAAATTATTTATATTGATGACTAGAAAAATAAAACCAATATAATTACTATATAGTTTGTGATCAACTTTTTTGTTTGTTAATTTTGTCCAGACATAAACTTCAAATGTAGAGCGCTCAATTGACCACCTACATTTGTTGGCCACTAAAGTGACTGTCCGGCCTTGTTTACATTCAATCACTGGAGTGACCAACCTACTTAGTTTACATAATCTTGGCACTAGATTGACTGCCCTGCTTGGCTTACAAATTTACCTTAGTGATCCATACCTGACAGTATAAGCGGTCATTGAGTGCATCTGGGACTGACACCAAAATCAGCCAGGGTGGTTTGGAGGTGCATGTTCAACCATTGAGTTCAAGGTGCAACATTCTTGGTGGGGGGTCAAGTTGAAACAAAGGACCCCCTGGAAAGAGAGTGTCTTACATACCTTGGACCCCTGGAAAGAGAGCGTCTTACATACCTTGAACCACTGAAGAGAGCGTATTACAGCACTTGGACCCCTAAAATAAACCAGTCAACTTCTGGCTATCACAAGAAGTTGTACACATTGAATTGTATCGTCTCACAATAAGTTATACAGTGACTAGAAGTTACAGGTGGTTTTGCTCACAATAAGTCATACTAGTTGATATATATAGTGTCGCAAGAAATGATACAGTGATTATGTTTAAAGGTTGTGGCGAGTGTCAGTTAAGAAGAGGTTAAACTGTTATAATTTGAAATTATAAATATTACAAAATAAGATCATTTACACCCGGATGTTTGATGAACTTAAATCCATCTTGTACATTAACCGGATACTATGGTAAGTAAATTGATGACAAACAAAACCAATTAAGTTGCATAGACTTGAAATACATGTACCAGTATATAACTAACACATGATTTGGTTTTATTGGCTGTCATTTATCCTAGCCACCAGTAGACCCATATAGGTCAATCGTGAAAGCTTAATTGGCTATTTCCGTTTGTCTCCATAGCTCAAATCCGGGTAGAGGCACACATATATGCCTGCCATATTTCTGCAGAAAGCTGACTGGCAAATAAAGGCTATGCTCGGCATTTTTTATGCTCGGTGTCTGGTAAATATACTTTTGCAAACCATAAAGGCCGAGGTGATCAGAGTGAAATATGAGTGAGTTGGCCCCCAGAAGAGGTTTGTCATTTTAATTTTTGTGGTATAGTGTACAATACAGAAGATGTCCCAGTTTCAGAAGTTTCACTTGTTCTTGTGTCTGAAGTAAAGCATCATACACAGGACCTCCGTTTTTAAAGTCTCCTGAAGAATGTTAGTGAAGATAGTTATGTTTGGTGGGAAACAATGTTAATCATTTCTGTTTTTATTTGGCTGGAGACAGGATCGAACCCACAACCTTGGGATCAGCAGTCAATAGCTCTTACCACTGGATAGCTCTTACCACTGGACCACTTGTCTACGTGGTCACATGACTTAAAAGCCAATAATTAACATCACAGGGTGTGGTATAGGCCAATGGAAACAGCTTCAATTGCTAATGAGTATTAATAAGGTATAACAAGTAAATCACATATTGGCTTTAGCTTGATTTCGCTACAAATGTATTTTCTCCCAATATCTCGCAGCAATCTTCTGAAATCTCGCGAAATCTTGTTTTCAAAACCTTGTATCTCCTGTTTTAATGTAACAGACAAAAACTGATAATTCTATGCAATAGGTATATTATTCAGCTTTACAATGATACCTCATTTATTGAAATCAGTCAAGGAATAAAACAATAGACCTCAAAGAGCCAGACCTACTTTCATTTTAATGGAAATTCAAAGTTAATCCGAAAATACCCGATTTGCCTCATTTAAATAATTTTCTGAACTATATGAGAGGTAGACAAAATCAAGTTACCTCATACTATAGAAGAAACTAAGCTCTTTAAAATGAGACATTGGTCATTAAAAAGATGACAAAACTTTTGATGCAAAATAACACAATCTGCTGCACGCTATTTTGCATTTTCTCCCAGTCCAGTCTTTGTTGTTTGTTAAATGCATTTCATATATTGTATTTGTTTATCTTGTTTCACAGGTACAGTCAATAAGGCGTAGTATGTTACATGTCCACTATATAATCTTTATTGTTTTCTGAATAAACATGCTTGTTGATAACTGTCTCTTAAGTTCCTTATACGGATACACAAACATTATACAAATACACTATATGTATAACAAAGTAATATTTACGTTCAAAAACGACTTGTTCCTGTGGTTTATATTCACTTTTTAAATTGCCCAAATTTGTAATATTTTTTTCCAGCTTTATCTTATGGAAGTATATTTATGCGGAATGACGATTTTGCAATGAGTACAAATCGCGAAAATTAAATAACAGCGAATAATACTGGATTTACAGTAACCGTTACCAGGAAACATGCACTTACGGTCTTGATTTACATGCATTACATATATAACATATCATTACACGAGCGTTACTCGTCTACATAATGTCGCATCTTTCATTTGTGTTGTTCTTCATAATTCTAAGTTCTTGATATAAATGTTTTGGATTAAAACTTATGGTGTCTAATACTTCTACTTGTGATGAAGAGGCACGAGTCTTTAACAACACTACTCCCCTCACTGTGTGATACATGTAATATAGATAACAGTGGATATATTGAACTAGTTTAGAAAATGCCCAGGAATGTAGAAAATGTGAGGCTCCCTGGGTGAGTACATTTTTCACCACTTTTCGGTTATTATGATGCATGTCAAATAGCGACTTAATTTACGAAAGTGCACATGCCACTAGGGCATATTCACTGTTTGAATGTTTTGGAGTGTGCACATGTTACCCTTACAATAGAATGCACATATATATAGCCCTTACCTCCCACAACACATTATGGTCTTGAATTAGCATTACAGCATTACATTTTTTTAATGGCGGACTATCTTTATCTCCTGACGTAGAATGTTTGAAAAACTATCAATATACGCTTAGTGACAATATTAAAGCTGCGCAATTGGACACATTAGAATATACGCCACTTTTTGTCAGAAATGTTAATTCACAATTAGTTATAAAGTGGATGAAAGGATGTCCCCTTGGCAGAACTTGGATGGACCGGTAGCTAATGAGTCGGGGAGTTTGGAACTGATCGAAATATGGACTGTCGAACAATTTTAAACTTGTCTCTGGTGTAGTATGCGAGTTAAGCAATACAATGCAGTCATTCTTTTTAAATTGTAAGAATATCATAATTATTGATATAAAACCTTCAATTAAATTGATCACACGCACAATCCTTATGTATGTCACGCCATCGTATTTTAGCATCAACAGTATATGGTAACCACTTGGATAATAACCCAATGAGTACTGGAGTTTGTTAGGTGATGTCTGTTATATGAATTACAAGAAAAACGATTACAGCAACAGTAAAGTGACATCTTGTGTAGTTCAGGGGTGGTATTCAATATTGATCTTATTTAATTGGAGAGTAAGGATAGCCAATCAAAGCGCCTGTTACAGACCACGAGTTTTATATGGTGTGATCTGATTGGTTGTCCTTATCCTTAAGTCAAGTATGATCAATATTGAATACCACCCCTGGAGAAGATTCAGTATGCAGTATTTATTCAATCGGAAAATTGCAGTATTTCTAGGCCGTTTGTGTAACAAATTCTACAAACTATGAACACACGAACAAATGGCAAACAAGTTCTACAAACTCTGAACTTCTCCAAACTGATAACGAAACATACTATAAACGTGTACAAATAAATGCGCATGCGTGAAATGTAATGGACGTCTATTTTTTCGGTCCTAGAAAATTGGATATAATTGTGATATAAGTTGGTTATCAACGTATATAAATATATTTAAATATGTGCTAATGATGGACATACACGTGATATAATCAAATGGGGAAGAACAGTCGAAATAAACGCAAAAAGAGTAGCGAATCGGACAACGAAGATCACCGTGTCAAACAAAGCAAATATGGCGCCAACAGGTATAGTGCTTTGAACAATTCTGATGATGATAATGTACAATTAAGTGACATTTTGTGTGAAACCAATAGTGTATTATACGACGGAAACAATACAATCAATGAGGATTTAGAGACAGGTAAATTATCTAACGTATTTGATAGCCCACTACCCCGTGACCAACAAAGCATCAAAACAACAAAGATGGCTACTCAATCCACAGACTCGGCAAAAATTGACTCTCTTCTCACAGCAGTGCTCGAATTTAAACAGAGCCAAGAAAGTATGAAGCAGATGCTGGAGAGTAAATTGGATAAGATGCGAAATGAACTTATAACAAATATTGATACAAAAATCAAAGCTATTCGCAACGACATATCGGTTGAGATAGGCCGTGAGGCATCCCGTATTGATAGTGTATTGACAACAATACAGTCGCTACAAATCAGGATGGATAAAGTAGAGCACATTCCTCCGATCAACACAAGTAACGGGACAGGGAATGAAAACATTTCAAATACACGACAGTTCGATGACTCGGACATATCCGTTATTGTGTCTGGTCTACAGTACGACGTTGATGAGGATTTGCTACAAAAATCACAAGAATTAATCAACGTTCTACCCAATAATGTATCAACGAGCGTCACAATCACTAAAGCGGAGCGATTTAAATCTCACCAAAAAACAAACCTGGACTAGTGAAAGTACAATTTCAAAATAGATCGGAAAAGATCATAGTGCTACAAAACAAATCCTCACTGCAATATGAACTTCCTTATAAAACTGTGTATATTAATAGTTGCAAATCGTATACCGAGAGGCTGATTGAGAACAATACACGAGCTATTCTACGACAGCTACCCGAAGGAAGCAAATATAGAGTGAATGCAAGGGGAAAAATACAACTCCGTACTCAGCAGCAGCAGCAGCAGCAACATCATCAGCAGCAACATCATCAGCAGCAGCAACAACGCGACAATCACCCATAGGATGTACCCCGGCTCAATGAATCGATTCGATTAGCGCATATGAATGTATGTGGTTGGACAAAGGATAATAATGAACTCAGAACCGCTTTAATAATATCAACGAACTATGATATAATTTCAATAAGTGAAACACATTTAGCCAACGAAGGAATAATTAATGTGCCCGGATACACTTGGTTTGGATTTAATAGAGCTGATATTCACCGTCGTGTGCCGAAAGCATCTGGAGGGGTCGGCTTTTTACTAAAAACCTGGCTTGTAAATGTCTTCTGTATATCTGTTGTTGATAAATCGGTGGATGGAATTTTAGGCTTGAAGTTAGTACATAAACTAAATGAATATGAGCTTATCATGTATAGTTGTTATCTCCCTCCAGAACATTCCACGAGAGGACGTGATGCTCAAAGTTATTTTGCACATATTCTATCACAAATTTATTTGCACAGTGAAAGTGATGTCTTGATAATTGCGGGTGACTTGAATGCGCGAATAGGGAAGTTATCAGACACTTCTGAAGACATAGACTTAATTCCCACCAGAATTCCTATTGATACCACTATTAACCAACACGGAAACGAATTCATTGAATTTCTAAATGACTCAAAATGTTGTGTATTGAACGGTCGATTCAATAAGGGTGATAATTTTACATCAGTATCGCGTAAGGGGAGAGCAGTAGTGGATTACATATGTGTACCTCACGACTTTTACAATAACTGTACAAATTTCGAAGTGAAACCGGTACAATCCATTGTTGATGACCATAACTTGCACGGTCTTCTGAGTGAGCGATCGAGATTACCCGACCATTCAATATTAATCACAGACTTTGTGTTGACCCAAATCGAGAACACTGATCAATCAACAACCATACACAATAACAATAACGTACGGTCACGTTATAAATTGAATAAAATACCGACGGACTTCATGAACAGTGAATTATCGAGATAAGCGTTGATAGAAATTATAAGCCAAATTGAATGTTGCAGGGAAACACAAAACGACATTGATAGAGTGTACGATAATTTATGTAAAACAATATTCCAAGAAATGAATAACCAAATTCCGAAATTTGCCGATAGCAAGAATACGAATAAACGTTTTAAAAACACAAAGCCATACTGGAACGAGGAACTTCGCAATTTATGGCATATCATGGGTACTAAAGAAAAACTATTCCTCAAGTGTGATGGACCAAGACGCGTGAGAAATGTTCTTCGTCATGATTACATAATTTCGCGTAGTAACTTTGATAAGGCAATCCGACAAGCTGAACGGACTTACAGGAAAGCTAAAAGTATAGAAATTGAGTGTATGACTACCACAAACCCTACTGAATTTTGGAATAAAATTAAAACCCTGGGACCAAGAAAAGAAAAATCAATACCTATGGAAGTTGAAGATAGTCTTGGGAATAGTACACGCACGGAAACCGAAGTATTGAAACGCTGGCAGCTTGATTTTGAAAAACTGTATAACGGAGAAGGCAATAACGAGTTTGACGACAATCACTTTATCCAAACGAACTTGCATAAAACATTATTGGAACAAAATATGTCCGACCCGTTATACACACCCAATGTTTGAACAGAAATGTGTCCATTGAAGAAATTAACAGTATCGTTATGAAAACAAAATCTAGGTCAGCGTGCGGTTATGATGAGATACCATATTGTGTTTTGAAATACCCACCCATAATTGCTGTTCTACAAGAACTATTCCAATTGATATTTGATTGCAGTATTATTCCGTCGTTGTGGAGAAGGGCCGTTATCTGCCCTATACTGAAAGACAGACTTAGTGACCAACGAGTACCGATGAACTACAGAGGTGTAAGCCTCCTATCATGTGTTAGCAAACTATATAGTTCATTCATAAACGGACGTCTAATCAGTTACCTAGAGAACAATAACTTACTCGCCGATGAACAAAATGGCTTTAGGGCTAATAGATCATGTGAAGACCAAATATTTGCACTTAATAGTATTGTTAAGAATAATCCGTCTGTGTTTGCTGCGTTTATCGATCTAAGAAAATGCTTTGACTTTATTAACAGAGATATGATGTTGTACAAATTGCTGTTAAAACATATTGACGGTAAACTATACAATTCTATCAAGTCAATATATGACCATACAACGGCCTGTGTTCGAGTGGATGGTAAACTTACGGACTGGTTTGACTGTAAAACGGGAGTCAAACAAGGAGACAACCTGTCACCAACGCTGTTTTTTTTAAATATTTATTAACGATCTTGTAAATGAAGTTAATGACCTCAATCTCGGCTTTGACCTAGGTCCCCGGAAATTATCAATTTTACTCTATGCAGATGACTTTGTTTTACTTGCTAAGTCGGAGAGCGACCTACAGACTATGCTTAATACAATGCACGAATGGTGTAAGAAATGGTGTGTCCTTATTAACACGGAAAAATCAAAATGTATTCACTTCCGGAGAGGTAGAACACGTCAATCGGAACATGTATTCAAAATAGGTGAAAATATCATAGACCTTGTTGACCAATATAAATATCTGGGAGTTACTTTTCGCTACAATGGTGATTTCACATTAAACGCAGACATACTTGCAAAAAGTGCAGGAAGAGCTCTAGGAGGAATAATATCAAAAATACATCGTCTGAAGGAATTCGGGATAAAAACATTTGAACGGTTGTACGAGGCATGCGTTATTCCTGTTTTAGAATACGGTGCAGGTGTATGGGGATACCGGAAATACCAATCAACAGACAATGTGCAAAATCGAGCAATAAGATACTTTCTTGGAGTGCACCGCTTTGCACCGGTCCTTGCAATCACGAGTGATATTGGATGGCTTCCGGTTCAATATAGACGGTGGACTGCGATATTTCGACAATGGAATAGATTAATAACAATGAGTGACAACAGATTAACTAAGCGCGTATTCAATACGGATTACGATATGTGCCAAAACAATTGGTGTAGCGATGTAAAGGATATATTATCAAAACTTAATCTACAAACTCACTTTAATGATAAAACAGTTGTCAGTCTATCTACAATAAAAGTAGCAATCTCACAATACTACAACCGCCTTTGGAAAGAAAACGTTACAAAAGTCTCGAAACTGAGATACTATATAACATTCAAAGATGAATTTAAACAAGAGAGGTACACTTCGTTGAACTTAGCGAGAAACGAACGATCACTACTAGCTCAATTCAGATGTGGTATTCTCCCATTAAGGATCGAAACAGGTCGATATATTGGCGAAACTCCGGAACAAAGACTATGTTTGTTTTGTGACTCGGGTGAGACCGAAACTGAGGTTCATTTTCTTGTTAAATGTTCTTTCTACTCAAACATTCGGCGTGATATTTTCAGTGAACAATACCTACTAAATTATTTCAATTTGATGAGTGACACTGATAAAAGTTCCCTCCTAATAACTGACTATCCTAGAAAGGCTGCAAAATATCTTGTGAGGGCTTTTACGAAGAGACAACATTATATATATAACAAATAGACCTACTAAGTATTTGATATTACTCCACTGGTTAATATGCACTGTGTTTTACTGTTATGTATTATGTACATTCTGTCGTCTCATTCAATGTATGTATGTATATCGATGCAATTAATTACAGTGTACAGTAGTACTGTAGTACAATGTCTTAAGTACTGTTATTAAAAATGCTTTAGTACGTGTATCTCTGCAATACGAAAAATCACTGGCGATAACTGCAATATAATACCGCCATTTATCTATATAAATAACTTAGATCATTCAATCCGGGTGTTTATGTTATATGTATATTATACCTTTACTTGCTCATGTATATACATATCAAATCTGTAATTTGTTAGCATAGACTTTATATATATATTTATGTTGCATACCATACCATGCCATTATATGTATCAAATTGTAAATATCATATGTTTAATTGTCAGTGACTTGTAGGCCCATTGGGCCGGGTGCTGTAATCGTGTATATAATATCATGAATGTATATTTTGTAATATTGCACATGTCACTTAATTAAATACTTTACTTACTTACTTACTATAAACGTGTTACAAATTCTACAAACTATGAACATGTAACAAACTATAGACAAACTCATAGCTGGCTGGAAATTTGAACTTAGCTGGAAATTCGACTTTTTTGTCAAGTCCATTAACGAACTCCCAGCTGGCTGGAAATTATATAGGTTTAATACTAATTACGTAGTTTAAGTTACTAGAAGTAATGATCAGAACAATTCCAATTACAGGTACATCACTGAATGCTCGCTTGATATGCTTGCACGGGTTCAGAGCACAGATGCCAAAGAAAATTTAAACCACATGATTGCGAGAAAAGCGCCAAAGACTGTAACATACTCAGAATCAGAGAGCCTTGACTTTCGGGTATCTGCTGCTGTGGCTCAAAAGAATGAAGGTCGTCAATATATTGTACAGGTAATGGTCTGTTAAGTGCAAACAACACATATATTGGCATATATTATGACTGTTAGAAAGTCTTATAAGGGCAAATATGTGTATGAATAATTTTGCAATAAGCAACACCAACAATATTGTACGTAATCACGTGGAAAACATCTGCTTCAGTCATCGTATCCGTAAACCAATTAAAAAGTAAACCGTTAAAGCAATCGCTGAAAAAAATAATCATAAACTGTAGATTCGTAACAAATGTTACACATGTACTATTGGTTAACACATCCAACTGGAATTCCTTCAACTTCGGCAGTCAGTTAGTGCAAAAGACACCTGGTGGTTTGACCGTACATGCATGAACAAAGACAGGGTAGATAATGTGCTCTGCCCATTTGCTCGAAGAAGGTTTATGTCGAAGACTAAATGGCAAAGATCTGTTATATGTCAAAAAGTTTTACAACCAAAATTAAATCCTTTCGTTTGCCAACATAAATCATAATTTATATTTTTAAATCTATCAACACAGGTCAACGAAACACACGGACTATCCCCAGGTTGTTTTACAAGTAGAAAATACGGTACACGGGACGCAAGACGAGCTGAACAATCTGAGAAACAGCAGTCGGTTACCATAAAGAAACGGCGTATCGAGTTGAAAGTATGTGAATGTGAATATAAACATACATTGCTATAACTCCTTGATTTCGTTTTGAATGCTGATTTTTGTCATTCTCTTTAAGCTTAGTAAAAATTTCCAAGCGTAGTTTATTTGGATAAGGTACCGGTGGCTCGGTGGTCGATGTGGTAATGCTCTTGACATCGATTTCAAATCTCGACCGGGGCACTTTAGATATTTCTCGGCCATATGTAGATGAACTAGATGGTAACCTAGAGCTTGTTTCGCATGTATCGGTGCTATATACATTGAATCACATACACGTTTCTGTCTCTTCACTCGACCCGGAAGTCATAAGGGTAAGAGAGACCCGGAAGACAAAGGTATGAGAGCATGGTGTTATAGATGAATACATGGAATGAAAAATATGTTTTATACAGTTTTCCATAATTATTGTTAGGCTGATCGTTTGTCCAAGAACTTCATTGATGAGGTGTACGAAGGTAAAACGTACGCGACAGCTGTCGGCATCCCTGACCTCCAAGATGAAAATATAGTTGAAATCCCACCTCTACCCGCTAATCATGATGAACACTCTCAACCATCCTACAAACAGGAAGATGTCATTGTCTTTGACCTTGAAACGACTGGATTAGGTATATTTCTGTTATTTGAGTTGAAAAAATACAATTATAAAGTAGCAACTAGTAATGCGTTCACAATGTATATATATATAGTTACGTAAAGTTAAAATATCATTTTGAAACTTGAGTAAATCATTCACATGTTTCAGCCTACTAAGACAAACAAAAAAACACTCTTATTTACATTTTGTTATAAAGTTTGAAATAACCACCTCATAAATTATAAAATAATTTATTACGAACGATTTTGTATGAGGTTGCGAAATGAACTTACACGACTACTTATGTGTAGCGACGAGTACAAAACACGTATAAGTTGCTCTATAAATTAAATGTCAAAACAATGTGTGTAGACAGATAAGTCATGGCTCCCTCAATAATTAAATGGATTGAATTGTGAATAAAACTCGGTGATGGATGAGTTTTCCAATGCATACGCTACACCGTACCACATGAAATCCGTCTGTCATAAGCTATTTAGTTAGTGAAGAAACTACATATACGTACATGGATGATGAAATGATCAAAATATGGGTTTTTCAATTACAAACTTAATTTATCCAATTACAATGTACTAGTTTTTATCATTCGTCTTTTTATTCCTATTACAGGCACACACAGCAGCATATTGCAAATCGCCGCGTTACATATATCCACAGGGCAGCGGTACAACACATTTGTTACACCAAGATGTGGGTACATACCAGCCATCTCCTCAAACATTACCGGTCTCAGTTATCGTGGCGGAAAGTTGTTTCACAACTACCGAGAAGTGGCAAGTCTCAGCACCAAATCAGCACTGAAAAATTTTAAAACATGGCTTAAATCGTTTGACAGGAACATGTTACTAGTAGCCCATAATGCCATGTTTGATGCCAGAATGTTGGTAGCGAACTTTCTAGAAGAGGAGGTTACTGTTCCTGAACATATAGGCTTTGCAGATAGTCTGGGTCTATTCAAGACTTTATATCCGGGACGTAAAACATATAAGCTTATATCACTAGTTAAGGACTTATCTGGTGTAGAGTTTGTTGCCCACGATGCATCCGAAGACGTCAAGGCCCTGGCATCAATCCTGCGACTAGATGAAAACTTCGACCATTTGAACAAAAATAGTATAAGTGTTTCATCTGTAAAAAAGAAATTACAGGAATTGTCCAATGAAAAACTTCATAGGAACTCGTACAACACCGTAGTTAAGTCAAAGGCGATGGCAAAAGCGCAAGCCACTCGTCTCGCAAGAAGCGGCATGTCCTTAAATAGTTTACAAACTGTCCATATGAGGAATGGTATAGACGGCCTACAAGCCGTTTTAAAAGATCGGGGCGCCGGTAAATCTTCTAGGAAGTTGGGATCCGTGTTGGCGGATATATTTGACACACATACAAACAAAATGTAATTAAATAAAATACATACAGTCTGATTTTTCTGACCTGTCGCAGGTCATCTGCTTTACCGTCAATAATGATAACAGCATACTTATTTTACATACGGGTAATATTTTGTGTCTGCACACGAACTGCTAAATCATGATTTGTACCAAGTTTACCCGTCCAATTAAAAGTCAAAGTCATATAGCCTGCGGCAGAGTGAAAAATGTCGACTTCTCCTACATATACATGCTGACTTATGCGTAATGAATAAAAAACAATTCATAGTTAACTATGATTTGGGTTGTAAAAATCATTACGACAATGTACATGAATAATGTAACTTGAACTACGATGACACATAACTTAAAATTCTTTACCGTCACTAAATAGGTCCAGCACCATATGAAAAAAGACGTATTATCTAGACGTCGCATCACGTTGAAAATAGAGAGGTTGCGAAAGTCAACGTGTAACGTGTACGTGTACGTCAATACTACTTTTGAGTATTTCGTCATCCAGGTATGTGTAGTTTCTACAAGTTACCGACGTGTGACAGACGACAATATATTGTGTACTATGTCACACAGGTATGCGTATGCACGGGAAACCCAATAATTCATCGACCGTGGTTTAATTGAGTTTATACAAACACTCATTATCGATTCACGAATAAGCATGCTACACTTGTCATGTAATGTTACACGCACACGTTGTGTTTCGCAAGCAAATTTTAATTGCAACGTGTACGTATACATGTACGGGTAGCTACACGTACACGTAGTCGTACACGTTCGAATCGCAACCTCTCTATTGCTTCAAAAATAGGGCCGTTTAGAGAAAAGCTCACCTAACCACTATATTTTTTTTCATCATTCTATTCGTTTTTTAAAACAGACTTTAATTATTGAATAAAAAAATACCCTATCCGGATTCGTTTTCGAGATAATTATATATATATATAGTTCGCCGGGGATAACTCTAGCCTTATCAATAAACAAAGCAAATTATAAACACTGCAGGGTGGACTGGCCGCCAGTTATCAGTTTAGATTTAAAAAGTATATCGTTAAAAGTGTATATGCACAAGATTGAACAAAAATGAATATCGAAAATGTATTTAATTTTTATTTGTAAACAAAGTCTAGTGTACATGTTATCTCCGGTGAACTATAGCTTGCTGGCGATTATACTGTCTAGCCTTGTTTACAAAGATTGAAAATAAACACGATACCATTATTTCATATTTTGTGATTGATCTGTTAATTCAAATATGCACTTTCAACAAGCCCTATCGACCCCATATCGTCTTCAGATGATCAATCTTTGTGTACCAAACTAGTATTATTGCTGGGGAGCTGAATGTAAAACACAGGGGTTCTGATGAGGCATAATGCCCAATCCTGAAAACAAGTCGCAAGTCTGTTTCGGATGCCATTAGCACATCCCTACACCTTAACTAGGTTTCAAACATTGTTCTATTATTAAAATTCAGATTAGGAAATTTCAAAGGACCATGACTTAGTTAATTCTTTCAATTTTTTTATCAAATAATTTTTATTTTGTGATGAATAGATAATTCTTTCTAATGCAGCAAATCCAGATTTCCAGAATTGTAGGACCCCTGAAAACAACACTTTGTCCCCTTGGCAACAGTGATGTATCACAATTTATACCCTAGAATAGAAGACTGGGCTGTTAATAACACCATGATAGCATCAAACACGGTTCATAATCTGGTTTGTTAACAATAATAACTACCAATTGTGTAATAAATTTATTCCACTTAAATAATATATTTATGTACAAAAAGATATTTCTAAAATATCAAATACACAACAATTATAAAACATCAATATTTTACAATAAAGTACATTTACTGTAAAATCACATATTTTCGTGGGTATTAAATTTCATGGATTTTGATAAAACAGCATTTTTGTGAGGTCGTCAGTTCGTGGATTACAAAAACATGAAGTGGTTAATCCATGCTATGTCTTGGGAAGGTCGATTAATCATGAGGATTAGATTTCGTTGTCAAGTTAAACAACTAAATCAACAAAAATTAAACTCCCTCGAAAAATATTGATTTTACAGAAATCAGGTATAAGAACAATAGTTGTAAAATAGGAAAATAAGGCGTATTTGTGCAGGATAATGAATCTATCATTTCATACATACAGGATATAGAGGATCATGGGTAAAAGTTAGAAAGTCTGGAATTCCTGAAATCCTGAAAAATGGTCAATTTACATTAGGAAAATATAAAGATGACAGACTTTTTTTGGACATTCATTTTTGGACAGACAGCTTGCAATGCTATATGCACAATAATTCCCACTGTTTAAATGGAACAAAAAACATTCCGTACAATTTCTATAATTGTACATACAAAATCACTGATTCACTATAAATATCAAAATGAACAGTTTACCAAACATGAAAGTGAAATAATTTTGGAAATAAAAAACTTTTTCTGACATAATACATAATATTCATGTACCCCGGTAATACATTTGGGTAAGTAAGATGTGGGTACAACAAACTGTCTGGATTTTTTAACTTGTACTTGATTTCTTTTTTCCGGCTTGTTTGGCAGATTTATTTTTACCTTGAAGCTAATAGACATAAAAGTAATTTGCTAACTTGTGTGAATAGGTAAATGTTTGGAAATCTGAAAAATTGTCAATTTACATAGGAAAAATACAGAAAACAGGTTTTTTTTAATTTCAGGAAAAATCCTGAAAACGGTTTTACCTATGTGTGTGGTGCAGGAAACTAAAAGTTGTTTTAACAAAAGTAAAACCATTTAAACAAGTAATTAAGAATTGCAAGCAATACAGAAGTCGTTTGAAGCCATTTTCAATGTTTCTGTTGCCATAGCAACCTCAATTTTTGTCAGAATCAAAATATTTTTAGACGAGCATAATCCCCTTATTGGCCCTTATCCACATATCAAGTTTCATAAACCTAGCTTGGAAACTGTTTCAGTTATGGCAGGATCCAGATTTGGGCATATTTTCACTCTTTCTGTCGCCATAGCAACCACAATATTTGTCAAAATCACAATATTATTAGATGTGCATTATCCCCTTATTGCCCCCTATCCACATACCAAGTTTCATAAACCTAGCTTGGAAACTGTTTGAGTTATGTCAGGATCCAGATTTTTTGACGGACTGACTGACGGACGGACGGAGGGCAAACCTATAGTCCCCTCCGGTCAAAAACCGGTAGGGGACTAATAAAGAGTAAAATCTGGTTAAAATAAAACTTTCGAAGGAAAGCTCACATGAATATGCACAAAAAATACCTTGAATTCAACACTCACAAGTCTACAGAAAAACCTTCAACTTCTGAAGAAATTACCTTAACATCAGAAAGTCAACACCTCATCAACATCTCTTATTCATAGATAGGTGGTATCTTAGACCCCAATGTCCTGAAGCATCTCCAATAGAAACCTCAGCTAAATTGAGATTTTACATAAAACTTGAGTCTCCATTGAAGACAAAATCTCAAGTTGACCGGTGGAGCCCTTCTAAACTTTGCTGTATGAAACTTCAAACAATGATGCCAAGTTTGAGTGCAGACTTGTATTGGAATAATCCCACAATAAGCGACAGTTATTGAACTGAGAGTAAGCTGCAATTAAGATTTTCTGACAGCAAAAGAGCTCCAACTTCAGCTTTGTCTCAAACTCAACATTTGAGAAAAATTACAATTTTGAGCTGATTTTTTTTATTTGAGATGAATAAATACCAGAATTTAAAAGTTTCAACGTATATAGTAAAAGATGATTACAGGCATACAAGAAGAGTACTGAAACAGTGATACAAGGAAAAACCAAGAAATTTCAACAAAAATCCAGATCTCATGTTCATGACTAGAAAATATAACTGATCAAGATCATGTAATCATGAACAGTATAACGTATACTATCAGAGATATACAAAAAATTGTACAATAACACCACTTTTACAATAAAACCATCTTAAAATTAACTACTCAACATTCAAGTCAATTTTCACTGCCTAACCAGTCAATTTCCTGTTATCGCATACACAGTGAATTGTATAGCTTCCCAATAAGTCATACAGTGATCAGAAATCACAGATGCTTTTGATCGCAATAAGTCATACAAGTTAAATTGTATAGTCTCCCAATAAGTCATACAGTTCAATTGTATAAATATACCTATAATACAAATTTCAGGTATGAATCTTGATGACTCACTGATAAAACTATCCAATAAAAGTGACGCATCATTAAATGTTAAACAGCACCAGGTTGTTCATTTTAACAACAAAACAAGTGCTAGTCACTATTTCTTGCTGTTTAAAATATTAACATTTTGATTATCAGCAACACACACACCTGTAATGTTAATATAGAAATATAGTTCATTGTATGTAATGTATTATTTCATACAAATTTTGACTTTCCATAAAATTATTTTCTATGTAATTTATATTGATTTATTTTCAGTTAAGTATTCCATTTGATACATCCTAACTCTAGAACAACACATGCTATATAAATGAGGCATGTCTTCATTATTATAGTGCAGAGATATTTACTTGATCTAAACCTTTATGCATAAATATATTACAAGGTTTTTGCGTTGAACATATCAATTTCCACAAGCAAACTGTGCAATATCAGTCCAAAAGATTTGTGTTTGTATTACACCTTGAACATCTTCGTGAAACTTCCTTCTTATGAAAACATACAGCCTGGATTATAAATTTAGACAATATATGAGCAGTTAAATTATTCCAATTGAAGGTTGAGGATGACATAAATATCTCTGCACAATACATTTGTACATTGTAAATCTCACTGTAAACATTATGAAATAAAACTTTGGGACAAAATCACATTGTTACAGCTGCACATCTGACCTATAATACTACTTTAATATACAGGTGACCTAGAGGTCACATGATCTAGGGGTCACATGATCTAAAGGTCATATTATCCATCTGTCACATGACCTGGAGGTCTTATGACACAGAGATTACATCACCGAATAAAAAGAGTTTGCAACGCATGTATGCCCCCATGGCAGCCAAATAGTCAGAAATGTGAAAGGTCAGTGACTTTGACCTCAAAATCAATAGGGGGTCATCTACTGTTGATGACCACCTTTCATGTAAAATTTGAAGATCCTAGGACAAAGCGTTCTTGAGTTATTAAACAGAAACCATTTTGTCTACCGATCGTTCGACAGACCGACATGTGCAAAGCAATAAACCCCCTCATCAAAGATGTGGAGCATAGAGATCACATGACCTAGAGGTCACCCAGGTGGTCATTTATTTATGATCCTAGCATACAGCACCATACATGCAACATTATATAAGCCAAACATTCACAATGACCTATCTAACAAAAAACACACAATATGTATGGTACTGAAACAGGAGATCAACTATACACACATCTAAACCATGTATAAAATATCTATATTTTCATCATCACTCAATCTGTTCATACTTTGCTTACAGAATACAGCCAAACCTTAATTAAGTCATCTATCTTGTTTTATTGGAGAATCATCAACATCATAATGCCATAGCCAGCCAATGAAAACATGTCTAAATCATCGACAACATCATAATGCCATAGCCAGCCAATGAAAACATTTCTAAATCATCGACAACATCATAATGACATAGCCAGCCAATGAAAACATGTCTAAATCATCGACAACATCATAATGACATAGCCAGCCAATGAAAACGTGTCTAAATCATCTACAACATCATAATGACATAGCCAGCCAATGAAAACATGTCTAAATCATCGACAACATCATAATGCCATAGCCAGCCAATGAAAACATGTCTAAATCATCGACAACATCATAATGACATAGCCAGCCAATGAAAACGTGTCTAAATCATCGACAACATCATAATGACAAAGCCAGCCAATAACATCATAATGACATAGCCAGCCAATGAAAACATGTCTAAATCATCGACAACATCATAATGCCATAGCCAGCCAATGAAAACATGTCTAAATCATCGACAACATCATAATGACATAGCCAGCCAATGAAAACGTGTCTAAATCATCGACAACATCATAATGACATAGCCAGCCAATGAAAACGTGTCTAAATCATCGACAACATCATAATGACAAAGCCAGCCAATAACATCATAATGACATAGCCAGCCAATGAAAACATGTCTAAATCATCTAAAACATCATAATGACAAAGCCAGCCAATGAAAACATGTCTAAATCATCGACAACATTATAATGACATAGCCAGCCAATGAAAACGTGTCTAAGAAATCATTGACCAATTATGAAGGACAAGCAAGCACATTATACGAGGGATGATCCATATATAACGAGAAAATGCTTATAATTTTGTTATGATCTTATCTATCTTATCTAAGATTTTATTCAAACTTTAAATGGTAGTAATAACATACATTAGCAATGTTTCCCTGAATGTTCATGATTACAGCGACACCATGCTAAAATCCATGGTTGCTAAGGTAACCCTCGATGCGCCAAGGCGGGGCATTTTTCGGAGTTTTCACCATTTTCACGCAAATTCAAACCCTCACAGTTTTCATGTTAGTTATAGCACCGAGATGACAATTGGTACTTGGGGTCACATAAGACTCGCCTGACTGTTGATGACGTCGTACACGGGTTGTGATGTCATTCGTTACGTCGCGCACGTGTTAATGTTCCGTGATAGCAAACATTACCGACGACAAAAGCGTTTCAATGAAATATTTAGTTTTGAAGAAAACAAGTATTAATAAACTTGTGCATGATATTCAGTAATCATTTCGCAAGCATGTCATGTCAATAGCTTTGATTTGTGAACATAATAACATTAAAAATGGACTGGAAAAAGGCTAGTGATCTAACGCAAAGTGGACGTAACGTGACGTCAAAACTACGCACGAAAAGGTTGGGTGTTTTGAATTAAATTCCAACGGATGACTATCGTGAGACTTTTTCAACTTTGTATGTCATTGGCAAAGATGTATAAATATTGAAGGATGATAATCTGAAAAGTTTTTAAAAATTAATACAGTAAGGCCTAAGGTATGTGATCGTCAAATTGATCAAAATTGAATTCTGAATAACATTAAAAGGTGCAAAAATGACGTTGCCCCCACCTAGCGGTTTCATAGGTTGGCAAAAACGTTCCAAACAATTTATTTTTCGATATATTTGAAAATTATTTGGTTGGTTTCCTCCTAAGATATGTATTTACCACCACATAAAATATTTTTAGAAAATACGTAGTAATAACAAAATTATAAGCATTTTCTCGTTATATATGGATCACCCCTCGTATAATGCTGAATCTTGTAAGTTAATAAGTCATGCTCGCCCATGAAATATTTCCCAATGGCGAGAGAACAAACAAAATCCAACTTAACGTACGTAAGCAAAACAGAACTCGAGGGGGGTCCTACTGAGGCATAATGCCCAATACTGAAAATGAGTCACGACTCACAAGACGGTTTTGTGTGCCATAAGAATACACCTTAAGACCAAAAACATGCACGTTAAACATTGTTCTATAGTTAAAATTTCAAATGACCATAATTTTGTCAATTCTTTGAATTTTTTCAGCAAATAACTGTTATTTTCTGCAGAAAAGCTCTTCCTTTCTAGTGCAGTAAATCTGTATTTCCATACCACAAATTGATCTCTTCATGGATGATTCATTCTTTCAAACTGCCTACAGTGCAATTCATTGAATTCAAAAAGAGTGATATTACATTGATTATGATATTGGTAGTTTTTTATTATATTTGCCAGTCTATTTTTAGCATTTGAGGTGAGTTTGAAATTTCCATCGCTTAAACAATGGCAGTGAACTTATTCACTAGAATGTCAGACTAAGATGTAAAGCCTAGGTCCTACTGAGGAATTTTACATCAGCGATGTTCTCCCGATTTCTTCTGATACCACCGATTCATCACAATTCCATCCGATATCACAAACTATCTCATGACTTACCCGAAGCTTCCCCTAGACCACGAGAAACCTGTTCTCAATGTCCTGATAGCTCATTAATTTCAATCGGGAGTACATCCCCAAACAAAAATTGCTCAGTGGGCCCTAGGCTTTACATTTCTCTCAAAATATACCAATTTCAATAAAAGTTTTCCTTGAGCAAATAAAAAAGTACTCATCAGTGGAATGACAATTTAACATAATGTAGTACTGAACTCAAACAGATTAAATTGTGGTATCATAAAATCACACAGAACTTCCCTTAAAATGCACTCATAAAAATCAACATAATCATTAATATACCAAGATATACTTGCAAAATAAAATATACATCATTTTTATATGACAGACATCTACCAGAGTCAACAGACTCTGTGTTAAATTTTATGCTAAAATACATTGTATGTTACAATAATGAACAACAGACCCTGGTTTACAAAACAAATTTTAACCCAAAACATATAGAACAAAACATATGAATGGAGTGAATTTAGAAAGATAATAAATATATGTAGGGTGTTACAATTCTGAATCAATGACATGACAATACCCCAGATACAGCTTTAACAAACGTAATTCAGAGAATTTTAAGGCCAAATAAAAAAATATGTGTGGTTCTCGTAACAAAAATCAAAACAGTAATTACCATCAATAGTCAGTAGGATAGAGAGTACTTGTATTTAATAATATAGGAACAAAAAACATATTTTTATCTATTGTAATCGGATGAAAACTTAGTATAGAAGTTGAAAACTTATAATTTTTGTGTTTGTTGTTTACAAAGATTCTTTTTTTTAAATATCGAAACAAAATTTTGAGAAAAAAAATATGATAAGGTTTGACTATGATTATCTAGTACAGGCTAGAATGAATTTATTTATTCTGAACCATACATTTTTTTATTCTGAAACACATTTTTCATTCTAAAACATACATTTTTTTATTCTGAAACATACATTTTTTAGTCGAAACATACATTTTTTACTCTAAAACACACATATTCACATATATAAATACATTATACTGTTTATTTTTAGCCAAATATAAAGATTTACATAAATTCATACATCCTGGCCATCATGAAATACTGACATCGTACTGACATCGTCCTTGTATACACACATTCCAACAACAATGTAACATTAATAGATGATCTATATACACAACAATTATCCACCTAGTCCCATTCTCGTCGACCAGAACTTCTGAAAAATATAATCGAAATAGTCTTTTTGAAGCATTTGATTGGAAATACATGAGTAATGTAAATGACAGGAAGTATAATATCTGTTTGCAAACTTAAATAATACTTTTCTATTTAAACACAGATACATAATAACGAACATTTGTGTTAAGTTTTCATATACCATGTTCTACATAATTTATAAGATTTGTGCATTTATTTATTAACTGCTTTTAATCTAAGAGTATTTAATACTATGTACATGTACATGCATCATTTATACATCGCATACAGGGACCAGTGTGCAAATAAAAATCAAATTTTTAAAACAGTAGAAAAGAGTCATAATTATGAACTGAAAAAGAATTTGAAGTAACAAGTAAGAAAAAATTAAGACAGAAAATAAGGGTATTAAAATAAAAAGACTAACAAAAGATGTTTAAAAATCTAGCAATAAAAGAACTTATGAATCATGTTCCAGGCAATTCCAACTTTGATCTAAAAAGCAGTAGGGGTCATGAACAACCTCCAAACCAATTTTGGAAACTGTAGGCTCAAGTGTTCATTATTTTCCAATCAGGTATAGTTTGACCGACTGATTTCGATTATTATGCTTTTCTTTATCCTCACCGGCGAATATGGGTGAAGCCCCCCCCCCCCCTCAGAAGAGATTATTTATTTTTTGGGGAAAGTGCATGATACAGAAGATGCCCCAGTTCCAGAAGCCTCGCTGATTCTATTACAAGCTATACACAGAATCTCAGTTTTTATGTTAAGTGGGAAAGACTGAAAAATATTTGTTTTTATCCAGCTGGTGGTGAGATGGACCCACAACCTTCAGAACAGCAGTCAGTACCTTGTCCATATAATTGTGTTTATGTCGATAGGAAATGGAAATTATGAATACAGAAGTCTTTTTCGGTCTTTCACATAAAAAACAAGATACACATTACACTACACCATTCCCGATATTAAAACAACACTCTCTCCATTTACCTCCACCAAAAATTTGTTATACATAAAGCCAACAAAATGCAGAGAACACAAGAACACATACACAAAGTTTTTAAAGTACAATATAAGGGGTTATATAATTCAAACTGGTACAATTCGCAGGCTTAGAAGAAGAAGGCTGTAAGTGCTACTTACAAACAACCTTATAAGACCCAAACATATTCGAAATCTGCATCATAAGGCACTACTTATAAACCTTTTTCAAGAAAAATCGGAAAAGGTCATACTGACTAAACTGAAGTTGAAAGCTTGTTTTTACTTAAGTAACAATAAGTTTGCAGACAGTTTTTTCTCGATTTTTCAAAATAACATTTTTGCACTTATGACCTTATTCTTCTAAGCCAGGGAATTATTGAAAGTCAACAACAAGTAATTATACGTGGGAGGATCAAAAAGTATGTTGAATCATAACATAACTCACAAACTACAGCGAATGCTTTCAAATTTTAATGCGACATGACTATATGTATGACAAAACAACTTCAAGTTGTCAATTTGTTTAAACGGTTATCAACAAATCGCTAAAAATTTGTCAAAGCAAAGAAAGTACTGGCATATTCATTCAGAGTAAAATTAATATGATGGCGATAAAGCTGAAAATAAAACAGTAATGGCCAAATTCCACAATCTTTTTGATCCTCCCTCGCAAACATAGATGATCACAGATCCAAGTTAACAATTCTGATAATTTCTTACTGAAATACCACATAGGGGAGGTAACTATGTGCTAAAATTATCTTTAAAAAAATCTGTCCCAGGTTGTAGCCCCTGCCTGATCTAAATTTTGCATTGGTGTACAGTATAATAATTTTGCAACCCTTAGTTTATACTAATTCATTTAAGGTCAATCGTGAAACAAGTTTTTCCAACTTATATTAATCACTCTTGACACCTCATTCCTGATGTTATCCCCAGCCTTTAAAGCCAGATTGATGTTTTTTTCCATAATATTATCACCCTTGGAGTCAACAGAAAATGTAAATTTTTTATCAATTTATTATCTGAAGCTAGAGGTCATTATTTTATACACAATATCCAATTTTTGAGAAACTTAAAACGGATGTAATAAAAACTACATATTTAAAGCATATAAAATTTAGACCAAGAAGCCTAAGAACAACTTGTTTGTAAATGCTACTAACTTGATTTAGACGTTCTGTCTTAGTCAGCGTAACTGAAATACATAAATGGAAGAACCCTGTTTCAATAACTGTATGTACTACCACTTGACTCCATAAACTTTACAATCACCATTTACTCTCTTATCATCAGTCTATTTCTATGTATCTAAAATCATGCACCTGTAAGGGTTCCATTTGATATGGGAGAAGGGCGTTTAGACTTAAGAATTTCCGAAAAGCCACATTTTGACCTTCAAGATTTTGGTTTGAAGGGTCATTTTCTCCTATAACCATGGTTATTTTGCATATAGAATGGTAAAATCTAGTCAAAAGTATCAGAATGACCCTTCAAATTCAGAACCCCAAATGCAAGTCCAACCCCTCTCTATTGGAAACTGTTGTAATTGAGAATATCACAATGACCTTGACCCCAGTCACCACACATATGGATCAATCAGTTTAACTAGGAATACATTTGATGACATGCAGCCTTTGATCTTCACTACAAATGCATTAATGATTAAGTGTCCTTGGGACTTCGACCTTGAGTATATTACTATATAGGTTAGTACAGAGCCAAAACGGAAGCACACTAGCACATTCAAAGCTACAGGGTCACACAGAATTAAAGTGTCATATATATAAATGCTTGTGTTCTGTATTTCAGAAAAAAAAGCATAGCTATGTTTCAAATATGATATTTAAAGTTTGTCAACAAACTGGAAATGAAGGCTTTGATACTGAGATCATCAAATTCCCAATTAATTCATAACAAGAGATGTTTGCAGAACATGGTCATGGTGATCTTGACCTACTGACCTCAAATCAAGAGGCGACAACTACGAATGGGAACCAACATCCCGATAAAGTTTGAAGATCCTGGACCTAATTGTTCTGGAGTTATTTATCGGAAACCATTTAGTCTATTTATGCATATTTAAGGTCACAGTGGCTTTGACCTACTACTGACCTCAACAATGAATGGGATTATCTCCCGTTGATTTACACAAAATATGTAGGAGACAATAACAGGTTTGTTTTACTAGTGTTAGAGGTCACCTCAACAAATGACCAACTGCCTTAAACAGTCAGTACTACTTAAATATCATAATCAGACAAACTTTCGTACTAAAAACACCTTTATTAAACCACCCATTTTATGAATCCCTTGATTAGTTGCTTAAGACATGTTGGAAAGAAAGGCAAAAGAGAATTTATTAAGTTTTAAGGCAACATTTCTGTTATTCTGTAACCTATAAGAGGTAACTACTTCATATTAATGTAGAATTCCACCACCCACTAGAGAACTACAAAGTATGGAGGAAGAGTATACACAAACCTTCGTTCTGGTGACTTTGATCCGGATAAATTTTTTCTCAAGGGTGACCTTGACCTGGAATATGAAATCAAACAATGAATCTAGAAAAAGTAAGATGCAATAAGGACTTGAGACTTAATAGCTTTACAGTTAGAGTTGTAGATTTATGGAACAGTCTTCCAGAACACATCATTATTTCAAAGGACATTCATCAGTTCGAAAATAGGCTAGACAACTACTGGAAATCCCATCCTCTACGTTTTGATTTTAAGGCGGATTATAAACTATCACCAGAAGTTAAACGTATTGTGTACTATCAGAATAACGAAGAGCTGCATACAGAGCACCCATCAGTGCTGCGTGCAGAAGCTACATAAGCTAACATAAGGTAAGGAATATAGCACAATAACAAAATGCTGTACCAAAAGCCTAGGTCCCACTGACGAATTTAACATTGGCGATGTTCTCCCGATTTCTTGCGATTTGTCACAAATTCCTTCCTATATCACAAACTGTCTCATAACTTCCCCTAGACCAAGAGGAACATGTTCCCAGTGTCCTGATAGCTCATTAAGTTCAATCGGGAATACATCGCCGCGGCAAAAAATGCTCAGTGGGACCTAGGCTTAAGCCTTTGACAGTGATGTTTGTGTATTCAGATTTAGCACTGTTTCTCAACAATGTATCAGTAATACACGGCGACCAATTCACCTAGTAACCAGTTTTCCTGGACAGTATTCTAACTAGTACTAACTAATCATTCCACAAGGAACCTAATTCTCCATGTGTGGAGGAAAGTCAACATTGTTGTCAAATTTTCACGGAAGGGTAAGACCTGCCGTGACTGGGAACCAAACCAGGATTGCAGGGTTACATATCCAGCGCACTAACCACTGGACCACAGCCACGGCTCAAAAAAAATACAAACATTAACATAAGAGTACACAGGAATTTAATTACACATTCTCAGAAACTTGCTTAAATGCAATATTAAACCCAGTACCATTTTAATGAAGAGATTTGTATAACGTCAGTGATATTTATAAAACATGCATGTCCCTATGGCAGCCAACTAATCATTCATGGTCATGTTTCAAACCATGCTTCAGTTATTAATTGAAACCATTTTATTTCAAAGGTCACAGTGACCTCGACTTTAACCGAATTTTTTTTAATATAAAGGGGACATCAACTGGTCATGACATGCTTCAGTTTGTGGATACTGGCAGATCCTTTGAGGAACACTGGCATGTTGCAGTCTGGGATCAAACCTGAAACCCAAGGCAGTCACTGGTATGTTGAATTTTGAACCTCTTTACATGATAAAAGAACCAGATGTGCATCTGATAGCTCTAATTTATAGTAGTTTGGCTGCCAGAACACAACAGGAGATGCCATAAGAAACACATGTATACCTCCTAGGTGATGGTGACCTTCTTCTTGGTGACCTTGACCTGTAACCATAGCAACAGATTATAAATATTGACATACAATGCAACACAATTACACTTAATTAAAAACTTAAATTTATGACACAACAGAAATCACTCAAACACAATATACAACAACACATACAATAAGGTGACTGCCATACTAGACGTTTATTCGATTATTTGAGGGTTTAACGCTGTTTCTCAATATTTCGGTTAAATATGGCGGCCAATTCACCTGACCAGCTTTCATGGACTGTATCCTAACCAGTACTAACTTACTCTTGAACAAGAGATCAACAACTTCTCCACATGTGGAGAAAAATTTGACACTGCTGTCAAATATTCAAGAAAGGGTATGACGTGCCATAACTGCATACTAGTGGTAGTAACTATACTATCTACACATGAATTATATGACTAATATTCATTAATTTAATTGTTAACAGAGAAGACTAATCAATAGACTTAAATTAATGAGAAAAGGTGATAAATTTGCATATTGTTCATTGACAGCCAAGAGGAGCTGTCAGTCTTCTTATTACATATGCTGATAGACCCTTTGGCCGTCAATGGACAATATTTCATAATGTGGCAAATAGGAAATCAATTAATCTGTTGCAAAAAGATTGTCGTTAGAAAAACCAGACTTATATTCGGCTGATGGAAACAAAGAGTTACTGCATACATGTTATTACATACATAACAAACCACGAAACATATATATATCATAACAATCTTATATCAACACTAAAACTTTATAGGTCAATATAAGTATTCTTCACAAAAAAGTTAAATTGCTAAGTAGGCCTACAGACAGTCTGCATGTTTGACGTTTAGTCAGGTAGTCAAATTTGCCGACCAGATAAAGCAGACATGTCTCAATATTAACATTGTTGTCAAATTTATTGGATTTAAATTTTACCTTGATTGATTTCAGCAAATTATGATCAAGAACAATAAACAATGTCTTGAAACTTGCATAATCAAAAGGGTTTTTCACCCACAAAGGGCCATAACTCCAACAATAACCATCTGACCTAAATATCCTGACACTATGCACAACTAGGTACAATCATTCGTGTGAAGTTTCATTGAAATCTGACCATTTGTTTAGGAGAACATGCACAAACAAACATTGTGACATCCCTCGATCCATCCAGCACAAAATCAATATCTCTCCCACACTATAATGTGGTATAATGTGGGAGACATAATTTTTAATAATCAAACAAGAGATGTTTGTAAAACATGTATGCCCCCAAGGCAGCCCAATAGTCAGAAATGGTAAAGCCTAAAGGTCACAGTGACACTAACCCTTGACCTACTGACCTCAAAATATATAGGGGTCATATACTGTTGATGACCAACCTCCATGTAAAGTTTGAAGATCCTAGGGCAAAGCGTTCTTGAGTTATTGAACAGAAACAATTTGAATAGTTAGAAATGGTAAAGGTCACAGTGACTTTGACCTACTGACCTCAAAATCAATATGGGTCATCTACTCTTGATGACCAACCTCCATGTAAAGCTTGAAGATCCTGGGGCAAAGCATGCTTGAGTTATTGAACGGAAACCATTTGGGACAGACTGACAGACAGACTTGACAAGTGCAAAGCAATATACCCCCTCATCAAAGATGGGGGGCATAAAATGCTATTTTCAGCAGATCTACATTTCAGTTTACACCTTTTTTTTAAGTTCTCTTTATACTTTAAACTGTTAACATTTAAATTCACTTCTGACAAACTTTAAGTTTATTTTTTATAGGTTAACGATACAGAGTAAACACAAGAAAGTTAACAAGGAGTTTTCTACTTCTAAAATTTTTACCTGAATAGTGACGCTGTATGCAGAAATATCGCAGTGGACATAAACAAAATGATAGGATGTGAAGATAACATCGAAGCAATGATAGGAAGCCATGAATCTTGACGACATAAAGGCTGACCATTTCAGATGGTGAATCAATGGTCATATTATGAAGTGTATGCTCTGTGTGTGAAGTGATTGCCCTTAAAAACTGGGTGCCAGAAGTTAGCTGATCAGACATTAGAGAATCAGATCCGATGAACACAGGTAAGTAGTCCTATGTTGGACAGATTTGATATTTTATATGTGACCAAGTATCCAGTGATGGGAGAGCTTAGCTTAAGTTGTAAAGGACCTAGCATGGTTCTCGGTCCAACGAAGCAATGTTTGGTAAGGGCCTCTCTTGCAGAATAATGGAGTGAAGTGGTCTAGAGGACTGTTTGACGATAATGACGTGCGACAAGCAGAGTTGAACCAGGACAGCAGTTGTATAATGAGAAGACATGGTCTATGTGTAGTTTGCGTTTACGAGTCCAGCGACGTAATGACTTAGACGAGGTTTTTGTGTCTTGAAGGTACATTACTATGTCGACAAAAGAATGAAGAACCTCACACTAGATGCGCTGCTCTTTCATTGGAGTAGATGCCATAATGTCTCAGGACGAGCTATTGCAGCGAAGGTAACAGGGCTTATATATGAGGTATGTTTACAATCAGCGACGTTTTTGCCCTATTTAACAAAATATGAATGCATTAATATAAAAAATAACTATAAATGATACATTATTTCCTTATTTTTTTTCAATATAAGTAAAAAGTAAAGTAATTTCAGCAAGTTTAAGATGGAATTTAATATTGGAAAATATAAATACATATCAGCTAAAAACACTATGATTATTGTTTTCACAAAGAGAAAACGAGAATAGAACAGAGTTCTGCTGAGGTTAAAAGTGACACTCGTAAAAGTAAATGCAGGATTCAAAAGATGTGGAATTGCAAGGTTCATTTGGATAATTCTGGTTAGAAAATATTTTTGTCAAGTTTCCCAAAACAGCAGAACTTCATAAGTTGTTTGATCAAATCCATTAGATAATAGATTCTATTTGAATTCACAGACCAAATACACATAGTTTACAAACCAAGAGCACCGTCTACGAGTGCTGGACGCTTGAGATCATCAATCATACTAATAAATATAGGTCACAGGGTAACCAGCCTTGTCAGTATGCACTCCCTTATGGAGTTGAATAACTATGTTGAGTTTCAAGTGGTTACCTTTAAGAAAATGACTCTGACAATAAACTTGACCACCGCACAGGCAGACGATCCCGTCACGACAATAGCTTTAAAATGACACTCCAGAGAGAATCCTAAAGGTCAAATGTTAACTTTGAAGAATTGCTCAGAATTACCAAATCAAATAGAAAAGGGTCAACCCCAGTCACAAATAATTCTCTTGTTTTGTTCACAAATAATTGGCAACATTAGAAATGTAACTTTCAGAAAACCTCAGCAGAACACTGTATGCAATCATCTAAAGAAGATATCTATTGTATGAATGTTATATTCAACATAGTAAACAAAACTATGGGAATCATAGATTACAACATGAAAACATACCCACATATCAATTATCATATCCCAAATTTTCTTTCCATACTTTCAATAGACATACATGTGTTAATCCATACCAAGCTATTGCTGTATGTTTTGTTTAACACAGTAAAATTACTGAACAGGCCTTCAGTGAACATTGTTATTGAATGATTTAGCAAATCACAACGAGCTGTATCTGTCCTAAATAAACCCCAAGTCAAATCGCAGAATACAGCCTTGGTGCCAGTATCAGGACTCAAGTTTGAATTTACCTGAACAAAGTTAGCACTGAATATAATACTGACCTTGATCTTCCACGGTATGATCCCCGACGACCTCCACCACCACCACCACCGCCGCCACCACCACCGCCGCCACCACCTCCACGACGTGGGGGTCCACCTCGACCCCAACGAGACTTTCCACTAGACGGTTCCACTCTCACACGTCTGCCATTGATTCTCCTGATGAATACCGAAGTACATGGGTGAAAGTTGAGAAATATGAAAATACTGAAAAATAAGCTGGGGGCCAGGGGGCCGCAGGACCCCCGGTAGGTCCAGGGCAAAGCCTTGGCCAGGGGTACAGGGGGCCGGAGGCCCCCGGAAGCTCCTCAAAAACAGCATTTTAAAGTACTTTTGAAAGCAAATTCTGGCACTTCTGACTTGCTGTTATAACAAATAAAAGGCCCCCCAAAAAGCTTGTTCACTTGGTGATTTTGTTTTCACTTTCAAGTAAATACCTTTGAATTATTATTGGACTTCTACTGAGTAGAGGTTGGAGTTCTAATAGTGAACAGGTGTCTGTACAAAAGTAATAGTCAATGGATTTAAGGTTGTACCTTGTCGAGAAGTGCAGATAATTTGGACAACAATGCTTGATAGTTGCCTATTCTTGTGTAGAGATTGGGATCCCAATGGTGAACACGTTTCATCCAGTAAAGTATGAAAACAGGGGTAGGGGTCTAGAGGGGCACCCCCCCTCCTAGAAGCTTCTGAGAATTAGTGATTTTGATTGCCAATAAACAGCTTAACTCCAGCATCATGAGGTTGCCAAAAAACGACCTACTGTCATGTAAAATGTCTGAATGTGTGAAATTTTCATCTGATGTATGGACAGTGAATGGATATAAATATCTACACAAACAACTTTCAACACATTCCTTTAGTAGATTGAATTGTAATATTTTGTTAACTGTAAATAAGTTCCATGTTTAGCCAATATAAAAAGACTTTATAGAAGAACTGTGAATAAGTGGATTCACAAGAATCTGATCAATCATCATTTGTGTTACAGAATCTGATAATGAACTAAAATAACAAGTTTTTGTTTTAGATTAATTAAGTAGGTATCACTAAGGGCTATATTTGGTTAAAAGTGTGCTTATATATTTTTGCAAGCAAGACTGACTCTGCTTCAGGTAAATCACAATGTTAAATTAAAACTTAAAAGTAAACAAGAGTTTGTAAAACATGTATGCCCCAATAGTCTGAAAAAGTTAAGGCTTTGACATACTAACCTCAAAATCAATAGGGGTCATCTACAGTTGATGACTAACCTCTATGTAAAGTTTTAAGATCCTAGGGCAAAGCATCCTTGGGTTATTGAACGGAAACCATTTTAATAGTCAGAAATGGTAAAGGTCACAGTGACCTTGACCTTAGACCTACTGACGTCAAAATCAATAGGGTCCGTCTACTGTTGATAACCAACCTCCACGTAAAGTTTGAAGATCCTAGGGCGAAGCGTTCTTCCTTTATTAAATATACCCCCTAATATAAGATGTACTATAGGAGAAACAGTGTATGTAGTCACTCTTTTCTTCAGTTTACTTACAAAACATTCTGGATATATCGGGCCCATTTAAGGATAACATATACAGACTGGGACACTTGTGAGTTAATATTTGTTTATACTAATCCTTATTCAATACAACTTAGTAAGAAAGAAAATCAGGTTTTTATTTAATTTCTGAATTGTGCCGTGTCCCGCAGTCTTTAACCTTTTTATCTCTTCACTGTAAATACTTGTGCGTCGTTCACATGATCTTGTAAAGATAAAGTACAATATTGCCCCAGAGTGGGCCTGTACTTAACTGGAAGAAGAAGGTTCCTGTTCAGCGAGTAGGCCTTCTGAATCATGTTGACAAATATACAAATTTTCTCAATAGCCCAGGAATCTTAAGTGGATATTTTCTGGCATGTTATTCCCCATATTGACATGAAATGAATTGGTTTCTTTGAATCATCATGACATGGAAGTATAAAATGTCAAAATGTCTGAGTACCTCTATATAGATCCAGTACAGTCTGACCATTTATTATCAGATTATCATGCTTGTAACTGCTATAGATAACACTGTGTGTTCACCAACACCACACACACATACAACGCTGTGTAAACTAAAAGTCCCATTTATATTGTCAAGAAGCTTTTATTGAACTAATTTGCAGCAACAAAATAAACAGAGTTTTTTGACGGAAAGAACGGCGCTGTACTGTACCTAATTTCTTTTTAATTCAACCATTCAAAGCTTTGTCACGCTCTTATCCGATTCGCCAATGTATTTCAACCGTTTTCCGATCGCCATTTGTTCCTGACATACTTCTCTCACGCGCTTAATTACGTTTGAAAAATATGAAATTCCACTTTCGATTTGACGACAAATGTCTTACATACTGAATATCCCATTAGCAGAAAGATCGAGTGCCGTGATTGGTTCATTGAATTACAAGGATACATGTAGAGGTAACTTCATCGGCCAATCAGAACGGTCGTTTCATTTGTGCACTGGAAAACCAATACGGTCTAAAACAATTACGAATACCGTGGTCGCGCTAGCAAAAGTCGGCATACCCCCCCCCCTCAAATTTTTACGACGGATTTACGCGATTTGGAAAAACGGTCTTAGGACATGTCTATAATACGGAAATCCGTCATAAAACGGAAAACTTTCACCCATGGAAGTATAAGTCTGATTCAACCATCATCAGAATTAACATTGAGTGATTAATAAGTGAACAAAATGAAGAGTGAAGCGAGGAGCAGGAATCCAGGAAACATCCTCTTACCCGTTATTAAATGGGTCTATTTTTTCAATAATGTCCAGGTACAGCCCTGAATCTTTGGCAATGACATTGTAATCTACTTTACACGTCACAGTGAATGTAAGTCATGATGAACATATTATTCATACAGGCAGGCGTTAAAATTTGCATACATTTGAAAATAAATCATTCAAGTAAAATATAGTAGCAGACATATCATTTTACAAATCCAAGCTTACGTTCCATCTAAAGCTTTACATGCGTCCTCAACGTCCCTGGGATCTTCAAACTCAACAAACGCAAAACCCGGTGGATTACGTGCTACCCAAACATTCCTGAGAGGCCCGTAACGTTGAAACACATCCTCTAACTCCTGCTTAGCAGCTCCATAACCCAAATCACCAACATAAACTTTACAGTCACTGTTAGAATTCCTAGCCATTTTCTCGCTAAATTAATCTGAAATGAATTGACACTGTTAAAACTACATGTAAAACAAACAAACTTGAGGTAGACAAGGCTAACAGACATTCCAAAAGTTGGTGAAAATGGTCGGACATTCGGTCTGGTAAGGTCTTACAATAATTATTGAAAGGTTAAATTACTTAAACACGATGACACTACTATTTTACGACTTTGTTACCTTTTTCTTTTTTCATAACTAATATGTTTAAACTTTAAATTGAATTTTTTTTATATTTTCTTGCCATCAGTATCGAGCGTCGGAAGTGGCATTGTAGGATTAAATACAATATTTCAAATATATTTAAGCATCTTTTAGGATATATTTTTAATATTTAGCCTTAAAACAAAGATGTTTATAAAATAATGAAAATGTGCAATATTTTTTTGATACGTTTCTCATGTTTAAACGTTGAAAAAAATAATAATACACTCCCGCTATGCAGCCTTTTGGCCGATTCCCCTGAACATTAAGTTTGGGATACTGTTAAACGGGTTCAGGACTCCACAAATCCGATAGTCCGACGTCTAGGGGTGGGACAACTCTAAATTCTAATTTCAATTGACAGCAAAATTGGACAACTGCCCAAAAATTTGTATAATCAACATCTACGTCAGAGATTTGACGAAGCATTATGACCTCTGGCGTTTTCGCCCAACAAGAAATCAAAATAAATAATCAAAACCAGACTTGCAGTTGATTTATCCATGTCAATTAGCATGTGAGGTAACGTGAGGTCCACGCTTGTATAAACAAATAACTGCAGAATAACTGCTTAGTTCCACTTCTCTGATTTGATGGGATCAAACTCAAACTGTGACAGGTAATATAAATGCAATCACGCACTTGGACAATATAATTATTTGACTAGTAATTAATTTAAAAAAAATCACGAATCACAAAAGGTGTCAGACAGAATGGTTATCAAAACGCATCAAATACCTATACTAGTAATACACATATATTAAGCAAAGGTTATCCCACAATCGAAATATCATAGCATCCAAACAAATGTATTAATGTATTCTATGGGAATAAACTGAAAAATAATGCATTAGTTATTGTTTGTGGTCTACACCTAACAGATCATAACAGATCACCTAATTGTTGTCTATAAACCTGTAAACTTCTGTTTTTTAAAAGTGGCCTGTTTTGGTACACTCCAATTACTGGGCCTTCCTAGTACAATGTATGTTCATTCTGTGCCGTTCTGTGATTGTGAAGTGGGCCTTTCTCTGTTTCTGACCTGATTCTTTTAGTTTCATCTCAAGGCTGGTTCCAACTTCCAGTGTATTTGATTGTGTGCACCCACAAATCTAAAAGGCACACACTTATCGGTGTAAAGGCTACACTACACTGCAACAAAACAGGTTGTTAACTTACATGACCATTCACCATATCGACATTACAGGTTAAAATCCGTTTTCCGGGATAACGGAATTTATTGAGCGACAATGTGCGAGATATTCCGAATGTACGTGAGGGGGGAAAATGCCTATAGCGTATAGAGCAACCAGGTACAGTAATCGCGATTATTTAAGGCAAATGACAAGAATTTGTAAAAAGTCTTACTATTAAACAATGACAACACAATTTTACGACCTCGCTGACAATATTTTCGCCAAAATAATATGTTTAACTTGAAAAATGCATATATTTTCTCGCCATCGGTATCGAACTACGGAAGCGGCAGTGTAGAATAAAATGCAATATTTTAAATATAAAGCATTTTTTGGATAATTCTTGCTAAAGTTTAAAAACAAAGATGTTTAATGATAATGTGTAATAATTTGTTTATATGTTTTCCATGTTTAAACGTTGAAAAAAAGAATAATTATATACACTCCCGCTATACCGCTTATTGCTCGCTAACCCCCTGACCGTGAAATTTCGGTTCCGGAAAAACGGGTTTTATTGAGTAATGTCGATATCGAGAATTAAAACTTAAACAAACGATGTGCAGAACTCTTGACTGTTCCGTATATTTTTGGGGTACGAAACTCATTTAGGACGAATCGATCTGATTAATTTGCTCTTCAATCGAGGCAGTTCGATCGCAAGATTCACATCAATGCCAAATGCAATCATTAACAAATAAGTCCTCACTAAATGAAAACAACCAATAATTACAAAGTGTTAAGTGAAAGCATTCATAAACAGAGCAAAATCATCTACGATTAGTTTACCTTTTCACTCACGTAAGCAGCAATGAATGGATGGGTTCGTTTCACTCCACGCAGAGTCGAGAAATCGCTATCCACTGAAGTCAATAAACCTATACCATACAGTCTAAAATTAATTTCGTATGGGCATTGTCTTAATGTAGATAAAGATGTTCATTTGTATCTTATATACACTAGCCGACATTTACAAGTACAGCATGAACAATAAAAATCGATCATTAAAAAATCGCTCACAGTAAACCGCACGTGCATTTTTCACGCCTTGGGTACAATCGCATGTTTTTGCACGTGCGTTTCGTGCATATCAATTTTAACGGAAACATTGCACATTGGATTTCCTTATAGATAACATTTTGATGACTAGACTTTTCGTTAAATAAAGAGTCAAAATAGTTTATTTTATTCAAGCCGGTGGACAAAATTCCTTATTATACATTGTGTACTCAAAGATCCCAACTATATTTTTAGATCTTTAACATACTTAAAATTTCGATAAATTGTTAATTTGTCAATATATTATGAAGTAAAATTTCACAACTAACCTCTTAACTGCATGGGCAATCGATATCCATATTATTTATTAACCGCACGTGCGATTTGCACTTGAAATACAAATGCGTGTTGGTTGCACCAAAGACAATACCGAGTATTCTTTGGTTGCACATGCGTTATCGGTTTTCAATATCAAACTTGCATATTTCTTTTCCCTTTTGCTCTAAACTTGGGAACAATATAACATCGGTGGGTTTATCATAGAATAAAGGGCAACAGGACTTGGTTTAGTTTAGGCTGATAGACGAAATCTTAAATATGCAGCAAATTTGAGCCAAACATTGTAAATTAAAGCAATTAATAAACATTCAATATTGTCATTTTTATTAATATTTTGCGTGTTCAGATATTACCTAATAACGAAAATTACATGCCAAAAGACAAGCCCTAGGAACATAAAGAGAGATGTTATTATTATTATAATCAGGGAGTTTAGATACATATTTATAGAACAGGTCCTGTTATAATTAAATAAGAAGATCAATTTAAGGCACATGTGCAAGAAATTGAAACGCCAGTTCTAAGCACAGACATCGTGAGTACGCTGTAAATTACTGCAAATAAAATGCCACGGACAAAACAAGGTAATATTAGAAAATTGGCATCTTAAACTGGTACCAGAAAGGAAACTTACATCCGTTGTCCAAACGTATGCAAGTTTTCTTTGTGATAGCAGAATGTAGAGGCTAGATAAACATACACGGAAACTGTAAACTTTCTTTTTAGACACACTGAAGACTAATAGCGGCAAGATTCTGCCCAAGGTAAGTGGAAACTTATTATTACACTCGTAAGCAATGTTACGCACCAAAACACAATGCCCCCATCCACCCGTTCGTCCATCCATCTATAGATACTGCCGTGTATTATTGGTAGATTTTGTATACGCCAGGGGATTAAAGAAAAGAAGTAAGTCCATGTAAATGAAGTTTTAAAAGAAGAAAAGAACAAAGAACAATTAAGAACAACTACTGCTGTATATATAATAGAAACGAATGGTGGTTGGGGCACTGCAAATGACTGTCTGCTTGAATGGTTTTATGCCAGACAATGTTGACCTATTCCAGAGGACTACATGGTATTAGGGAAAAGACTATTTAAAGAAGTCCGAGTTGGCGTGCTTTTGGCGTACATGTGCCTTGTTAACCTGACTGGGACTTTTAGATAACTGGGTAAGGTGACTGCTACAACACCATGATATATTTCGTAGAAAATGACAAGTTGGAAACCAGACGTCTGTTTTCAAGGATACTCCAACCAAGGGTATTTTGTAATAATGTTACGCTGGTGTATCTAGAGTAACATTTTTTCAACTGGGATAACATCTGCATCTTTGAAATTGTTGACCTTAGAGTTGTTGATGAACTGTTTGAACTCATCGCATGTAGCTTTCCTAAATAAAGGGATGTCTCTTCGAGTTTGCTTGTCTATAAAGGGTTTGAGATGGGCTTGTATGATTACTATGTCATGCTCTGAAATACCTGTTTGTGTGGAGACTGTGCTGACTAGTACTGAGTTAATTGGTCCAGTGTATTTTCATTTCGTGTGGGTGAGGTGACCATTTGTGTGAGTCTATTTTTGCCAAAATGTGTGTAACATAGCTAGAGATAAAGGAATAGTTCACTCATACGGTGGTCTTTTGTTAATCAGGTCTCTGTTCCTGCAACGATGTCTTGGTAGTAAGTGTCAATCAGGACATAAAAATCATGCTTTTAGTTGACAATTTGTTGGCAATTTAGATACATATTTTAATTCTTGGAATTGACATGGTTGGGCTTGACTCTAAATGTTTGTTTGGGAGTGATGAATATATATTATGTGTCTGCAAGTTGGGTGAGCTTGATCTGGGTGAAATATTGATTGAATTGCACAGCCAAGAAAATGAGACGTCTAGGTCTAACGGTGTTTTCTCTGAGTTTTCCTCTACACCTTGACAAGAAATGTGTTGCCATCTCTGGCCGTCATCACATTGAAGGTCCTGTCTAAATTTAGGACCTGCAGACGACAGTTTCCACATGGATTATTATCATCCGGCCAAGGGTTTAGTTCTATATCTCATGACAATGATAATAAAAAGATACACACAAAATAAGTGACTTGGAACATATGGAGCCGCTGGGAAGTCCAATCTGTAAGATATTTTCAAACTAAAAGAATGAATAAAGTTGCATTGATTACCTTCTCCGGTACAACATCTTTACAGCTACAAGCAGCATTTTTCAAGAACACCATAGCATGACATGTTGATTATAACGGGTGAACGAAATGCCAAAGTTGGTACAAGTATTTGGAGCGCATGGTTATTGAAAAGCAAATGCACATGAAAAAGGGCTTATTGAATCTAAATATGTGAATCGTTACAGTATAGGAGAATCACGAACATATGAGACAGAGCCTGAGAGGTATAGCGTTGAATTTGTTTTTGCCACTGTAACTACTTCTTCATTTTATGTTTTCTTTCTTTTAGTGAAACCCACTGACATATTGGTATTCCACAGAGATCGAAAAATACAAATTATGATTTAGATTTGTATTCAGTGAATCTAGTATCTGATAGAAATATTACACTTTCAGTGCTTTGATTTCCGCTACCAAGGGAGACAATCCCTGCGATGTTTACCGGAAATGAGCTGGTGAAATAGTAAACATGGCTGCTGTCACAGCAGTGCTAGTTAGTTTGAATCTGTTTTTCTCATCCTTTAGATTCTCCGATGCATCTACGCATTGGGTTGTCATGGAGGATGGAAAAATTCAAGCTCAGGTAAGCAACTGTCTTGTTGTTTTTTTTTGCAGGAATTCTATTTCTTAGCTGAAAAAAAATATAAAGAGATGAATGATTCTAGTGGTGGGTGGGGTAATTATTGATTTTACAATATAAGCCACTGAGATGGTTGTGTTTAATCTAATTGTAAACTGTCTGTGTGCTTTGCCATATTTATTGCAATGAATGTGGACTATCTAGTTGTCAATGAAGAGGTACTGAGATAGTCAAACCTGTGTTACAGACCACCTGTGAACATAGACCACTATCCTGGTTGTTGTTTCTGGAAAATATGCAAGGAAAAATAGTGTTGGTAGGCGCATATCTAATCGTTAAGGTTTATAATTGCGTGAGGGGGATACAGGTCAGGCCCCTCCTGTAAAAAGGTGGAACGGTGGTCAAGCGCACAACGCTATTGACTATACTGATCGAGAAGCCCCTGGTTTGATCCTCGGCTTGGCACTTACATGTGATTGGCCATTTCTAAAATGCTTTTCAGTGTTTCCCACCCAACTAGAGATGAACTGGTTAGAAACTCAGAGGTAGTATCGCATATAGCGGTGATGAACACCAAATACGTTAAAGAACCAAGGAATCTATTCGTAAAGAGCTAGGGTAACACACCCAGATTTCTTGTATCACACCTCTGTTCTCCATTGATTTTATGTCCGCCCAGTTTTCAGTCACCTGCCAATATTAATTGGAAAAACAATTGTTGGCAGTAAAAAGTTGAAGAAGTTGAAAAGTGTCTCTGGGGGAAATGGTGCATTCTTCACTTTCTTGGTGTTCTGAGTGAGTTGCTTTAATTAAATATAAATAGCCTTAATTCGATAGTAAAAACCGACAGTTTTGGGGCCATCAATTTATCAGCAAATGAACCCTAACTTGGCATACTTTTTTCAGAAGTTCCAATAGAGCTAGATGTCTGAAGATCCTACTTATAATAAAAATGACACAAAGGATTATTTACCTAACTTGGCTGAATTGTTCAGCACATCTACCAATGATCAGAATGTGCAGTTTGGCTTTCTTGATTTAGGTCAAGGTCTCACGTGGAGAAAAACAATTTGGTTCTCTTTACACGTCTGCTCGGGTTGACTATTTCATAATTACTTGATACAATTATTCAGTATAGTGTGTTATTTTGCCTTCTTCATTGGATGTCATGCACACATCTGTACGGTTCAAAAATGTTTTGGTCCTGTTTTTGTGTCCACTCTCTGCGCTCTGTATAGATCTCTAAGATCCAGGGATGACAATATGTCTGATTTATCTGGAATTTATCTATTCTTTAATAAGTTTAAGAGCTATGATTTCTAACCAAAATAAAAGTTACTTGATGAAAAAAGTTCAAGAAATGACAAAGTTATGCCTTATGGCCAATCAAATCTGTTCTGGGGAATACATATATATATACCAGTACACTGAGTTAAATATGGGAACTGTGAATGAATGCCTCATGTATGGCAAAAATAGTTGGTTGTATATGATTTTCAGGATATTTAATTTGGCTCTATTGACACCTCTGTAGACCAGTGAAATTGAAGAATTTTGGTAAAATTGTTTATCAAGCTTGACCAATGGGCAGTGAATTCAGTTTAGCTGTCTTGATTAAAGTTCAAGGTCGTACATGGGAAAAAAATCCTTGTCTTGTTTTCATTTTTTGTTTGAAGGATTTGTTTTTTGTTCAGATGTAAAAATTGCTATATATAATCCTTTTGGTTTCCTTTAAGGTTTTTTTTAACACAACATCAAAATTTTTTATACATTGTCAAAATGTTTTGGAATATGTCACCAAGCTGAGGCATTACATAATTGTTTAATAGACAGTTCAGAACTGTTCTTGTCTGTAAATAGTTTAGAAGCACTTTGTTGGCAAAGACGTATCTTTTATTATTTATATAATGAATCTTGGTTGGTTTATAACTAATGAAATCTGACTACAAAGTATGCTCCCGCATGTTTAATTAACTTTTGCTATTTAATTTTTATCTAAAATCATTATTTTAAAAAACTTAAGTTATTACCTAATGTATAGTATATAATGGGATATAATATTATCCCATTATACCTTTCAAATATCATTCAAAGACCAAGCAAATTGAAGAGGACAAATATAATTTATAATTATAAAAATATCAGATTCAGTAATTGTGATATTACCTCCAATAAGGTCTAGCCACCGATCTCCAAATACATCATAAAACATCTTAAAGGTGCTGCCTCACATAAAATAAAATTGTCAAATATTCACGTAATTTTGGTATAACGTTAGTTGCCTGTGTATCCCATAAACAACAATACTGACATTTAAAATAACTTGCGATACATCTGCATTTTGTAGTTATTTAGTATTGTTACATCCAAAATTCTATAGGGTATTTATAATCTATAGAATTAACACTACTCTCGCTTAAATTGCCTGAAATTTGTTTGCATTTGTTGAAAACGAATTGCAAAACAAACAGAATACCTCAGGCCTAAAATAAAATATTGTTTGTTTCCCCATCCCCTACCTACCCGGAAAAAACGGCCCTACCCAAAATATTTTATTGCCCAAATTGAAATAAATTTTTTTTATGAAATATTGGGGATGAAAATGTTAAATTTTGTTTACAGACTTGTTTCTTTCTATAACATTTTGTACACATTCTAAATTTTAGATTGTTGGTTTTCACCTTATAGTTACACATATTACTATATTACATTATATGTATGTCTTTACCAATAACTAGTATTCTGAAAGAATTTTAAAAAAAATTAACCTACCTACCTACCCTTTTTAAATCTGCTTGGGTCGGGATGGGGAAACAAAGAATATGTTTACGCTATAGTATGTTGGTGTTACAGTTCGATCAGGTGTGAATTATATAATTTACAAAGCATGTTGGAAGGAACATAAACACTTTTTTTTAAAGAAAAAATACTCAGTGCGCAATATCGAGAGTAAATTAAATTGCTTATTTGCACCAACATTTTCATAAAGCAACCGTCAGTGGCTTTCTATTACATCAGTACTTGGTTAGGTTGGAAAATTACGATATACAAAAATTTTATCCCGATCTGTGAGACAGCTCCTTTAAGGAGTATAAATCAGTATAATTATTTAACACAAAACCTAGGAGTATAAATCAGTATAATTATCTAGTTTTGCCTGATGTGTTAATTTATCTAATTTCAGTCGACTTAATTACTAGAGAAGGAAGTTTGTGATAGTGGTTAAATTACAATACTGTATATATGTATATTTATCAGATTTTACTTCCTTATACTTATACTCGAGGGTGGACCCATTGTCTAGAAATTCGCTCTTATTTCTTTTATTTATTTGTCACTGAAGTCGATAAATTGCATATTTGTTGATCGACCCTCATATTTAACTGGAGGAAGTAAACAACTTGATGACTTTAAGTACTCAAGTATTTAATTGGGCCTGAATTATATAGATAAATGGTGTAAACTTAAAATTAAAGCTACTATTTTTAGCTCACAAAGTGACAGGGGAGCTTTTGTGATCACTCTTCGTCTGTCCATCCACAATTTTGGCCGAATAATGATCATCTAGGTCAAGTTCTATATTGGGTCGTCCGGGGTAAAAAACTAGGTCACAAGGTCAAATCATAGAAAAGCCTTGTATAGTCACTAGAGGTTGTAATTTTAGTTCAATCTTTATGAAACTTAATCAGAATGACCAACAAAATCTAGGTCATGCTGCAACTGGGTCATCTGGGGTAAACAACTAGGTCACCAGATCATATCAAAGAAAAACTTTCTTTATACTCTAGAGGTCACATTTTTTACCTTGTCTTTATAAAAACTGGCCACAAAGAGTGTATTTGTAAAATCTACATCAAATATTAAGGTCATATCATAACAAATACTGATTCTGCCTTAACTGCTAGTCATCAGGTGAACGCTTTAGGGCCAATGACCATCTTGTTGGCTTATGAGTTTGGTCTGTCTTTAATAATTGAACAATGCTAATTTCACGTATTTCAGATGGACTCAGTATTTAACATGAAACGGCCGTATGATCTTGTAGCTTTCATGAAGCAAGAAGAGAGAGCTTCCATGCTGGATAAACTCAAACAGGAACTGTTATCTAGAAAAGTCGAGATAGATAGCACTGAAGACAGGGACACAGGTATACCATTAAGTTCAACCTGCTGTAGTGTGTATCACAATAGGAGAGATCACTGTATATATATGCAAAATGCCCACCGGCAATCTATTGGATGAATGAACAATAAAAACCTGCCATTCACCAATAGCTAGCTGGTGGTACTAATCCCTTTGAATACAAACATGATCTCATCAGCTAGCTATTGGTAAATGACAGTTGTTCATTCTCCATCCATCCCCCAAGAGATAGCCAGTGGGCACTTTGCATAAGGAGTAGGTGATCTCCCCTTTTAAACAGGCACTTGTCAATTGCAGCCAATAGGAGAGATCACCGTATTCATATGCAAAATGCCAACCAGCTATCTATTCGATGAATGAACAATAAAAACCTGCCATTCACCAATAGCTAGCTGGTGGTACTAATCCCTTTGTATACAAACATGATCTCTCCTATATGAGTGATCATGTTTGTATACAGCGGTATTCATATATGCAAATGTGCTCACCAGGTAGCTATTGGTGAATGACAGTTGTTCATTGTCCATCCATCCCCCAAGAGATAGCCAGTGGGCACTTTGCATAAGGAGTAGGTGATCTCCCCTTTTAAGCAGACACTTGTCATTTGCAGCCAATAGGAAAGATCACCGTATTCATATGCAAAATGTCCACCGGCTATCTATTCGATGAATGAACAATAAAAACCTGCCGTTCACCAATAGCTAGCTGGTGGTATAAATGCCTTCTTATACAAACATGATATCTCCAGTCCTATATTAGTAGATCTTAACTGGCCATTTCTGATACTACTAGGAAATACAACCTTCAAGTTCCTTTTATGTAAGCTGGATAAAAGTACATATCACCTACATTTTGTATCACACGGCTACTACACATGTATTTCACAATTTTCTTTATCAGTTAAATGAATCTAACCGTCAGTGATGCTCAATATCCTGTCTCGCTGTCTCAGTAACCTATGCTTAATATTGACAGTCAGATTATGTAAAACCCTAAATAAACATTTAAACCATAATGCAAGCTTCTGAATCCATTTATAAACTCTGGTTAAATCAATACTAGTTTTCCTAATTTCAGTGGGAAATTTATTTAGATCTATTGTATTACCTGGCACTATTGATTAAATCATATACAATGTTTGTCACTGTTATTGCATTAATTATGTACTCAGTTTTATTGAATTTTGAAATTGTAATATCAGTGTGAGTATGAATGCCAATTTGGTCAGAAATTTAGCAGGGGGGGGGGGGGGGGGGGGGGTTGGGGGGGCTGTTTGTAGTTTATTGAATTTTGAAATTATGATGGCAATGTATGAATGCCAATTTGGTCATAAAGGGGAGTTTGTTTGTAGTTTATTGAATTTTGAAATTATGATGGCAATGTATGAATGCCAATTTGGTCATAAAGGGGAGTTTGTTTGTAGTTTATTGAATTTTGAAATTATGATGGCAATGTATGAATGCCAATTTGGTCAGAAATTTAGCGGGGGGGTCTGTTTGTAGTTTATTGAATTTTGAAATTATGATGGCAATGTATGAATGCCAATTTGGTCAGAAATTTAGCGGGGGGGGGGGTCTGTTTGTAGTTTATTGAATTTTGAAATTATGATGGCAATGTATGAATGCCAATTTGGTCAGAAATTTAGCGGGGGGGGGTCTGTTTGTAGTTTATTGAATTTTGAAATTATGATGGCAATGTATGAATGCCAATTTGGTCAGAAATTTAGCGGGGGGGGGTCTGTTTGTAGTTTATTGAATTTTGAAATTATGATGGCAATGTATGAATGCCAATTTGGTCATAAAGGGGGGTCTGTTTGTAGTTTATTGAATTTTGAAATTATGATGGCAATGTATGAATGCCAATTTGGTCATAAAGGGGAGTCTGTTTGTAGTTTATTGAATTTTGAAATTATGATGGCAATGTATGAATGCCAATTTGGTCATAAAGGGGAGTTTGTTTGTAGTTTATTGAATTTTGAAATTATGATGGCAATGTATGAATGCCAATTTGGTCATAAAGGGGAGTCTGTTTGTAGTTTATTGAATTTTGAAATTATGATGGCAATGTATGAATGCCAATTTGGTCATAAAGGGGAGTTTGTTTGTAGTTTATTGAATTTTGAAATTATGATGGCAATGTATGAATGCCAATTTGGTCATAAAGGGGAGTTTGTTTGTAGTTTATTGAATTTTGAAATTATGATGGCAATGTATGAATGCCAATTTGGTCATAAAGGGGAGTTTGTTTGTAGTTTATTGAATTTTGAAATTATGATGGCAATGTATGAATGCCAATTTGGTCATAAAGGGGAGTTTGTTTGTAGTTTATTGAATTTTGAAATTATGATGGCAATGTATGAATGCCAATTTGGTCATAAAGGGGAGTTTGTTTGTAGTTTATTGAATTTTGAAATTATGATGGCAATGTATGAATGCCAATTTGGCCATAAAGGGGGGTCTGTTTGTAGTTTATTGAATTTTGAAATTATGATGGCAATGTATGAATGCCAATTTGGTCATAAAGGGGAGTTTGTTTGTAGTTTATTGAATTTTGAAATTATGATGGCAATGTATGAATGCCAATTTGGTCATAAAGGGGAGTCTGTTTGTAGGGATTGGTGAAAAAAGCCCTGTAAAATATTCAAGGACAGTAGCAAACAAATTTGCCTGTCCTCGGTATCAATATTGTATACATGTATCAACTATGTTTTGGGCTGACCAATTGTCCATACACAGTCTAAAATATGAATACATGGCATACTTGTTTACCATCATAAACAATAGCCAAAGCTATGTAACACTATCAAACATTTCAGAAGAATATATTGGCATTGTTGATATGCCTCAAAATCAATCAATGACAGTTCTACATTTCCATCACTATCTGATGTTCTAGATTTTAAACTGTTACGATGCCATCAATGTAATGGTTGTTCTAATTCACTGCATATAAATTAAATCACTGTATATGACTTATTGGGATACTATCTAATTCAACTTGTATGACTTGAAACATCTGGTGATTTCCTATCACTGTACGACTTATTGCTAGATATTGAGGCCAATATGGAAGATTGCATTATTGTAAATATGTTAGCCTCGTAAAATAAAGACTTTACTTACTTACTTACTTACTTACAGACTTGTGCCATAAGTGAACGTCACAAAACAACATGGCCGACGTCATGTAAAAACATGCTCAAAATTAAACACTGTGTAATGCTAATAATATGAATAGACTGATCTTAATATTTTGTGATGTAGTCAGTTGATTTAAGCATGTTCTGAATTCGCTTTGGTATACTTGAATTCAGGTTTCTGGAGTAGTTTTAGGAGTGTTTATCGAGGTGTCTCAGTGGGCAAGTTTTTGGTCTCTCTCTAGTTTCAATTAGTTCTGTGCGAGTTTTGATTTGCCTCTTTAATCTTTACCAAATGATCTGAATAATATTAAGGTCCGGGCTCTTGGCTAGCTACGCTATGGAATGAAAAAGATTTCTGGCCTTACATTTACATAAAACACGGGCTCTATCTATAGGGGTATACGCCTTGGTATAAAAAGCTCTCTGATGAAATCAATGTACAACAACTGGCCAGAGGTTATCTTCTAGTATTTTAATTTAACCTTTGGTATTTATGTTTGAATCTACAACAGTTGATATGCCGATTTAGTCCGTTTTCTGTTTTCTTTAACTATCCTCAAAGGTTGTGGCCCGTCACGCTCTGCGAAATTTTAGTTGAACGCCCTTTTTCGGAAGATTCTCTGTTTTGTCACATCGCCTAAAACTGTTAAAAATACCTGACATTGTAGTTCTAGGCATACCTATCGTATGTGATTTACCCATCTGTGAGATTCCAGAGTAGAATAGCCAAGCTACAGCTTCTTTTATACCAAGTGTAAGTGATTTACGCATCTCTACCATGTTTGTTTACCTCGAAATAAAAGTATATCCCAGATGCTTGTTTTGACATTTATTGCGTCATATATGACGTCATGACCTAGACAAATATTTTAATCGTCTAAGGGACACAATCCCTACACTTTTTAGATAGTTGGACGTCATTTAGTTCTCCCCCTTAATATCAACCGTCATTCTGAAACGTCATGATGACGTTCACTTGTGGCACGGCGCTGTACTTCGATGTGTACTCATTGCAATTAACGGGAAGTTGACTCGTTTACGCACTGTGTAATTTCTATGAATGTATTTTGCAGGTTTAGAAGAGAAGTTTTACAAATCGGACAGAGATTGTCTGGCTGCTGGAAAACAACTACCTGACCTTGACCTGTATATCAGCACTGTACTACCATTAGAAAATAAAGGCATAAGGTTTGTATCTGACCTTGAATTGACCTTACAAACAACCAGAGTTACCTAGCCTCATTGTTTGTTGGACCTTGTGTTACAAATATTTAAGTTGATCCATTTGAATATGCAATTACTGAATCCCCTCGAATAAACGCCCCCGGGGACATTTATTTAAGGCCTTTTTTTTAAAAAAAAAGTCTTAATATGTACTTTAAATCTAAATGAATCATGTTTGCATATGATTTTTCATAGAATATACCACAAATCAATACACCATTGAAGTCTTTAAAAAAGGTTTAATTAGAGAAGAAGGATCGCCTATCATATTGCCTGTTACTGACCAAGAGTTTAATATGGTGTGATCTGATTGGTTGTCCTTATCCTTAAGTCAAGTAAGATCAATATTGAATACCACCACTGATCAGTTTTCACTTGGTAATTGTCCTTTTCACGTTTCATTCTTATTTTTTGTCTTGTTTCTGATTGGAACAGAGCAATTAATGCAGCATAAAAAATGGATTCCAAATGATGAAAAAAATCTTAGTACAAATCATTAAGCTACTAGTAAACACATTTATGGATGGCTAGAATTTATAGAAAACTTAACAGTTGCTAGTGTATGTCTGTTAATAGGTCTGTAGCCTGGTGTACGCTATATAATTCTGTTGCATTAACTCTGATGAAGGCTTAAGTATTATGCCTTTACATCGGTAATAATAAAAAGATTAACACCTCTGTTTTTTAGCCATGTGGTTCCACTCACTCCCTTAATTATTGTTCTCAATATATAATTTTGCGTATATTTTTGTTACAGACCAGCAGACCATCTACCTCCGTTTGTGACGGGGTCTTTGCTGATGCAGCCTGATTGTACTCAATATATTGATCTTCCGTTCAGTCCATATGCATTCGAACATTTAGATGGGATGAGAGATCGGCATAAGCTACCTGGAAGTCCTGAACTGGGATTGAAAAATGCTATAACATACCAAGATAATGTTGAAGAATATGGACACCGTATTTATGAAGCTTTGCAAAAGGTATTATAAGTATAGGATACTCATCTTGATACAACTGCTGGTACAATAACTAAAGAAGCATATTGGCCTAGAGGCCTCAATATCCTAGTGGTAGAGAGTGTGCTTTGAGTATGGCAGGTTTCAAGTTTGAAAAATGTTGAGCAAATTTACCTGTATAAATGTCAATACATCACACCACTCCAGTATTGGGTTGATATGCGGATGACAACACTTTACTGTATATATGGGGAGAGACCTATATTTTGTAATCTATTGGTTGAAGTAATGATGTAAGAATGTTCTTCTTATTTCAGAATCATACATCTTGGGTGTTGTACAATATGGCGGCTTTTTACTGGAGAATCAAAGGGGATCCATTCAATGTGATAGAATGTGTTAGACGAGCTTTACATTATTCTCCGAGGTAAATATACGACTTAACTTCATGTGTTAGACAAGCTTTACATTATTCTCCGAGGTAAATATATGACTTAACTTCATGTGTTAGACAAGCTTTACATTATTCTCAGAGGTAAATATATGACTTAACTTAATGTGTTAGACGAGCTTTACATTATTCTCAGAGGTAAATATACGACTTAACTTCATGTGTTAGACAAGCTTTACATTATTCTCAGAGGTAAATATACGACTTAACTTCATGTGTTAGACAAGCTTTACATTATTCTCAGAGGTAAATATACGACTTAACTTCATGTGTTAGACAAGCTTTACATTATTCTCAGAGGTAAATATATGACTTAACTTCATGTGTTAGAGGAGCTTTACATTATTCTCGAGCATGCAGAGCAAAATACTGAGCATAGCCTTTATTTGCCAGTCAGCTTTCTGCTGAAACTTGGCGGGGATATGTGGAGACCAATACATAATTTTCTCATGAATTGACATTCGCACGAACAAAACTCTTGATATATAAGAAACATTACTCTGCTTTCTTTTAGTAAATCACTAAACATTATAGTTTTAAACATTCAAAGTATGAAATTGAGTTGAGCTAGAAATAGGTTTGGTACTGTTAATCATGGGGCCTATGTGCTGTAATAGAAACACAAAATAAAGTTAGTTGATGGAAAAAATTCAAAGTATTGACTAAATTAGGATCATTTGAAATATAAGCTGAATTTTAACAGTAGAACAGTGTTTGAAACAGAGTTAAGGTGTAGAGATGTATGCTAAAGGCACAGACTTGCATCTTAGCGCCAGGATTGGGCACTATGCCTAATCATAGATCCGTGTAGTTGAATAGAACTAATTGATCAGCGACATATTTATCATGGTGTTTCAGAAAGAAGGGAGATGTGGCACTGATAAGCTTGGCTAATGTTTTACATCGTGCTCAGAAATCCAACGAGGCGGCCATAGTTGTACATTCTGCTATTGAAGTATCCAGAGAACTGAATGTCAACCATTTTACACTGGGAAATATTTATGCCGTGAGTTTTATAACTGTTTGTGTTGTTTTGTCTGCATTAAATTAAATCATGTTCTAGATGTCATGTCACACCATGTAGGGCAAGCTCTGCCCTGCGTTTAACGAATATTTACATGACGCAAGTTTCGTACATGTTACGTACCTGTTACGAAACGGGTACAAAACTTGCGTCACATAAATATTTAGTGAAGGCAGGGCTGGCCAATTTTTTCTTGGGCCAATCTTGGCTCAAGTCGGTTTCGGTCTTTCGCGGACTATAGGCCTACAGCATGCTTCAAACAAGGAACACTTATCAGAGCTCCTTTGCCATAGTTGAGAGAAATGAAACACTATATATAGGTTCTGTGGTGTAGTCTGTCAGTAAACATTGTCATATTCAAACTATAGTAGTTAACAAATAAACTTAATAGCATTAATTCATTTATAAATCTTTGCTTTTATTGGTGAACTTCATATATAACAGGCTCTTGTTGTTCCTATCAGATGAACAATGACACCTGCAAATATAATTGTAAGTTTTAATGGCTACATTCGGTGTCAGGGGAAAATCCCCACAGATAATTTTGAAATGTAGGTGAACAAAATCAACATCAATGATTTTTCAAGGTGGACAAAATCCCCATGATCCTCTCTGATTTTGGGTGCTTGTGTTTGATAGTTGATTGAGACAGGTAGCTCTTTAAGACAGGGGGCTTCTTAATGTAGATGGATGCTTCAAAAAGGTTTCGACTTTAGACTCCTCCCACTTAGTTTACCGTAGTTCCGTACTTAGACTGTTCACTTTCTGTTTTCAGGTTCTCGGTGAATACAATAATTCTGTGATATGTTTTGAGAATACTCTCAAAATACAGCCAGATTTTGAAGCTGCAGCCAAACGAAAACATGCTGTCATATGTCATGCAAAGTTGGAACTTGCACTAGAAGCACAACACAGGTATGTATTTATTTCTATTTCCGTATGTTTGGCTGATTGTTGCCCAGCAGGATTCAACTTCGATTCATGTATCAAGCAGGTATGCGATCTTGCTCGGTCAGGTTTGGGTCCTATTTCTGTAGGTTTGGGTACTGGGTGGGCAGGCAGGTTTGAGTCCTAGGTCAGGCACGCTAGGGTCCTGGATCCGGCAGGTTGGGGTCCTGGGTGGACAGACAGGTTCGGGTCCTGGGTCAGCAGCCAGGTTTGGGGTCTTGGTAACGCAGTCTTAGGTCCTGGGTCAGGCAGATTTGGGACTTAGGTCGGGCAGGTTTGGGTTCTAGATCGGGCAGGTTTGGGACTTAAGTCAGGCAGGTTTGGGTTCTAGGTCGGGCAGGTTTGGGACTTAAGTCAGGCAGATTTGGGTTCTATGTCGGTCAGGTTTGGGACTTAAGTCAGGCAGGTTTGGGTTCTAGGTCGGGCAGGTTTGGGATCTTGGTCACACAGTCTTAGGTCCTGGGTCAGGCAGGTTTAGAACTTAGGTCTGGCAGGTTTGGGCTTTTGGTCGGGGAGGTTTGGGTTCTAGGTCGGGCAGGTTTGGGTTCTGGGTCGGGCAGGTTATGTTCTTCAGTGACATTGATTACAGTCTTGCTCTTCATTGCCAAGAAATGCAAGCGAGTACTGGTCGATAACTTATTCAATGTAAACTAATTAAGATAACTTGTTTGTTACTGGGTAAAGCTGAAATATTTGTGATAAATGGTTTAAAACCTGATGAAGATTTTCTTATTTTACATTTTCCATAATATTATTTCATAAAGTCTCCAATACACCCTGCATTTGACTGACACGAATTTATGTATACACCCAGCTGCCTTTACTCGAGTGAATATATACACCCGGCGTTTATGTGTATAATTATAATGTGAAGAATTTGAAATGATCTTGTCACCTTGTGGCTAACATCCCCCAAAATACTGGATTCACGTAAAAATTCACAGAACAGGGGTGTAGCTTGATCAAAATGAATTTGTCGGCACTGTTATTCTAAGGGGTCCAGAGTATGCTCCCCCGAAATGTTTTGGAATTTTATACTATCACAGGCATGTCTTGTAGGCTGTTTCCAGATTTAAAGACATGAAAAATTTCCATTTGCTGTGATGGCAGGTCAAAACTAATAATGTCAAAATAGTTTGTTGTTCAAATAAAACAAGTACTATTACCATGAAAATTATTTCAGGGCCTTCAGAGGTCTATGCAGGCCCTTCCTCAGTTGGGGGAAATGCTTGGATTTGTGCTAAAGGATATTAACAAGAATGGCTAAAATGTTTTAGAAGAGAAAACTGTATGGTTTTCCATAATTTAAAGGCTAATTTAAGCACTTTTTACATAATAAAGGCCATAATCTCTCCAATAACACAATACTGACACAAAATACTAGCACCCATAGTGATTTGGAGACACCATTGTAGGATTTTAGGCGCTGGGGGAAAGCCAAATCTGGATTTACCCCAGCACCTTTTGCCCCTAGGGAAGGGCCTGCTATGGTTGAACTTGTGTATGTATTTTACTGTGTTATGATTGGAACCTTTCAGGTCGTTACAACGAACATTAAATGATTTGAAGGACTATCAGCGTAAGCATGATTACTGGCAACAACAGAGTGATAAAATGTTAGCTGAACAAGTACCATTAGATGTAAAACTCTCACAACATACAGCATACGAGGAACTCAAAATAAAAGAGATATCTACTGAAATAGGTACTTGTGGGTAATAAAACTACAGGGGTCCTACACATGTGGAATAATGCTGCAATCGAAAGAATGAACTTTTCTGCAGAAAATAAAAGTTATTTGACGAAAAAATTAAAAAAATTGACAAAGTTATGGCCATTTGAAGTTTTTAAAGCTGAATTTAACAATAGAACAATGTTTGAAACAGTGTTTTGGTGTAGGGATGTGTGCAAATTGCACTCTGAACAGACTTGCGACTAATTTTCAGGATTGGGTATTATGCCTTAGTAGGACCCCTGAATGCTACCATACATAAGAGGTGAAATATTTCAAACTTATTTTGTTTTATAGTGGTGATGTGTCGATGTCTTGGGGTATAATACTACCATACATTAGAGGCGAAATATTTCCAACTTGTTTTGCTTTATAGTGGTGATGTGTCGATGTCTTGGGGTATAATACTACCATACATTAGAGGCGAAATATTTCCAACTTGTTTTGCTTTATAGTGGTGATGTGTGGGTGTCTGATTTATTTGTTGATTGATAAAACAAGCACCTGCTTATTAATGCTTTAACTGTGCTAGGTATTGTACATGTAGTAACCTCACTTATTGCTTGTTGCTTTTGTTCGATTATTTGTCTGCAATGTTTGTATACCTTTGGTTGTTCAATGTTGTGAAGAATTGATCCTGTTGAACATAATATTGAATTACAGTTCACTTTTGGTACAACAAGGTTTGTTACTACGAAACAAATTTAAGAAGTCTGCTAAGTGAAAATGAATTGTATTTTACAATTATCGTATTTCAGTATAAATCAATTACTCTCCCAAAATGAATGTAATGTAATCATTCAAAATCAAATGTAATGTATTTGAATCAATTACAAATCCCAATGTAACTGACCTCATGTCTGATTAAATGTTGATAAGAGTGAGAGGATTTGTCGAGACATTATGGGGTTTCATTTAACCCTAAATTGACCTTTTGACCCCTGAAATTTGCAAAAAAGTCATATTTTGACCGTCCTAATTCTGGCTTCAAAATGGTACTGATAAAATCCAGCATTAACTTGTTTTACGTCACTCGAGATTCAACCACCAATGAACACCTGTATAGTTTTAATTTATAAATACTTCTTTATTTGTGGCTGTTTGTGCCTTTTTATCTTGTATGTACGTCATTGATCAAAACCCCACCTTAGTGCATTAGTGAGTGTGAGGTGCTTCATTCTATTCTATTCTAAATCTCTGGTTACTGCTGATTGACCTTAAAATTTAACATCATTATTTAACTCTGAGTTGCTTATTTATAATACAAAACAATAATTACTTAAGAATCTGGTCATCTTCAATTTCTTTTAAAAACGTTTGTGTTTTTCTTTAGTCTTTACATAATTTTTGAACTTTGAGATTTTTTTCATCTTTGATTTAATTTTTTGAACTTTTGAGTTTTCTTGTTTCTTTTGATTTAATTTGTAATGTTGTATTTTATTTCTGTTGTTTGTCTTTAATTTTATTGCACCATTCTTCTAATAAATCTGTTATATTTGATCTCCAAGCACTTGCTTTATTTATTTCTCCTCAGATTTTCGTTGTCTATTCTTATTCACTTTATTTTGGTGTCATTTATCCAAGTTTGGTTTATAACCGTTCACAAGAACATTTCTCCTACCTATCTTTCAGGTAACTTACAGTGTTTAAATATTCTGTCATAGATCAAAATCAGTAATAATTCAGACATAATCAATAGTGATCACCATTACTGTCCGGTGTCAGTCAGCCGAGCGTATAGCTTTAGGTGATCTTTTAGGATGGTTGGATGTCTGTCTGGCTCAGTCATAAGTTACTAATTGTGCGTTAATATGTACTTGAAAGGCCTTCTCCTAAACTACTGAATACTGTAAACCAAGAAATTATTTTGTGCAATTTAATTTCGTGAATTCGCGAGTGGTAGAATTTCGCGAAATTAAGTCGAAGTGAAAGTGCTAAAAACTTTAATATGGACATTGCGGGAAACTTAAAAAAAATTCTAGTTGCGAATATGCTGACGATCAGCAATACGCGAAAGTTAGTATTTGTTAAAGTAAATTGGTTTACTGTAGATTTTGACCAAACTGTACAGGAATGATCATTAGGTAGGCCTTTTCAAACAGTAGTATCAATCATTTTGGTCTACTGCATATCTAACTCACCAGTTTAAAAAAATGTGAACTTTTAAAATGACATCTCCTAAACAACTGAATCTCATTTCACCAACTTGTACAGGAATGATGATACTCAAATGATAGCAACGAGTTGGGGCCACTGCTTATGTAGGTCATGAAGTCAAATTATAGGTTTTACAAGTGAAAACACTTTAGATCTCATTTACTTCATACACCACTGAACTTTTATTAGTCCCGTACTGGTTTTGACCAGAGGGAACTACGTCCGTTTAAAAAATCTGGATCCTGACATAACTCAAACAAAGCTAGGTTTATGAAACTTGGTATGTGTATAGGGGGCAACAAGGGAATTATGCACGTCTAATTTTGATTCTGACAAAAATTGTGGTTGTTACGGCAGCAGAAATATTGAAAATAATTTTAAGGTCAAGCCAGTAGGGAACTTCTGTATTGCTTGCCATTATTAGTGACTTGTTTACCAAAGAGAACAGAAATGATACCTAGGTGGTTAACTGCTTCAACAATGTGTGAACAGTTCAGGCCCCGATCTCCTGAAGCATCTCAATCAGAGCAAGATCTCATCTCAAATATTGGCAGGTGTATTTTTAATTTCTATGCGATACTCAAAATTTCAATGCTGAGTTTATTACTGTAAAATACCAAGAGCTGGAACTTTAAATTATCTCAAATGCCTACTCTAATTTTTGCAAAATATCAATTTGAGATTTCTACTTGAGATGCTTCTAGAGAACGGGGCGGGTCCAGATCTGTTGTACCAGCTGGTCACAAAAATCAACAGTATTATTATTATTTCAAAACTTTTAGTATCAATTTTTTTGCCCCCCTATCGATAGATGGGGAGGCATATAGTGATTCACCTGTCTGTTCGTCCGTTCGTCCGTCCGTCCTGGTTAACCCAAATTGACCGTTTCTTCTAGCATTAATATGGCTTGCTACAAAGCTTTCATACTTGCATGGATGTTGTGTATGAACACTCTCCACACGCCAGTATCACCTAACCCCATTTTGACCTTCACCTTGACCTAATTTTGGACTTAGACTTATTTATGGACAAGGCTTCCACAGGGGGCATAAGCGTTTATTGAACGCAGTCTTGTTCCTTGCTAGAAGTCAGCATAATACGGAAAGCTCCCTTCTTTCTCTTATCGTCATGGTGAGGGAAACCATCATGAATGAGGTGTTGAGAGTGATGAATATAAGTTGTAAATCACTGACACTCGACCAGACAAACAATTCTATAAATAGCCATGGCTTATAAATAAATCTATAACTTAAAAAAAATACAGGTTATAGGTCATGGCTATTTAGAAATGGGTCAAGAACTAGGTCTCTAGGTCAAATCACAGGGCTTGCATGCACTACTACGACAGGTGAGCATTCTTGTTATTAAGGTCATATGATAAAAAGAATCTAACACTCGTTGCTAATTGATACAAACTTATATTAAACTTGTTTAGAACTCGTTTAATGTAAGTTTATTTCAATTGACATCTCGTGATCGATCCTCTATATCACTCTTCTATTGATCATCATCATCTACTGCAGAACTAGTCCTTGGTTTCACTCTTAAAGAATCTTACATAGAAATCTCTACTCTGTCCAGACACTGTTCAACACTTGTTTGTCGATTAAATATCATGATAAGCACAACTCCAGAAAGTGTTGAGCGGACAAGATGCAAACTTTGCCCATCAATGAAGGACATCTATTGTTGAGTCTTAGGGAACCAGGGAACTGATTTATCAAAGCACTTACGGAAATCGTCAGTTTGTGTTTAAATTTAATTTCTTTTTAATTCTATAACAACAGCAAATTGGGGACACACATGGCTTGTAAAGAGTTCATTAACTAAATCGTCGTTAATACTGGGGGTGTCTTTGCAACAAATTGTAGCTGTTATATAATTACCAGTATAAAGAATTTAAATTAGGATGTAAGTTTTAAGATTTCTATAAGCGCTTTGGTAAAACATTACCTGGAACCCCATGTGGCACACCTCTGTTAGATTAATTATCTCCCTTGTCTCACCTACCACACCATTTGTAAACATGTAATGACTGTGCATAAGTCTTATACTCTAACTTTCCAACAGTTGATATCAGTCTGCTTTCTCAGTCTCAGCCTTTGAAAACGATTTTAATTGAATAATTTATTAAATAACCTTGAAACTAGTGTTTTTCTGCAAATGAGCATATTCAAGGACAGATAACTCCTAATCAAGCTCAATGATCTATGATTATTTTTGCATTTGTGTGTTTCAGATATGATACCCTGTCCATTATATCATAATACAAAGTTCGAACAAATTCTTTTCTTGGGAAAATGTTTTCCTGTTTCTCACAAGAATCTGCTCTGAATGCTCTTAATGTGGTTGTGTACCCTATTATACTCTCAATATAATACAAAGTTCTAACGAACAAATTCTTTGGTAGGGAAAATGTTTTCTGGTTTCTCGCAAGAATCAGCCATGAATGCTCTTAATGTGATTGTGTACCCTATCTAACTATGACTTAGTACTACCTTATCTGAAGAAGACTAGAAGAAGTCAAATTACTATAGTGATGTTTGGTAACATCATATATATACTGTTCCAGGAGAATATTGTCGTATGGGAGGAAAAGATGGTAAACAAGTACTCATGTGTTCCTGGGGTAAAAAGTCTGATCCACAAATAGAGCTTGACCTTACTGTACCCGGTGATCAACCAATCACTGCAGCTTCTGATAGCCAGGTAGGTAGCCATGACAACATGAATGTCATTCTATTTCATAACTTAACATTAATCAGCAATTTTTCTACACAATAATTATGCCACATTAAAAATATGCCGAGCATAGCCTTTATTTGCCAGTCAGCTTTCTGCTGAAATACGGCAAGCATATGAGTGCCTCCACCCGTATTAATTTGAACCTTGGTCGCCAGATTAGACAGCGAGTCCGCTAGTGATTCGACGTAGGGTACTTTGCTTTGCAAATGTCAGTTTGTTGTTCTGTCTGTTACATAATTTAACAATTGTCTACATAATAACAATTTCTGTTTAGAAGATGACCCCTGTTGATTTTGAGGCCAGTATGTCAAAAGGTCAAGGTCGATGTGACCTTTAACGTTAATGACTATTTGGCTGCAATGGGGGCATACCTGTTTTACAAACATCTCTTGTTATCTTCGGCTTTCTGTATACATTGGCGAGAAGTATTATGAATATATATACTACAAACAAATCTAAATGACCGATCATCTATTATATGCTCATGGTAATTGATACTGCGTAAGAACCTTGTACAATGTAATATAATCACACATAAAGGTCCAGAATCACATTAGTATCTTTGGACTACAGTAAAATCATTGTTTTTTTAGGGAGTTGAATTTTTGTTGATTTCGTTGTTGCACTCGACTACGAAATCTAATCCCGATAATTCATCAACCTCTCAAATGTCGAACATGAGTTTACCCTTTCATGTTTTGTGATCCACAAATTTACAACACACACAAATGCATTTCTATCAAAATCCACGAAATTCAATACCCACAAAAATATGTGATTTTACAGTATGTCTGATTGAATGTCGTGTACACTGTATATAATTATTATTAATAATAATAATTACGTCTTTATTTTCTGTGGATAACATAATTGGCAAACCAGTTTTCATTATGGTCCACAATAACAATAGAGATATATGTACAAGAATATACAATGACAATATTTACAACAATACATATTTTTTAATTCAAATTACACAAGTACAAGTATGCATATTAACACCTAAATCAGATGTTCAGGTGTATATTTCATCAGTCATAAACAACAATTTTGATAATATTAAATGTATTGGCAATAATTATGAAATACCAGTAAATTTCCACTTTAATTGCTTTTAAATGTAGAAAGTGTCCTAGCACTGATTTTGGTAGATTATTCCACAGTTTTGCACTGGAGTAGTAAAGGGAATTTCTTGAGAACTCAATTCTTGGTTTTGGAACATGAAGGATATTTTGGACGGATGATCTTAAGTTGATATTATGTTTGTCATGAGTGTATTGAAATTTGTTTCACATGTATTCAGGAGATTGGTTAAAACGAAAGTTGAACAATGTATTAAGCAGATTTAGATCAGTGGTAACGCACTGGACTGTCAATTCAGAGGTCATGGGTTCAATCTCCGGCATCGGAACTTGACATTTTTTAAATATTTATAATATTTCCGCTTTATCTGACTGACCATGTGTAATGCAAAGTATCTGGGTAAAGGTGCCAGGAAGCTGTGTATCTGTGCTATACACCAGGCACATTAAAGAACCAGACTGTCTATTCGAAATAAGAGCTAGGGGCACTTCTGCTGTATCATGCCTGTATCTAATGTCTCTCTCTCCCTTCAGGGGCTTTCTCTCAGTCTGTCCCTCTGGTCAGATCATGCTGTTTTCTGCACTGGTAGAGGATGCACCTGCACCCTTGTGGCTGCAACACTAAAATGTGAAGTGCCTTTGAACATGCAAAAGCGCTATATAAATCTGGTATATTTATTTATTTATTTCAGGATCCTAATGTATCAGATATGAACCAGAAGGGTACAGGTACCAGGGATTACACTAAACCTGTACATGGAGAGAAGTACACGTTCGAGACTGTCAAAGTACCAAGGGTATGTACTGATGCTTTTATATGCTCCATATTAACAGTGGAGGAAATTGCCCTATCGTGCAATAGAAACGCCCAGTTTTGATAAACTAACCTGTGCATAAGGATATTTGACATGGAGATGATCTGATTGCACATTTTTTACCACAGAAGGTTTTGCTAAATTCCTACCGTTCAGAATTATTTAAAATTGTCTAGATTCTGAGATACTAAATGTTTTATTTTCACGTTCCTGTTCAGGCAACTTAAATTTCCTCCACTGATTAAGAAATTTAAGTTTTGGGGAATTTCCTAAATTCACTAACATTTTCTCTAGTGAAAATTTGGCTTACAAGAAATGCTACAAAGAAATAAAGAATTGCTAAGATTTTTGCGTGCTTATTTTTTCTGAAATACATAATTTGCTCACATTTTGACACACAGAAATATCCACTTACTCAACTTACTGGTATACAGTTTCAGGGTGTTACCCCAGAACATCTAAATGAAGAATGGCCCTCAAAGGAGGAATGTGATTTACATGTGAAAAAAGTTCCTGATGCACGAAATCTCTCATCCTCGTATTTTCCACCGGAGGACGTCGGTTATGAGTATGTATATTGTAAACTTAGAAATTATTTAGCGTGATTTAGTTTCGCGGAGTTCGCTAAAGTGCTAAAAAAATTAAAATGGACATTACAGGAAACTTAAAAACGCGGAAGTTTGTAGTCGCAAATATGCTGACGATCAGAAAAACGCGAAAGTTAGTATTCTCGAAAGTAAATTGGTTTACAGTAGAGGTGTAATGTTTTAATCATACAAGCCATGTTTAGCAGTTTTACATGATTAGTGATAGAAATGCAGGAGATTTCATTAAAATGAGGGAGATTTTCCTTGCTCAAACTTTAAACTTAAATTAATGAAGTTCATATGCAGTTGTCACTTATTTTACTTGTATGACAATACCATGCATGCTCCATGAAGCAATTTAAGCTAATATTTGTCATCATTTTCTTAATGTATACAAAAAATGTCCGGTTCCAGTATGTCCAAGAAATGCATAAGATTTGATCAATTTGCCTCATATCATGCGTGAGTGGAGTCTCAAATGTGTTAAACTCACACATGAGGCAGGAGATTGTATGTTTTAATTCACATAGCACCAGTTGTTAATCAAGTACATTGTTTAAACACTAGCGGTAAATTATAGCACATGATGATTTCTTGTGAAAACCTTTGCCAAGCAGCCTTTGACAAACACTAAGTTATCTCTTCTCTGGCCTAATGTTGATTGCTTCATAAACAATCAATTCAGTCTATGGCGTATGCCAAGATGGTTAATTGGAAAATGGTGTCATCCAAATAAATAAAAACATTTTAAGTCCAATTATAGCTATGTTAAATGATTTCTGGCTCAGCTAATGAAATTTGGCATGAGGAAGTTGAATTTTTGTTGATTTGGTTGTTAAACTCGACACTGAAATTAAATGCCCACAATTTATTGAACTCCCAAATACATGAATTTTACCCTTCCATGTTTTGTCATCCACGAAAATCCCTGAAAATGAATTTTTATCATAATCCACGAAATTTAATACCCTAGAAAATGTTATTTTACAGTATACTGCAAGTTTGGATAAATAATACTCTGACGCTCCATTAAAGAGGGCTTGCACACCCTTCCTACATTTCATGTTAAAGCTTGTAATAACTTTTATTAAATTTTATATACTAAAGGCAAATTATTGTGTCACATATTTTAGGGTAAAACCTCTGTTGAATGAATTCCTTGGATTAGAAGAAGGTCAAGAACATCCGTTACCGTGGTACCCACCTGTTTGTGTGACCTTGCTTGACATTCCAGAAGTTGGTGTAAGAATTGCTGGAGATCTACACTCCATCTCATATGAACAAAGGAAAACCATTCCCTTAAATTTAAAGGACACATATCACACAGAGGTAAATATTTCATTTATTTTACTCTACCATATAAATGGGATGCTGTTGGTTCGATCCAAGACCGCATTGACCTGGTAGACTTTGTAATGCTTTCCCATCTTTGATAAAAGGGTATATTGATTTGCTTATGTCTGTTGTTGGTCAGTCGGAAGACCGAACAGTTTCTGTACAATACCCCTAGAACCCTTGACATTAGGAACCTCAAACTTTACATAGAGGTTGTTCATCAACAATAGATGAAACCTGCTGATTTTGAGGTCAGTAGATTTAAGGTCGAGGTCACGAAGACCTTTAACATTTCTGACTATTGGGCTGCCATAGGGCATACCTGTTTTACAAACATCTTCTTGATCTTTCCTATGATCTTATGAACTGTTAAAAAAGGCCACTAATAAATGATCATCTTACAATAATTTGGTATATAAGTTATAACTATATACATGTAGGCTGTAATGCAGCACAAAAAGTCATATTGAAAACAGGCAAAATATCCCTACTTAAGCAAGCAACTTACCCGATATTCCTTGTCCCAATTGAAGTAATTTTCTGCCATATTTATCACAAATTTACACTCTTCCCAAAAATACCAAGAAAACAGACTGTGAAGATTAGTTCCAGACTAATGCCATGTGCTTGCATGGTGTATAGAATGATAGATTTTGTTTGTATGTATTTCTTGAAAATTTGACAATATGTTGAGTTTCCTCCACATGTGACGAAGTTGCTGGTTCTTTGTGAAAGGTAAGTTAGTTCTGATTAGGACATAGGTCAGGAAAATTCATTAGATGAATTGACAACCATATATATGTTAACTGAATAATTGTTGAGAAATTGTGTTAAACACAGATACACTCAAAGATTGTATGTATTTCAGCTACTTCTGTCATATGTAAATGGTGGTAAGGTTACCATTGAGGAACTTGGACAAAGAATCCTGAGTGCTCTTAAGCAGGTAGGCCAGTCCTGCGTTCAACAAAGAATTACGTAACGCACATTTTGAAACGTGCGTCACATAATTTTTCGTTGAACGTTGGGCAGTTTTATATAAAATTCAAATTTCAGTTAAGAAAAACAATCTTTTTTCGAAGTGAAGCAACTCAAAATAATTGTGCTAGTAATTATGCTGATATATGTAAAGGGAAGTATCTTAATGATGCATGAGCTAAATTATTTTGGTGCTCGTGGCTAAAGTTAATCAAATTGAATTGTGTTTGTTTTTAATAGAAATATATACGGGTACTGTAAAATCATTAATATTTCTGGGGGATTTAATTTCATAGATTTCGCAGATGACCTCAACCACAAATTTAAATCCCAGATGAATAATTATACTAATAAATATGTCAAGTTTACCATGGCTGTCATACTTGCTTTCAAGCTCAGTCAGGTATAAGACTGGGTTTTTGATAAGTTTACTTGCATATATCAACAAGTAATTTAAAGAAAAATAATATCTGTTAGATTTTTTAACGGTTTCTGATAATTCGTGTGAATTTTGATCTTGCTGTTTTTTATTAAGTCCGAAATCTTTGAAATTACGTCACCACGAAATGGTCTTTTTCACCAAAACCTTGAAATTTTGTCCCATTGAAATTAAATGATTTTACAGTATCCGTTTCAGGTGCCTGGCCATAAAAGAGTCAGAGTCTGGAAGATTCTTAATCCAAATTTGTTGGCACTTTAATAAGGAATTGCATTATAATATAGTAAACACTTTACTTTTACTTGATTTTTATGAACACTAACTATAATAGAAATAAGTTTTATTTAAATCAATTACAATTTCTAATTAATTGATAAATTTCCAGCGTAATGGACCAAAGTGGATACTGTTTAACCTTGCGGGCTTGTATTGGCGTATTATTGGTAACAATTACCATGCAATAGAATGTTTCCGTCGGGCTCAATATACTGCCTCGTTTGACTTGGCAACCATTCCAGAAGTGAACTTGGCTAATGTCCTGTACAGATGGGGAAGATATGACGATGCTCTGACCTTAAATCGTTGGGGTCAAAGGCAATTTCCGTATCATGTAAGTACTTCATGTTATACCTTGATCACATGTCGAATGATTTGATAGCATACCTTGGTCTAATAGGATCGAAGGTCAAACAGACATCGGTTGATCATCCGGTGGCGTCCGTAGTAATTTAAATCTCTTGAAATATGCATTACAACTAATCGGCCGGCGTCACAACAATGCTTAGACATCAGGTACTTATCAGATACACGTACATCGTCCTGCGTCCATGGGCCCGTTTCATAGACACATCTATACTATCGAGAGCATAATAAGTGAACCCATACAATGTTGGGCAGGTTATAAAAGTTATTTATGATAAATCTAGTTAAAAAAACGTTGAAAATGTACTAACTGTCTTAGGTAGCTCAAAACAGCATACGAAAAAGTCAAATCTTAGCTAAGATATGTCTATGAAACGGACCCCAGGTGATTTGTGACCAAGGTTTTAATTGTGAAACTTTACAGTGACAGTTGCTGATTGCATACTTCTGTTGTGCTCTATATTTATAATTACTCTAATACAATGAGGAAGGGATAACAAAATACTGTAAACCAAGAAATTATTTTGTGCTATTTAATTTAGCAGAGGTCGCAAGTTATTAAGTGGCCCTAAAAGTGCCAAAAGCATTGATATGGACATTGTGGGAAACTTAAAAAAGTGAACTTTTGTAATCGCGAATATGCCAACGATCAGCAAAACGCGAAAGTTAGTTTTTCACGAAAGTAAATTGGTTTACAGTATGTTGTTCGATATCATAATATTTCGTCATTTGTATCACAAATTAAAGCATAAGCTGCCAATCTTGAATATTACAAACTTTTTCATTTGTATTGAACACTTGGACATAGCATAATCTTAGAATTATAAAAACTGGGTCACTTCAACTGTACCATCTTTGTCAACTCAATTTTAAGAAAATAATGATGGTTTGTTTGGCTAGATTTTTCTAATGCCACCTCCCTAGAGCCAAACAGTCAAAATATGCATTGACATTCTGCCTCAAAATATGACCTGTCATTCGTCAATTTTACTGGGAAAAAAACAAATGACCAAACACAAGCGACTGTCAAATTTAAATTGACAACAACCAAGTTTGCATATCTCATTGAGTGTTACTCCTGAGAGGCTACTATGTATGCTGCTGTATATGATAATTTTCTGTTTTGTTTTTTGTTATCAGCCAGCAAGACAATTTATCTGGGGGAATATTGAGTGGGCAAAAAAGAACTACACCGGAGCAGTTTATCGTTACCACTTGGCTTTAGAGGCAGAACCCGGCTACACTGAAGTATCAAATACTCTACGAGCGTTGAAATGTTACCTACGCTTTCATCAAGCGGCACAGTCCGCTGCAGCAATGGAGGTACTGTCCAACTGTCAGCCAATGGTAGGATCTGGCACGGATATAAGTCATTCTGAGAGTAGGGTTATCTGTAAACATGTGAGTAGCGTGCCGCTGGTGCTTGGACTCCATCAGTTTGCTATGAATATAACTGTGTGGTCTGCGTCTATCATAGATTATTCAGAGATGGGTTTGTTGTGGCTTTAGTAACAAATTTCGATTACATTTTTGTGTATTAATTGATCTTTGCAATGTATTAACAAAGCTGTTACCCTATTCAAAGATCAGGAAATGTAACTTCTTTTCAAAGCTTACAAAGTTATCAGTTGGTTTTCTGACTTACTTTCTTTAACTTTTTATTTCGATGAGAATGATATAGGACTTAGGCACCACGTATTGTACTTGGTTCTTTTAGAAAACAATTACTTTAAAACAAGCATTTTTAGGGCTGGTTACATTTATGTGAATGGGGACTAATCCCTTTTAGAAACTACAGTATATTATGATCATTGGTAGAAATGTTAAGCCACGCAAGTTTTATTTGTATGCAAATATCCTTGGATATTGTTTCGTCCTTTCCTCTTGATGTTAGGATGTGGTCCTACACTCTTTGTCTGCTTGAGTTTTCACCGTTGTGTCTGCTGTATATGCTGTATGTTGTGATTGTCTCCTTTGAATATTTTGACTGATTGACCACTTATTTTCTGCGTTGTATATTTATGAGTTATCGTCTCCCTTGAATACTTGAGTAATCGTCTCCCTTGAATACTTGACTTATTGTCTCCCTTCCTTGAATAGTTGACTTATTGTCTCCCTTAAATACTTAATTGATTGTCTCCCTTGAATACTTGAGTTATCTTCTGTCTTGAATAATTGACAGATTGTCTCCCTTGAATAATTGACAGATTGTCTCCCTTGAATACTTGAGTTATCGTCTCCCTTGAATAATTGACAGATTGTCTCCCTTGAATACTTGAGTTATCATTTCCCTTAAATACTTGACTTATTGTCTCCCTTGAATACTTGACTGATCATCTCCCTTGAATACTTGAGTTATCGTCTCCCTTAAATACTTGACTTATTGTCTCCCTTGAATACTTGACAGATTGTCTCCCTTGAATTATTGACAGATTGTCTCCCTTGAAAACTTGACATATTGTCTCCCTTGAATACTTGACAGATTGTCTCCCTTGAATACTTGACAGATTGTCTCCCTTGAATACTTGACTTATTGTCTCCCTTGAATACTTGACATATTGTCTCCCTTGAATACTTGACAGATTGTCTCCCTTGAATTATTGACAGATTGTCTCCCTTGAATACTTGACATATTGTCTCCCTTGAATACTTGACAGATAGTCTCCCTTGAATACTTGACAGATAGTCTCCCTTGAATACTTGACAGATTGTCTCCCTTGAATACTTGACATATTGTCTCCCTTGAATACTTGACATATTGTCTCCCTTGAATACTTGACAGATTGTCTCCCTTGAATACTTGACAGATAGTCTCCCTTGAATACTTGACAGATAGTCTCCCTTGAATACTTGACAGATTGTCTCCCTTGAATACTTGACATATTGTCTCCCTTGAATACTTGACAGATTGTCTCCCTTGAATACTTGACATATTGTCTCCCTTGAATACTTGACAGATAGTCTCCCTTGAATACTTGACAGATAGTCTCCCTTGAATACTTGACAGATTGTCTCCCTTGAATACTTGACTTATTGTCTCCCTTGAATACTTGACAAATTGTCTCCCTTGAATACAGATGGTCTCCCTTGAATACTTGACAGATTGTCTCCCTTGAATACTTGACAAATTTTCTCCCTTGAATTATTGACAGATAGTCTCCCTTGAATACTTAACAGACTGTTTCCCTTAAATACCAGATTTGTTGTCTGCCCTGATTTCATGACTGCTACTGATGTAGCATCTTGGTCATACAAGCAATTTATATGTGAAAGAGGAACCTCCATAACCAAGTGGTCAATGTCCCTTACTGATAATTAATATTGTATCTTATCCCTGTGGGTTCCAATCAAAATGACGACGTTTTTTGGGGAAAAAGTCTGATAGCTTAAACAGGAACTAGTACTTGTATTATGTCATATTGAAACTATCCGCTCACATTATGCAGACACTTTTTAGTGTCATTTAGTTCATGAATTACCTTTATATAAGGGTGGCATGGTGGTTGAGTTGATAACACACTTGACTACTGATCGAGAGGTCCCTGGTTCGAATCTCGGCTGGGACACTTGGGTCATTTTTGAAACGCTTTTCAGTGTTTCCCACCCAACTAGAGATGAATTAGTTGGAAACCCAGAGGTAGCCTTGCGTGTATCGGTGCTATACACTGGGCATGTTAAAGAACCAGGGAGTCTATTCGGAACGAGCTAGGGAAACGCACCCGGATTTCCTGTATCACAACTCTTTCTCTTCTACTTGCTGTCCCTTCAGCAAAAACACAGGACCCGTATTGGAAATAAGTGCTTGCACTTTCATGGGTTATCCTTGACCGAAAGGCCTATATAATTACATAATTATACAGAGTGCCTCGCCAGAGAGCTATGCATGTACCCACACCATTTTCAATGACTTCTGTGTACTGTGAGTCCAGTTGCGGTCCAGTGGTTAATTTGTAACCCAGGTACCCAGGTATTATTCCTGGTTGGGTTCCCATGTTCAGGAAAAAGTCAGGGAAAATCATAATTTTTTAGGGTCTGGAAAAAGTCAAGAAATTTTGAAATTAGTCAGGGAAATTTTGAAATAGAGCAAATGTCAGTGAAAAGTCAGGGAATTCTTTACTGTAGCTGCAAATAATTGTGAGTTTTTGTGAAGGCGAAACCAAAGAAAAAATGTTCTTGCTTCATATACTCGCTCGAGATGATTAAAAAAAATAATGATAACCTTAATATGTCAATTTTTAGCCCTTTCCTTACAAATCTTTTGTTCCATAAATTTCCTATTTTCAACAGATATTGCTCTAATAAAAATACAAATTTATGTCCGTTGCTCTAAAAAGTCAGGGAAAACTGCACTTTGGTCAGGGAAAAATCAGGGAAAAGTGATGGAATTTGTGTCAGAATATTTGTGGGAACCCTGTCATACCCTTCCATGAAAAATGAGGAGAATTTGCTGGTTCCTTATGGAAGGGTAAGTTAGTACTGGTTAGGATACAATTCAGTCAAACTAGTTTGGTGAATTGGCCACCGAATATAACTGAACAATTATTACTGCATTAAACCCATTCAAGCTAAATAAACTGATATTTGGGTCCTGGGATTGACATAGTTACCTCCCTTTCCATGAAGTGGATGTCGGTTTTCTTAGAAATCCATCCCCTGTTATTGTGTAGTAGTTGTGCTGTATTATTGGTTATTGTTTTCCTCGTATTTATGTCTTACTGTGGTCCCTTCCTCAGAATCATTTGGTGGAGAAGATTTCTTGATGTCATATTTCATTTAGTAAATTATCTGTTTGGTTATACTTCTAGTGATCAAAGTCAAGGTGTTTAGTAACTGAATCATGATAAGAAGATAATAAATAATCGGACAGGGAAGGCAGCACTCAACTTAAACAAGATGATAGATAATCAGATTTGAAATTCATGTTTCTTGATTTTGCTAAATTAATCTTGTGTAAGTGATAGCTGCAGGAATGTAAGACTGAACATGTTTTGTGAAGTCATTAAGCTTTGGAATGGTGTTGGGTTTTAATGAAAGGGATACATCAGTCATACCAGGTAGGGCCCAGACATGCCAGGTAGGGCCCAGCTGTGCCAGGTAGGGCCCAGCTGTGCCAGGTAGGGCCCAGATGTGCCAGGTGGGGCCCAGACATGCCAGGTAGGGCCCAGAAATGCCAGGTTGGGCCCAGGTGTACCAGGTAGGGGCCAGGTAGGGCCCAGACGTGCCAGGTCATACAGTCAGGACTCGATATAACGACATCCGATATACTGACAAATTCATTATACTGACATCATATTTGGGGACAAAAGTATTAAAACGCTCTTTGTATCAGTTCAGTATACTGACATATTCGTTACAACGACATTTTTCTTGGAAATGAACAGCGTCGTTGTATCGAGTTCTGACTGTATTATTATTACTGTACAGGGATTCCATCAGCTTCTGAATCAGAAGGGTCATTCTGATATGTTTGACTAAATGTCAAATGAAACCCTTGATTACATACATATGGTTTCGTATAATCAGACAATACCTGAGTTATAGAATGGTGTGTTTAGCATTATCTCTACCTGTCCATGGAGATTGCCACTATGACTGAAGTTTACTATTTTGGATGGGGTGTCAGTTGGAATTTTAGTAGGAAATCAGTTGTGTGACCATAAATTAAAGTTTAATAAAAATGTTATGAAATATTTGCTGACTGATCCATGTGTCAACTAATATTTCTGGTTAAGATAATGCCAGACGTCACATTTATTATTCAGACATGTAGTACAAGCAAGGCCGTTACAATACCATGATTTACATAATAATATTAAGTGAAGCCTAGGTTTCACTGAGGAATTCCACTTCTGCAACATTCTCCTGATTTCTTCCAATCACAATTCCTTCCGATATCACAAACTGTCTCATGACTTCCCCGAAGCTTCCCCTAGACCACGAAGAACCTGTTCCCGTTGTCCTGATAGCTCAATAATTTCCATCGGGAGTACATTGCCGAGACGAAAAATGCTCAGTGGGACCTAGGCTTAAATGCTAATTGATAAAGTAGGGACAGAGCCTGCGAGGGAAGTGACTCCTTAACAATAAGAATTTACTATTGTAGTCTAACTGACTTAGAACTAACATAATACTTTTTGGTTGGCCACACAATATAGCACCTATGCATTACGTCTGTTTAAAGCATATGCTTATAGCAGCATTGTAGGATTGAGAACAGAAGGTGTTAAGATTTGAGGATCTTCTGGTATACTTTTTATGCCCCCCATCTTTGATTAGGGGGTATATTGCTTTGCACATGTCAGTAGGTCTGTTGGGCAGTAGGTCATTCGGTCAGCAGGTCAGTTCGTAGACTTAATGGTTTCCGTTCAATAACTCAAAAATGCTTTGCCCTAGGATCTTTTAACTTTACACGGTGGCTGGCCAGCAACAGTAGATGACCCCAATTGTTTTTCGTCAGTCGGTCGAAGGTTTAGGTTGCTGTTACCTTTAACATTAATGACTATTTTGCTGCAATATGGGGCATACATATTTTATGAACATCTTTATTTCTGAACGTCTTGACTTAACTTATATACACAATTTACTGTTCATAATATCAGAGTATTCTTATATGACATAGACTGACAGTTAGTTATCTTTTTATATCTTTTTATTCAATATTGTAAAGTTGCATGAATCCATATCTTTATTTTATTGCTAAGACTGTAAATTTTTTTGCATTATATAAATATCTTCAAATCTCATGTAAATTGTTGTAATCATATACTTTTGCTTGAATTTGGTAATTATTTTTCATCAATATATCTCTGTAAATTTTTGTCTTGCCCAGTTTGTGCAGGACTTTCTGTGGATGTAATGGGATGGGGGTTTGGTTAAAACTTGGGGGAATATGTTACAGTAACAAAAATTCCTGGATGAATTTACTGAAATAGGGAAATTTAAGTATTTTTTTTACTTTGGTCAATTATTCTGACATGCAATTTGTTTGGAATTATTTTACAATTATTCAGCCCTGCGTTCAACAAAGAATTATGTGACGCATGTTTTTTACCTGGTATGAAACAGGTACGAAGCTGCGTAACACATACGAAACGTGCGTCACGTTATTCTTGTTGAACGCAGGACAGGTATTAACATGATGTATGATATGCAGTCTAACCTGTCATAAGCAGTCAGTGAATAATACCACATGTGATCAGGTTAGGGACAATTGTTGTGATTTGATAACTTAACTTAATAGTTGCGAGAAATTTATTAGTCAGTTTTCCAAAGTATCATCTATACCATTGGAAACATACAAAAAAACAATATTTCACCATTGCGTGTTTTGCAAGCACTAATTTTAATTCAAAGGGAGGTAACTCATATTGTTTTCGAACATTTCATTATTATTAAAAGATTTTGATTATGAATAGTATTTTTTAGCTCACCTGCCACAAAGTGGCAAGGTGAGCTTTTGTGATTGTTTTTTGTCCGTCGTCCGTCTGTTAGTCCGTCCATCCGTCCATCCGTCTGTCTTTCCGTTAGACTTTTCACCGTTAACACTCTAGCACTTTCAATTTTGCTCTGATCTTCATCAAACTTGGTCAGTAGTTGTACCTCAATGAAATCTAGGTCAAGTTCGAAGTTGGGTCATGTGGGGTCAAAAACTAGGTCAATTTGAAATTGGGTCATGTGGGGTCAAAAACTAGGTCAATTTGTCAAATAATAGCAAAACCTTGTTTACACTCTGGAGGCCACATTTTTGCTTTAACTATCATCAAGTTTAGTCAAAATGTTTATCTTGATGACCTTAAGGTCAAGTTCAAAGTTTGACCATGTTTAGCAGGTGAGCACCCAAGGATCTATGATCCTCTTGTTTACACAACTAGAGTTGTACCCAACCTGATTTTACCTTGCTGTGTACACAGGGGTCATGCAATGCCGGAATAATCCGGAAATCTGGATGAGCTGCCCTAGGAAGAATGAACTTTTCTGCAGAAGATAAAAGTAATTTGATGAAAAAATTCAAAGTATTAACAAAGTTATGATCATCTGAATTTGACAATAGAAAATATTTGAAACAGTGTTTTCGTGTAGGGATATGTGCAAATTGCACTGGAAACAGAATTGCGTCTAATTTTCAGGATTGGGTGTTATGCCTTATTATATATATATATAATATAGAAGGACCCCTGTGTACAGTCCGTGAAAGTTTGATAGTGAGGTATTTAATATTAATAATAAAGCTAATTGAGATTTAATATCTGGTTGCTTAAGACAGGTGCTCATTCAATTCAGGTGACAATAATGTAACATAGGTTTGATGTACTGTATTTGTTAATTGATTGGTTTATAATGTTACATATTATGCCTTATTCTTATGATTCTGTGGTTCTTTTAAAATTGGAAAGTATGCGTGTATTGGTAGCTGGGAATAAGGTGAAGGTCAGTCTGACGTAACAAATGGAGTGAAAATCACTGAGAAAATCGAGATGATATTTTCATGTATGCAAAAAGCTCTCTATCAGTCTATAACACTGTTTTAAAAGCTCAAGCAAGGGATTTTAGTTATTTTTGCACATTTTCTTGAAAAAATTGGACCAATGTTTTCATTCATGTAATTTCGTACCCACCCTTATTTGCGAAATCCATAGGTCGAGACTGAATCCTAGAAATAAGGCATACTGGTTACTTAAGACAGGTGGTTACTTAATTCAGGTTACATAATTATAACCCAGGTTTCACTTTTAAATGTATTGGTAAAGAAGCTTATAATGTTACATACTACAGGTTGCTTAAGGTTGCAAACATTATTATTAGGCTTGACTATTAGTGTTGATGCGTTTCTTATTTATATGTTGTTTCAGGAGAAGGGAGAAGAGAGATGTGTTATCGAGACACGTACCCGCAGCAAGTCAGGTGAGTGCAGTGACGCTACATGCTCACAATCATGTACAATTGCCACGGTAACGGACACGTGCAGTGGTCAGCAAGGAGTCGAAACATCGGAAGGTTGGATAAATGTTGTTGTGATCTTTAAATACACCTGCACATTGTTATCACAACCCCGGTGTTTTACTCATATCATAGTATCATTACACATTTACATTATATGTGACATCATTACACATATACATTATATGTTACATCATCATACATATACATTATATGTTACATTATCACACATATATTATATGTTACATCATTACACATATACATTATATGTTACATCATTACACATATACATTATATGTTACATCATTACACATATACATTATATGTTACATCATTACACATATACATTATATGTTACATCATAACACATATACATTATATGTTACATTATCACACATATATTATATGTTACATCATTACACATATACGTTATATGTTACATCATCAGACATAAACATTATATGTTACATTATCACACACATACATTATATGTTACATTATCACACATATACATTATATGTTACATCATTACACACATACATTATATGTTACATTAGCCTTTTATTTCGTAGGCCTCCACTTCATTATACAGGCACATATTCTTTTAATCAATATACATGTACATATCAGTTAATTAGCCCTTTACTCTTTGGACCCTTGATCAATGTATCCCTTACTTGGGAACTTACAGTATTCTGACTAGACAATCAATTTGGACAAAATTTTCTAGTTTAAAAGAAAAAGAACATTTTGTCGGGACGTTCATTTGTAGATTTCCCGTCCTATGCTTACAGAACTACCGAAGTACTACTGTCCCAAGCTTACAGCACTACTATAGTACTCATTACTGTAATATTGGGAACGAGAACCAGACTATAACTTGTTCTACGAAACAGCCCAGTCGAAAAAGCCCATTATATCAGTATAGTTTAGGTAAATAGATGTCTTTGGGGTAAAAGATTAGGGACGATCTTAACTAAAAAAACTTCAAACTATTCACATGCATAAATAAAATCAACAAGACAAACTCAAGGATTTATCGACGTTTCGACTATATTTACAAGTCTTTTTCAGGAGAACAAACAAATAGATAAACAATGCATGAAGTTGCTTACATCATGTGCCAATCACCATTTTCCCATACCCTTCCATCAAAATTTAACATCAATGTTGATTTTCCTGTAGAAACTATTCACGTGGAAAGTGTTGCATATTTTAAAACAATGTCACAAACACCATACTACATCATTTACTGTAACAGTGTTTTGAATTGTTATCTGTGTGTTTATGTTCTGCTTGACTCCCTGCAGTTTTCAGTTGCCATCTAGGTGTCGTTTTTATTGATATTCTAAGATGATTTTCACATTCCGTTATCTGATAATAGTCTTCATGAAGTAAATGCCGTTATTTGGTATAGGTGCCGACATTTTGTTGTCAGTAATTCTAGTACCTTGGGTTTTCTGAAAAATTAATTTTAGTTACAGTTTACATGTGTATTTCAAAATAACTATGTCACTTTAAAGGTTAGTTTAAGCTGCAATCCAATACAAATGTACCATTAATAACAACCTCAAGCCTAGGTCCCATTGAGGAATTCCACATCGACCTAGGCTTTACTAAAACAATATTTTGTGTGAAAATTCTTAGAAATTTCAGGGTCTTATTGTACATGAAGTTAGGTCACAAGACTTTTTAGTGGATTGCTGACATGTTTATCAAATGAATTATCTCCCCTTTATAAATGTACTCATAGCCTGACATTATTACCTCCCCTAATTGTGTTATGAATGCTTATTATGTATGCCCCCCCACATAATGCACTCAATACGCACCTGATTATACTGTATTTGTACATAGTTGACATGTAAATGTATTTTTGTGTGTTTATGTATGATTTTAGTTTAACATGATTTTAGCTCACCTGAGTGTGTAGTGCTCAAGGTGAGCTTTTAGGATCATTGGATCTCTGTTAGCCCCTATTTGATTGTTTGCATTCTCTAAGCCACATTCTTGGACAATCTTAACAAAAGTCTGATGAAGTATATGCAGGGGTCCTTCAATTCCGGAATTATCTGGAAATCTGGTAATTTGATGAAAAAAATCCAAAGTTTTAATTAAGTTATTGTCATTTGAAGTTTTTAAAGCTGAATTTAACAACAGAAAAAGGTTTGAAACAGTGTTTTGCTGTAGGGATGTGTGCTAAATGCACCCGAAATGGACTTGCGACTCATTTTCAGGATTGGGCATTATGCCTTTGTAGGACCCATGACTCTAGCAGTCACATTCTTGGGCAATCCCTTCTAACCCAGTGATCCAGATTCTATCCCTTCTAACCCAGTGATCCAGATTCTATCCCATCTAACTCAGTGATCCAGATTATATCCCTTCTAACCCAGTGATCCAGATTCTATTCCTTCTAACCCAGTGATCCAGATTCTATCCCTTCTAACCCAGTGATCCAGATTATATCCCTTCTAACCCAGTGATCCAGATTCTATTCCTTCTAACCCAGTGATCCAGATTATATCCCTTCTAACCCAGTGATCCAGATTATATCCCTTCTAACCCAGTGATCCAGATTCTATTCCTTCTAACCCAGTGATCCAGATTATATCCCTTCTAACCCAGTGATCCAGATTCTATTCCTTCTAACCCAGTGATCCAGATTCTATTCCTTCTAATCCAGTGATCCAGATTATATCCCTTCTAACCCAGTGATCCAGATTCTATTCCTTCTAACCCAGTGATCCAGATTATATCCCTTCTAACCCAGTGATCCAGATTCTATCCCTTCTAACCCAGTGATCCAGATTCTATCCCTTCTAACCCAGTGATCCAGATTATATCCCTTCTAACCCAGTGATCCAGATTATATCCCTTCTAACCCAGTGATCCAGATTCTATTCCTTCTAACCCAGTGATCCAGATTCTATTCCTTCTAACCCAGTGATCCAGATTCTATTCCTTCTAACCCAGTGATCCAGATTCTATCCCTTCTAACCCAGTGATCCAGATTCTATTCCTTCTAACCCAGTGATCCAGATTCTATCCCTACTAACTCAGTGATCCAGATTCTATTCCTTCTAACCCAGTGATCCAGATTCTATTCCTTCTAACCCAGTGATCCAGATTCTATTCCTTCTAACCCAGTGATCCAGGTTCTATCCCTTCTAACTCAGTGATCCAGATTATATCCCTTCTAATCCAGTGATCCGGGTTATATCCCGGTTGCTGCAGGTCATACCCATCCCATGAAAATTTTCCTCAACATGAAGAAAAGTTACTGGTTCCTGATGGAAGGGCATTAAAAGTTAATGGTGGTTAGAATACAGGCCAGGGAAACTGGTTAGGCGCAACGGCTGCTGTTTATATAACTAAGAAATTTGCCAAGATCAGTTTTTGGCCTGGTTGGGTTAGTTAGTGCTAGAGTTATGTGTCCTTGTTCATCAAACTATATTTATCTTACAGCCTTGTTCACATAGCTGTGGTCACATTTTGATCCAATCTTGATGAAACTTTGTCACAATAAAAGTTGTTACAAAATCTTGATCTGGCTCAAAACAGAATCATCTGTTGCTGAACATTTGGTCACTGGGTCGAACCATAGAAAACTCTTATTTACTCCATATAGGTTACAGATATGGCCGTGTTTTCAGGTGAGCGATATAGGACTATCATAGTCCTAATGTGTAAGCTGTTTTTAGCATGGTGTATTGCATTTCAATTAATTTGTATGATTGATAACTAATATGCTAACTAAGCTCAGGGTAAAATTGTCCACCTGTAAAGCAAGCAGCCTCAGTTAGTTTTAAAGATATATTGTGTTGTTAGAATAAAAAGACTATTACAACCAATTGAAAAATTCAGTTTTGTAAAAATTCAGTTTTGCACAATTTTGCTTCAATGGGTTTGAATTTTTTGTCCATGTACTAAAAGTAGTGCTCAATTATATGAATTAGGTTATACTGCTCTGCACTTCAGAGGTGGTTCTGACTGTACTATTTGTGTCCAATTCTTGGTGCTGTAACATATTGATTCTGGTTTTATATATAGTTAACATTTTAATTACACTAAATGGGAGTAGACAGTATCATAAGTTTCTGTATCAAGGTTTCATATGTTGAGATTTTATTCATCAAATTTCTCATTATCTCGCACTCTGTGTAGTTTTATCATTTTTCTGCTGTTGAGGTTAAATACCAATATGATAAAATTAACACGCATAAACTGCATCACTGTATGACTTATTGGGATACTATACAACCTATCACTGTATGACTAATTGGGATACTATACAATATAACTTGTATAACTTATTGTGATGAAACATCCGGTGATTTCCTATCACTGTACGACTTATTGCAAGACTATACAATTCAATGTGTACTCCTTATTGCGATAACCGGAAGGTGACTTGTTTATACACTGTGGAAATGCATCATTCAGTTATATAGCATAATTCAGCGTACCTTGGACCCCATCAATTTTAACCTGAGAATATTAACCCTGATATGTGTACTGACATTATTATTACTAGGTAACTGGCATGGATCATGTGGACAATGCAATTCTTGTTGCAACAGATGCAACACAAGATGTGGTATGAATCCCCGTTTAATACAAACTCAGTCCTTCTGTGACTTTATATCACTTAACACTGGCTTTCTCCCAAAAAACGTTCTCCTTTTTAATTTTTTCTGTATCTTTTGTTCACTTTTTTGCTTTGCTTTGTTAACAATAGTCTCTGATTTTGTTGTATAGTAGTCTGCTTTCAGATGCTTTGAGTTTCATACATATCCACTCTAAAGTTAAAAAGTTGTGAAGCGGACACGAAATGCAAGACCATGAACTGTGACCTTGAGCTGGCAAGGTCATACAGAGTGGTCATTGATTGTATTACTCAATCTGTCATTTGCTGTTATTAGTTAACTTATTTATAACCTTGAGAGCTGTGGGCCTTTTTGTCAATTTTTTTTATGGTTTATTGTATTTTATTTAGCTTTAAAATTTCTAATGTAATACACATTTATGTCTTTGTTTTACTGAATTGTCATTGAGTACTTAACACTTACCATATTCTGCCGATTATATGTCAGACCTTTGCTTAAGACGCAATGGAAAAATTTGACCGGGGAATTTAATCTCAGAAAAAAAAAGCATAAATGATTACCTGACACATCTCAGCCGAAATTGAGATATTGTTCAATAGATAAGCATCTGAATTGGAGATAAATATATTGTTCAATAGATAGGCATCTGAATTGGAGATAAATATATTGTTCAATAGATAAGCGTCTGAATTGGAGATAAATATATTGTTCAATAGATAAGCGTCTGAATTGGAGATAAATATATTGTTCAATAGATAAGCGTCTGAATTGGAGATAAATATATTGTTCAATATATAAGCATCTGAATTGGAGATAAATATATTGTTCAATAGATAAGCATCTGAATTGGAGATAAATATATTGTTCAATAGATAAGCATCTGAATTGGAGATAAATATATTGTTCAATAGATAAGCATCTGAATTGGAGATAAATATATTGTTCAATAGATAAGCGTCTGAATTGGAGATAAATATATTGTTCAATAGATAAGCGTCTGAATTGGAGATAAATATATTGTTCAATAGATAAGCATCTGAATTAGAGATAAATATATTGTTCAATAGATAAGCATCTGAATTGGAGATAAATATATTGTTCAATAGATAAGCAGTTCAATAGATAAGCATCTGAATTGAAGAAAAATATATTGTTCAATAGATAAGCGTCTGAATTGGAGATGAATCTGAAGTTCAAAATTTTGAAATTTTTCTGTAATAAACTCAGTTCTTCTGTTTTGTGGTGCCAATTGTGAGGTCAGTCTTTCTCAATGGCGCCGGGCTTTAAAATATATGTTACGTCATCATGGTGTCATATGTTCCAATTTCAATGTTATTTTTACCAATTAAGCCAATTACTGTGCCATTTTAAGAGATATTGACGCATATAATGAAAGAAAATTTGTTAATTTTTGGTGCAAGATCAATTTTATTTTACTTGCGATCTCAGAAAATTTAATGTTGTTTTTCTGCGATCACTCGGCTAACAAATATCATCTATGTCATCCAGATTTTTCTTAAAACAGGCCTGAGTGGAGAATTTTATTTTCAAAAGTTTGATGTCTGGTTTGACCTCTTTCCTTCCTTTATCCATAATTTATTATTTTTATGACAAGTTTGCCACCAAGTTGTTCAGGAGTCCTCCAGAATAATCCGGAATTCCAGATTTGCTGCCATAGAAAAAATGAACTTTTCTGCATAAAATGAAAGTTATTTGATGAAAAAGTACTAGGTATTGACTGAGTTATTTGAACTTTACATGCTACATTTTGACAACAGAACAATGTTTGAAACAGATGTTTGGTGTGGGGATGTGTGCTAATGGGATCCGTAACACACTTGTCTCATATTTTCAAGATAGGGCATTATGCCTCAGTAGAACCTCTTTTCTTTGAAACTGAAGAATACTCCTCATTTTTATGGGTTTTAACAGACAGACTAATGAATGAGATTAATTTACCGCTTTTCTATTAAATGTTGTTATATCAAACTATAGGGTGCTGGCAGTCGAATGATAATATAGGAATTAATATATTCAAGCCTTATTCTGTGCTTTTATTTCCTGTTGTATGCAGATCTTGTTCACCGCTCGCTTTTTTATCGCACATTGTATTATCACTTTTTGCAATCTTTCCATCTTTTCACCTATTTTATTTATAATTTGAGCTTTAAATGTATTCAGATGCATGCTTTAATACATTATCAGGTTCAGTAAGCAGTTTATACCGGTATTTGCTAACAGGTGAACACATGACCCTATCAGTTGGACAGACATGTCTGAATAAATATGTATCCAACTGACTTGGAAATTTTGACCAGAATCAGTCCAAATATCTCTCACTTTTTCATATTTTGTTTTTCTTTTTCATTATGTTGGTCTGATAGATTTATTTTTAATCCATTTTGGTTTTCAGTCTTGTCAGGCAGAAAATCTGACAAGTTTATAAAATTTCGGGGAGTTGGTGTATGAATGTTGCTTGTACTCTTCTGGGTTCTGCTTTATCAAAGCACTAATGGAAATCTTAAAGTTATATGCTCAAATATGAATCCAGTATCATTCTTAAACAGTAGGAATTTGTGGTAATGAAAAGGATAGATCTGTAATATTAGTAGTATTTCAGTTGATGACTTTCTACAATTAGCGAACTGTGTATTTCCCTAATGTGTGCTTCCTTAGCTCAATGGTTAGCAAGCTTGCTGTCTTATGTGGCTACCAAGGTTCAAATACAGTTGGAAGCACACATACTGGTATGCCTGCCATATTCCAGTAGAAAGCTGACTGGCAAATAAAAGGCTATGCTCAGCATTTAATTTTTTTTTTAAATAGATGTGTAATTATTATAAAGAATATAAATGCATGAATAACTATAACATTCCTGCTAGTGTTTTGATAATAAACAGTATCCTGATGTATTCTGCAGTACTGTTGTAAATTGTATTTCAGTATTTATATAAATTGTGATAGATTTGTTGTTATTCTGTTTCCATGGAAACAAATAAATTTTTCTGCTTTTATGTTTTTTTCTGACTTTCTTTTGTTAGTTTAGGAATATACATGTACACTGTATTTAAAACTTGTCATTTGGAATATTTCACTAAGTCATAATTATAATACGACCATTCCTCTGTAACTTGAGGAACATCTTGTTGATGTATTCATTTGTTTTATGCATGATTTATTAGTCATCCAGTAGTTGCTGGGTTTTATTCATTGTTACAAATCTTCCCTTATCACGAATCTTCCATAATATAGTGGGATAGTTTCAGTTTGTACAGGATTAAATGACAGCAACAAAATTCAGGGAAAAATCAGGGAAATGTCAGGGAAATTTGTCTTAGAATTTTTCTGGGAACCCTGTTGATAACAACAAAAGATTTATGATATTTGCAAAATTAGTAAGAAGCAGGTAGACATTGACTGCTTTCAATTCTCCTAATCTCTGATGCTTGTAGTTGGTATCACCATTAACTTGTTAGGTGTTGCTATTATTTATTTAATTAACCTTATATGTAGTTGTATGGTAATTAACATTTTCTACCATGTTTGTGTTACATGTATACATATTATAATTAACCTGTAACAACTATGTGGTGTATTTGTTAATAAAAGTGATCGTTCCTTGTGGTCTATGTGGTCTATTGATAAATAAAAGGGATCAGTAAATGCGGTCTATGTGGTCTATTGGTTTATGTAAGGGATCAGTCTGTGTGGTCTATGTGGTATATTGGTTACTATAAGGGATCAGTCTGTGTGGTCTATGTGGTCTATTGGTTAATATAAGGGATCAGTCTATGTGGTCTATGTGGTATATTGGTTACTATAAGGGATCAGTCTGTGTGGTCTATGTGGTCTATTGGTTACTATAAGGGATCAGTCTGTGTGGTCTATGTAGTATATTGGTTACTATAAGGAATCAGTCTGTGTGGACTATGTGGTCTATTGGTTACTATAAGGGATCAGTCTGTGTGGTCTATGTGGTCTATTGGTTACTATAAGGGATCAGTCCATGTGGTATATGTGGTCTATTGGTTAATATAAGGGATCAGTCCATGTGGTCTATTGGTTAATATAAGGGATCAGTCCATGTGGTCTATGTGGTCTGTTGGTTACTATTGTAAGGGATCTACCTTCCTAAAGGAGATGAACATATATTGTATTAAAATTGTTTGCATGTTTCAATTTTCTATGATTTTTACATACACATAGAAACATACATGTGTTTTATGATTCTTTAACATGAATAGTGCCTTACCCAACGTCTCATAGGATGCTGATATGACATCTGTTGTTTTGTATTGCAGGACTAGGCTCTGTTTTAAGACTAGACTCTGTTTTGTACTGCAGGACTAGACTCTGGTGCCTCTGGTTCTATCTAGATACTTTCACTTGTCATCAGTCAGTTTAATTTATTTCAGTAGCAGCCAACAGTAATTCCTGTCAACTCCCTAAAGGGCCCGGTGACTCCCCTTCCAATATACAAGGCATTGTATGTAAGTATACATTACCATACACAGAATGTCACTCCAAGTATGGCAACATACATATTTACATACTTGTAAATCAGTTTTCCTAGATATAATCACCAGCCAGTACTTACAAGCAGCCAACAAATTCTCAAGATATGGAGTACATGACAGAAGCCAATGACATATAAAACACATAATCTTCCTAGTTAAGAATCAAACCCTGGACTGCCTGGGTGACATCCAGTGACAACCAGGTGACAGCCAGGGACTGGTGAAACAGTCGGGGTGACAGTCTTGATGATAGTCTTGGCTCAGATTTATACATAGATAGGATTTGTTACTTTCTCTGATACTGGATACTGAAATGAATGGTTTAATTATCAGAAACCAGTTCCAAGTCAGAGCATGTAGGTACTTGTAAATGTATTAAGTGTCTATGACGTGGTAGCCTAACTAAATCTTCTCCATGAATATTTGATAGGAATAGTGTCCAAAGTCCAAACATTCTCCGTATTTTATGTACTGTAAACAAACTAATTATTTTGCGCAATTTAAGTTAGCGGAATTCAAGACGGTTATGAATTCGCGAAATTAAATACCTGTGATGATGATCCAAACTTAAAAAAACACACAAACATGTCTCGTTTATGGTAGACTTGTAACGCGAACATTTGTTGCCGCGAATATGCCGGCAATCGGAAAAACGTGAAAATTTGTATACGCGAAATTAAGTTGGTTTACAGTAACTATAACTACATATATACTATGTATTTCAGTGGACGGTTTAAATGAAGATGAGATAAAAGATTTACTGGAAGAAGCTGAAATATTACAGGAGGAAGGACAACATTGTAGTGATGAAGAATGCAAGGTCAAAGTTCAGGTAAGGTCAAGGAAGAATGCAAGGTCAAATTTCAGGTAAGGTCAAGGAAGAATGCAAGGTTAAAGTTCAGGTAAGGTCAAGGAAAAATGCAAGGTCAAAGTTCATGTAAGGGCAAGGAAGAATGCAAGGTCAAAGTTCAGGTAAAGTCAAGGAAGATTGCAAGGTCAAAGTTCAGATAAGGTCAAGGAAAAATGCAAGGTCAAAGTTCAGGTAGGGTCCAGGCCATGAAATATATTATTGCATACCTTTTTGATAGAAGTGTATCCCCTGGCCACAACATTTCAAATCTGATGTCAAAAGAATGTTCTGGTAACAATTCATGGCATTTTAAGGCCCTCACTGAAATTTGAAGGGTGCATAAAATTATACACATGTAGATTTGCTCTTGACTTTCTGTCAATACTTAAGAAAGCTATCTTAGGTGCTTGGAGGTGTGACCTAACACATAAGAAATCTATTGAATTCAATCTATTCCCTAAATTTCTAGGTGTAGTTATGTACATTCATCCAGAATTAGCAGATTTATGGCCCTTGAAACAAAAGAAACATTGGCTTGTGTTACAGATAGATGTAAAATGTTTGAGCTGCATTCATCAAACACTAAAGGAATATACGTTAGCATGTGATTTGTGCACCTTGACTTGCATTGGATTCAGATTCACTCTGTATTAACAGAGTTACAGCCCTCGGCATGGTCAAATCGAAAGTGGAGGCATCTGTATCCTATGGACATCAATATGTCTCCCATGTATAGTGAGGAAGACATGCTGATATGGTGCTGGACATCTGTCAGGATGTCTGTCTGGATGTCTGTCAAAAAGTTTGTCTGCAATTTTTCTCCTTAACCTCTGGTCCGATTTGAATGAAACTTCACATGAATACTTATGGTAGGGTGACAATCTCAAGAAAAAAAAGTTGGGGTAGGACCTCTCTGTTAACAAGACATGTCATATACCAAAATGTTCGGGTAAGTCCATAGTATCTGAGACTGCCGGCATAAATTGCCAAAAGTGGTGGCGTTCCGAGAAATCCAAGATGGCGTCCAAGATGGCCGCCTTTTTGACAGTATTAGCTTAATATTAATGTTATGAAAATATCAGGAATATGATGCAACTTTTTGAAATAATTTTGCTTAATTGTTATAGACACAGCATCACTCTTTTTAACTAAAATATTTTTAGAATCTTCAAAGGTCAATGTCAAGGTCATTTACAGGTAAAACCAATGTAAAAATGGCTTAAAACGCTTTTTCACCTGGTATCTTCTTTGTTTGTATAGCATTTATTTACAAAAACTATCCATATTGTTCATTTAAATGAAGGTTTACATTCAACAGTTTAAATTAAACTACTTTGGAACACATTGGCATTCAAGTAATGGAGATACACAGTATATCTTGTACTATGTGCTTTTCTTACCCCACCCACCATTTTTATACAAGAAATATGCACTCATGTATTCTGAATGTTTTACAAAAGATGTCTGTGATAAAAATGTTTATTATCATGATATATCTATAGTGGCATTCAAAAAATATCATTTGTAACTATATTCACCAGCAAAATCCGAGATGGCGTCCAAGATGGCCGCCATAATATATAATGTCCCTTGTATAGCATTAAGCAGGATTTAAACAGTTGTTTTTCAGGTGAGGTGGCCACAAAAGTAGATCAAGAACTAATTCATACCATAATGTCCTTATGTGATGATAAATTAGTGTATAGATCTGCTGGCATACATTGTAAAAGGGTGGTGAGGACCAGGAAATCCAAGATGGCCGCCATTAATGGTCAATCCATATAAAGTATGTTCAAATTACTATGAGACAGTATCATACAAGGGTGTAAAGATACATGTTAGCATGCAAATTACTCATATGCTACTGTGCATCAAATAAGCATACTACATTGACCATTTTGAAAAAAGTTCAAGGTCATGCCAAGGTCAAAGTATGAAAAATACTATTCCTGGTGGTGATAAGTACCACATACCAGTAGGTCATTGATAAGGTGTACACGTATAAATAGGTGATGTTGAATACCTCTTTTGGTCTTGTATAGATATACTAGGTGGTCGTTTAGAACACCATAATGGCATTGAATTAGTGTAATTGTTGGATGTGGGTACCCCACTACTCCTGAAATGGTCGTATGAGATGGAGGCGAGTACGGCAATGTCATGGGGCAGTGGGTTTATTGGGTGATGATGAATACCCCATAGGACATTGAATTTGTGTATTGTTTGGTGCTTGGTGCCCTATACAGCCTGAAATGAGTGTATTCCACAGGAATTTGAATGAGTGCATTTGGTGGTGGTGAGGAGTACCAAATACTTCTTTAAAGGGTATAGCTTATTATGTGGTGGTGATAAGTACCTAATGTGGCATAATGTACGTGTAGGGGGAACTTAGTGATTGAGTGCATTTGGTGCAGTTGTTATCCCATAAGGCATTTAATTGGTGTATTGTATGGTGGTTAGCACTCTATATTGTCTTAAATGGGTAAATATTTGGGTTGTGAGTATGTCATATGGCCTTAAACCAGTGTAATCGGAGAAGAGGTAGATCTTTTGGGGGATCTGAATGGGTGTATTTGGTGGTACTGAGATACCCATCCATGCCAAATACATTGTACACTCATTCAATGCCCTGTAGGATAGGCACCACCACATAAAAAGCCCATTTCAGCCCTTTTGGTGCACCAACCACTAAGAAATACACCTATTCAGTGACCTATGGGATATTCACCGTGATTAAATTAACCAAATCAAGACCTTTCGCATAATTACTACCACCAAATAAACACATTTAATACCTACAATGGGACACTAGTACTCAACACAACCAAATTTACATATTCATATTGGGTTTTCTTTACCAATTAATACACCCAATCAATTGTATTTGGGGAATTCAGTTCGGGCCATTTGGGTATGTATCATCCCCAAATACACCCATATGACATTCTCATAACCCATTAAGTCACACACGTCCCTATTGTGAACTAAAGAACTAAATAATACACCCACTTCAGGCCATTTGGTGTACCCACCAACACCAATTACACCAATCCAATGCCCTAACGGATTCTCACCACCACAAAATAAACCCAATCAATGCCCTATTGGGTACTCATAAGCACCTGATACTCCCATTCAATGTCCTATTGGGTACCTACGTCCACCTTATACACCCATTCAATGCCCTATGGGATACTCTCCACCACCTAATACACTCATTCAATGCCCTATGGGATACTCGCCACCACCTAATACACTCATTCAATGCCCTATGTGGTACCCCCACCACATGATACACTCATTCAATGCCCTATGGGATACTCGCCACCACCTAATACATTCATGCAATGTCCTATGGGATACTTGCCACCACCTAATACACTCATTCAATGCCTTATGGGGTACTCCCCACCACATAATACACTCATTCAATGCCCTATGGGATACTCGCCACCACCTAATACACTCATTCAATGCCTTATGGGGTACTCCCCACCACATAATACACTCATCCAATGCCCTATGGGATACTCGCCACCACCTAATGCACTCATTCAATGCCCTATGGGGTACTTGCCACCACCCAATATACTCATTCAATGTCCTATGGGGTACTTGCCACCACCTTATACACTCATTCAATGCCCTATGGGGTACTCCCCACCACATATTGCACTCATTCAATGCCCTGTGGGGTACTTGCCACCACCTAATATACTCATTCAATGCCCTATGGGGTACTCCCCACCACCTAATACACTCATTCAATGCCCTATGGGGTGCTCGCCACCACCTAATACACTCATTCAATTCCCTATGGGGTACTCGCCACCACCTAATACACTCATTCAATGCCCTATGGGGTACTCGCCGCCACCTAATACACTCATTCAATGTACTATGGGGTACTTGCAACCACCTAATACACTCATTCAATAGCCTATTGGGTACTCGCCACCATCTTATACACCCATTTCATGTCCTATGGGGAACTTGCCATGGTAATAATTTAAACCAATGTACCCAATCAAGGTAATATAGTGAAATTTCCACCACCTGATACACCCATTTCAGGCCATTTTTGCTACCCGTCAACAACAAATACAACAATATACACCCATTCAGTTCCCTTTGGGATACTCACCACCACCAAAAACACCAATTCAATGCTCTATGGGGTACGCACCAACAAAAAATACACCTACTTAATGTCTTGTGTTGTACTCTTAACCACCAAGTACACCCCGTGTAACACAGTGTTAAGACATACTGGGTACTCACCACCACCAAATACACCCGTTCAAAGTCTTTTGGGGTACGAACGACCATATAGTATACCCATTTCACGCCACATAGGGCTCTAACCTCCAAGAATCCCCTCTTTCAGTGCCATATAGGGCATTTATTACCACCCAATACACCAATTCAATGCCCTATGTGGTACTCGCCACCATCTAGTACACCCATGTCAGACAATGTAGGGTTACAACAAACACCAAACAAATGCCCTATGGAGCACTCACCACAACCAAAAACACCCTTCAATGCCCTATGGGGTAGTCACCTCCACCTAATACACCAATTCAATGCTCTATGGGGAAATAACCTGCACCATAATTTGAAATACACTCCTTCAAGGCCCTATACTATAGTGATACTCACCACCACCTAATACACAATTTAAGGCCATTTGGGGTACCCACCAACACCAAAATACACACATCCAATGTCCTATGGGGTAATCATCATCACTAAGTAAAGTTGATAAACCCACTCAAGGTCCTTATAGAAACTCACTGATTCAATGTCATATGGGTTACTCCAAACCACAAAGTACACCCACACATGTCCCATTGGGTACTCACCACCACCAGACACACCCATTCAATGTCCTAGGGGGTATGCACCACCACCTTACACGGCCTCACAGGCCACATGGAGCACTATCTACCAAAAATATACTTATTCAGTGAAGTACAGGGTATTCATCATGTGACCCAATACACCCATTCAATGCCTTATGTCATACTCACCACCATCGAATACACTAATTTCAATATGGGGTACCCACCACCACCACCAAAAATACATATAAAGTGTCCTATGTGGTATGCACCACCACCTGATACATTCCATTTTAGGCTATATGGGACACAACCACCAAACAATACACAGATTCAGTGTCATAACCATCTAATAATCCCAATGACCAATATGGTACACACCACCATCTAATATGCCAAGTTCAAGCCTTTTAAAATTGGTACCCACCACTACCAAATACACCAATTCAATGTCATATAGGGAACTGCGCCAAATCCATCTATTTAATGCCCAATACATATATTCACCACCACCAAATACGCGTATACCCATTCAATGACCTACTGGTATGTGGTACAAATTACCACCAGGGATCGTATTTTTCATTTATTTTTCATATATTTTTCATACTTTGACCTTGACATGACCTTGAACTTTTTTCAAAGTGGTCAATGTAGTATGCTTATTTAATGCACAGTAGCAAATGAGTAATTTGCATGCTAACATGTATCTTTACAGCCATGTATGATACTGTCCCATAGTAATTTAAACATACTTTATATGGATTGACCATTTATGGCGGCCATCTTGGTTTCCTGGTCCTCACCACCCTTTTACAATGTACGACAGCAGGCCTATACACTAATTTATCGTCACATAAGGACATTTTGGTATGAATCAGTTCTTGATCTACTTTTGTGGCCACCTCACCTGAAAAACAACTGTTTAAATCCTGCTTAATGCTATACAAGGGACATTATATATTATGGCGGCCATCTTGGACGCCATCTTGGATTTTGCTAGTGAATTTAGTCACAAATGATATTTTTTGAATGCCAATAAAGATGTATCATAATAATAAACATTTTTATCACTGACACCTGTTGTAAACATTTCAGAATACATTAGTGCATATTTCTTGTATAAAAATGGTGGGTGGGGTAAGAAAAGCACATAGTACAAGATATACTGTATATCTCCATTATTTGAATGCCAGTGTGTTCCAAAGTAGTTTAATTTAAACTGTTGAATGTAAACCTTCATTTAAATGATCAATTTGGATAGTTTTTGTAAATAAATGCTATACAAACAAAGAAGATACCAGGTGAAAACGCGTTTTAAGTCATTTTTACATTGGTTTTACCTGTAAATGACCTTGACATGGACCTTTGAAGATTCTAAAAATATTTTAGTTAAAAAGAGTTATGCTGTGTCTATCACAATTAAGCAAAGTTATTTCAAAAAGTTGCATCATATTCCTGATATTTTCATAACATTAACATTAAGCTTATACTGTCAAAAAGGCGGCCATCTTGGATGCCATCTTGGATTTCTCGGAACGCCACCCTTTTTGGCTATTTATGCCGGCAGTCTCAGATACTATGGACTTACCCGAACATTTTGGTATATGACATGTCTTGTTAACAGAGAGGTCCTACCTACTCCTAAAATAGAGGACTTTTTTGGCAATAGTCACCCTACCATTAGTCCTAAGTCTCGTTGTGAATACTGTCGTATGTTGTCAGGAATTTTAAGTCAGATGATTTTTGTGGGAGTAATGACATCTTATGGGAGACGTACAATTTTGTTTAAAAAATCCTTCTTGTTTCTAGATGTTGTTGTATTATGTGATAAACACCGGAATAACCAACTGCTTCATATAATCTGGCTTCTGAAGTCAATATTTCAATAAAAAGTCTGTAAAAACATACAATATTCTAGTAACCTTGTGATAGCGACTGGTTCTTATTTATGTTTATATGTTATATTCCAGAAAACTTCAAAATTTATCAAGCTTGAATATGTTGATGGTAAAGTATCAGAAAAGGCCATATTTGCTCACTCAAGAAATGAACTTACAATACGAGCTGAAGAATGTGTTATATATAGTGATGGAACACGATCTGAGGGATGTTCAAGACCAGAATTCAAGGCCTATGTAAGTACCGCTATAATAGATTACCAATTTACTATTCAAAGAATTCCCCAACCCTCAGATTCTTAAGTAGGAATGTGATTAAAATGAAGTGATTCAGGCTAGGTCGGTATTTCTGATGCGTTCGGTATATATATATATATATATATATATATATATATATATATGTGGTTTGATTACATATTGGTCTGTGTGCCTCCGTAGCTCTGTGGTTGGAGCGCTTGAAGTCTAATCTGGCGATCCGGGTTCAAATACGGGTGGAGGAACTCATATGTCTGCCATATTTCAGCAGAAAGCTGACAGGCAAATAGAGGCTATGCTCGGAAGCTGTTTAATATGTTGTATTTGAAATTATAAAGGTAGGATGATCAATCTGTCACTGACTAAGGGTGATCTTAGACTAGCAGTTAGACCTGCTGTCTTTAAAACAGGTGTTTAGGGGTTTAATCGCAGACCAAGATATTTCAAAGTCGTAAAAATATTACTGGCTTTGCTCCTTTGCTGTTTTGATCTAGAACATTCTTAGTGGAACTGAATCGCTTCATGTAAGATCACATTCCTACAATCTCTCTCCCCTATTGTAAAATCAGATGATTTGGTGTGAGGTGACATCAGCACCCTTGACCCAGAATATAAATGACCTTGACCCAGAATATAAATGACCTTGACCCAGAATATAAATTACCTTGACCAAGAATATAACATCCTCATACATCAGTGGTTAGTCAAGTTCCCAGACTATCATATGTTTCGGACGAAGAATACTCTGGTGAACGAGAATGAGAATATAAATGATCTTGACCTGAAATATAAAATACCTTGACCTGAAATATAAATGCCCTTGACCCAGAATATAAATGACCTTGACCTGTATTATAAGTGACCTTGACTTTGAATGTTTCACTGTAAGCTAGATGTTCTGTCTGTTGGTTGCGGTCATTTATTGCCTTGGCTTCTTGCATTATGTCCATGTACTTGTTTAAAACATTCAGCAGTAAATGCCTTCATTGATTTGTAGAGGTGACCTTGACCTTGTTTTGACCTTACATTCCAGAATTGACCATGTATGCTTCACATATATTAACATTTAAGTATTCTTAGTATGAAAGTCGAAACGTTGGTTCTAAATAAAATTTAAAAACCTTAAGCTTGTATTATTGTCAGGGCTCGACACTAACACTGGTCCCCTGGTCCGAGACCAGCGAAAATCCAGAAGGACCAGTGAAAATTCTTGAGGACCAGTAACTGTCCTATTTACAATTTGGGCGTTTTTGCCCTGTCGGTCCAGTGGCCAAAATAATTAGTGTCTAGGTCTGATTGTGTAGCTACTTTTACACTTTGGTTGATAGTTTTAAGTATTCAGTGAAATATGTTATTGGATTCTCCTGAATTAAACTGCTAGCCATCTTAAACATCTTATATTAAAAATCCAGCTGTCAACTTGTATATTAGATGTCCTTGTATTAAATAGTGACAGTCACCAGATTTGAACATCCCCATATAATATGTATTCAATGACAGGCTGCTTACAGCAAATTTGTCTGTTAATTTTGTCAGCAGCGAAAGCAAGTATCCAGGTATATCCATGAACTCTTAGTGATAGTGTGTATTCAAAGGCTGCTTACATCAAATTCAACTGTTAATCTTGTCAAAAACAATAGCAAGTGAACATGTATATATCTAAATCATTTGTCTACAAAAGTGAAGGCATACATTTACTACCCTGAGAATGTATGGTCAAAGTCAAGCTCAATGTTGTCCCAGATATTTGAAGGTTTTAAATGTTTATGTAATGTTCATAGATCTATATGTATGATTTTACGTTTGTCATATAATCTCCCCCATTATTTGGTGAAAGGCTGCATCATCATGTGACTGAAATCTCAGAGTTTGTTTGTGAAACATGAATCCATTATCTTATACACTGACATACATTCATTAGACATATCTGAGCTCGACACTTCATTTTCAAAAAAGAAATAAAGCTCCAAATAAATTTTCAACCTCTGCATCAGGGCATTTTCAAAAGTAGGAAAGGTGCATTTTCTTTGAAATCGGGGAAAATAACTCATAATTTTTGCATAAAGGAAAGAAAAAAACTTGATGTTAACTGGATTTTAGGGGAAAACTGCATTTAAAAGAATTTAACTAAGGGGAAGATGTTTGTAAACGGCCCCTGAATCGCTGTATTACATAATCATTTCTTAAACAATGTAGATAAAAAGTGATGTCAGATCATTCTTTTATTTCACCTATATATTCTTGTAAATAGTATTTTAATGCATCTGGAATATGTGTGTCAGATAATGGTTTCAAATTGTTATTCTGTAAAATCATTATCATTTTGTTTAGGACAAGTTTTAATGGACAAGTCCTACACCAAAACCAACCCTTATTATCAGTTCTTCTACAAGAATAAATAAAAATATACAATTTTTTTTAATGTATGATGCCACAAAATCCCTTCATCCAAAATTCTCAAAATTTTCTTGCCAACTAATTTTAATGATTTTACATTATGAATGTACATGTACCTGTATTATGTTTTTAGGGTGATGATTTTAGTTGTTTTGTATGAATTCTCTTACTTTCAGCGGCCTAAACTGTAAAGGATTCTGGTATAGATATGTAGCACGATCTTGTATTGGATGTTCATATCAATGTGGTCACTGTCTTTCATGTGGGGAAAATATAAAAAAATGTGGGCACTGACTGTGCATCGAATATTAAAAAATGTGGGCACTGATTGTGTGAAAAATTAGAAAAATTTGGGCACTGATTGTGTGAAAAAAACTTAAAATGTGGGCACTGATTGTGTGAAAAAATTAAAAACCGTGGGCACTGATTGTGTGAAAGTTTTTAAAAATGTGGACACAAATGTTTGAAAAATATAAAAATGTGGGTACTGACTGTATGTAGAAAATGTAGAAGTGTGGCCAATGACTGTGTTTGGAAAATAAAAAAATGTGGGAACTAAATGTATGTTTTTACAATTATTGATTTTGAAAAAAACCTACAGACTATTGTGATTTATACAGTTTGGGTCATATATAAAACATGATAGAATAATATGATATCATTAAGGTATATTTGATATGTGAAATAACAGTTTTTTCGTTGGATTTTATACAAATAAAGCGGTCAATCTGGAATATGGAGATTATTATATGATCAACTGTAACTGAGATTATGATATTGTCAAATGGTGGTTATATGAACTGAGAGAGTTACGACTTACAATATTGTAACATTAGATTGACAATATTTGTAATATTATTTCTTGATATAACAGGTTCTACGAACGGATAAAGTTTGGTACCATATGTGTCCGGTAGATGTGTTTTGATTGGATATTTTATTCACATGAGAGACAGTTGTCATCATTATTATATTTGTACGATGTTTGATAGTTATATTTAATATTCTAATATTTTGGTGCCATTTTTAGCTCACCTGTCACAAAGTGACTGAGTGAGCTTTTGTGATCACTCTTCGTCCGTCGTCCGTCGTCCGTCGTCCGTCCGTCGTCCGTCCGTCAACAATTGGCTTGTGTAGACACTAGAGGTCACAATTCCAGCCTAATCTTTATGAAACTTGGTCACAATGATCATCTCAACAAAATCTAGGCCAAGTTTGATATTGGGTCATCCGGGGTCAAAAACTAGGTCACTAGGTCAAATCATAGAAAAACCTTGTGTAGTCACTAGAGGTCACAATTTTGACTTAATCTTTATGAAACTTGGTCACAATGATCATCTCAACAAAATCTAGGTCAAGTTCGATATTGGTTTATCTGGGGTCAAAAACTAGGTCACTAGGTCAAATCATAGAAAAACCTTGTGTAGTCACTAGAGGTCACAATTTTGACTTAATCTTTATGAAACTTGGTCACAATGATCATCTCGACAAAATCTAGGTCAAGTTCGATATTGGGTCATCCGGGGTCAAAAACTAGGTCACAAGGTAAAATCATAGAAAAACCTTGTGTAGTCACTAGAGGTCACACTTTTGACTTAATCTTTATGAAACTTGGTCACAATGATTATCTCAACAAAATCTAGGTCAAGTTCGATATTGGGTCATCCGGGGTTAAAAACTAGATCACAAGGTCAAATCATAGAAAAACCTTGTGTAGTCACTAGAGGTCACAATTTTGACTTAATCTTTAAGAAACTTTGTCACAATGATCATCCCGACAAAATCTAGGTCAAGTTCGATATTGGGTTATAAGGGGTTAAAAACTAGGTCAGAAGGTCAAATCATAGAAAAACCTTGTGTAGTCACTAGAGGTCACAATTTTGGTCTAATCTTTATGAAACTTGGTCACAATGATCATCTTAACAAAATCTAGGCCAAGTTTGATATGGGGTCATCTGGGGTCAAAAACTAGGTCACTAGGTCAAATCATAGAAAAACCTTGTGTAGTCACTAGAGGTCACAATTTTGACTCAATCTTTATGAAACTTGGTCACAATGGTCATCTCAACAAAATCTAGGTCAAGTTTGATATTGGGTCATCTGGGGTCAAAAACAAGGTCACAATGTCAAATAATAGAAAAACTTTGTGTAGTCACTAGAGGTCACAATATTGGCCTAATCTGTATGAAACTTGGTCACAATGATCATCTTAACAATATCTAGGTCAAGTTTGATATTGGGTCATCTTGGGTCAAAAACTAGGTCACATGGTTAAATCATAGAAAAACCTTGTGTAGTCACTAGAGGTCACAATGTCGACCTTATCTTTATGAAACTTGGTCACAATGATCATCTCAACAAAATCTAGGCCAAGTTTGATATTGGTTTATCTGGGGTCAAAAACTAGGTCATTAAGTCAAATCATATAAAAACCTTGTGTAGTCACTAGAGGTCAAAATATTGGCCTTATCTGTATGAAACTTGGTCACAATGATCATCTCTACAAAATCTAGGTCAAGTTCGACAGGTGAGCGACCTAGGGCCCTTTGGGCCCTCTTGTAAGAATCTCCTTCTTTTGTCTGGTTCACAAACAGACTGGTATTCATAATATTTCGGTTGACTGGTATTCATAATATTTCTGTAAACTGGTATTCATGATATTTCTGTAGACTGGTATTCATAAAATTCCTGTAGACTGGTATTCATGATATTTCTGTAGACTGGTATTCATAAAATTCCTGTAGACTGATAATCATGAAATTCCTGTAGACTGGTATTCATGATATTTCTGTATACTGGTATTCATGAAATTCCTGTAGACTGGTATTCATGATATTCCCATAGGCAGGTATTAATATTTTTCCTGTTTTTGTCATTTCATTTAATCAATTATTCACACTGCTGTAGTTTGGCAGATTTGACCTGACACTGATTAAACTTTGTAGGCAACCATTATCTTTTGTAATAAAGCATCTGAATGTTTATTTTATCGAAAATTAAAGCAATGATCAACAAATGAAGGTGAAGGAATATTCTAATGTCACATGCCAATTCTAACAAACTATAATTCATGTTGAAGCATGTATACAGGTGCCCATCGGAATTAATGATAGAAAACTTAATATTGATATTTGAATTGGTTCAATTGTTTTCATAAATTTAGTACACAGTCTAACTAAATTAAACAACAATTAAATATATGAGTACCAGTCTGTTTATGGCATGCTGTTGTTTGAGTTGTGTTTATACATGGCTTATCATAGATTGAAGGGTATGTCTACCATCCAGAGTTTCCTCTTGTAGTGTGTCTTCGTAAAACATACCTTTATTGCTTTATTAACAAATTTTCTTACTAATTTTCTTTTTAGTTTTTGTACATTGTATTCTTTTGTAACACGTGACAGGAAAGTCGAAATGTATTATAGTGTGGAGAGGATTAACCTGATCCTGACCTTTATATGGTTTTAACCCGATACACAGTGTCTCAGATCTGTCAGAAAATTGTACTGTTTTCATATGGCTCTGATGGAACTGAAAACCTATGTAACCCTCTGACAGTACTCAGATAATGTGTATGCTGAGTTCCGTTCGAGCGTTGCGCTGGTTTCACTTCTATCAGAGCCATTGTGAAAACAGTTCAATTCTCTGACGGAACTGAGATAAGCGGTGTATCAGGAGTTGTCCTGTGCTTTAAGCATGCATATGTTACAAGGTTCTTGCATTGAATATATCAATATCAAATAATGCACTTTCAGTCCTTAAGATTAAAGTTTTATTCCTAATACTTCTTGCTTATACACTCAGAGTTAAATATAGACTTGAAATCTTTTATAAGATTATGTTAATTCAGTTTATAAGGATCGTGTTAATATCTTCGAACTATATACATTTGCAGACATTACTGTCTTATTGATGACTAGAATATTCTCCTGCATATTAATAATTTTCCTGTGTAATATTGCTTAACTTTTTCAATTTATCTTATTTTATATTATGATTTTTTGCAAATCCTCAAAATTATTCTGCTTGTGAAGCAATCAGTTAGTTTTACGCCAGGTTTTATACATAGAAAAACTGTTTATTAGATAGGCAAATTTGGCAGACCACCAGTGGATATTAACATCCCTAATACTTCCCCAAGTATTAGAGTTATTGTCATGAAACTTAGCTGGAACATTCATCACCGTATGAAGTTGTCCTCTCATGGTTTTGTTTTTTGCTCGAGACGAGTTTCGGCAGAGTTATTCATCTTGTTTGAAAAACCGAATTTTGAGAAAAAAATATCATCTCTTGTTTTTCACTGATAGTTAATTAGTAGGTTTATTTGTAGCAATTAGTGCTTTACATCTTTGAGATTACATTCTTGCAATATGTTAGAAATTGTATGATATTATGTTAGTTAGACAACTGAAATAAGATTATCCAATACATACTTTAGTTACTTTTGTAGTTAAAAGATATTGCAAGTAAAATACATTTAATTTGCTGTTTTTCACAGTTATAGTTTTTCAGATATTATCAACTTTGTAATATATATGTTTTTGAATTTTTTTTGTGGGGGGGGGTCTTTTAGTATCTATTTGCCGTTAATTTCATAGCCCTCACAGGGACATAGACATAGCACGCCTCTAACTGCTAAGAAGGAATAAGAACTTCAAGCAGGCGATAATGGTAACAATGACATAATTTGATGGAACAGAATATCAGTTCTTCTTGTAGGTACATGTATTTTGATTAAACTTTTGAAACAAAATCTAATACAAGATGAGAACAGTTAAATGCAATGTGTCAAATAAATATACTGATGTTTGATAGAAATGTTTGTATAACAAACTTAAAATCTGGAGTGATGAATCTTTACATTTTGTCATTGATATGAGCCAGTCTCCAGGAAAACCTGCTATAAGGCCACACCAAATTAATTTTTGGTTCTACGGATTTTTTTGGAAAAAAATAGGGGCGAGCGAGCGAAATATAAATTTAAATATTTATTTTTGAAAAAGCCATTATTGAGAGCGAGCGAAGGAGCGAAATAAAAAATTTTAAATTTTATTTTTGAAAGTGCCATTTATGAAAGCAAAAATGTCCTTTACATTTCTGATACACTCATTTTTAGGAAATAGTGACTATTACTATAGCTTGAATAAGAAATGAAGCCAAATAAATTATTGTTATACATTTCTTGTTATGTTATGTATGATTTATTTTACCAGAGTGCTGGTGTTCAATGTAATAATGTGCAGACAGACATACTGATCACAAATTCACACCTTGTCACTAAAATATCAGAGAACCTTGACTTTCAATATACAACAGGGCTTTCATTTGACTCTTAAAACTGCATTTTGGCTCTTGAATTTGACAAAAGTGCCTATTTTGTCTCTTGAAAATTTAAGGTGAAGAGTCAAATTTCCTATAATTATAATACAAATGTTCTTGCAATATTTGGATGACTCTTGAACATTGAGAGTCAGGAGTCATTTTATCTCTTCACTTTTGGAGCCTAGTGAAAGCCCTGATAACAAGAATACATTTTGTATGATCCGATCTATTTGAAACATTTATATAAATCTTCAGACTGCAGGCAGCCTTTAAACACTTCGTTCTATCCAGGAAATTCCTGTGCAAGAACATTACTTCAATACAATATTAAGCTTGATCAAATAATAAATTTTTACTTTTTATATGTAGGGTTAATGCAAGCTTTTTCGTGGTATGACATATGCAGAGTCTTGAGGGGGCGGTTGGTGCCCAAGCCTGTCAGGTTGAGGGTACCAACACTCTCGAGGGACTCTGTAAATGTTATTACGCGAAAAAGCTTGGGTAAACACTATCATAGCATAATAGTACAGCTGTGGGGAGCGGTGGCCTAGAGGTAGGACGTGCGCTTTGAGATCGAGAGGTCCCGGGTTCGATCCCCCTCTGGACCACTGGTCAATTTCTCTGAGCAAGACCCACGTGCTCCACTCCACCATGGTGTAAAATGGTACCTGCGAGGACAGTGTCTATTCCTGGGCGCCGCAGATCGATGTTGGCTGTCACACCCACAGGAGAGAAATAGTCTCCCCAGGGAGACACGAGTGTAGGTTTCCACATGTAGTCCAATGACCAGGGCAAGTTTAAATGTCAAAGGGTGCTTGAGCAGCCTAACAGCTGAAAAGAGCCCTAGAAAATTGGTAACTTAACTGTTTTCTTTAATACTAACATACCCCCTAATAAAGCCCCTAACACTAATGCAAATCGTTCTTGAACTTCCTGTGGTCCTATCCACAAAACATGATAATTGTGGCCCCGTTTTTATACCAGATCAAGACAAGACAATAAATACGTAAATAATTATTCGTAATACATCAAAACAACAATCTAGGTTATTAAAAACATGTACCTGTGAGATATATCAATGGCAAATTGAAGCTCTACGGACAGGTCCGGTATCCGGACACTGTCCTTTCCATTGGATGTATTGGCGTGTAGTATTGGGTCCGGAGATAGATCCATGTCCACAAGGACTGTAGCAAGTCTAAAAATCTCATTAAAGTCGCTTTTTGGACTTATAGGAACGGCAGTAGAAGAAAATAAGCGACGTTCATCATCCCGAGCCGACACGATAAAAACGTGTTTTTCGGCCATTTTACTCCACACGATTTTTGTTACACCGCTAAACTTAATCGAGTAACTAACTTCCTCAATCGGCAGTAGAGCGCGCTTTCCGAGAACATATTCTGTACAGTACAGTAGTAACCTAGTGTCCGAAATTATAAACAAGTTGGCTTTTTTTTTCGTAAATTTGTAAATATTGATGCGAGCGGTAAAATATAAATTATATATTTTCTTGTAGAAAAAAAAATCACATGCGCGTGGATTCATCAGGTGCGGGCGCTAGAATTTAAATTTAAATATTTATTTTTCATTTTGGAAAAATCAGGAGCGGGCGCTCCCGACGAACGCATGATCAATTTGTTGTGGCCTAATGACATTATGTAATTTACTGTATGTAACAAGATTTTGATAAAGCTCTAAATAAGAAAAAATACATATCTATTGATTCCTATTTTAAGTAATTGACCCATATAGTACTATACCTTAGCTTTAATTTTCCCTATGAATTATGTCGAAACACATACTTCGTTGCTGTGGTGACCAATTTCAGAAAAGTACTCCGATTGAGAAAAACGAGGATTTAGTTGTTTAAAACAGAAGTAGCCTTTCTCTGAATGCAAACAATTTCTATTTTGATATATATTTTGAAAAGTGAAACATATTTATAGAATTTGGTACTATTATGAACAGTTTATGTCAAGAATTGATCAAATGGTGTAATAATGAAATACTTATTTCAGTTACGTCGAATAACGTTTGAATGACGTTTGTGACGTCACACAAAAAGCTCCGAATAGGGACTCTACAAAAACAGCTGTAACTTCCTTAAAACTCAAGATATTAACATAATTTCTTTTGCAAATTGCTTATTTAACATTATCCTGTAATACTATAGAAAATCTTAAAGTCAATATTTTTGTCAAATAGCAGGTTTTTCTGGAGACTGGCTCATATAGTTTAATATAGCAAGTGTATTAGCAACATATTCCATAGTACCCAAAACACAGTCGAGGTAACAAACAATCATAATTAATAATCATACTTAAAATAACTAATAAAAATTAATAGAAGTTCAACAATTGGAAGACAGGTCAGGCTTCAATTCCTTCAAACATCTCAAACTGACCTAAATATAACATGTTGTAGATAACAGCCTCTGCTGTACCCCCCCCCCCTCCTCCCTCAAGTATGGCTTAAAGTGACACATCATAAATGGCTTTGTTATTGTTTTATGACACCCATGTAGCATTTCTTTGCAATTCATATCATTGCCAATAATTTGATTTTCATTGATTTCTCAACTTTACTTTAATGATTTGCCTGAGAATCTACCTATTAATTTAAAAACTAGGCAATTTTCTAAAAATATACTGATAAAAAGATGAAAAATCTCACAAGAATCTCATTTTATATGTTACTATGCAGTTCCGGTTTTTGGCATATGCAAATAGCATTTATGGTGTGCCATTTTTATGACAAAGATTTTAGGTTCTTAGGTTAAGTTGCTAACTACGCCTAATTTTTTATCATATTGAAGGGAATTTTTGGGAATGGTTGCTTTGAAACTATTTTTGTTAAATCGTGAATTTGGGACCACTTTTATTACACATCTTATTCAGATGGTGATTGTTTATTTATAGTTGTTCTTTGTTATTTGACTTATAATTTCTCTGTTGTTTGTCAATTTTATTATAAATTACATAGAAATCCATGTTGTATTTTTGAAACGAAATCCACTCATTTCTTGTTGCTTTTTCACCATTATTATATTGTTGGACCTGGTTTCATACTTGCTATTTTATTTATAATACTTGTTCTTGTTCATAAATTTGCTCATAGTATACAGTACATGGTCATGTTTTTTAACAACAATAGACTGACCCATCAAAACTTCTTTTAACTACCATCTAAAAATCTCAAAACCAATATAAGTTTAGTAATTTTAGCTTTCTACCCCCCCCCCCCCTGATTTGAAAAGTCAGACAGACTCTGAGTCATGGGGCAAAAACATAATCTTTCCTCCTTTTTGTCTAAAAATCTTTGAAACAGAAGGATCCAGATTTAGTCTAACCTTCTCAAAAACTTAGTTTTTGCAAGGGTGATGGCGAGAGATAGGGCATTTCAGCATTTGGTAGACGCCTTGTAGATCTGGATTTGACCCTGGTTATTAAGTTCTTTAGGCCGTCAGGTTACAGTAATGACTTCCATATGATGGAGGCTAGATATTGTTTGCCTTGTTGTGAGTTCTTTCCCTTTATTATTCTTTAGAAATCATAAACAAAGGAAAATAACTTGTGAAATGGTGAGACAAAACTGAGATTGTTTCACTTGATGTGATTCTCATGTTTGTTATTCTAAAGAAAACCATAAACAAAAGGAGATAACTTGAAAAAAAGGGAGACAATCTCTTGATGCAAGCTCTCTGTCTTTGTTGCTCTATAGAAAACCTTTCCAAAGGGAGGTAATTTCTAAAAAATGGGAGATAATCCTATGTGATCAAACCTAGTAAAACTACCACATTATTTTATTTTTTCTTATTGTTTTAATTGAATGTTTGTTTGTTGATTGATCAGTTGAATTATTTATGTTGCGAGCTTATCAGTACAAATCTATGTATTCATGTTTTGTTTTATTTGACAATAAATCTAGTGATATGTTGATAAATTAAATACATAGTTTTTGTTATAACTTTCCAACATTACCACACCCCTCTTTGAAATAGGAGACATTCGTGTTACATATATACAAGTTACATGATATCGCTCGTTAGCTAAAGACAGTGCTTGGTACGTTAGCTGGTTTGTCCCAGAAAAACTGTTGGAATCCTCAATAATTTGAAACTATAGGGTACACTTAGATCATTTGAAACCATGTACCTATGGAAAAACTTGGTGATTATGTCTCCCGCATAAAGTGGCTGTGGCAGAGACGTATTTTGTGCTGAATTAATGTCTGGCACTTGTTCTATTTAACTTACCACTGGTTGGATTTCAATGAAACTTGCCATGACAGTGATTTTTTTCCTTCTTTGTTTGCTACCGGTAGATGGTACCTACCCAATTTGAAAAAGGCTATAATTTCCCCAAATTTGAAGGGAGAAATTCCCAATGAACATTTAAAAAAATAATTTCATAATCGGACATAAAATGACAAAGTTATGAACATTTTTTACTAGAGATGACAAGCAAAAAAGTTTACAGAAACCTGTAAACAGTCATTTGTAATCTCTTTTTCTGTTTTATTTGACCTTTCTGCTTCATGAAAATTCCCAATTTCAAGTTGTCTCGACGCGAAAATTCCCAATCTGAATGGACCCAGACCCTTATCCAAAGAAGCAAAAAAATCACTGCATGAATTGTTGATATCAAGCTTAGTATTTTGTCAGGAATTTTAGTTCAGATGATATTTGCCCGGGTTAGGTCTCTTTGTTTGAGATATAAATGTATACATTTTTGTGTCAAAAACCCTTCTAGTTTGTCGTAGAGAATTGTAACCCCAGAATATATGAACCTTAACTCACTCCACTTACTCATCGAAATGTGACAGGAACATCCAGTTAACTCTTTATTGGATTTGTTGCAAATGTTTATGCACCAGTCAATATCATGCCCGCCCGAGGGGGGGAAACATTGGCAATTAGACAGACGAATCTTCCCGACAGGTGGGAATTAGATGACCTTATCGACTCTGAGTCCCGGGGAATAGACTTTCATCCAGGAATTTCAACACCACGAAAGATTAGTGATACTTTTATTTGTGTTTTAAATTAAATTTTTATAAACTTTAATAAACTTTTAATTAAAGTACCTGGATGAAAAACTAAGTCCCACGGTGGGGATTTAGACAGTAAGCATTGTCTCCTGGGTGGGGATTTAGACATCAAAAAATTGAAAATGTCTAATTCCCCCTGGGTCACCCCCACCCCTCCAGGCGGGTAAAATATTGACTCAGGTGCATTAAGCAAACAAGCAGCATTTAAACCAAAGTAATCCAAATGGTTGGACCTTAACTTGACTGCTACCTGATTAAATATGAAAAATTGTAACTAAGGACCAGTCCTTAGGACCAACTTGCTATTAGACAGCAAACATGGAGAAGGAGGCAGAGGCATAGTTGTGACATTTTGAACTTCAAACAACAATGCTGAAACCCGAATTGAAACAAACATGTTCATTATTTGTTGAACACCAATTGAAAGTATTTGTATGATGAACTTATGGACAGTTTACAAGGGTGAACAACAATGTGTTTTATGATTTATCATTGTACTAGATAAAGGTCTTACGCCCATATAAAAGAGTGGACTATAGTAATCGCGCTCTCTTGCATTTGTTCGTCAGTCCATTTTGTCAAACATATTTCTCATCACATACATAAAAGATGTAACTTACCAATGCACTAACATTCACCACATAAATACAACATGTTTAAGGCTTCAGTTGCCTGCCTTCAAGGTCACATGGACATAGATACAACATGTTTAAGGCCCCAGTCAAGGTCACATGGAGATGTGAGAATTTAAAGCTACCAATTTGTCTTATGATAAATAACCTGTCCACAGCAGCCAAATGCTAAATATCCGAGATGTTGCTCTTGAGAGGGTGTTACACTAGAGGGGGTGTTGCTCTAGATAGAGAGGGTGTTGCTCTAGAGAGGTGTTGAACTAGAAAGGGTGTTGCTCTGGAGAAGACGTTGCTCTGGAGAAGACGTTGCTCTTAAGAGGGTGTTGCACTAGAGTGGGTGTTGCTCTAAAGAGTATGTTGCTCAAGAGAGGGTGTTGCTTTAGATCTGTTGTTTGCTCTATAGAGGATGTTGCTTAAGATAGAGTTTGCTCTATTAGAGAAGAAGTTGCTCTAGAGAGGGTGTTGCTCTAGAGAGATTTTGAAAGCACTGTTTAACATGGTATTGTTTGTTTGACATAATACTTGGGTCATTATCTGCATGATGTTGATGGGCATGGCTACTGAAGTTACCAAAGTTGTAGGTAAGATTGAAGTGTTGTGGATTGTTGTTTAATATTTTTCTAAATTTAACACCTGTATTTTGTTTGTATTTTTTCAATTTCATTGTTTGTAGTGTATTAATATGTGTATGTAGATTTTAGAAATGCGACAATTTAAAAATTATGAAACCTGTTAACAAAATAAGAAAATTGGTATAGCCCACCTATGATTGAAGACTATGACTATTACTTGTGTAAAATATTACAGTCAATGGTTGATTTGTGTTTGTAAATATCACATTATCCTGGGTAGAGTTCCAGATATTCAATTTGTTCAAAATGCATATCTTTTTTTAACATAACCAGTTTTGCTTTCAATGCTTATAATATATATAGTATAATGTCTCTCAAATTGTTGGTGTAGCAATACTATGTGACTTTGGGCTACAAATCCTAGACAAAATTTTCTTTGATTCGAAAACAGACATTTTGTTTCTTCATTGATATCTTTTAAACAATCGCAAAGAATGCTTGCCACGAAATGTAGGATCTTTTTCAACAGCCTGGCAGTTTTTTCCAACACCCTGTGAAACCTGTGTCTGACAACAGTTTCAGGTTGTCTTTTTTCCATGGTGTCACAGGGTGCTAGACACAATTGCCCAGCTGCTGATGGGGATCCTTTTGCATTGAAGCTTACATATTGTCCTTTAGATTTGTGTATGTTTCATAGAAATTGGTATAGAAATGAAATACTTATGACAATTTTGGTTTTTAAATGTTGACAAATTTCGTCTTGGATTTGTAGCCTTTATTGATGTAAAAGTCACATGGTATAGTAGGACTGATTTATAAATACTCATAGTATGCTGAAAAACTTACCAGGAACTCAATCATCATCACCTTGGTAGGTACCTCCATAATCTTCAAGGCACATCTTCTTCAACTAAAATCTTCTTGTTGGTGTCTATTCCATGTTCATGTGGCACCATGTTTTGGTGGTTTTTCATTGACACCATGTATGCATGGCACCACGTTCGCATGGCACCATGTTTGGGTGGTTTTTCATTGGCACCACGTTCGCATGGCACCACTTTTGGGTGGTTTTCATTGGCACCATGTTTGCGTGGCGCCATGTTTGCGTGACACTATGTTTGGGTGATTTATCATTGGCACCACGTTTGGATGGCACCATTTTCAGGTTGTTTCAATATTGTATGCAGTAAATATGGGTACAGAATTCAATGAAACAACCAATTGTAACCATCAGACAATGAACAGGTACAAATGAATAGTTAAGCATAAATATTTCAATGTGCCTGGTTTATAATACATACTGCACGAAACAACTCTTTCTTTGTTATTTTCATGTACACTGGTAGATATACAGGGCTTCACTGAAAAGTTACCACTTATATATGACCTATCAATACAAAAGTTTTATAACGTGTACATTTGAATATTGTTAGATAAGGTAGCTGTGACTACACAGTTAGGTCAAAACATAGTCGTTCGGCTTATAACACAGTGTAACATGAATTTTAAAATATATGAGTCAATAGGGTCACCGTGGTAACTTTACATTGACCTGAGTATATAACATTTGATATGTAGTCGCATGTTACCATCAAATTTGTACATATTTTCATGCATGCTTTATATATATAATTATGGTTTGTTTTTCTCCTTTACTCTCTTTATCGTTCACCTGTCAGTTTGAAATGCTGATGGTGAACTTTGTGATCACTGAATGTCTGTCTCTAAAGTAAGACGACCATAATGAACATGCTATATCTTCCTTAACCTGCTTGATGGAATTTGTCTGAGCTTTTCACAGATAAATGGCAAGTTGATTATGTTTTCTTAATCAACAAGGTCAAGCCGACCTTTGGACGGCACAGTGAATGATCTGGGTTTCTTCTACCAAGTTTGTACACATTATGCCCTTAGATTTATAATGACTCTGCCCTGTGGTTACATTTTCTTGTATGTATAGGAAAATCTTTGAAAAACACTACTTGTAACTACAATGCCTTGAGCCTCGATATTTGGCTTGCAGTTTTTAGCTTAGTCTACAATAACTCCACTGCCCACATTATTTTTGAACATTTGCAATGATACTTAGGTGAAAAATATTGGCCCTTCTGTTCAATTTTCTTTTGATTATAGATGTATACTTCAATAAATGCATTATATGCATCCTATATTACTGCACTGTTTGATAATCAAATATTACACTCACCATGTGTAGAATTTCTAGTGTAATGTATTAAATAACGTCTTCATGAATTCATAACATTTTTCAGAAACTATAACTAATGAAACTCAAAATTTTAACATCATAGACAGATTCATATGATTTCAACTTCACAAATCGCTGGCTTAATTTGAAGAAGAAAAATGCTATTTTGAGAAAACAAGAAAAATCTGTCTGAAAACTACTCTTTACTTATGGAAAAAAAGCTTTTTCAACTTCAGTTTGGTCAACATGACCTATTCCTATTTTCATGAAAATAGGCTCATAAGATGCGCCTTGTGATGCAGATTTCTCATTCTTAGCCAGCAAAATATACACATATAATACATTATTTGAACATTAAGTTAACAAATGCACTTATTTAAACGTGATTGCACTAAAAATATGCTTTTAACTATAGTTTAAGTATGCACTTTTGTTTTTCAGCACTTGTTCTTATACATTTTAAAGTTATTAAATACATTGATATTTAACTTAAAATCCTAGATAATTATAGAGCATGTATGAAAATGATGGATATCAGAATTTCTAGAAGTTCTTTAGGCCATTATGTAAGAACCAGTTAGGTTTCATCAAGAATCTTAATACTATACTTTTAACTGTGTTCCATTCTGTTACGTTCCACATAATGATTGCATACATATCAAGGTATAGTAATGTTACAACTGAATATTTTTAGGCAATTAATTTAATTTTCCATGCAATTTGGTTTGAGTTGTTGGAGGGCATCCCACCCATATCTTATGATCTTGGATCTGTTGCCTAAGCAAAGCATTACCAAGCTGCTTTTTCAGGTACCTCCAGGTCAATTAAATTTAGTGGGCATGGAATACCTCCCGTTAAAAACACTACAAAGCGCTTTGCTAGGTTAACCAACTTCTGAAATCATTAGCAAATTAATATTATTTTCCTTATTTCACAGATAAAACAAATTACTGACCAGAGCAAAGATGGTGACTCTTTAACCTTGTTTGTGAATGGACAGCTGACTAAGGTTGTTCCTGTGAAGCTAAAGCAAACAGGCCAGAAGGAGCATGTCTATATCCATATAGGCAACACCCCTAGTGGCGGCACTAGTAAGGCCAATGAAGATAAAGTAGAGAAGGTCCCACCATTCCAGGCTCATATCGTCCTCAACAATCAACAAGCTGAGACTGATGATGGAGTGGAACAGAAGAAAGAAATACGACAACTTTCTGATGGCCATCTACCTGGTAATGTAGTTTATATGACAAATATTATTTCCATTCATATATATATATTACAATAATAGGGGCCAAAGGAGTTATTTTGAAGAGGCATTTTTTCTACAATGAAGACTACCTCTACAAAATCAGTTCTCCATGATCCTAGGCCTGGGAATTCAGATAAAAAAAAGAAAGTTCAGGAATTATCGATTAAAATTTATCAAACAAGATTTGGAAGAACTCTTTTTTAGCTCGACTTTTCGAAAGAAAAAAAGTAGAGCTTTTGTCGTGACGGGATCTCTGCGTCAGCATGTGCGTTGGTTAAGTTTATTGTCAGAGTCGTTTTCTCAAAGACTATCAAAGTATCTTCTTGAATGTCAACATAGTTAATAACCATCACAAGGGGAGTCCATTCTGACATGGCTGATAACCCTGTGACCTGTATTTATGGAGTTATCGACTTGGTACATAGAAATAGTGGCAAATTTTACACATAAACTGAATTTTCTTAAAGAGTATCAAAGCTTTCAACTTGAAAGTCAATGCACTTGTGGGATGTGGTGACCTACATCTACTGACAAGAGGGAATAAATCTATCCAGCATTTTATGAGAGTTATTCCCCTTTTCTGACTTTGAATTTTTACACAAAAAATTCCATTTCTCAAAGACTCAAAGGTATCCACTTGAAGCACAACATAGGTATTCATCATCACAAGGTGAGTCCATACTGACAAGGCTGGGAGCCCTGTAACCTGTATTTATAAGTTATCTGCCCTTGTTACTGATAGAATTTTTCACTCGATGATGAGAAGGGTACTATCAAGTACAAGAAAATAGAGTGTCCAGCACTCGTAGGTACTTGTTCTCTGTGTTACTTTGCTCTTACTTGATGGAAAGAAGTAAAATATCAATACATATTGGTCAGGGAATGTATGTTTTGAATCTTTTATTTATTGTGTACAGATACAAGGAAATACATCAAGAAAAGACTACATCTAGCATTACCAAAGTCAGAGGACTGTCGCAAAACTCCCAAACTTGATCTACGCAGATTCTCTAGTACATGGCTCTCCATGTCTGTGAAGAAAATTTAGTAAGAAAATGTTGTCCATAATATTTTATTTTTATAAAAATTTGGATGACTTAAAGAATTGTATCTTTCAAATATAATCTGATATTGCTAAAATATAAGTATTTAGTGGCTATAACTTTTTTAAATGAAGTTTATCGTGTTGAAGGTTTAGTTAGCAAATTTTAAATTTCTGATATTAAGTGTGTGGTAATATTAGCTAGGTTTTGTACTTCCTTGTAGTGTTGTTTGTAGACATTTATGGTAGAGAAAATGATAGTGATTTAACAAGTACGCATAATTAACTTAGCTACTTGCACAGTATGTCGTCCCTTTGGCGTAACAAGGTTTTATCTCACTATATACTATACTATAGTGAGATACTACCTCATTTCACCAAAGGGACAAGGTATTCTTAGTTACCTAGTTTTACCTAGTTTTTCTCTGCATTATATACTATAGTGAGATACAACCTTGTTGTGCCAAAGGGACAATGTATTCTTTGTTATCTAGTTTTACTATATTTCTCTGTATACTATCTTAAATATATAATATTACATGTATATTTGTTACAGTATGAAACAACATATAAACTTTAATGAAGTGATTAACAGACAGACGTACGAGGAGCCCAATTGTTTGTATGAAATACCTGGTGAAGTTCTGGTAGACTACCTGCCCGGTGTACAATATAGGAATGAGTTAGAATACTACCCTGAGATTGGTTTACGAGAGGTGAGTATTGCATTGTGGGTATTCTCCATTGTTACCTGATCAAATGACGCTTCCAAAAGCAATTTCAAGTGTCCAAGACTCCCAAGGGTCTGAAATCAGTGGGTAATGGCATACAGTTTGGGCCTAAACAAATTATATGAAAATGATTGTAACTGTATGATGGTGCTATATAGCACATGTCTGGGCATGCAGGAATTTTATGCTGTGGTTATATGACATCTGTGGTGTCAGGCTTTTATAGCGCGGAGAATCTGACGTGATCCTGACCTTTATGCACGAATATATAAAAGGTTTTTGTGTTGAATGAAAACTGATTATGTGATAATCAGTTTGTTATTGCAAGTTCATGGCATATAGACATGTTATTGTTTATTAACTAGGTACTTCAGAATATGGGTGGCAAATGGGAACCTGTTGAAATGGTTGGTACCAGGATTGCTAGAGCTTTAAACAAGGTGAATGTTCTCATTGTATACACTACTGTAAGGGTTAAGCCTAGGTCCCACTGAGGAATTCCTCATCGGCGATGTTTTTCCGATACCACCCGCTTCATCATGATTCCTTCCTATATCACAAATTGTCTCATGTCTTCCCCAAAGCTTCCCCATGAACACGATGGACCTGTTCCCGATGTCCTGATAACTCATTAATGTCCATCAGGAGTACATCGCCGAGGCAAAAATTGCTCAGTGAGACCTAGGCTTTATGTACTGACCCATGTGTGATTTCATGCAAGGCGTACTAAAGCTCCCGTGAGATAACTCTAGTCTTATCAATAAACAAAAATAGATAATGTCAACACTGCAGAGTCGGCTAACTTGTTATCAATTTAGTTTGAAAGAGTGCATGCATTAAAAGCGATAATGCGTGAGATTGAACATAAATCAACATCAAAAATCAGAAATTGATTGTCAAATTGTATTTGTAAACAAGGCTAGTTTTATCTTCGGCGATATAGTCATACTTTTGAAGATGATACTGTAACCTGGCCCCTGATCTCTTTATTCTTGTTTCCTTTTGTCTTGCATGTACCTTTAATATTGCATTTTTAATAACAAAATTCTCTGACAATTGTGCATTAATTACTGAGTTATGTATCTGCAAAATTTAAACAAATATTTTTATTAGTAAACTATATGGCATATTGGAAAAATAATTTAAATGTGTAGTAAATGTACATGTAACTAAAACATTTTTACAAGATGTTACATGTATCTTGCGTTTATAATTTCAGAATGAGACATCATGGGTTATATCCAATATGGCCGCCTTGTACTGGCGTGTGCGGGGAAATGCAAACAAAGCAATAGAATGTCTTCGTATATCCATCTATTCTGCTCCCAAACATTCAAAGGTATGTGGAAAGTTCATAGGTCGTATATGGGGATAGAATCTGATACTTGAAGTTTATTGGTGTTGCAGCTGATATTTCCGTATATTGAAAAGTTAGCGAATTTGGAAATTTAGACTTTTGAATGTTTGGAAATATTAGCTGCTCTTTGTGTTGCATGACTAGGAGACATATATGTGCTACTTTTGTCAGTGGCAATCACTTTTGCTTGCCTGAAGCATAACTTTGTCACCAATAGTTTGAATGACTCAAAACTTGGCATGCACGTTTTTTGCAAAGGGTATTGTGCAAGAACCAAAACTCTATTTTGTACAGTTTTTTAATGATTTCCTTTGATTGATTTTATAAGGGCATTTCTTATCTGGAGCATAACTTAGTCACTTTTAGTTTGAATAACTGGAGGATCTGTGAGTTGGATGTGTTGTCTGATGGCAGATAGTTTATGTGAAATATGAGTACATATGCAGGCAACATATCTAACTTGCATAGCTTATATTTATTCTTTTGCAGCATTCGTTTGCGGCCAAATTTCATGCTGAGGGAAATGTTAGCTAAACTCACCCATATTTCAACGTAGTTTATTTTACCACTTATGTAATACATGTTACATTACAGGACGTGGGGTTGCTGAGTCTGGCTAATGTATTACATAAAGCCAAGTATGTCAATGATGCTATCATAGCCTCCTCGTTCATCCTAGAGCTCTCTCCATCACTCGTTGTTGGTCACTTCAATATCGCCAATCTATATGCTGCCAGGGTGCGTATACATACTTTGTTTTCATCTGGCTTTCAACTTGTATTTCAACGGTTTCAGTCATTAACAATTTAACCTAAGGGCTTTTCCAGGAAAGAAGGATTGTCTGGGGCTCACTCTTTTGTGAGGGGTTATTCACCATAGGTTTAATTAATTTTACTAACTCGCTCACAAAATTAGCATATTTGACCCCACCCACTAAATAAAACTACAGGTAAGCTCCCCCACAAATGATTCAACACATTGTTCTTGAGCATTGAGTATGCCTTTTCAAACCGTGCCTTTTAATCCCAGGTCATATCTGGAACATCATCAGTTGATCTGTGAAATGAATAAAAAAAATCATAAAAACTTCTAAAATCTAAAATTTGTAAATATTCCATCATATTTATTATTCAGTATATTATCATGCTTGGTTTATTTGTACATATATCTACAGGAACAATGGAGTTTTGCGGCCATGTTTTATGAGTCCACACTAGGACTACAGGATACTTTTGAACCAGCCAAACAAAGACTTAGAGTCATCCAGTGTATGAGGATGGTTAAACAACCCTCTCCAAAAGAATGAACTGGAATACAATTCACCATTGAAATACATATATCGAGGGATGCGTGCAAAACTGCAGTATATTGCTCTTTAATCCCGGTCTTGTGGGCAGCCCTAAATATGAGTTTCGAAACTTACATTTAGTATCAAATATTAGAGGGTTGGTGCATAATTGATACATTAAATGAAGGCAGTCTCTTTCCGCCATGTGGACATATTTCAATACATTGTACCTTATCTCCTTGACAACACTTTTGTTTCGAGATGCCATTGGTAACTAGGTAACTTGGCTATGGAGTTAAGGAGTAATACGTTGTACTTTAAGTGATGATAGTGTCTTAAATAGACTGATCAGTGCATACCGCTTGGGTTCAAGATCTTTGTGATAGTATGTTCAATGTTGGACATGTGATACTATGTTCAATGTTGGACATGGTGCTTTGAACCATGATTTCCATGACTGGTTGATACAGTGTCATGTCACTACCAGTGTCATGTTACTATTGGTGTCATGTTACTACGGTAGTTATGTTACTATTGGTGTCATGTTACTACCGGTGTTATGTCACTACTATTGTTCTGTCACTACCAGTGTCATGTCATGACCGTTGTCATGTCACTACCAGTACTTTGATCTACTGTTGCTTGTTCTTACTTCCCTGACTTAAGTCAGTATTTTCTTGGATAATTTTTGGTAAATTATGAAATGTGATCTATGCCAGGTCATATTTGGTATAAAATATGTTATCTGGTCAATTTCTTGAGTGCCAAACTTCCTAATGTATAATAGCATTGATTTGTATTTAAACCATACAAACCTTGTCAACATTTTTATGTGCCCACCACTAGGGACATGTCTGTCATTTACTACCAATACCTCTTTCTATTGACAGACTCTGAAATGAATGTTATTTTGATTGTAAGAGGATACACTTTATTCAAATACGAAACTATAGCAAAACTTGTGCCATATTATAAATTGATTATTACAAGACTCATGTTCAGCTTGGACATTTGACAGACTTTGTACACTATGCTACCTACCAGGGTTGTTTCATAAAGTTACATTTCATGTAAAGTCATTAACATTAAAAGTTTGAAATCCATTCCATGTTTGATTCATCGAATTCCATTTACAACCTTGAATACACACTAGCTTATAATTGTTAGGTAATTCTGTTTTTGTCGTAACCCAGTTTCAGACAAAGTTGTGACCCTTGTTTGAAACTATTTTTTTTTATATCCATGTTTATTTTTGTGTTGTTTGTTATATAGCACGGAGAATTTGACATGATACTGACCTACATTCTTGTGTTGAATATATTTATTTACGCGAGCAAATCATGCAATATCGGTCCTTTAGATTTGTGTTGGTAATACACCTCGAGCGTCTTCGTGATACTCCCACCTTACGAAAACATACAACGGGGGTTATAAATATAGACAATGAATCAGCTAATAGAAAGCCAAGTGTCGTGTCAAATTCTCTGGACTATACTTGTGTACTGTCTAGTCATTGATGTTATTCTATGCAATAAATATTTATATAAGTGTGCTCTAATCAGTATAAACAGTATTTTCGTCTGTATCATGCAATAAAGCAGTACAGTAAATCTTCACTCAAAGGCCATCTTAATTAGAAGATTTAATTGAAGTTAAAAACAATTTTTAAGTACATTATGACTATTTTCGATATTCAACATCAAGATTAAGACTAGGTCAATTTGAAGACCCAATTTGAAGACCAGATTTCAAAGAAGTAGGAATTTTAAGGTGGCTTTACTTTTTATGCCCCCCTATCGATAGATGGGGGGCATATAGTGATTCACCTGTCCGTCCGTTCGTCCGTCCGTCCTGGTTAACCCAAATTGACCGTTTCTTCTAGCATTAATATGGCTTGCTACAAAGCTTTCATACTTGCATGGATGTTGTGTATGAACACTCTCCACACGCCAGTATCACCTAACCCCATTTTGACCTTCACCTTGACCTAATTTTGGACTTAGACTTATTTATGGACAAGGCTTCCACAGGGGGCATAAGCGTTTATTGAACGCAGTCTTGTTATTTAGTGTTTTTGTGTTACGCCATACCAAGTTAAGTTTAATAGTTGTTCTATAGTCAACACTAAACTTGTGCCATATTAGACTTTTTAATCCAGTGATTATTAATACCCACCTTGGAATCAGTGGGTATATTGTTTGAACTTTGTTTAGCGCACGTCCGTCCGTCTTTTGATCCATTGACCCTGTAGTTAACCAAGCCATGTTCAATTGACAAGTGCTCAGACTAGGAAGGTTAGCCATGACCATGTAGTTGAACACTATTGATGGCCTAAGGTCAAGGTCACAGTTACCTTAAATGTGAAATGACAAACTAAAGATGAACACTTAGATTGCTTTTGAAGTCAGCAGGTTAAAGTCACTGTGACCTTTAACATAGTCACTGTGACCTTTAACATAGTCACTGTGACCTTTAACATAGTCACTGTGACCTTTGACATGAAGTGACTAATTGACTACCGGTAGGGTGCATACATGTTTTACAAACTTTACTTGTTTATGTCATGTTTAAAGGTGATCTCCCATAGTTAAAATCACTGTGGCCTTTAACATGAAGTGACTAATTGACTACCTGTAGGGTGCATACATGTTTTACAAACTTTACTTGTTTATGCCATGTTTAAAGGTGATCTCCCATCTTTTTGATACTTGTAAATTGTAAATATTTGTATATGTTATAATGTATGTTTGTACTTCCCATTCACAAAGCCAATCCTTTGTGTGTCCATATATAGGTTGTGCCTAGTGTTATGTTATTTTGTTTATTTCACATGCCGAATATGTTCTGGTATCCGTATACAGGCATCACTGTTAGTCATCCCATCAATTAATCAACCACCTGTCTTAATTAAACAGATAATATTATAAAATGCTAATTGACCATTTTATAACTAATCCAAGTAAAGTCTAGGTCCTACTCAGGAATTCCACATCGGCGATGTACTCCCGATTCCTCCCGATACCACCAGATGCATCAAAATTTCTTCCAATATCACAAACTGTCTCATGACTTCTCCCAAGCTTCCCCTAGACCACAAGGAACCTGTTTCCGATGTCCTGAATGCTCATTAATTTCAATCTTGAGTACATCGCCGAGGCAAAAAATGCTCAGTGGGACCTAGGCTTTAGGGTGTTATATACGAGCCACTTCACAACTAATGTGTTGTTAGGACATTTATTGCTCAAATTTAGATGTTAGTTACAGATGAAGCTACATGATTATGCTCCTATCAATGTTTTGGGGAACTAGACTTTGGTCGGATTTTAGATCCCAATATTAGGGAATTTAGACACCACAAAAAAGCACGCAACCATTTAAAGATGGTGGGCCATTTGATACACCTAGCATCTCCCACTGTGGGAATTTAGATAAACCTTTTGTCGCTCCAGGGTGGGGTATTAGACCCTAAAAAGAAAAAGAGTCTAATTCCCCTGGGTCTGCCCGCCACTACCCCTGCGGCAAATATTGATAGGTGCAATATTGATAAGCTCTAGCTCTCTTAGAAACATATCTCATTTAGTTTTGTTCTCAAAATATCATGCATACTGTTACATAACATCTGTATTTGGCATCACAAACCTGTTTTTTTACTTTTTTATGCAACATGGCAAGGACCTTCTTATGTTACTGTTTTATATTAAAGCTCATGCTCTTGTCAGTTATTGTGTGTGTTTGTGGTATATAAGTGGTAATGTTCTATTCTGTACAAATAAATTCCATGTGAAAATATTATTAAGAATTAACTTTAAATTAGGAATGTTACTGAGATTATTAAGCCCAACATATTTTGTTGATGTGATGTGCCAATTGATTATGCCTTACTTTGCCACAAATTTACTGGTACAATGTACATGTATATTTATATTTTTTTGACTATTTGTACATAAATGTGTATGGTCATATACCAAATTTTCTGTATTGGTTTCCTATGCAAGAAAAGCCCAGAGGTCCTACAATTCTGGAATAATCGGTGAGAAAGAATGAACTTTTCTGTTGAAAACAAAAGTTATGGTCATTTGAAGTTCCCCTAGCTGAATTTTAGCAACAGAACAGCATTTGAATCAGAGTTCTGCTGTAGGGATGTGTGTTAAATGGTACCAGAAGCGGACTTGCAACTCATTTTCAGGATCGGTCATTATGCCTCAGTAGGACCCCTGATTAAGCCCAAAAATGTTTTATCTTTAGGTCACTTGTATATGCCCATCTTAAGAGAGATGCTGTCTGCCTGGTACAGGCGATACACTGTCTGTTCTCATATTTGAACAATTCTTATCAAACCCTTTTGATGCATGGCCATGTTCATTAAAATTTAATGATTAAGTGAAACTTACCTTTTCAAAAGGGAAAGTGAAGGTTGTTCATGATTTTATCCGACACAAAACTCCATTACAACTATCTTGCTGAAGTTTGATAACCAGTCAGATTTCAGGAAGGCTGCCCCTTTATCATTAATGGTTACATATAGCTGGCTTAGAATTAGAAGGTCGTATGTACTACTTACGACTTTATGAAACTCATGCATATTTGAAATCTGCATCTCATGGCGCTACTTATGAGCCTATTTTCATGAAAATCGGAAGTGGTCATGTTGACCAAACTGAAGTTTAAAAACCTTGTTTTTCCATAAGTAATGAGTATTTTTCAGACAGTTTTTTTTCTTGTTTTCTCATTATATTGATTTCATACTTACAACCTTCTAATTCTAAGCCAGCGATATGTTAAGGGTGTACGGGTATGACAGTCTACACCTGATACTGTAGAACATTATTTTTATACGTACACAGCGTCATTACTCTCTTCTATACATAATCAAATGAAACTAGTACATTTACCATTACATAACATTTGGTCCTTGCAATAGATACATATATTTTGATTTCTGTGAACTTTGAGCAAATGCTAGTAATAGTCATTCCTGTATATTTTGTATGTAAGTTTTTAACTCCATCTTTATTGAAAAAGCAAAAAATGTCTACCAACTAGAAACGAGTATCAAATCTATGTATTACGATTTTCTACCTACATTGTACCACAAACAAAGTCATTCATTATCATTTCCCTACCAGAAACGAATACATTCATTATCATGTTGTATGAATGGTTCAGATACGTGTACAGTGTATATGATTTTTTTTATTTTATGTAATATTTTATATCACTTGATGTTTGGTGTGATGGTATAAATGTTTAAACTCAAATGTGAATAAATCTATTTATAAAGTGTTCACATTCGTTTGTTGTTCTTATACAAAGACATTATAACAAATAGAACGGGAAATGTAGCACCTAGAAGAAACCGCAGTGCAAGATTAAAAAAAGAATACACAAAAGAGAAAAATCACCGACGACAAGTATAAGTGACAATGACAAACATGAAAGTGGGCAAGACAGTCACAAAGACAAGACACCTGACGCCGACAGCCTGCTGCCTTTGCTAGTAAGTAAGTAAAGACTTTATTTAACGAGGCTACACATTTGGTTTCCAAATCTTCCATGTGGGCCTCAAACTCACAAACTCAAACAACCAGAGTAAGAATACGCAGATAACAAGTTAGGAATCACAAGGACGGCCACACATCACTAGGATGACCACACATCACTAGGACGACCACACATCACAAGGAGGACGACACATCACAAGGACGACCACACATCACTAGGACGACCACACACCACAAGGACGACCACACATCTCAAGGATGACCACACATCACAAGGACGACCACACATCACTAGGACGACCACACATCACTAGGACGACCACACATCACAAGGATGACCACACATCACAAGGACGACCACACATCACTAGGACGACCACACATCACTAGGACGACCACACATCACAAGGACGACCACACATCACAAGGACGACCACACATCACTAGGACGACCACACACCACAAGGACGACCACACATCACTAGGACGACCACACATCTCCAGGATGACCACACATCACAAGGATGACCACACATCACTAGGACAACCGCACATCACTAGGACGACCACACATCACAAGGACAACCACACATCACTAGGACGACCACACATCACAAGGACGACCACACATCACAAGGACGACCACACATCACTAGGACGACCACACATCACTAGGACGACCACACATCACTAGGACGACCATACATCACTAGGACGACCACACATCACTAGGACGACCATACATCACTAGGACGACCACACACCACAAGGACGACAACGCATCACTAGGACGACCACACATCACTAGGACGACCACACATCACTAGGACGACCATACATCACTAGGACGACCACACACCACAAGGACGACCACACATCACTAGGACGACCACACATCACAAGGACGACCACACATCACTAGGACGACCACACATCACAAGGACGACCACACATTACTAGGACGACCACACATCACAAGGACGACCACACATCACTAGGACGACCACACATCACAAGGACGACCACACATTACTAGGATGACCATACATCACAAGGACGACCACACATCACTAGGACGACCATACATCACAAGGATGACCACACATCATAAGGGCAACCATACATCACAAGGACAACCATACATCACAAGGACGACCACACATCACAAGGACGACCACACATCACTAGGATGACCACACATCACTAGGACGACCACACATCACATGGACAACCATACATCACAAGGACGACCACACATCACAAGGACGACCACACATCACAAGGACGACCACACATCACAAGGACAACTCCTAAATTTATCGGCACCTAATAGAAACTACACATATTCTTCTTCTACCAATTCTCAACCCCAGCAATGACGAACCCCAGTGGTTGATATGTGCGAGCACAGGTCCGTTAAAGGTGCCTAGCCCACCTAGTGTATACAAGCCACAAACACTTTATGTATTTTACAAATTGGCTCTTTAACATGCCTGGGTACTGTTTTATCAAGGCACTTACGGAAATCGTAAACTTACGAACAAATTTAAAGTCTTTATATTTTGTTTACAGTTATGTAGGGTGGTAAATAGAGCTGCACTATTAACAATGATTCAATTAATTAATACCTACAAACCATGACTAGCTCAAATTTGCAGTTGTAAAAGAATTATAAAGAATTGAAATTTGAACGTAACTTAAAGATTTTCGTAAGTGCTTTGATAAAACAGTACCCTGGTGTATAGTATCGATACTAGGCTTCTAAAAGGTTCATCTCTAGTTAGGTGGGAAACAGCCCGGATAAGAAGGGACTTCGAGATTGGTAGTCTAGAGCATTGCCAAAACTGTCAAAATCAGGGAGGGAACTCTGTAGTAAGAGATTTATTTTTCTTGATGAAAATCTTGGTTGGCTATTTTTAATTAGTAAGATATTTAAAACAATAAGTGGTAGTATAGTGCAAGCGCTAAATTCCCTTGGTATCAGGAGAATGAAATTTGATTGACTGTTTTTAATCGGAAAGTCTTCCCCTGAAAATCAAGGGAGAGAACTCTCTGATTAGTTATCAGTTAGTAAGAGTTACTACCCCTGAAAATCAGGTGAAGAAACTAGTTTTAGTGTAAATATCTTTGAATCAGGGGAGAGCATAATGTCTGACTACTTTTAAGTCATTAAGAGTGACTTCCCCTGAAAATCAGGTGAGGGAACTTAAATTTTAGAGTCACTTCCCTTGAATCAGGGGAGAGATCTCTGTTTGAATAATTTTAAGTCAGCAAGAGTGACTTACCTGAAAAATAGGGGAGGGAACTCAAGTTTTGGAGTAACTTCCCTTGAATCAGGGAAAAAACTCTGTCTGACTAATTTTAAGTCAGTAAGTGTTACTTTCCCTGAAAATCAGGGGAGGGAACTCGGTTATTTTAGAGTTACTTCCCTTGAATCAAGGGAAAGATCTCCGTCTGACTAATTTTCATCAGTAAGAGTGACCTCTCCTCAAAATCAGGGGAGGGTACTCAAGTTTTGGAGTTACTTCCCTTGAATCAGGGGAGATAACTCTCTCTGACTATTTTTTAGTCAGTAAGAGTGACTTCCCCTAAAAATCAGGGAACTCAAGTTTTAGAGTTACTTCCCTTGAATCAGGGGAAAGAACTCTGTCTGACTATTTTGAAGTCAGTAAGAGTGACTTTCCCTTTAAACCAGGGGAGGGAACTCTAAGGTTTTAGAGTTTCTTCCCTTGAATCAGGGGAGAGAACTCTGTCTGACTATTTTTAACAAAGCAAAATGTTGTGGGCGTCCGATTATGTAAAAAAGTAATTTTGTGATTTTTTTTGTCCTAAGGACCTTTTTCCTGCACTCGACGCCATATATTATTCGATTTATTCCAAAGGGCAATTCGACGCTAGGCCTACATGGTTGTTGCTGAAAGGCAGGCTATTCTTACGGGCCCGTCAGAAGAATAGCTATTCAGACTCTCCCGTAAGAAAAGTGAACGTGCCCGCACGTGACTATTCTTGCCTGAATTATCAACTGCAGAGATTGCCCTTTCTCTTGTCTTTGTTTGGTGGGTCAGGAACTACTGCAGGATAGGTGTGTGACTAAATTGTATGTTATTTCAATTGCACGTAAATGAAAAAAAACACATAACTACAATGTTTGATATTTTTTTAAGGATAGGATCAAGCAGAAAACACCGTAGACTAGATCACGATTTGTGAAATTGTTTGAATCATTTAGTCATAACAGAGAAATAAACATCGAACTATTTTCCATAAATTCCGAAATTATTACGAGACAGACAACCGTCCAATCACAAACAAGACAAAACACTGGATTAGCCCCGACCAGCCTGACCGTTTAGCCAATAGCCTTGTGGTCATCTTGTTTATTGTCGCTTAAATTAAAGGTATGTGAATTTATGACGTGATGACGACCTACGTTGGTCAGTGTTGTCATGTTTGATTGATGGCCGTGTAGGCACGAGCCAGTGTAGCCACTAAATATAGCGCATCTATTAACGTCATTGCTAACTATCTATCGTTTAGATAAATCGTTTCACTAAGTATATAAGGCAGACGATGCAGTGGACGTGCATATAGTAAATCAGTTCATTCATTTATAGAGGCTAATATGGATTTTAAATCACCTTCAAGAATTTGTAGATACTTATTTTGTGTCAGCCTAATTATCACATATGGTAAGTCTTTTTTTTCATCACCGAATTGACATTAATAAATAATAGTGTTACTCTATGGTATTTAGGTTTATACCTACATGGCCCCGATCTCCCTAATGAAGATCGCATCTCAAATATTAGCTTGTGTCTTTATGTTAATTTCCATGCGAGGCTGGACTCAAAATAAGCAGCATTAAACAGAAATGTGATTTATTACAGTAAAATTTCAAGAGCTGGAGCTTCAGATTTATCTCAAATCCTGACTTTGATTGTAGCAAAATCTCAATTTGATTTGAGATTTCTACTTGATATGCTTCGGTCCTAGTCACTCATAGTATTAAATCACTATTGCGAACGCCGCTGTTGCCAGAACAACTTGTCAATCGTTTCTATCAATATTTCATTTTCATCAAATGCGTTGTGCAATAGATCTTTTCTGAGCTATTTATAAAGCGATTCGGTACAGCTTTTGTTTCGTTAATGAAACCTAAACTTAAATATTAATTTAATTTAATATTACTAATTTTGAACAATAATGACTTCTCTTTTTCTTACCAGTGTTCGCACAGCCTCCGCCTCCACCGGAAGTGCCGACAGATCAGGATAAAATTCGGTTAAATCCTACGATACCAGATCAAACAAACACAGCCGCCAATGTCATGGTCCTACCCGATTGTACGGACATTATATGTACGATGGAATATATTCCTGAAGAATGCAGTGTAAAACCGGTGCTGACACGGAATGGTGTCAACTGTACAGGGTGCAGCCAATGGAAAGAGATCTGTAAGAGAGACCAAACTGAGACACAGACAGTCATGCCAACAGATGTCGCCTGCCCCATCGCATCTTGTCCAAACATTAAAATTCCGCCAGAGTGCGTGATACGGGAGACCTATTTGTATTTAGGAAAGACGTGCGATAAATGTCCAACACGTAAAGCTAATTGCCCTTCAAACGTTATTGCTACCAATGAAGTCAGTTGTCCTGTTCAAGCATGCACTCTACAATTGATTCCGAAAGAGTGTAGAGAAGTTCCAATTTTTGATCACAATGGAATTACTTGTAACGGTTGCCCACAGTGGCGACCTGGATGCCAACCTATGGGACAAGGAGGTCGGTTTCCACGTATAGCTTGTCCTTTGATCCGCTGTGATACGTACGTACCTGATGAATGCCGCATTGTACAGGAATATGAATACGGTGGTCAAATGTGCAAGAAATGTCCAACATGGCGTGAGGGCTGCAGAGTGGCAGAGAGGAGTGCATTTATGACAGGATCAGTATGGGGTGGGGCTGTAGATCACAATGGAAATCAAGTTAGACAAACACTATGTCCAAGATTTCCTTGTCGTGAACTTAATGTTCCATCGAATTGTATTCAAGAACAACCGTTTGAATACAGAGGCGTACCTTGTTTTAAATGCCCCACAGTACGTCCTGAATGCATGTCAGCCAGAAATATCGAATTAAACCAAGCTACACCAGTGCCAGAGTTGCCATGTCCATTATTGAAATGTGAGAGACGATTTGGTGTCCCGGCAGACTGTTATCAACCGGAACAATACATGACGAGAGGAAAGGTTTGTCAAGGATGTCCGTCTATAAAACCAGAATGTCGAATGGTTGAAACTCCGCGACCAATCATTGCAGTAGATCCCATGGTGACAGGTCGTCCAGATACGTCAGACATCCCGTGTCCCAGGATTGGTTGCCCGCTTATTTACATACCACCGGAATGCCGAGAAGAAACTAGTTACCAGGTCAATGGCAGATCATGTCCAGGTTGCCCGGTATACAGAGAAGGATGTATGCCTAGATTGGCCAGTCCAATCCCGACTCCTAATACACTGTTCCCGGAAATACCTGCACGCGTTACAGAGGTACAATGTCCGACCAGAGCATGTCCGACGAATGATATACCATCAGAGTGCCGTATAGAAACGCCATACCAATATCAAGGAAGAACGTGTTATGATTGTCCAAAATGGCGGGAAAGTTGCACACAGCGACAAAATGTTGGCGGCGTCCAAAATGTGGCATGTCCTATGTTCGGTTGTAACAGAATGTACATTCCTCCCGAATGTCGGGAAGAAAAAACATTCCAGATACGTGGAGTTACCTGTAAAATGTGTCCCCAATGGCGGGAAGGGTGTATTCCGTCTGGAGAACGGCTTATCATTGACCCAACTCGCCCGCAATCAACAACACGTGCACCACCAGTTGTTAAAACACCAGCTCCTGAAATGGCTTGTCCAATGGTACCATGCCCAAGGATATATATTCCTGAACAATGCCGACTGGAACAGCCTTATGATTTCGAAGGGAAGACTTGTTATAAATGTCCAACATGGCGGGAAAGTTGCAGGAAGTCAAACAATGGCCAAGCTGTTTCCACTACAAAAGCACCAACCGTACAAGATTCTGGTTTTAAGATACCGACTAACTCACCATCGCTGACTGATTTTAAAGGCGTACTTCCGGTAAACAGGATCATAGATTCTGTGAATGCTGCAACCTGTCCACCATTAAGATGTCCTGAAATGTTCATACCGTTCATGTGTATGGAAGAAACCACATACGTATACCAGAGACGTACTTGTCGTGGATGCCCAAGATGGCGGTTAGGATGTAACGCACAAACCAACGTACCTTTAAACACAAACCCCAATGGGTAAGTTAAACATCAGTTACATGTTTGATATCTTGTTCAATGTTCACTTGTATAATACTTTTAACATCTGAAACAATTTTAAGTGTTTAAGCTCTGCGTTCAACGAAAAATTACGTGACGTACGTTTCGTACCTGTTTCGTTCCTGTTGCGTACCAGGTACGAAACGTGTGTCATGTAATTCTTCCGTTGAACGCAGGGCTGGAAGAGAGCCCAACGTAACAACTTTCTTTACAATCTAAGCTTAGTGAGCGAGCTAGTATTTTCCAACGCTAGGTCTGTTTCATTGACATAAATTCCGTCCTTTGTAAAATACTGTTTTACTGCGAAGGAGTTGAGTGCATATTATTCTTTTATTATGGTATTATTTTCTCGAATTCACTGCTTGAAAGCTTTGGCAAATATTTTTAAGTACATCTTTATGATTTTTATTACAGAATTCTATCGTTTAGTCTCTTCAATGAGTTGTTCGCCACGTGAGGTAAGCCAGGGAACAATATTGATGTGTTGGAGAGAGCAACCAAACAACAAATCTATATAGACGAGGTGTAGTTCCTGGCCACATAGTGCCGATCGGCGTTTTATGTAGACATTTCTACAAGATGTACACGTGTACGTTTATGTAGACATTTCTACAAGATGTGCACATACACGTGCGCGTTCATGTGAACGTTTCTACAAGATGGGTGTGTTTATTGGAACATTTGTACAAGACTTGCGTGTTTTTGTGACCTTTTATCTAAGATGTGTGCGTTTATAATATGGACGTTTAAAACTACAAGATTAGTGCGTTTCTGTGAACATTGATACAAAAGTGTGCGTTTATGTGGACATTTCTACAAGATATATGCGTTTATGTGAACTTTTCTACAAGATGTGCGCGTTCGTGTGAACATTTCTACAAGACATGCGTGTTTATGGGAACATTTCTACAAGGATTGTGTTGTTTTTGTGACCATTTATGTAAGATGTGTGTGTTTATGTGGACGTTTCTACAAGATGTGTGCGTTTATGTGGACGTTTCTACAAGTTGTGTGCGTTTATGTGGACGTTTCTACAAGATGTGTGCGTTTCTGCGAACATTTCTGGAAGATTGTGCGTTTATGTGGATATTTCTACATAATGTGTGCGTTTATGTGAACTTTTCTACAAAATGTGTGCGTTCATGTGGACATTTCTTTAAGATACATGCGTTTATGTGAACTTTTCTACAAAATGTGTATGTTGGAACATTTCTGCAAGACGTGTATGCCCTATAGTGGATGTGACCCCATAGTATAGAATAATACATGGGACAAGCATCCATATCGTCGAAATATGTTCTGTATGTTAGAAATCCATATATTCTTACTTACGTTAAATTTGTCCGACATGCTATTTGTGCACGTGTATATATTGGCGATGTCCTGTAAGGTCATCATGTTGGATTTGTTATTATGACTACATGCATCGTGTGTATTGTATGAGCGCATGTTTGGTACAATAATACATTTCTGTTTTATATTTTTTATGAAGACAATATGTATTTATTGTCATTATATTGTATTACTTTTTCGTAAAAATGTCGTATCATTTTAAATCAATAAATGTACTACTTAAATATTGTTTTTCATAGTTTCCTTTAGCTATTTATGTAGAGCTTATACTCTCCATACATGTGTACATTCATATGCCGGTATGCATGAAACACATACACATTTATGCTATATAAGACATTACTGTTACTACCTAGTAATTGGCCCTAATAACCAAATGAATGTTTCACTTATAAGACGATTGTTTCAGGAGAGTGACGGACCTAGGGCTTAGTGGGTTGCAATTAAACACTGTCCCATAAAAGGAGTAGCATATCCAGGCGATGGTCTGAATAACATGGTGTATAACGTGGAAGTTACTGCACGACTTTATCAGAAAGGCCTTTGGAACAAATGTTTAGAGTACCACGCACAGACAGTACTTCAGTCACATGGACGCTTCTCATGCTATACTTGGCCAACCTATCCGTGTTCTATATAGTATAGACCAAGGTAGCTTTATATCAGCCCTGCGTTCAAGGAAAAATCACGTGACGCACGTTTCGTACCTGTAACGTACCAGGTACGTAACGTGCGTCACGTTATTTTTCCTTGAACGTAGAGCAGTACAGTTAGGGCGACTTCGGAACGTCGTGGCCTGGGATCGAACCAGTAACTTGATGTACCCGATGTGGATGTTCTATCCACTCGACTGTCGGGACCGGTTCCTGATTCACAAAATACATGAATACATACATGTAGCAATACTTGCATTGAAAATCACATCAGTCTTGTATTTAAAAAAAAACAGTCAAGAAATTGATAAAACAAAATTATGTAAAACAATTATAATTGTCGATATTTTTCAGTGTACAATTTGTATATGAAGTCTCGACTATTCACGGTTAGTGTCAAACCGCTCATACCAAGTCGTTACAAGATGGGAATACACAATCTCTGATCGAAACGAAAGTATATACCCGAGGCGGTGTATCAATCTAATTACAAGGAAATTATCAATTTATGACAGAATTATACTGCGTTCATTGACAACCTGTCAATTAATTTTAACATTTAAATTATTTTATATTGACATTCAATTATTTATCAATTAGTGCACGTTTTATTCAGGTACACGAGGCTTGTTTATTCCGGAAGAACTTATTTACTTCTATTTGAGTCATATTTTTGACCAATCAGATCAGACAAGGAAAACAAAACTTTAGCGGAAGTAACTTTGTCTTCCGACTTGCGGCGCTATCTTTTTGGCGAAATTGTCAGTAAAGTTGAAGTGTACAAGGGTCATTCAATATACAGAATAATGCCAACTATCTCATAAGTTCTTAAGTACAATATTGATTGTTTAAGCATCGACATAATCATTCAAAGTAATTTAACTTTCCTTGTGAAAATGATCGACAATCTTCATATCTCCTATTCACGCTACAAGGCAACTACGCACATATCATGGGGGGAAATATGTGCACTTTAATATTTTAACTTAAGTCAAATATTTAAGTTTTTTTCTTAAGATGAATTGTGAATACCAACCCTGATACCATAACTAAGTTTAAAAAACATTTATTCATGCTGGCATCGACCTTTCATGTTATGAGTGAAATGACATGATCATCGTCAAAGACCTTGGACTAGGTTACTGCCTGCTTAGAGGATAAACGCATAGAAGTCAATATGCTCGGAAAAGCGATGTCATATGATGTCATATTGGTGATTTAATAATGGGTTATACAATAATAAATGAACACTTACTTTTATGATTTATTGCATAGAAATGTCCTAATATGATATTATATTTATGAAAGCTACGATAATGATGAACTCGCGTAGATAAGTATGTCCATTTCAGAAAATTGATGGAAACCTGGCTCATTCGGGGCATCGACTCCATTGTGTTTCAGGAATGGATATATGTCAGTATTAACTATCTGTATGGTTGCCATTTATTCCCTTGTCCCAAGGTAAGTTAGTATGGGTCATCAAATGGGTACTCTTGATGTCCAATTGTTCTGAAATATAGCAATAACATATTTAACACCCCTTGCATTCCCAGTATAATTTTTTGCATTGTGATTTGGTAAACATATAGATCACAACACTATGGACAAAGCAAATCTGCAAAATGCAGTCATATTATCAGGACATTTCTATAATGTAATCATGAATATTCAGGGAAACATTGTTTATATATATGTTATAACTTCCAGCTAAAGTTTGAGTAATATCGAGCTGATCATAACAAAATTATAAGCATTTTCTCGTTATATATTGATCATCCCTCGTATATAGTCATAGAACAAGATATCGTGGCTACATTTAGGTCAGTCATAATATTGACAATAAGCTGTTTTAACTTTCCCTCTGTGGCATTCGTTTGCACATTATCAAAATCAAGTATGGTGCTTGAATTCTGTCATATCGTCATTTTGTATGTAGTATTTCGGCTCATGACATCGTTGTCATATTACACACAAAGTGGCAAAACAACTAGATAGGTTAAGTAGGTCGAGGTGATAGGTCATTATTACTATATGTCATGCTAACGCACAACAAGCGACACTATATGCGCTTGTGTGGAGGCTATATAATACCAGAAGTATGATAAGACAGTATTATAAAGATAATTAATTTGTTAATGCTTATGACGCTATCACACTGCAACATTATTAACGTATGCCTGGCGTATTCAAAGTATATACAAGCCGCGACATGCGCTGGAGATGAACTAAAAACAATGTGCGGCCACTGGCACTCGACCAGACAAACTATTTATAAATAGCCGTGGCCTATAATTTATATAATATTATAAATATAGATTATAGGCCACGGCAATTGATAGAATTGTTTCTCTGGTGGAGTGTCAGTGTGTGCGGCCCCATTTGGACGTATACGCAATGTTTGCCATTAGTAGGCATGTGACCACACTACTACGTACTTATGATACGTCACAGGCGTTCTCGTCTTGTTCAATTTTTATGGATTCTGTATTATGATAGTACGGTATATGGTTATATATGTATTGTGAGTAAAATAATTACATTTATTTGTTGTGTGGTCAATATGACATAGATTTACCAAAAACGCTTTTATCATAGCGTTGTAGTGTGACAGTGCCATTGAATTATTACACTTACATAGGTTCTTTGTAAAACCTCATATTTCTATCCAGTGCTTTGATTTGTGTCATTTCTTCTTCGGTAAGATCAAAGTCAAACAGCTGAAAGTAGACACCAGTTTATTTTGCATACTTTTATATACAATATTCACAACGAAAAACCAGTTGCGTTGAAGGCAGCTTTGTTCATTGATGGCAGATTAGAAATATTTATTCGCGGGTTTGGTAGAATATGATTTTACTATGTTTGTTTTCGTTTTTCTTTGAATTTTAGCGTAACTAAATTCGGTTACTATGACTACTGTTATAGCAATAACCCAACAATTTACCAGGTTTGCCAGCCCACATTCGTCCATAACATAATGAGCAACTGACACGTAATAGTCTTACATTATACATAGCATGTTATCCTGTCTCCTTACCTTTTATAAGTATCAGCTAAAACATCGCACACCAGTTCATTGAGTCAGAATACAAGACAATTTGCTTTGATACTTTAACATAAAGTTCACATCAACAAGACCCCATAAAATAAAGGTCCATTCTTGCTGTTTTACTTAAGATTGTCACAAGGATATTAGTAATCTCTACTACTTTGAATTCAGTTTAAAATGGATTCCTTTGTAGAAATTCATTGTTTAAGACCGTGAGTATGGTTTATGAGTGTAACTTACATTAATATTTTGTTGAATTCTTGACGGGTTTATACTTTTAGGTATTACAGCTACACCAGTCTGAAGATGGTATCTCAATACAACCTGAAAATTAAAATATATTTTTATGATCTATGTTTTGAATGTTTGGGGTTTAAGTCCCGCGGACAGTATTGTAGTCAGATGGAGAGCACTGTATACTTCGTCACTTTTTCCCAACAGTCGTGAAGCATCGGTTATTTCCGTAAATAAACCAGAGGTCTATTGCAATGCATTAAAGTCCGAGGTAATCAGAATATTGCATTTGCATTTCGTCCGTGGTGATCAGAATGATTACCTGTCTACCACCTGCAATACTGATCAACCAATCATTGAGCTCGCCTTACACACTGAGCACCAAGCAAGAGAGCTACGCAGGCACAGTTTTACCGAATATTGTATGTCCCGGTCTGTGATCAAACCCGCAACCTCCCATGATCCAACAATTTTTCAAAATATTCAGATTGTGTAATATATAATACATTTGCCACGGCTTTAAATATGTGCAGTATAAATAACATAAATTGTATGTTATTGGTACATTACCTGGGCAACAGATTTTCCTTTTGATTTGGCTATTCCTTGCAACACTGGATCTTCGAATGTGCTTGGTTCATGAGCCTCGCGCCTGAAATCATTAAATAATTTTACTTAAAACCTGCTCCATGACGGTGTACCGAACGTGTATTTTCAGAAAGTTTTTTATATATACAACCGATTCATGCAATTATACCGGTAGGTTATATGATAAATATGTTGCTACATTTTGAAATGTGCAATATTATCATTTTGAATTCAGCATGACTATTATTTTGTAAATACATTTGTACGTGTATAATGTTGTTCTTAAGGTTTCGCAATGCTTTAAACAGTAAATCATATCTTTTTCGAGTTAAACAATCTTACAATGATGTCATCACAATATATATGCTATACGGTACTCAGTCTTACAGTGGGGTCTGGTCCACCTGAGAAGCGGGGGTTTGTGAGTTCTATTTCAGGTCGTTACGTAAATCAATGTTGTTAAAGCGGTAAATGTAGTACACTTTTATGAAAAGCTTCTCGCTCAGCGTATCCATTCAAGTACATAACTAATTGACATAGTAAATAGTAAAGTAGGCCTACCCAGTTATAGTCTATTATCAAATTTGCGTTCGTTCAACCAACTTTACATTTAAACTCTGCAAGTCAAATGTTACACTAGGAAGCTGGCTTTTGACCCACTAAGGTACCCATTTACACTGATCTGAATGAAGTGGAGCTATGAGGGTCATTATTTTGCTCCTAGCAAGTGGTCAAGTGTATACGGGGATGGAAATGGGACCTCTCGATTTTGAAGCGCGCCCTACCTCTAGGCGACCGCTCCCCATTTGGACGAGATAAAGGGTTGTCTCCACATGACAAAAATACAAAGGTACTGGTACTGTACCACCCCGATCATATTCCATATTCTTACTGCCCTGCTGGGGTTTCAATGACACAAGAACAATAACTTACCACGGACGGAAAGGGGCTCCGAGCGGGGCGTACGCTGTAACTGCTAACCCCTTCTCTTTACAGTAGTTCCTCAAACGCTCATTTGAAAAGTACGGTGATATCTCAATCTGAAAAAGGATGACACGTCGACTTGATGTTTAATGTATCAAATAGACACATGTATTCAACGCTCGTCTATGTCATTCAACTTTCAGTTGTGTTTAGTGCCTTTTGTCTTCTCCAATCTTTGTCCTTGTGACCTGAGCTTGTAATACATGTACTAGTATGTGTGCCCTTTTATGCCTTCTGTGTTCTACTGTTTCTTTTGCATGCTGCCCTTCCTGTCCGATTTGTTGGTAACTTTTCAGTGCAATTATGAATAATACAGAAAAAATATAACAAACGATTTTCGTTCACTACGTAGCTAAATGTAGTTGAACATTGCTCCACTCTTTCAGGCGATAATTCTGATCATCTCGGCCTTTATGTATTGTAATAGAGGCAAGCGGAGACAAACGGTAATGGCCGAATATTCACGATTAGCATTATACATACATGTGTATGATGCTTTACGTCCCGGAAATCTATCCTCAAAAAATCTAAATAATTAACATTCGGTGGTATGGTATTTCTCGGTGGAAACTATAAAGAGAGGCAATTCAATAGCTTACCTGCATGTTGCTTGGTTTAATGGTACAACATGCTAATATTCTATCAGTTTGTCGTTTGTTGAAGTTTGAAATACCGATATTTTTAGCCAGACCAGCTTTGACACAAGCTTCCATCTCCTGCAACAGAAACAACTTGTAATTGTTGAAGTTTATCCTTTCCATGTGCATGTTTAAAAAAGCGGTCCTTTATGGGATCATAGTAACTAAAGCATCCGTAAATTAAACCATTGGAATAAAAACGCAACAGAAAATATAGCGTACGTCGCATTATTCCGGCATGGAGAAACTATAAAAACTACAATGTATATATTATAGTAATAATAATTGTATAATAATATATACATGTATATAAATAATCTAGACGACACCATTTAACAGAAACATTTTTTTTAACAATAAGATATGGACGGCCTTTACCAACTCTTGCTAACGCGGGTGAAATTTTTTAATCCTGCTCTAAATATAAGACACGAGCATACCTATATATGTCTTCTAGAGGATAACATGCCCACGCTATAATACCTACCTTCCATACGTCTTCTAGAGGATAACATGCCCACGCTATACTACCTACCTTCCATACGTCTTCTAGAGGATAACATGCCCACGCTATACTACATACCTTCCATACGTCTTCTAGAGGATAACATGCCCACGCTTTACTACCTACCTTCCATACGTCTTCTAGATGATAACATGCCCACGCTATACTACCTACCTTCCATACGTCTTCTAGAGGATAACATGCCCACGCTATACTACCTACCTTCCATACGTCTTCTAGAGTATAACATGGCCACGCTATACTACATACATGTACCTTCCATACATCTTCTAGAGGATAACATGTTTACGCTATACTACATACCTTCCATACGTCTTCTAGAGGATAACATGCCCACGCTATACTACATACCTATCATACATCTTCTAGAAGATAACATGTCCACGCTATATTACATACCTTCCATACATCTTCTAGAGGATAACATGCCCACGCTATACTACCTACCTTCCATACATCTTCTAGAGGATAACATGTACATGCTATACTACATACCTTCCATACGTCTTCTAGAGGATAACATGCCCACGCTACACTACCTACCTTCCATACGTCTTCTAGAGGATAACATGCCCACGCTATACTACATACATGTACCTTCCATACGTCTTCTAGAGGATAACATGTTCACGCTATACTACATACCTTCCATACGTCTTCTAGAGGATAACATGCCCACGCTATACTACATACATATCATACTTCTCTAGAAGATAACATGTCCACGCTATACTACATACATTCCATACGTCTTCTAGAGGATAACATGCCCACGCTATACTACCTACCTTCCATACATCTTCTAGAGGATAACATGTCCACGCTATACTACCTACCTTCCATACGTCTTCTAGAGGATAACATGCCCACGCTATACTACATACCTTCCATACGTCTTCTAGAGGATAACATGCCCACGCTATACTACCTACCTTCCATACATCTTCTAGAGGATAACATGCCCATGCTATACTACCATCCTCGTTCTTTGGTGCAATAACTTCACCGCTAAAATCTTGATCCTAAATAAACATAAAAACAACAAAATTAAAGAAAGGAATATATAACTGGCAAAGCAGTCACACTCAAACTGTGTATGTAACCACAACGAACTGGCATTAAACAAAATCGCTTAGCTGTATTTCATGTCATGTAAAAAACACTTGTAATAGGAAAACTACAAAAAACGCATTACAATGCCCCCTCGCACACACACAAGGATTATATCTGCTTACAAACATCAGGAGTTGAGGTTATAAAAGACACATAAGGACTAAAAGAAGTCTTGCACAAATGATGTTAACATTATCCATCGAAATCAAATGAAAGCGAACTAAATAATAAATTGCCTAGCTCGTACATCTAGCATTTACCATCCTAGTGTCATGCACTAGTATACAATTCTATACCTCTGAGCAAGTTCTGAGTGTGCTTCGGTGATACTAATATGTACAAAATGAGGCATAACAATGATAAGCGACATTTATTTTCAAACGTACCTTGAGAGCGGTTGGCCAATGTATAAGGAACATATCAACATAATCAGTTCGAAGTTGCTTCACGGATTGTTTCAGTTCCTCCACGACTAACTTTGGATTGTGATGCGTGTCCCACAACTGAATATATAACAAGTAAGTGTTCATTCTTTAACGTTGATACAGTTGTTACTATCAGAATACACAACGTACATGTATAATAATCATGAAGGATACAACTACTGTTATTGTGGATGTAAATCACAAATGTATTACTTAGTAATGTATTCAATATTTGGATATTCATGATTAACAAAATAATTATCTGAGTGTACTATGTACATAGAGAAGGTTATGCAGCGATCATGTTTAGCCGCAACGGATATGACGTTATGAAAGCTGGTACCCAGTTTTTCTACAGTTGTAAGGTCATATCCGTTGCGGCTAAACATTGCCGCTGCACAACCTTCTTTCTATATAGGTTTGAAACCAAGTACCTATGGCTATACATGAGTCACATTTAAATAATATTTCTCTCAAATGGTCCCCGGTTTATGGCGAAATCAACATATGCTCATTCAAGGTACCACCATTTCTATTACATTGATTATTTAGTTTGTTCAAAATAGACGTATAGTCCGTTTACCCATGTCTGTCACTTATACATAGGCGGATCCAAGGGGGGGCGGACCCGGCGTACGCCCCCCCTAAAATCGTCGGAGCCTAGGTAATTTATCATATTTTGGATGTTAGAACAATATTGATATGCAATTTTTTTCGCTCCCTTCGCTCGCGTCAATAAAACAATAATCAATTTATTGGTTTTAAAGTGAACTTAATGCTGTATGGAAGCAAAAAGATATGGCTGATTGGTAGCATGGTGCTAAACATCGGCTACAGAGATTCTTGCACATTAAAAAAAGATATCTCAGAATGCAGCTTAGAACGTCACGAGGCAGAAAGCAACTGGACCCCCTAGTCGCTGGATCCCAAGTATTTCACATTTCCACTTGAACAAAAGTGAAGCCCTGGAGTTCGCAGGGTATGCTGCTCAGATAGACTGTGCATTTTTTCTTCGTGACGTATTCACACCAGCTATAATCAGTGAATATTATCCAGTCGATTATCATTAGTCCTGGCTATATAAACAACGATTTTTCCTGCTCGTTTCGCTCGCTGTAGATCTACGCAAGTTTTCGATTTATCAATGAGTTTGTTGGGTATGCTGCTCAGATAAACACTGATTTTTTCCAATTCTTACAATTACTAAATCAGTGAATATTACCAAGTGATAAGTGTGTGGTGTATGCTGCTGAAATAGATGATTGCATTTTATTCTTGCTTGCTCCGCTCGCACAACCGCCATCAGTTAAGTGTGTCAAGTAGGGAATGAGTATGCGGGATATGCTGCTCAAATAAGTAATGCTTATATTCTTGCTCGCCTTACTCTCACATTAACTTTATCAATGATTATTATAAGATGAAGAGAAATTGTGTGGAATGCTTCTCAGAGATACATTTTTTCTTGCTCGCTTCGCTCGCACATTTCTTTGAGGGGGGGGGGGTCAATACATGAATGTACGCCCCCCCTAACGCCAAATCCTGGATCCGCCCCTGTTATATTCACACATTGCAATTTCATATGAAGTATGACACATAGTATTTTTATTGTTTTAAACACTGTTAGAATTGGAGAAATAGGCAGTGAAAGCTAATACCTTATTTACTAAGCCACATACTTATGTATATAATGTCTATTATAATTGAAATAATACATCAATAAGAGAAATTGCAATGTTTATATACGGCCAAATGCTTATTATTTGCATATGATGTTCGCGGACATGATGTCATATCGTTAGGTCATCGTGATACAAATTGACGAAGTTTTGGCGATTTTTGATAAAAAATATTGACACAGCTTGTTTATGCATCCCGCTGTCTTGCTTTGGACGCAACGTGTGACACCGTTTTTTGACGTCACTTTCTTTGACGTAGTATATATTTCTTATAAAAAAGATATTCTTTAAATATGTACATAAGAACGAAGCTCCATGTATGCTTTTTCCGTCGATATACAGGACTTGATAGTAGTACGTTATTTATATGAATTAGGCACATTAATTCAAGGCATTACGATCGATTTATCGAAAAGACACCAGTTTCGTGCGTAATGTCACAATGATGCGTAAACGAATGACTGACCTGGTTAACGCGTTATATAAATCATGACATGACCACGTGACAACCAATCGTGTTACCTTTGTGGTTATGAACATGTCTTCACGTTTTACAACACCATCTTTTATCTTCTTTTCCAATCCTCTTCCGATCCCGCACTGGGTTCCATAGTTCCATGCGCAGTCAATATGGCGGTACCCAGCATCGATGGCTGCACACGCAGCGGCCTCAACTTCACTATCGGAACCCTGAACACAGACAGTAAAAACATAAGTTAGGTAAGGGTTTTTTAATTTACTCAGACTTTGGTGATGAGGAGGGAAAAATAAAAGCTCCCAAAATATAGCTACCACGCTGTTGATGGTGGACTAGTCAATGACAGACCGACATAAAGCAATCAACACCAGTGTTAGTTTTCAAGAAAACAGTCAGTTTATTTTAAGGCTAGTACATTGCACAGAAACACTTATAAAAACAGCTTGTCATAACAAAATAATGAAATAATAAAACAAGGTGGGTACATTAACATCAAATTACAATACATGAATACAATTGTATATGCAATTTTCGTTTTTCATTTTTTTTTTTTGAAAATGACAAAAAAATGAGTAGGAGGGTCCAAGTAACGATAAACCAAAGAACTCTGACCTTAATTAAGCATCGATGCGTGTATGACGTTCATGGTTTTAGTGAAACGTGTCCCTTCTTATAAGGAAAGTGGTACATGCATTTTAACCATTAGATCTATATACATTGTACATAGTGATCGGCCCTTGTGATCTATTGGTTAAATAAAATGCGCACGCAGATCAGGCTTAAGACGCTGTGAGCTTTTCCGGCCGCAAAGTATACCTTTGTTAAATAAATAAATACCGTACTTGTACACATTTAGTATGCATGATCATATTATTTCATGTCAACGATACAGCGTAAAGGTATCATTGGGTTGCAAAAATGTGTCATATTCGGGACTCCATACTTTTGACCTTATCTCTATGACCTTATTTGTCTAACCAGATTATTCGCAAATTGATATGGTTATCACGGCAGGAAGACGATACTCTAATTTATTGTACAGGAGTTAGAAAAAAAGAGTAAATAAGGCCAAGACAGAATTCTAGATTGGTGTCTTAGCCATGTATAATTTTGTGACAAATTAATGTAGTCTTAGCTGTCTTACAACTAAGTCTTTATGTTGCATGAATGATTGTTCATGTATTATACTAGTATTTTGTCTTCAAATCAGCACGTGCACATCTGGTACTGTTTTATCAAAGCACTTACGGAAAAATTAAACTTTCATTCAAATTCAAATTCATAATAATTCTTTAAAACCTACACACTGGGCAGATATATGGTTTCTAGGAATTAATCAATTATTAATATCTAACAGTCTTTTGTCATAATTTGTAGCTGTTAGTTTAAGAATGTCGTAAGTGCTTCGATAATACAGTACCCAATGGTATAAGGTTTGAGACGGACTTGAAACTTTTAGCCAAGACCTGTAATTTTCATTGATGATTGTTTTTCTCAACTGGTTGTCAGAGTACCGAGTTTTGCCGAACGCTGCCAAGTAGTTACTACATCTACATCATACACCCAACCGTCGATTACCGACTATTACAGGGTGGCGCTGTCAGAGAAAAACAGTTATTAAAGAAATATGTATGTTACAAGTGTTAAAAGTGTAAAAGATAAAAGACAGTATGTTACAGTTAAAATAGACAGTTCATTTACAGTTCTACAGCCGCCAGCCGGTCTCTAAAGACATCTAGGCTGGGGCTGGATTTGACCAAGGTTGGGAGGGAGTTCCAAAGTCGGATAGTCCTAGGGAAGAAGGAGTTAGAGAAGTATTGGGTGTGAGATTGAGGGATTAGGTAATTGAGATTTCTGGTTGGAATAAGATGAGATGAATCGACTGCAACTGTTTGGGCCCTTATTTTATAAAACATTAGGAGAGAGTTGATGGATCGTCTATGTTGGAGGGTTTTCCATTCAAGGGAATTTAACATCTGTGTTACACTGCTGGTGTAGTGGTAGTCATTCATAACATACCTGGCTGCGGACCTTTGGACTTTTTCGATTTTGTTAGAAAGATTTTTTTGCCAGGGATGCCAGATACTAGAACAGTATTCAAGTTGTGGTCGGACATATGTGTTGTAAGCAGCAATTTTTACTTTTTGGTTGGCAGTTTTTACGTTGCGTTGTATGAAGCGGAGAGAGGAGGTTGCTTTAGATGTTACATTATTAATGTGTTTAGACCAATTTAAATCTTTTGATATTGTTACACCTAAATATTTTGCTTCGTCACAAGTTTTTAGTTCAGTGTTGTGGAGTTTGTAAGGGAAAGTCGTCGGATGTTTCTTTCTGGAGATGCGTAGTATCTCACATTTGTCCGGGTTAAACTCCATGGACCAGGTTTTTTCCCAGGCTTCAAGGCTGGCAAGGTCTTGCTGAAGGGATAGGCTGTCTGACATGGAGTTTATTGTGAGATATATAATAGTGTCGTCTGCAAACATTCTTGCATTGGACTTGACAGAGTCGGGCAGGTCATTAATGTAGGCCAAGAATAGGCAAGGTCCCAGGACGGATCCCTGCGGTACTCCGGATAGTACCGGGAGCTCGCTGGAAAGTTGACCGTCGACGGCAACTTTCTGGGATCTATTTGACAGAAAGGATTTGACCCAGCCGGTGATTTGGGGGTTAACTCCAAGGCATTCCAGTTTGTGTATTAGTTTACTGTGATCGACTTTATCGAATGCCTTGGAGAAGTCCATGACGGCAACATCTGTCTGTTTGCCCTGTTCGGTGTTATTGAACAAGTCCTTAGTAAAGTTAATTAGTTGGGTCTCACAGCTGTGACCTGATCTGAAACCATGCTGAAACTCACTGAGGAGTTTATGTTCGTCAAAGTAGGTCATGAGGTTGGAGACAACAATATGTTCAAGGAGTTTAGAGGCTATGCAGGTAAGGGAAATTGGGCGGTAATTACTAGGTTTTGATTTGAGACCCTTTTTGAAAACAGGGGCTACTGTGGCTTTTTTCCAATCGCTTGGTACAAGGCCGCTTTCAAGAGATAAGCTGAATATGTGGGCAAGCACCGGGGCGATTTCATGATGGAGCTCTTTCAGGATACGAGGAGATATCTCATCAGGACCTGAGGCTTTATGAGGGGATAGTCCAAGGAGTAGTTTTTTCACACCTTCTGTGGTGACCTGTATTTTGTCCATTGCTGGGACAGGGGGAGAGATAATTCTGGAACACAGCTGCTTTAGACTGAAGGGCTGGGGTGGGGAAAACACAGATTCGAACTGTTTGTTTAGGATATTAGCCTTAATGACTGGGTCTGTATGTGTTATACCATTTGATTTGAGGGGGGCTACGCCAACATTTTCTTTTTTATTATGCTTAATGAAGCTGTAAAATTTCTTATTCTTTCCTGGTTGTGAGTCGTGTTCGAAAATTACACTCTCCATGTATGACCAGTATTGTGATCTGATTTTATTTTGAATTGAGGACTTGAGAGATTTAAATCTTTGTTTAAGGGATGGTTTGGGACATTTGCGCAGCTTCTGGTAAAGCTTATCACGCTTGCGTATGAGCCTGGTGATACTGGGCGTTAACCAAGGTAGGTCTGCACGAGGTTTAGATATTTTAGTGGGGATGTCTATATACTACTGATAATTTTACTTATAAGGTTCGGTTACAACGTACGGTGGTCATTTAAAACAAACAGCGTTCCAATGTGACCGAGGTATGTATTCCTGTGTGACCGAGGTATGTGTTCCTGTGTGACCGAGGTATGTATTCCTGTGTGACCGAGGTATGTGTTCCTGAGTGACCGAGGTATGTATTCCTGTGTGACCGAGGTATGTGTTCCTGTGTGACCGAGGTATGTATATGATACAGGATTAACAGACAACTAGAAAGTAGAAAAAGTATACACACTGTCTTTCAATTCATACAATTTACAATGATGAAATACGTTATTACAATCTCTCAGTAACCATGGTAACAGGCCGGTTTCAATTTGACTCATTTATCGTGTTTAGGGGGCCATTTCAGTGAAATATACGGAACGATCAGTTGTGTTTGGTTGATGCATTACATAGGGATTATCAGTTAAATGAATTATTTGAAAAAAAAAACTTATTTGAACAAGTGCAAAGAAAGCAGCTAACCGTTGCAACTTTCAACATATGGATGTCATTACCGGTGGAATATAACCTGTACGTATCAGGAATCAAACCAGGATAAAACCACTGAGCTAACTCTTCAGTTATATCTTTCACAACGAATAGTAAATTTCGTGTTTTGTGCCATGAAACTAAAGGAAAACGATTCCATGCACCACACAAAAATAATAAATCGCTCGGTGATTTCCGTTTTTCTCCGATTAATATACATTTTTATTGCAATGTATAAAGGCATTGGTGATCAGAATGAACGAACGAACAATTTAACATGGTTAATATAATTCGCAACAGACACGTGGGCAAAAGCACTTTCCTACGTTGACGAATAGAGCTGAATTAAATTTGAAATGGTTTCGTTAATACTGCATACAATTTCACATTTAAACATTGCATGACATGCACCATGAATACAAACGTCATATTCGACAAAGCCATGCATATCGAATTAATCGATATTTCAAGAACATACCCTCGTTAAAAATGAGTACAACTCACCAACTCTCCAAACACGGTCCACGTACCAAGTCCTACAGATGGTATAGATCCAGTCCCATTGCTTAATGGAATCTCACGCAAAGACATGTTTTCTGTATACTAATTCCTTGCTTTTCCTATACCCAAATAATTCAACCGTCCTGCACAATGAATGAGCGTTGGTATATGTCTCAAGGTTATGAGAAACTAAAAGCGTCTTGGTTTTCGACATTATCAGTTGATAATACAATTTACTATTCGCAGTACTCTTAGCTGATAACGATGATACAATTTTAAACGAACGCTTCATTCACATGTTGAAGATGATCTTTCTTGGTGTAGTATAATACGGCAAATTTGACACGATTTTCGACCTTTTAAGTGTAATACCAACACAAATCTAAAGGACCGATATTGCACGATTTGCTCGCGGAAATTTATGTATTCATCACAAGAACCTAGTAATATATTCATGCATTAAGGTCAGAATCAGGTCAAGTTCTCTGAGCTTATACTCCTAACTGATAACGTTGAGGCAATTTTAAAGGAATGTTACAAATGGTCTTTCTTAGTGTAGTAATGTAGTTAAAAATGTGTTCCCTTATGTTCTATGTTGGTTTTTATTGCATGTTGCCTCCAAAAACGGAACTATCTAAGCATTAGAATCTCAGTTTCCACCAACCATCATAATGATGCAAAACCTCATGTCTCTGATTCATATTTTTGGGTAGATACAACACTAGCAGTACATATGTATTCATATCATTTAAGATAAATGACGATGAATTATCTCCACTTGTTATATTTATGTTTTTGTTAACGCAGTATACAGGGGTGGAATTTAATATTCATCTTATTTAATAGGAGAATAAGGATAGCCAATCATATCGCGTGTTACTGACCAAGAGTTTAATATGGTGTGATTTGATTGACCAGTTGTTCTTACCATTGAGTCAAGTAAGATCAATATTGAATACCACCACTGAACATCCCTTCTTTGTGCAATAATCTCAATTATAGATTTGAAGGAAGGGCGCAAATCCATACCTAAAGCCATTTGGCAAAAATGTTTGGAAAACGCATCAAGTTCTTAATATTCCGTAACTTTTTTATAGTTAGCGTCAATGAAAAGTTACCACCCTATTGATTCCTATATTTTTAACTTCACGTTACACAGTGTTAAAAGCTGGACACGACTACGTTTTGATCTTGCTGTGTAGTAACAGCTCTCCTATTTAACAATATTCAAATGCACACACTATAAAACTTTTGTGCCGATAAGTAATATTATGTACAAAATATAGAGGTACATGTATATATATAAGTGGTAACTTTTCAATGACGCCCAGTATATTAAGAAATTGCTTTCTTTCTAAATAATACAAATATAATATACGGATGATTCTCAGATATTTAATGAAATGTTATTTGAACAACATTTACACATGTTTTTGCTCTCTGAGTGGGTTTAAAGCCTATGTCGCACTGAGGAATTTCACATCGGCGATGTTCTCCCGATACCACCCGTTTCATTACGATTTCTTCCTGTATAGTGTTCTTGTTCAACTGTTTATTGTTGAGGATCTCATGGAAGATTGCCATTTAATTGTCAAATGAGTTTCCTCGTAAAATAAAGTCTTTATTATTATCACGAACTGTCTCTGTCTTCCCCGAAGCTTCCCCTAGACCACGATGAACCTGTTACCGATGTCCTGATAGCTCATTCATTTCAATCGGGACTACATCGCCGAGGCAAAAAAGTGCTCAGTAGGGCATGGGCTTTAGAGTGGATCACTGGCAGGGGGTGTCGCGGTTAACATACCGAATACCTGTGGTATAGTCCAGTCAGGATAAAAATCCAGCGACGCAGCGGTCGAGTCCAATATAACGGTGTAAAACCAATTACATGTATAAAGGCTTATACTGTACAAACAACTTTAATTTCATTGCTAAACGAACATACTAAATTTCGGTCTACCTGTTTAGACAATGAATGGTTGTGATTTATTGCATATACATTAACTGCAACGTCACTGTCACAATATCCTAATTGTACTATAGTTGACGTGGCAATCACAATAAATTGTATAAACAAATAAAAATAACAAAAGTTTATTCTGATAAGCATGAACAGAACTTAGAAACACAATAACATTTAATATAACAAAAAGACACGATATATAAATCGTTTCATCAGGTCAGTCAGTTGTTTAAATAACAAATGCATTTTCTCTAATTAATGTATTATTTGTATAGATATTGTGTGTATTAGTATGTAGCTTAGTGAATAAGGTATTGGTTCCCAATGCCTTTTGCTCCTATAAAAATGTTTAAAACAATAAAAATACAATGTTTTGATATTGCAATGTTTGTATAAAAATGACAGACCTGAATAAACGAACCATACAGCAGATTTATACACAGGGGAATCAACATACAGAGGCATTGTGTGCTTTAGAATCCAAGCGAGTCTTTTTTGTTTAAAACATGATTGTTTAAAGTTTTAAACATGTTCTTTTTTATAATGGAATTTAGTAGTAATGGCATAGTTCCTAGTTTGAAAGTTTTGAACAGTTGCATAATCAGGCTACTGGTATCAAAAATGTATTTGGACAAACAATGCTTACTTAGCGACCCGTTTCTTAGCAATCAAGTATTGTTAAAAGTATCTAAAATTGTAACAACTTTATTATATATGTACACATACACTCTGACACTTCAAGAATGTCTTAACATACTCGTGCATGTTCGATTGTCGACAATACATAACCGATATACAATGTACAAGCATACATCAGTAGGTGAACGTAAAATAAATGTATTTGAATGACATGCAACACAATGACATAATTATAGTCCAAATCAGAGATTTTCTATTTTAAGGCCTCATTCTTTGTCCAGGGTTGGTATTCAATATTGATCTTATTTAATTGGAGAATAAAGATAGCCAATCATGTCGCCAGTTTAATATTGACCAAGAGTTTATTATAGTGTGATCTGATTGGTTGTCCTTATCCTTAAGTCAAGTAAGATCAATAATGAATACCACCCCTGATCGGTTTTAAAACATAGCTTAGAAACAGTCACAATATTGAGTTTTGAAATGAGATCCCAGCAGGAAGACCAGAAAACACCTGACTGCGAACCTTTTTACAACGGAGTGTCCGCAGTTATTTCAGCGCCACGTTGTCTTTTCGAACACACAGTACATAAACGTCTTAAATCAGATCGGAACTGTGTGCTACTGAAACAATACACCAAGAAATTAAGACAGTTATTAAGACAAAGTGTATTGTTCGAGGCATGCAGTAGAGCATTCCAGTCATCATCCGTAACTAGCTGATAACTGTTAGCCAATTCAAATACCATTGAAGGAGCCAAAGACACAGCAAGCAGCACACCGCTTGTAATAGAGAACTTTGTGAACATAGCAACACGTTGATTGCTCTGTGTCCTATTCAATGCGTTGGTACGATTCCCTAAACACAGCTGTACCAATATCAACATATTGCATGTCATAATTAGACAAAATGGAACAACGGTCAGTATCCAAACTGATGACAGTTCGTACATGGTATCACTAAACGTTACGTAACCATCTCTAGGAAAGCAATTGTAGTTATAATTGTCAAAATCTGCAACAAACGCATGGCTGTTTATTCCAATCATGAACAAACTCAAAGCTAAGAATGCAATCTTTGCCCGAGTTTTCGCACCATTTGGTGTAAAGGTGAAAGGAAACTTTAGACTTAGAAACCTCTCCACCGAGATGCATACCACCAACCATGAGGACAACTCGGGGGCAAAGAAAAAGAAAAATTCTGTCATGTTACAGTAAGCTGCCGTCTGTGGGCCTGTAAATAAGAGATCATAGACTACACAAATCCAGCAGTAGCTTAAAAGTGCAAGTATGTCACTGATGGCGAGACAGATAAAGTAGGTGGAGCATGCAATGTTGCTACATTGTTTTCCCTTAATCCACACTATAAGGGAAATCATGTTCCCGATCAAACCCAACACAGTCTGTAAACTAATGAAAACATAGGTAAAATGTATAACAGTATAACTAGTATCTGTTTCGTTCAATGAATCTACGGAATCATTGTAATAATCATTGTAATACCATATTTCCGTGAAGTTGTAAAGTTCTTGTGAAATGGTACTCGTTTCCATGTTGATTATCGTTTTAACAATTCTGTCTAGGCACACACTCACAGCGTATAAACCTAATCACTGTATGCTTTATTCTATACAATTCAACGTGTACAACTTATTGCGGTAACTGGATGTTGACTCTTTTATACAATGTGACACTAGTCGGTTATTGTTTGTTCAATTAAACAAGAACTGGTCAATACATTTAGTGGTTTACAATTTTGTATGGAACTAAAACGTGTAAAATATTGGCGTGTAATATGGTACAAGTTTCGGTTTGTGATATAGGAATTGAACATCAGTTCGACTAATAAGTTCAATCGTACTTCAGAAATGGCATACAGTGTATCTTCTAACTTCGTCTTATTCCTCGTCGTATAAAGTACTGTTTACATTACTGATTCGTCCTCTTAACAAGCAAACATCACTGCAAACCGACTTTTTATTACATTATCCCAGGGCACAGAGTATTCTAGGTATTTGTCCATATAAGCATAATGTCATATCATTCACCACGTGCGGTTCTGACACAAAGTTCCTTTAGCAAATCCTCACATTTCCTTCGGGAGGGTGAGATATTTTCCTCCATATTTCGCCGAATTTAATTTTCTTTCCGATGTATTTAACTTATACATATTTATTAATAAGTTAAAACGTTGTTTAGTAAGTAACTATAATGTTCCTGTATAGACAACCAACTTCTTCCATTATAATTCCAACGAACCAAGTACATGTACATTACTAAAATATATGTTCATACCACACGCCAAATCACAAATGAAATGATAACTTGTCGTCCGAATTGTGTTTGACAATCACACTTCCCAGAAAATCGACCCAAGAGCGCAACAAAACGCTCAAAATTGCATAAAATATTAATTTCCATTTCAGTTTTACGCAGGTCGTACATGCGAATATGTTATTATGGTGACAAAGTGAAGTGAGAGCTTTAAATCCTCCCGTGAATTAAGCAGAACCATATCTGACATTTACTTCGCGTTCTGCTAAGTAGTCAACATGATAATACCACTAATACAGCCATACAGCCATTTTTTTTATGTATATTACGATAATTTGTATCATTCCATGAACAAATACAATCAGATAATTGCTTTTTACCAATTAAGGCATATTACCAATTAAGGCATATTATACCAAAGGTTAATGTTCTTCGTGTCTCGCTTTCAAGAGTACGATGTTGATATGCCAACTACGCACGGATTTTTGATATCAATAGCTATTGGTGCATTCTGATCACCTCGGCCTTTATGCATTGCAATATTAAATATGGGTCATGGTTTTTGATGATTTCAACATGTGCATGGGAAATATAAAAACATACTGTAGCGCACAGACATTCCAAAGCCACACAGAAATGAAGACAGTGCCTAGCTATCCACGCAAGAATCAGACATAGAACGAACTATCCACATCCCAAAAATGAATATTTCAAGCAAGCCTATATACTCACTCCGCAATGAATGACACACTGCGTACTTCGAATTATGTGCATAATTAACAATAAATGGAGGTAGTTATAAATGATTACCTTTAAAGATATTTTTCTGCCATAATATGTCTTCTTATGATCGTACAAAATATGAAAACTGATAGGGAAAGGTAAAATAACCATCTTATTTTGTTACTAATTTCACGCGAACGTAGCTGGACTGATAACTCAGACTAACCATTTTGGTGTATTCATACAGTTATACACGAGGTGTATTTACCGGAGACTAACGGAATTGGCCGAGATTTCACGATTGCTATTGGTGGTATTGAAGTCCTCTGGAAGCCCTGCACAGACTCTGTTGTTCGTACACCTTAAATCTTGTCAAATATATTTGTCTTCTTATAATGTAAATAACAAGGTCGACAATAGAGGGGTTGCGGACGTGTAAATAAACGTGTACCACGTGGGCGTCTACGTGAATACTACTTTTTGGGTATTTCGTCATCAAGTTATGTGCAGGTTCTACTAGTAATCCATTGGTCTTTGGCACTGTCACGTTTAGGCGTCACTGAACATTCTATCGACGGTCAAAACAATTAAGCTGAATGTATGATTCGCTCGGAAAACACCACACAGATATGACCATTGTACAGGTTAGGTGTGTTTTGATGCAGTTAAACTTGTGTGCAAATTTACTAATAGCCGCCAAGATATTGTCTGTAGAAGTTGCACATAGTTTTTACGACAATACCAACACAAGAAATGTTACTAAAGCAACACATTCGCACACTGCAAACACAAAAAACACAAGCCTGTCAAATGCCTTCGACACTTCACTCCACTGGGTTGGTGTACATTGCGAGTCTGTTTCCATGTTTTCACGGCCACAACGATCGGCATCACACTCACCATGTTGTGGTTTCATTACGTGTACTTGGTTGTCCGTCAAACCTGGTCCTGGTTTCCTTTTTATGAAATATTTGAGGAAAAATATCGCCGTTTTGGGAATATTTTTATCATCCCTAGTATGGCATAGATTTAAAGATACGACTGTAGCAGGGAGTGATAGGGCTCCGACAATAAAGTGAAATGTTACATACATACTGATGTATGATATTCCATCCCCTGACTCAGGTAGAGAGCTTGTTATCATTGTTAGGAACACGGCCAGTGTAAGAAATAACGATATTGGAAATGATGTTTTTTCGCCACTTTCACATGGGACGAAATAAGCTAACAAATTCAAAGCTGCGAGTAAAACAACAGGTACGATTATATTAAACAAGCAGGATCGACAATTACGTTGCAGCTTCATTTGGTAGTTCAGCTTCGTATACGCAAGAACATTTTTATTTTCATTACATAAATCTGTATCACATGCCACAGAAGTAAGAACTGCTTCCATAGTATTTTCGGTTATTTTCCATTCTACATTATTGGCCGAGTCCAGCAAAATGATGTGATCCACATTGGCATGAAGCATTACTGTATCGTCGTAACTCATAACAGTGCTTACGACAATGCCACATTCTTGTTCATCAAATGGATATTTTTTAGTTTTCATTTCACAAGTTGTTTCCACCATAACGTGGGTCCAGATTACTATTTCACCTTTAAAGTTGAGTTGAACATGTGTACGCTTAAGTCCAATGTCGGTTGGATTTTGAATAGCGTTTGGAATGGTTAAGTCCGGTACCCAGACGTTGCTTTCAAGTGGAAACACAATCTTTGTAGCGTTGTCAAAATCTTCAGGATTCCATTTCAGCAGTTCATCAGTCCAATGTAACAAGATATAAAGAGCAGTACTCATTGACTGTTGCAGGACATCCACACTACGCAGTTTCTCTAGATACAATTGCACTGTCACGTTTAGTTGTTGTGAATCGTGAAGAACTGGTCGCACGTGCGGTGAATAATCCTGAAACAACGATTTATGCAGACGTGTGCCAGAATGTGAAGTTAAATTAACTCCTTGGACACCGGTCACGTGTACAGTAACCATGTAGATGATCGCTGTAATGTATAACAAAGTAAATGCCATGTCTAACAACTTCACTAGAATTTAGAAGTCAATTTGCCCGGCCAACCAATGAACACCATTCTCGTTTACCAGAATATTCTTCACCTGTCTTGGAACTTGACTAACCACTGATGTATGAGGACGATGAATACTAGATGATCAAAATAATCCATGTCTCTCTCTCTAAATACTACAAGTATCGGGTTAAGGTGAACAAAAGGGAACGTCCCGTGAATAGTTCAGTCATATATTGTTGCTGCCAATAATAGCAAAAGCGTTGATTCATGTGTCTTCATCAGGTTTGTAAATTCATGTTTATTTAACTTCATTGAATAATGTCAGGAGTGCTTTGAACCAAAGGTAGCCCGATACTTTTTTACCAGGAAAATAAAATATTCATAACACATCAACTGTTCTGTTGAGCCAAAAAAGACACAGGTGTATAGAAAAAATAGTTTTAAAATACTATACATAGATACATAACATGGGAACCGGATACGCTTTCACCAGGCAGATAAAATATTCATAACACTACAGTATTTTTTTCTATTGAACCAAAATAGGTACAGACATGTATAATATGGATGATATTGTTATTTAGTTGGTTAAAACACCTAGCAGTAAACCAGTACCCGACAGGGTGGCCACAGAAAATGAAGAATGAAATTCCCTGATAAGTCCCTGACTTTTCCCTCACCGAAAGGTTATTTTCCTTTTGTTTGCGGTGTTCGTAACTCCAAAATATCCTTATAGCCATACCTACACCACCCAAGTGATTATTTATACCTATCTTATAATAAATACAGTTTGTTTGAAGAAATACATCTATTCAATAAAGTCACGAACAGAAACTGCCTGTAGACACATTTTGCCTCCAATTCATGTAAAATTCCCTGATAATTCGGTAATTTTTGCCCATTTTGAAAGTCCCCGATTTTTCCCTGCAGGGATTTTGTTTTTGGCATTTTCGCTGTTTTCCAGATTCTGTGGCCATCATGCCCGATGTCTGTAAGATAGCATTGCCCAGGGTGTAACCTAGCTGTCCATTTTATATACAGTACACATGCGCAAGTTCGTAACCATGACAAAAATTCTGTAAAATTTCATTACTTTTTCAACAATGTTTTCTGTGCTCGGCTGGTTAAGTTGAGTGCTGCCTTTCCTGTCTGATTTTCTAAATCTTTTAGCAAATGCATACACTATTTCATTTTGGCGAAAAAAGGAAAAAAGAATACACACGAATTCCAATATCTAAGAATGGACTTGCGGCCCACAAACACTATGTAACCGGATTCAAAACATTCCATAAAGTAGCTCTTGTTTGTTGATTTTGCACACTCTCAGCTGAAATTGAATTTTGCGTCAGTGCATTGTCACACACTGAGATGAGACCAGTCTTCTATAGCACGCAGTCTGCAGAAGACTAGGATGACCTGGAGGGTAGCCGTGAGACAGAGTCCGCTGGCGACCTGTGATAGAGGCCCTATGCCCATGAAGGAGTGAAGAGGAAAAAGCGAAGCGTAAGCAGTGTATGGTGAAATCTCGATTTTTACAGTCAATTCCGTTAATTTAAGGTGTACATGGCAGAAAAGCTATGAAAAAATGTCAAACATAATTCTGCAATTTTACATGCCAGTTTCTGTCTTCTCACGTTACCATTTCAACAATTTAACGTATTACATATACATGTATATATAAAATGACAGTAATTGTAATAGAATTTAATGCAGTTTTTGGGTAAGGTAATTGTTATGTAATGCATATTCTCAAATAATTCACCCCATGTCCGATTTTGGTTCATTTACATGTTTGGACTGTTCTATTTGCTCTAGATTCTAGTTGTCATCAATTTAATCTTTTAACTTGAACAAGATTCGTGAAACACTATGGTAGGGTAGAGGTTCAATTGTATTTGCAAGTTTATTTTAAGAATTGAGCTGTAGACCTAGATTTTTGGCTGACCTAGATTTTTGGCTGACCTACATTGAGATTTCATATAGCTGACCAATGTAGTCAGGTTGACAATGCACAAAACCACATAACAATGCCAAACCACACGTTTTTGACGTGCAGTGCTCGGGTGAGCTACAAACGGTAAGGTAACAAGACGGCCCAAAAAGCCCTAGGTCTCTCACCTGTTGTAGCAGTACATGCAAGACCTGTGATTTAATCTAGTGACCTAGTTCTTAGCCCCATATGACGCAATATTGCACTTGACCTAGATTTTGTTGAGATGATCACACTGAACAAGTTTCTTAAGGATAAATTTGGCTAAAATTGTGACCTCTAGTGACTACACAAGGTTTTTCTATGATTTGACCTTGTGACCTAGTTTTTGACCCCGGATGACCCAATATCAACCTTGACCTAGATGTTGTTGAGAAGATCATTGTGACCAAGTTTCATAAAGATTAGGTCAAAATTGTGACCTCTAGTGTTTACACAAGCAAATTGTTGACGGACGGACGACGGAAGAAGAGTGATCACAAAAGCTCACTCTATCACTTTGTGACAGGTGAGCTAATAAAAAATAATGAAGACCATAATTTTCATGCAAGAACATTTATTGTCATATAATCATTAAATCATCAGTTACAAGTACCTTTTAATATTTAAGGGATACATACATGGTAATAATGTCAGTAATCAAATAACAAAAAGATATTTCATAATCAAAGTATGACATACAAAAGTTAAACAGTACAAATGACCTATAGTATACAGTACAATGTATGTGAATGGTAGTCACTGCCAGTCAGTGTATAAGGCAGCGTTCAGTAAACGCCTATGTCCCAGTGGAAGCATTGTCCATAGTAACTAGCTAAGTCAATATGAAGCCATAAGTTTGTAGAAAGGTTGGCTAGTGATACATGGCGTTGACCATGTAAGGTATTATGTATTTATTACCTTGCCAAGTTTGAAAGCAGTGCCATGTGCAATGCCTTGGTGGACTTTGAAAATATTTGAGTTTATTGAATGTGATGGTTTTGTTAACATTTTCAATGTAACGAACGAACGAATAAACGGGACAGGACAATTACTATATGCCTCCCATATCAGTAGATGCCGAGGCATAAACATGACAATATACACCGTAATTATGCAGAATGAACTATCATAATAGAAGTGAATGTTGTTGAAAAAGACGAATAATGGCGATGATTTTGCTCAATTAAAGAAAATCTTGAGTCCCGAACATGTTTGACTGTACATGTTTAGGAGACGTCAAACCTATAATTTATACGACAATTAAACAAATACATGTGAACATTTTGCAAATAAACACAATACAAGCATCCACATAAAACTTATACATGTCGTTGGCTTTGAATAAGAAGGTCGAACCTTAAAAGACCCATGCATTTTTGAAATCTGCATCTCAATGCGCTCGCTTCTTATGAGCCTATTTTCATGAAAACCAGAAGTGCTTATGTCGACCAAACTGAAGTTTAAAAAGCTTGTTTTTCTATCAGTAAAGAGTAGTTTTCTGACAATGTTTCTTGTTTTCTGAAAATATTGATTTTGTACTTACAACCATCTAGTTCTAAGCCAGCGATGTATATGTACATATATATAATAAATTTAGAACTTATTGCATGATAGGTAAAGCATATTTATAATTATATTACATGATTACTAATATTTATTCAATATTACTTTTAATGGGATTTTTATTATCTGCCAAGATGACATAATGATTGGTCCAGCTATCTTTGGTGGTGGAAAACCTGGTGCCCCTTCTAGATACACGATGACGTTGACATAATATGGATGGTAACCAGGAGGAACCAGCAAGCCAGATAGATAGCTTTGCCGAGGAACCAGCTAAGTAGCTTTGCCGAGGAACCAGCAAGCCAGCTAGGTAGCTTTGCCGAGGAACCAGCAAGCCAGCTAGGTAGCTTTGCCGAGGAACCAGCAAGCCAGATAGGTAGCTTTGCCGAGGAACCAGCAAGCCAGCTAGGTAGCTTTGCCGAGGAACCAGCAAGCCAGCTAGGTAGCTTTGCCGAGGAACCAGCAAGCCAGCTAGGTAGCTTTGCCGAGGAACCAGCAAGCCAGCTAGTTAGCTTTGCCGAGGAACCAGCAAGCCAGCTAGGTAGCTTTTGCCGAGGAACCAGCAAGCCAGCTAGGTAGCTTTGCCGAGGAACCAGCAAGCCAGCTAGGTAGCTTTTGCCGAGGAACCAGCAAGCCAGCTAGGTAGCTTTGCCGAGGAACCAGCAAGCCAGCTAGGTAGCTTTTGCCGAGGAACCAGCAAGCCAGCTAGGTAGTTTGGCCTACACTTCATATACTTAATCTAATAACACAGTTGGGCAAGCTTAGTCTTGCTTGTAAACCTCTATTCTACACCAAAGGTAGGATGTAAACCTGTATCAGTTAAAAAGCAAGAAACATGATCACTCACTCACAGTGGCCCCTAAAAGGGAGTTCATAGCTTATGCAAATACTAATTTCAATTCTTCAAGCAAATAATGAAAATCATGATTGTTTTTTATAAATGAATAAACAAAATAATTAAACAGATACGTGTTCATAAATTATTTAGAATAATAACAAACTATGAGACAACAAATTACTATAACAACTGGTGAATCAAATTATATTAACTTTGTTTATAAATGTTTTAATATAATATACCTTTATAATGTTAGGGATTAGTAAAGTGCAGAGAATTTGACATGACTCTTGAACTTCTATTAGCAAAATTTCACAGCCGATTTATTGGCTTTATTTATATCCTCGGTTGTATGTTTTCATATGCAGGAGTATCACGAAGACGCTCGAGGTGTAATACCAACACAAATCGGAAGAACCGATATTGCACAATTAGCTCGCGGAAAACTATTTATTCAACGCAAGAACCTTGTAATATATTCATGCATATAGGTCAGGATCATGTCAAATTCTCTGTGCTATATGTATATATATAACATATTGTTCCTGGCAAAGCACAAGCAATCATACACTTAGTAACCAGACTCTCACTCAAACACATGTTCACCATTTATAACATAAAATAACTGAAAAACATATAAATATGAAAAATATCTGAAAAAATCTTAAATATTTAATAACAGTTTCTTCACAGAAAAATGGCATTTTTTTCACTGTTACATAACTATGCGGGGCAATTTTGGGGAAATATGTGTAGAAATTAACACTGAGAAAATATACATGTACTTTGAAAATATGGACCGCATAATGGTCCCTGTCAACTTTTGTATATTTTATGAAAAGGGAGAAAACTGTGATGTTTAAAAATTATGATGAAGTGAAGTTTTCTCCCTTAGTAACAAATGAGAGGACCGGTTCAGATTAAGTTTGTCAAATAAAACAGAGACACCAGAAAAGATCTATTGTCTCCGATTAAACATAAGTTTTGTATTCAACCAAAACGTATCAATATGTAGCAGTTAACACCACAAAGGAATGGTGACAATAATACCAGGCCCCAATTCCTCAAAAAAACTTAAGTTATTGCTCAGATGAGACTTGCTATTTTAAAAACATATTTGTTGGTTAAATTACTTTCATGTATACTTGTCAATATTGTTTCGTCACAGTTAGATGCCAATCTAATAGCGCAATACATAATAAGTTCAATTTTTACAGAAAATAGTGCTTTAAAGTTATAAACATCTAAAGTAAAAAATAAGTCTGTTATAACAAGCTCATGTACGAAGCCTTTATTATTTATTACTGTTGGATTTGCATGAGCATTTCATACAAAAATTACCTACTAAATCATTATTTAGCAATAAATACACAGTTTCTGGCAGCAATATACATCACAAGACTATGATTGTAGTCATATAATAAATTTAAAATAGCAGTCTCAGCTGAGCAATAACTTAAGTTTTTCCTGGAATTGCGGCCAGAGGTTTGACTGTTGTTGTTACAGTTGATTTACTATTCTCGATAACAACATTACATGATAAAACCCATTTTCCATCATCCGGAATTGAAGGGTGCCGTGGGGGTAACAGCCAATAAGTTGTATAGCGAGAGCGTATATATTTCTTCTGTTTTTCAAGTTTAAACATGAAAAACGTATAAAACAATTATTGCACATTATCATTAAACATCTTTGTTTTCAAGCTTTAGCAAAAATTATCCTAAAAATTGCTTTATATTAGAAATATTGCATTTTATACTACACTGTCGTTTCCGTAGCTTGATACAGATGACGAGAAAATATACATATATTTATGCAAAAACGTTGTCCGCAAGGTCGAAAAATAGTGTTGTCATTGTGTGTGTCGCTCAATTAATTCTGTAATCCCCGGGTTTTATTCTGTAATGTCAATATGGTGAATGATGTACATAAATGTCAAACACTACATAAGGCCACAATATATTAATTCCTAAATTATCATCTCTGCCTGTCCCCTCCTCTTTGTTATGCCACCAAGACAATTTTTATTTATCTAGTTTAGTTTTTTTTAGTCAACGAACTTTAAAAAAATGATATTGTGTGTTAATAAATAAATAGGTTGATTGTATATTGACGCTGTCATTTCAAATAAATAATGCTTGAATCTGTTAATTTAAACATATTTCCTGTAGAGTGTTGAAATTTGCAGAAACCCAAGAAGTCTGTATGAGCACTTATATCATTTCAAGAGTTAAAATACCTATTACTAGACCATGTTGAGCCCTTGTGTACAAAGTTTTCAAAAGAGTTTAAACAAAATTTGGACGATAATCTAGGAATTATTTTATTATGGCCTAATTATCATCCATTTCAGCTATATTATGCAATTCAAAATAATTTATGCAGTGAATAATCTATAAAACCATCATGCAGGAAATTGCATACAGAATACACTCGTATATATATGTATAATAATATATTCAATTCGCCTAAAAATACAGATAGTATGGAGTGTTCTAGCAAATTTGCTAAAGGGACACAACTTCAGATACCTTAGTTTGTATTAACTGTAAAAGTATAAGTAAATAGTTCTATTAATGCACCTTTCAATGTTTTGCCCCAGGGGGGGGGGGGGGGGGGTGGCAGGCAGACCCAGGGGAATTAGGCAATCTTTCTTTTTTTGGGTCTAATTCATCATCCTAGAGCCAAACATTTAATCTAAATCCACACAGTGTGCGATGCTTGGTGTATCAAACGGCTAACCATCTTCAAATGGTTGTCTACTTTTTTGTGTCTATTAAAACTCCAAAATAAACAGGATAAAAATTCCAGCCAAAGTCTATTTTCCAGGACACGGAATTATTTGGCGTGTCAAATTCCCGTTGGTCAGGAATCTTCTTCTGACTAGAGTCCCATGAATGCCCAACCCCCCTTAGGGCAAAATATTGATAGGTGCATTACGGAAGATCATAACACAGTCATTCTTGTATTACAGACACAATTATGTACTGGATAAGTACAAAGATGTTGTCCAGAAAGTTTCATTCATACACAAAGATAGGCACCAAACATGGATTTCAAACAAACAAATTAGGTCAAAATTCAAATTGGGTCTTGACACCTAATTAGCTCCCCTTTCTGTGTCTGTGCATGGCATTGTTGTTTGATTGTACATGTATACAATTTCACCATATTTTTATTTTAGAAATAAATGTAAATGGTGATTGTTATACCAGTTGTTTGTTAAGGGTAAGTAGAGCATTTATGACATGACCAAGGAGAACATGGTAAGAGTAATAGATGTATTGCTGTTTGTAATGAGCAGTACATATGTTAACATAAATCTGTAATACATGTAGTTGATAATAAGAGACTTAATCTGAGTGGAAAGTGTTGCAACTTATCAATATGATACAACTACAAAATATTCATATTATAGAAATATAACAAGAGAGCCAAGATGGCTACCGCATCTATCTATCATTCACCTGTGTAATCTTAGAAGAGATACTGGTTCAATAAAGATAAAGCCAAATCTGTGACTGCTCGAGTGTTTAACCAATTTGTTTTATTTGGCATGTAAACTCATGGGCAAAAATGCCTAATGTTTCCAAATAAACCACATTTACTGTACCTTGATGATCTGGTATTGAACTTGGTCAAGATATGATAGAACTTTGTGACCAGTTTGCATGCATATTTAGACAAATTGTAACCTCTACAATGTACATGTATGTCAATTGTTAACAACACAATGTGGATACTGGATGAAGGGCGGAGATCCAATGATCCTAAATCCTAAAGGTGGAGTCAACAGCCTTACTATCCAATAAAAAGGTGGAGTCAACAGTTTGACTATCCATTGAGAAGGTGGGTTCAACTGCCTGACTATCAAATGAAAAGGTGGAGTCAACTGTCTGACTATCCAATGAAAAGGTGGAGTCACTTACTGCCTGAATATCCAATGAAAAGGTGGAGTCAAGTCTGACTATCCAATGAAAAGGTGGAGTCAACTGAGTCTGACTATCCAATGAAAAGGTGGAGTCAGCTGAGTCTGACTACCCAATGAAAAGGTGGAGTCAACTGCCTGACTATCCAATGAAAAGGTGGAGTCAACAGCCTGACTATCCAATCAAAATTCTTGTTACAAAAAGTTCTGTTCAACACATTTTACATGTCTTTCTCAGAGAAGTCCTTATTGGATGTATTTCTCCTCATTCCTGTAGCACGAAGTCCAGTCACTCCCCAGTAATAGAAGTAACAAACCATAGCACAGATTATCTGTAGACCAATTAATGTTAGAGACCATTTTGAAATTTTCAACAATGAGAAAAAGCCACACACCATCACTGAAAAAAAGAAAATACATAAATGAGTTAACCAATTCCATTCTAAATAACTAATGCAATGTACATTCAAGTTTTTGTTTTGAATTGATATTTCTGATGCCTCGAAGAGTTCAAGTACTCTAGAAACCACAAACAGATTATTAGGTCCTGGCAAAGTGATGATACACTAGAATACAGTACTTGCCTTATCTTTTTTTTAATATTAATCATGATATGATAATAACTGGTAATAAAGATTTATTTTGAACAAAAAGTCCAACAAATTACATGATATAGTCGTTTTTCAAATGTTGTTGAAAACATTATCAGTTATATGTAATGTGATAAATTGATGAGACATCAGTACAGTATGGCAAGAATATCAAATTAAACTTATGTTTTACTAACTTCAAATACATGTTTCATTATGCTCATACTGTTCAGAAAATTAAAACAGGGTTTTAGTTAGACAGGTGTTAATTAATTAGTAATTGCATCATGCCAGGAGCAACATGTCTGATTACACGCCAGAACAAAGGCATTAATGTGTCAGAACAAAGGCATCAATAAGCCAGAACAAAGGCATCGATGCAGCTTATGTAAATACTCTGTTCTTTCATGAAGACAGTTGTTAATTGCGCATCTAAGAATAGTGCAATGAACACCAGCAGTATCATGAATAGATCATATAATAATAGATCATACACTGTGGTAAACAAATGCAACATGTCATGTACAGCAGATATAAGGTATCAGAGAGGACTAAGTGCATTGGTAAGGAGCATGTGTGATGGGCACGGGGGCAGGGAGGGGGGCATTCACACGTTGTGTGTGGGTGAACAATTGCTTATAGGTGGGAAGTTGGTAGAGTGATAGACTATAAACTGACAGATTTGGGTTCAATCCTAGTTTGGGCAGATTCTGTTCTTCCATAACATGGGGTTTAATAATGGTCACGTCTTTGTCCACATGCATAACAGTTCTCAGCTGCTTGTGGGATGCAAGGCAGTATATTGGTAGATACATTATTCAAGGGAACCTTAGATAGGTTGTATTAAGGCTATCAGGTGCTATTTAGTCTGTCTATACAGACCCTTTGTTATTTGAAGGAGACAAAATCTAGCTAAAATTGATAACAAAGTTATGATTATTGATTGACAAAATATTATTTAGTTGGGTAGCCAGACTAGATGCTGTTAGCTTGAATGATATTTTCCATGCCTTCTGGGATCGGCGTTAGTACTAATTGTTGTAGGTGGTGTAGGAAAAGTTTGGATGAAAAATCTCATCATGGTACCTATATTGCATCTTTGCATACAGGTGGCTATATGTATGTGACTAAAAATCATTGAAAAACTGCATTATAAGCTGGAGGAAAACATACGAAGGTACTATACTCAACAATAAAAAAGAAACTTTACATTATTTTAGGTAAGATTTCCATTGACGCAACTTTAGTTGACTCTGTATTCACCTAAAGGTCCCATGCATTGATAAAATTAGTGGTATGGTATGCAGTTCAAGAAATTAACAGTTTATGCAAACAGTTGACCAAAAACGCAACAGTAAATTAGCTCTTATTTTAATTCAAAGGGAGGTAATTTGAAACAAATCAATGTTTTACTCAAACTGCATTGACCAGCGTTAGACATTTTTAGTACCAAACTTGTTTTTCTTAACAACAATACATGTATTGATCAATACAACATTAAAAGAGGTCAAAAGCCCATGAACGGTTAGTTTGAATACTCATAATGCTACTTTAACAAAATCAGTTATTCCCCTTTCCGTTCAGTAATTCTGTGTTGTTTTCCCTGGAATTCTTCAATGGGGTGGGCAGTTAAAATGACACTATGTCTGAACTTAGTTATTTCTTTAATGAGCATTAAAAAAAAATTAATTATAATATAAAAATACATAACACATGTTGTTGTCGAGTTATTTTCATCTACTGGTATTTAATGAGCATGGAAATATCAATATATGAATAATGTAAAGTTTCTTTTTTTGTTAAGTATACAATGAAGGTGTAATAATAAACACAATATATTACCAAACACATACAAGCAGGGTAAGTGGGACTAATCTAGAAATCTATGATGCTACAATATCATCTATCATGTTCAATCAGGAATAAATATAGAATCATGTCAAAAATCATTAATGTTTGTTTGTGGATTGAAAATGAACTATACCATGAAATATTGTGGTCCAATTTATATTTAATTTGTTACTTAGGAATGCACGACCTACGAAATATCATTTTTGTGGATGAAAAATGAATGTCATCATTTAACATTGGGGTTCAATTTATATTTAATTTGTTAATTAGAAATGCACGACCTACAAAATAGCATTTTTTGGATAAAAAATGAACTGTTCCATGAAATATTGGGCTTCAATTTATATTTAATTTGTTACTTAGGAATGCACGACCTACAAAATAGCAATTTTTGGATAAAAAATGAACTGTTCCATGAAATATTGGGCTTCAATTTATATTTAATTTGTTACTTAGGAATGCACGTACGACAAAATATCATTTTTGGGGATGAAAAATGAACTACATGTATATCATTAAATAATTATTGGGGTTCAATTTATGTTTAATTTGTTACTTAGGAATGCACATACGACAAAATATCCTTTTTGTGTATGAAAAATGAACTACATGTATATCATTAAATATTGGGGTTCAATTTATATTTAATTTGTTACTTTAGGAATGTTTGGCCCATAAAATAGCTTTTATACCAGAATCCACCAAATTTAACATACATGAAAATGAAAGACTGTAAGGCAAGTGAAAATCCTAAAATATCACGTGAATTTGATCCAAGAAAACTAAAGGAAAATTTGGCAACAGAAGAGGTTACATGATCAATATCTATCATATGTTACACCAAATGTTATTTTCCAATATTTTCTGATTTATGACATGGTAAAAACATGGACTTGGAGCTAGCTGATTAAAAATTCACTTTCCCAGACAGTGAAAATGTTACAAAATTTTAATGTTTTACTGTAAAAATCACATTCATGTATTTTTGTTGGTATTAAATTTTGTGGGTTTTGATTTATTTTCTTGGGGTCGTTAATTCATGGACCATACAACATAGAAGGGTAAAACCATGTTTGGTAATTGGGAGTTTGATAAATCACAGCCATTAGATTTCGTGGTCAAGTTTAACAACGAAATCAATGAAAATTTAACTCCCTCAAAAAATAACGATTTTACAGTAAAATTCGTAGCAGGTTCAGCAATTTGAAATGAATGCAAGCTGATCATGCTTGGCCGTGTTTTAGGGAAATCGGAATGCTCGACATGTCAGATTGATTTATTCAAAATATTCCAAAATGACTTTAAGCATACTGGTACAAAAATAAAATATGATTTGTGAGAAATTAGGAACGCTGGTGTTAAATTGATTTATTCAAAATAACCCAAAATGACTTTATGCATGCTAAAAATAAAATATGTATATAGGGAAGTTTGATGTGAATAAGTAAGAAGACATTCAGTCCATCAGCATTGATACCCGTGTAATTACAGAACAAGGAAATGAAAGTTCTAGAACCGTGTTTAGAGTTCGCTCACAATTTTTTGTATGAAACTTATAATGGAACTATTTAAGCTACAATAATCAACGAAAGCATCTTTTATCTGGTCCTTGAAGCTTTTATAATCTGGAAAATGTTACTCAACTAAATGTTTAATGTTATTAAAAGGAAAAATAGAGGTTTTTGACATTAGCAAACCACAGCATTGCACCTTCCCAAGAACATCCTTGGAACAGACAGCATTGTTATTACATTTATCTTGTAATTTAATTCCATTACAGTTTTAAATGAATTCAATTTTAGACAACATTAAACCCTCTCCATGAAACGTCTGAAATTGTCGGAGACATATCAATCAAGACATTATCACTATATCTGTCAATACTCTTTAGTTATTGATTCTGTAGTTCCAATTTCCAGACAAACATAGGATTTGAAGAAACTAGAGATGTTTGTGAAACATGTATACCCCGTTTGGCAGCCGAAGTGTCATTTATGTTAAGTGATATAGTGACCTTGACATTGAACCTACTGACCTACTGACCTCAAAATCAACAAGGGTTGTCTGCTGATAATGACCAAGTACCCTGTAAAGTTTGAAGCTTAACCAGTTTTGAGTTATTGATTGTAAACCATTTGGTCCACAGACAGACCAAGTTATCTGCGCAAAACAATATATCGTCGACCGGCATCAAAACCCTCGTATAATTTATTTGCAGGTTTTCAGGAGAGACAAAAAATTGTTTTCATGAAAATGCAATCGACGAATCTAATCAAATTTTTGCCTTTTCTATACCTTTATGATTGAACATGTCAAGGTAAGAGCTATATTTCTATTATTTTGTGAATTTCACATACGATATTTGGGAATTGCAAATTGACAATTCTTTCATTATACGAGTTACATTTGTGACGTATATTTAACACAATAGGAGGATTAGGCACTGCTTAGCTGTTTACCATATACCTATCACATGGCAAACAATGTTAAATGTAGGACAGAGCTCACTCGAAGGCATATATCCTAAAATAAGACTTAATTCGAAAATCTCGTATCTTTTTGCTAATGGTCAATGAACGTGTAATTCGAAAAGCTTGTATATTATAAACACTATTATAAAACAATACACCTTGTCATTATCACTATATTTAAACTTAAAAGTTTGTGTTTCTTTTAAATCGTTTGTTTAGCCTTTTAAGTTTCATTTTTCATATTGTTCTTTTCATCGCTTGCATATGTTTTCGTGAGATATACAAGGTTTTCGAAGTACAGAAAAATTGACAAATGAACATACAGTATTTGGTCACGTGCGTCTTACTTCACTTTCTGATTGGATAGAATGTCCAGCATTTTCGCTGCCGATGAAGCACGCCGTGCATAAGCGGAATGAAAAAAAAAGTTTTTTCGGCAAAATCATTCTAGGAGGGTTTCGATGCCGGCCGACGATACACCTCTTCATCTACCAAGGGAGAGATAGGAACTATCCAATACAACCTCCATGATTTGAGAGTTTTTCTTTAAAATAGATCTATAATTTTCAGGATTTAAAATAGTAAATATTAGATATGCATTCCACAGTGTAGTCAAATACGTGTGTAATAGTGTGACAAGTTAGTGTTAAACAACAGTTAGGGTGTGTGTGCAAGTATTAGGGTCTCATGGCGGGTGCAAGGGGCTTAAAACGAGGGGTGCAATATAGTAGTTCTAAATAGTGCAGAGGCAGACGACACTTGTCTAGATATAGCATACCATAAATGTAGAAGATTTATGTACTAGTACGTGTTTTACGCCTGCTATCGATAGTACTTCACATCTTTTGATTTCCCGTCTTTGAATGTGATCCAATAGTAGTACGAAGATACAACAACGACAACTAGTCTGGCGATGAGTGCCACGACAACTGAACACAGGAATGAGGCTGGGGATGTAGCAGGTAACCGTGGCAACCATGAACTCATCAACACTGCGGACACAAAAAAGACAATGTGCACACAGTAACAAACAGTTTTACGAATAAACAGTAAAAAAAACACATCAGCCAAGACTGATAAACAGTGAAAAATAAACACATCAGCCAAGACTGACAACAAAACCTTATTTTTATAAAGTAAAATAATTACACAATAAAAGGTCGGAACACATGGAGTTTACAAACACAATCAAATTTTTATAAATAATACCATTGATATAACGAAACATAATATTTGGCATAAAGTGATTCATGACTTAAAGAGGACGTGACAAAATTTTTTATTCCTTTCCAGTGAAACATGCACAGATCTGGTTTATCTGAGAGGAGGTCTGATCTGCTGTTTGTTCTTAGCAAGTGGTAACACCAGCTTTTTGCTCAGGGGTCCGGTGTCCAACCGTCTCTTTTTCTCAGAGGGTTGTCATCTACATTGTACATTGAAGCGGTCACACTTGATCACTTCACAAAGGGTCATAATCAGACTGACTTAGCCCTGACAAACTAGCGTTAATAATACATAAGATAACTACATTTTTGTCAAAATTCCGGTCCCCCCTCTGGATATGCGCATGTCCAATGTTGATGTCATTGCCATGTTCATTTTGTGGACAAAATCAATAGGATGACAGTCATGCCTGGCAAGTTTGGATTCAGACTTTTAACTTTTTCAACCAGGATCATTCTGAATGTCTGTTTGAGGTGAATTTATTCATCTTAGCATTTGTCAGACAGAATATATGTTCAGTCTTACAGGCTATCAGTCTTCGTCAGACTGAAAGTCCAATGTCAGTGTGAATGTCCAATGTCAGTGTGAATGTCTAATGTCAGTGTGAATGTCCAATGTCAGTGTGAATGTCCAATGTCAGTGTGAATGTCCAATGTCAGTGTGAATGTCCAATGTCAGTGTGAATGTCAAATGTCAGTATGAATATCCAATGTCAGTGTGAATGTCAAATGTTGGTGTGAATGTCCAATGTCAGTCTGAATGTCCAATGTCAGTCTGAATGTCCAATGTCGGTGTGAATGTCCAATGTCGGTGTGAATGTCCAATGTCTGTGTGAATGTCCAATGTTGGTGTGAATGTCAAATGTATGTGTGAATGTCCAATGTCGGTGTGAATGTCCAATGTCTCTGTGAATGTCCAATGTCAGTATGAATGTCCAATGTTGGTGTGAATGTCAAATGTCTGTGTGAATGGCCAATGTCAGTGTGAATGTCCAATGTTGGTGTGAATGTCAAATGTCAGTGTGAATGTCCAATGTCTGTGTGAATGTCCAATGTCAGTGTGAATGTCCAATGTCCGTCTGAATGTCTAATGTCCGTCTGAATGTCTAATGTCAGTCTGAATGTCCAACATGTTTAAAAATATTCTGGAAGGCTTGAGAACAATAGAATATTGTAAAACATCTCAATCTATAATATTATATGAAATATGTATGTACATACATGTATATTGTAACTGCATAATATTGGGATTAAAAAGTTAAATCACAAAAACATTGTGAACCAACTATATGTAACACTGTATTTTATCTATACTTGTTTGAATGTGTGTGTGTTGTTCTATAGACTCTAATGACAGCTGATTCAATGTGAGATACACAACATGGGAGTCTTATCTGGTTTTCAAATTACAGTTATCATCAACTGTAATCCCTGGAAGTTATCAATAAGTAATTCTCTCTTATAACTGGAAGTTATCAAATAAGTAATTCACTATAATCACTGGAAGTTATCAAATACGTAATTCACTATAATCACTGGAAGTTATGAATAAGTAATTCTCTCTAATCACTGTAAATTAGCAATAAGTAATTCTCTCTAATCACTGGAAGTTATCAATAAATAATTCTTTATAATCACTGAAAGTCAATAAGTAATTCCCTCTAATCGCTGGAAGTTATCAATAAGTAATTCTCTATAATCACTGGAAGTTATCAATAAGTAATTCTCTCTAATCAGTGAAAGTTATCAATAAGTAATTCTCTCTAATCACTGGAATTTATCAATTAGTAATTCTCTCTAATCACTGGAATTTATCAATAAGTAGTTCTCTCTAATCACTGAAAGTTATCAATTAGTAATTCTCTCTAATCACTGGAAGTTATCAATTAGTAATTCTCTCTAATCACTGGAAGTTATCAATTAGTAATTCTCACTAATCACTGGAAGTTATCAATAAGTAATTCACTCTATCACTGGAAGTTATCAATAAGTAATTCTCTCAAATCAGTGAAAGTTATCAATTAGTAATTCTTTCTAATCAGTGGAAGTCATCAAGATGTAATTCTCTCTTATCACTGGAAGTTATCAATAAGTAATTTTCTCAGAAACATTTCACTTCAAATACTAACAACATGCCTGCTATAAATGATTACCCTGGATAACTGATTGAAAAACAACCACTGATTTATCTTAAGTGACAGAAAATATTAGCTACAGACAATCTTAAAAAATCTGTAAGACCATCAATCATTCAGTGTTAATGAGAACCATAACCTTGTTGTCAGAATTAATGTGATGAATGAAAAACAGAACACAAACTAATGAGAAAAACATCAGATCTACACAGAAATTTATAAAAAAAAATCCGAAACAAATTGAAGATGAACTTTTTGGAAGGATAAAAATTGCTAGTTATTGTTCCTTTGCTTGACATTTATGATTACAAAGCTCAACTTCTAAATCTCCTTGAACCCACAAGTCTTTTATCATTATCACAAATGAAAGTTTTTTTTCCAGATTTCTTTGACCAAAGTTAAACAGTTTCCATGGTAACAGTTAAGACAGATAGGGTAATTTAAGGAGATTATTAAAGAGACAAAAATAAATGTGGGACATGATTATTCTCCAAGAAATCTTAACTAAAATAGCTGGTTTTTAAAACTATCTTCAGGCAATTTTTTTTTATTTTTTGGTTTATGATAATTGAAAAAAAATTGCTGACAGAATTAAGGAAAGGAACAAATCAACAAGAGGGCGTAAAAGGTCGTTCACACAAAAGTTAGTGAGTGACCTTAAGGGGCCGTTCAGCCCTCCCGAGTATAGAGTACTGAATGTGTTCAAGTTGCTTGTAATTTCTTGTATATGTTAGTTTCTCACTTCAAAATCAAAGCGCTGAAAGCATCTTAATGTTCTTGGCCAATGGAGAGCTGCAAAAGCCCTAAGGTCAATGCAGTGAATATGAAAATGAATTAGAAAAACAATAAATACAATTTAAATTTTCATTAGACGAATGACAATTTATAAAAGTAAGCCATTGTGATAAGAATTAAACTTGTTTACTAAATATAATATCATGTAATCATTCAAAGAATGAGTTATCAAAACAATAAATACAATTTTTTTATACAATTTATTTCTTCATCAAGTAAAAGACCATTACATTTTATGAGAAAGTGATTGTAAGAATTTAAAGATTGTTTGCTGAATGCAATAAGATGTGACCATTTTAACAATGATACAGCATACTCAGGAAATGATATGTTACAGTCATTTACAGCATTACCTTTAGTCATGTTCTGTATGAAGCCAGCCTAGTAACATGTGCGTGCCAAATAACACATACTGCATTGTTAGCATGCTTAACCACTAACTCCATAGATACCTAATCCTTATACCTACAGTTGCCCTAGACTTGTTGGACCATGTACACACCTAATCCTTATACCTATATTATCCCGAGACTGGTTGGACCATTGTACACTATCTATATCTATAGTATCCCCAGACCTGTTGGACCATGTACACTATCTATACCTATAGTATCCTGAGACTTGTTGGACCATGTACACTATCTATACCTATAGTATCCCGAGACTTGTTGGACCATGTACACTATCTATACCTATAGTATCCCCAGACTTGTTGGACCATGTACACTATCTATACCTATAGTATCCTGAGACTTGTTGGACCATGTACACTATCTATACCTATAGTATCCCGAGACTTGTTGGACCATGTACACTATCTATACCTATAGTATCCCGAGACTTGTTGGACCATGTACACTATCTATACCTATAGTATCCCGAGACTTGTTGGACCATGTACACTATCTATACCTATAGTATCCTGAGACTTGTTGGACCATGTACACTATCTATACCTATAGTATCCTGAGACTTGTTGGACCATGTACACTATCTATATCTATAGTATCCCAAGACTTGTTGGACCATGTACACTATCTATACCTATAGTATCCTGAGACTTGTTGGACCATGTACACTATCTATATCTATAGTATCCCAAGACTTGTTGGACCATGTACACTATCTATACCTATAGTATCCTGAGACTTGTTGGACCATGTACACTATCTATACCTATAGTATCCTGAGACTTGTTGGACCATGTACACTATCTATATCTATAGTATCCCGAGACTTGTTGAACCATGTACACTATCTATACCTATAGTATCCCAAGACCTGTTGGACCATGTACACTATCTATACCTATAGTATCCTGAGACTTGTTGGACCATGTACACTATCTATACCTATAGTATCCCAAGACTTGTTGGACCATGTACACTATCTATATCTATAGTATCCCAAGACTGGTTGGACCATTGTACACTATCTATACCTATAGTATCCCAAGACTTGTTTAACCATGTACACTATCTATACCTATATTATCCCGAGACTGGTTGGACCATTGTACACTATCTATACCTATAGTATCCCGATGCTTGTTGGACCATGTACATTACTTCCATACAGGTGAATTGGTGAATATCACCTGTGTACTAATGAAGCAAAAATAGGCAGCACCGATGATTGAGTAAAGAGTTAATGAAAGAATCAGAATTTTATCACAATATGAAGATTTATTGATAAGCCAATATTTCAAGGTCAAAGTTTAGGAAATACTATTCATAGTTCAATGAGTCAAGGTCAAAGCTCGAGATAGGTTATGTATAGGTTAAAGCTCAAGATATGCTATTAATAGGTCAATGCATGAGTTCAAGGTCAAATTTAGGTCAAGATATGCTATTCATACGTCAATAATACAAGGTCAAAGGTCAAGATATGTTTAATGTAAGTAAATGAATCAATGTCAAAGCTCAAGATAGGCTATTCATATACCAATGAGTCAAGGTCAAAGCTCCAGACATGCTACTTGTAGGTCAATGAATCAAGATCAAGACTCAAGGTCAAAGCTCAAAATATGTGATGTATAGGTCAAGGAGTCAAGGTCAAAGATGAAGATATGATATCTATAACTCAACGAATCAAGGTCAAAGTTAAACCCAGTTATATGTTGTGAATGAACCAAGCATACAATATAATCAAGCTTCACCACAGACATCAAGTAACTGATACATTTATAATGTCATAGCAACCAATATATATCACCATAGCAACCAATAAAACATACCACATGACTGTAAGGTGAAAAAGACCACACTTGAAAGTAGTGTCATTCTGATCACATTTCTATCTGATGCTTGAACAGTACTCCAGTATATTACTGAGATACCTAAAATATATAACAATGTCATATTACCGTAAGTAAGAAGTACACAAACTCATGATGTTATAATTGAAATAATAAATAGGAAGCTGTGCTTTGTTGTGTTATAAAATATAGGCACTCGTTTGAATGCGTACATTAAATTACTCCTGCTACGCACTTGTGATTTAATTACTACGCATCCAGACACGTGCCTTTATTTTATTACGCAACAAAGCACAGCTACATATCAATTATTATTCCCACTCGACCACCCACTACATTATCCAATATAATAATCCCTATTTTATCAGTTGATTAAACAATAACTGCATACTAATTGACTTCCCTATGGAAACGTCATACTTCATCCAGACAGAGCTACCAGAAACTGCAGGCTCTCATCTGTGAAGTACTAATCATATCTCAGACATGGAATAATGCAGATTCTAAGAGATCGAGCCTTTGATCTTGTTGAGTGCCAACTTCATAGATATATGATTACAAAGTGGCCAATGTAGCCAAGAAAATTCCAAACAGAATCGTGATAATGTGTATAAAAGATAAGTAAATGCTCTGTATCAATACATTGATTATAATCAGTCAACATACACGATTTACACATTTAGATACTCGATACTATAAATAGATTATTCAGGTCAGTCAGTCACTTGTTTACATAAACATTGCAAATTCTCGTATTAATGTCTTATATATTTTAATAGATACATTTTTATCATATGTTTGACGTCGCGGCAGCGTAATAAAGCCATTATTTATTTTTGATAATACACTAGTGTAATAAAGCTTTGACGTGACGTCACTCAAAGTATAGGCGACGTCGTCAAAGTTGCGCGTTTATTATAGTGAAAATAAGTAGCTATTTTTATGTTTCGGCTAGAAATGGCTAACATATGATAAAAAAGAACATAACATTGGTGACTTTCAACATTGGATTTATTAAACTCGTTGAATAAAATCGATAAAATGCTCGGCAGAGCCTCACATTTTATTATTTTATTCAACTTGTTTAATAAATTCGATATGAAAAGACACTCATGTAATATCCTCTATGTATTACGTGTATAAGTATGTTTTTTTTTTTTTCATTTGAGGCCCCTTTCGGGTTACCCCGTTTATTTTTTCATTTATAATACATTTAACAACAAGATAGAAACAATATTTCAATTACATGCAAACATTTTATCATTTTGCTGTCAAATGTATATTCAACAATGTTTTTCATATATGATTTTGTCCCATTTATTTTTCATATGTTTATGAAGTTTAAAAAATAAGATAATGGAAGTTTTCAAAAAGATATAAAGTAAAAGGGGGGGTGGGGGTTTGACCGTATCATCTATGAAGTTATAAATATATCTTTAATATGTGAAGTGTAAAAAACACAAAAAAAACATCATATGAATCGTTTCCATTTCTGTCTAAAAAACAATAGTTTACCTTTTTTAAAAGCTAAGTGTTTTTCTAACAGAATTCTATTTTCTAAATATTTTGTTAAGCTTTCAATTCTCGGTATTGTTTTAACTTGTTTCATTTTAAAGAGGTAGAATTTGCATAAAATTATGACATAGTTTAAGGCAGTATTTGTTATACCTTGTTCTTGAATACCAAAAAATACTTTTTGACTGTTGAACTGTATTTGAAATTGTTTTGTTTTTAGAAAACTACTCACTCTATTCCAGATATTTTGAGCTACATGGCATTCCCAAAATAGGTGTTCTATTGTTTCATCTTGCATATTGCAGAAATCGCATAGTCTTGAGGGGGATAATTGACAGTTATATAAATATGTGTTAGTTGGTATTAGTCTCATTAGAAATTTATATTGAAAATTTCTTAAGATGGAGTCAATTGTTGATTTAAAAGGTATTAAAAATATTTTTTTCCAGTTTTCGTTCATTTCTACTCCGATATTGTTAGTCCATTTCCTTTTTGCTTTTATTATTTCTTCTTCTTTGCTTTGTATTTGTATGTTGTATAGTAATTTATTTGGGTGTTTTATATTTTCCATTTTCTCTCTCAGAGTTACATCTCTATTTTCGGTTATTATTTCTTTCTTCACATGAGTTATGCTGTAAGTATTTATAGCATGAATAATTTTGTGATAGGTCAGAAAGTCTCGTGGTGGAATATTATATATTTGTCTTGCTTCCTCAAAGGTGTAGAGTTTATTTTTTCTAAAGTCATACAGTTGTTCCACATATGTTATGCCTTTATCAAACCATTCTTTTAAAAACATTGGTTTATTTTCAATCTTAATATTTGAATTATTCCATATTATATGACTGTTAATAGGTGGTTTATTTTCATAACTCAGATTTTGGATATTAAACCATGATGTGAGAATGTTTTTTAGGAACAGGTTTTTGCTAAACATTACATTAATATCCTTGGTAGTTAGGTTACAGTCAAAAATGAAATTTCCTCCATAACGTTCTAGTTGTTGTTTGAAGAATATTTTCCAGTATCCGTTGTTATTTTTGTCAATAATTCTTTTTACCCAACAAGACTTTAATGAGTATAAGAATGCGTATATATCTGTCAATTTTAGCCCACCGTCTTCATAATTCTTTGAGAGTAGTTTTCGTTTTATTTTGTCGGGTTTTCCATCCCACAGAAAGTCAAAAATAGCTTTGTTTAAATCGTTTAAAATGGTTTCTGATGGGTTGGGTAAAACCGTAAGAGGATATATAAGTTTTGGTAGAGCATAGGTTTTAATAACAGTTACTTTTCCCATTAGTGTCAGTTTTCTATGTTGCCATTGTTTTAGACAATTTTTAAATTGGTCGATTTTTGGCATTAGATTTATTTCTAGATGTTTATGCTGATTTGGTGTAAAGGTGATTCCGAGGGTTTTTGCACTTTCAGAGGTCCATACAAAATTTTTGTCGGTACAGTATTTAATGTTGGTAGTTTTTAGTGTTCCTAGACGTAAAACTAGTGATTTGTTAAAGTTAAGTTTAAGTCCTGAAACTTTCCCAAATTCAGTTATTACATAGACAAGTTTTTCGAACGATTTCTTTTCACCATTATTTACATATGTTGCATCATCTGCGAATAGTGTTTGTTTTATTTCTATGTTTTTAATAGTAATTCCTTTTATGTTTACATCGTTTGAGATTTTATTGGATAATAATTCCATACAGAGTATGAATAAAGAAGTGGAAAGGGGACAACCTTGTCGTACGCCTCTTTTAATACTTATCTCTTTAGATAAATGACCATTATTGATTATGACTGCTGTAATATTATTATAGAATGTTTTAATCCATCTAATTAGGGGGTAAAGCAAATAAAGCGTGACATTTTGTAAAAAAATAAAGTTCTTGCAATTATCATTTTGAGAGTCATTTTCAAAAGCTAATACTTCAAATTTAACAAAAACGTATATTTTTCTGTGACGATTTTTCAGTTTTCAACAGAAAATTGACTTTTAAGAAACAAATAGACCAAAAATTATTTAAATTCATATAGATAATAGCAACCAAGATATGAAACAGGTAGATCAGCATGTCATAAATTCTGTGTTTTAACAGTTGTAAGGGAAGTAGATGAATTAATGGTGCATAATTTTTAATATTATAGATGTCCTTGTATTGCAATATTACGGAAAATACTGTTGAACAGGTAACACAAAACAGGTATGGGTAACATGAAATTTTATTTCAAGATGAAACATGAACTAATCTAAAAAATAAAAACATTTTTCATGAACAACAATGCAATATGATGACTTCTTCTGAATTTGGCGAGTCTAAACAAAACCGTTTTTGAGATATCAACATTTGAAATTAGTCTGCAATTTCAGTGAAAGCGTTACTGTTGGGACATACATGTACATGTATTAGGATTGTCAATAGAACTCTAACCATTTCTATAGTCATACAGACTTTCTGCTTTTAAATTATGCAAACTTACCAATTCTGATATTTGACAAGATAAAACAGACAAATTGTATCTGGTACTTCAAAATTAATTACCTGAAATCACTCTATTTGGTTTAAGATATGTTTGGTTCCTGTTTGATAATAAAATATTTCATTAAACAACATACAGTGCAACAAAATTTAACAGTATATATATAACACAACAAGCTCAAAATTGATAATGAAATACATGATATGTTCAGATATAACAGTAGTCATGATAGTGTATCAATGAGACAAATATGTAATAAACAAGCGTTACTGTTGGGACAAAAACTAAAAATATTACATTATGCATAATGTTTTAACTTTTTCTTTGCGATTTATAACAATGTTGTTATTAATATTATGTGACATCATAAATGCAGTTAAATATTACTCTTAATCCTTTATAGCTCTCTGGTATCACCACATATCTTTGGGTAATATAGCAAAAGGATAGCTGAATTAAACAACATTTCATTTGGATAGTTTAAAATTTAACAGTTTGTGTAACATAGCTAACATATATCAACAATACATAATTTAACATACAGTGGTTATTTCTTTAAATATAATATTTGTAATAAAGAATAATTCATTGACGTTACTGTTGGGACACAAATTTAAATATGTAAACATCATTTCAAAAGCCATACTCATGGTCTCTAAGTGAAGTTGAATTTATTTAATGTGTTGATATGAAAAGGTTCAGATTAATTATCAATACAAAAGACATAAACACTTCCAATTGCAAGTAACTAAATCTATATACATTTTAACTGGTAAAACTGTTAACATATTTAACTTTAAAGTCAGAGCCAACAATCAATTTCAGTAACAACTGTCATTTTGTTAATTAATGTATCGCCTGCATTGTTCCAACTCATTAGCTTTAAATTGCAATTGGATGCCACGGCCATCAGTCAGCTGAGGTGTCGATAGTATGATTCCAATATCAGCCTTTGTCTGCCAGATGATGTCTTCAATATTCGGCCAGACATAGATGTTTTCACCCCTCTTCTTCATGAATCTTAGCCTAACCTCTGTGTCATCGACTTCTAGAACCTGCAAAGAACCATGTGCTATAAATTATGATTTATTTATATAATAATTATGTAATAAGGAAGGACATCTATTTATATAAGAAGAAACAATAATGCAATTAGCAGGTACAGTCTATACTCTATTTATAAAATAAAATATTGATGATGAGCATGATCTCAACAGCATTTAATATTTATACATGTACATGTATTACATTAACAACTTACTTTTGCTACATAAAAGTGCTTCTTCCTGCCACGGGTTGAATAAATGTATACTGCTACAAAGTCATCTGGTGTGTAGCTGCAAGTAGAAATATATTATTAATATAATATAGCAGAAATTGTACTATCACTTATCATATATAGATCTCTACATGAAATAGTTTTAAATGTATATGATGTAAAATACTAGTATACACCTAAAGCGGGATTTGAACGGTTCGAACCCATGATACTGTACGATGATATCGCCTAGCAATGTGAATTACGAAAGCTTTAGACCACTTGGCTATCGCAACAACCCCCAAACTTTCAAGGTTAACCATTATCAATGTGACTACAACTTCATCACACCACCCCACTAAATGGGTTTGTACGTGAATAACAACAAAAGCACCACAGGTATTAAATGTTTTGTAAGATACTACCTCTTTTGTTCCAAGCTGACGTAGTGCTTGCTGTTGGGAAGATACCCAAGCACCAGAGTCGGACCAGTGGTTCCAATCAACGTATCAGGTGTGTCAGCTTGAACGATATGAATAACACATGGCATTTGTTCAGCAACTGCATTTATAATTTATGTGGTCCGCATATGTCCCATTTCTAGCCATATAGCTTTGATAAGTGTTTAGATCCGAGTGTGTTGTAATAAAATGCGTGATCTCTGCTTTCTTTTCCTGAAAAAAATATAAAATTATCAATAAATAAAATAGAAAATTTGTAGATGAGTTTTGAATATTTTTTATTAAAGCCTATCAATTACTGTAAATCATGGTTGTTTACAAAATGAGAACCTTTGTAGTCTTGATTGCGATGGCCGCGCGATTTAATGCATCCGTACTTCGCATTGCTAGGCGATGGCGCCATACAATATCCCACTATATATAGGTGCAAACTATTGATAATCGTGATTTCTTATTATGTTTTTAAATGTTTGAAGTTATTTTTAAAAAGGGGAATCTGGTTTACATACCTCAGACATATCGTTCAGATACTCGACAGCATTGCTTCGCATCTGTGTATGGGTCACACTGCTTACATTGAGTTTGTCTAGCTGATGGGGCATCACCCAAAAGAAACAATTACCGTCCGCATGGGTATTTTGAGAAAAAGAGTGTTTCGGTTTCATTTTTTATGCAGATAATGTGCCATTTTGACAACATCCATACACTTTGATGGATATTCAAGGCTGTTTGCCTGAATTCAAGGATTTTCAGTTACATTCAAGTACCAGTTTGGCATTTTTTTCAAGGTAGCACTAAATTCAAGTACTTTTCAAGGTTGAAACCAAATTCTAGGACTTTTCAAGGCCTGTATGAACTTTGTACACAAGACATCATAGGCGTTACTGTTGGGACAAAATGTGTTATACAGAATACTTTATTAAATGTTTATAAATGGAGGTTTAAATCCAGTTCAGACCAGATGTCATACATTTCATAGAATTTTCATTTCAGAAATCATCTTATTTAAATATTCAATTACTGGAATTTGTGGTTTTCATTGAATTTTAACTGATATATAAATACAAACACATTTTAAGCAATTATACAGCCTTTGTTGCATGGTAGTCTTGTTAAAAGTAGTAAATATTAAACTGACCAATGCATTTATTAGCTTAATTATGTTTAGACCATTATGGGGGATTGGAAATACACAGAAACTATTGCCGTTACTGTTGGGACAAAAGCGTTACTGTTGGGACAATATTTCGAGATACTCTGAGGCTAATGTATGACAACTGATAGCCTCACCTGAAAGAAATCTATTTAAGTAAGGGTATAGTAAAGAGCTTAAAGCATATGATACATAGAAAGCTTGTATTAGCTTCATGTTGTGTATAAAACAAAAGAGTCACTGTCACACCGTTACTGTTGGGACAAATTTAGTGTTTCAAAGAATACCAACTACAAATTAACATGCAGTCTTGAGAAAAATGTAAAGATATGTTATAAATCTGTTACTTAATAGCTACACAAAATATGATGTTCTAGGCTTATAATGTTAACTACATCAATACTGCTGTCTGGTCTTTGAAAGAGGGGGGAAAATGGGATTTTGGCTTCAATTAGGTATTTTTTTAAAAAGGTGTAAAAATCAAAAGCATGCACTTTTTTTTAATTGATTGCGTTTTTGGTGTAAATTGGTAATTACACCATGACAAAAAGCACTACAATAACACATACACATGATAATGGCTTTGTTGTAAGCATATCTTATTAAGAAAAAAATGCTTGTCACGCTAAAATGGTCATTTTTGAGAGTTTTTTCAATTTTGTGTAGCCGTATTTCCTGAACCGGTCAACCAATTTGTCTTAAATTTGGAATACAAACAGTTTAAAACTGTACAAGTTAATTAAGCATTGCACATTCACTGTTGGTTGTCAAACTTTTGTGTATTAGACTCTGCAATCTTGGCTTCAGTAAAAATATTTCTTATTTGCTCTACCCCTTAAGTTATTCCCAAGATTGAAGTGTTCGAGGCATTTATATATGAAATTATGACTTAATGTGTCAAATGCTTTTTCATAGTCGGAAAATAGCAAAAGGCCATTTAGATTATTCTTTTCAATATGGTCAATTATCTCAAATATCAGTCTGACATTTTCTCCAATGTATCTACCTTTCATAAAACCTGTTTGGTTTGGGTTTATTAATTTCGGAAGAATTTTTTTTAATCTATTTGAGATGGCTTTAGTTGCAATTTTGTAATCAATGTTTAGTAGACTGATAGGCCTCCAGTTTGAAAGGTTTGTATGGTCTTTGTCTGGCTTTGGTAACAGTGTAACAATACTTTGTTTTTGTAAATCTGAAAGTTCTATTTTCTGATAACAGCTATTTATTGCATTTATATAATGTAACTTTACATGTTCCCAAAAATGTTTATAGAATTCTGCAGTTAGGCCATCCGAACCTGGGCTTTTTTCATTTTTCATTTCGTCAAGTGCGAGTTTACATTCATGCTCATTTAATATTCCTTCGCATTGATCAGACTCTGCTTTGCTCAGTTTATTAATTGTCGTATCAAAGAAATCTATTTCTGGATCCTCATTTTCCTTTACAGCATACAATTGTTCATAGAATTTTGTTGTCTCATCAAGTATATCCTTTATATTTGTTATCGTACTATCGTTAATTTGTAGTTTTTGTATATTTTTTCTTTCTGCATGTCTTTTTTCTAAGTTCGCAAAATATTTTGTGTTCTTTTCATTCATTTCAATTTCTACAATTTTCGATCTTAACAATATTCCATGTATTTTTTTATCATAATGGGCCTGCAATTTGTTTTTCTTATCATTTAAATCTTGTGTATGTTGAAGGGGAGTTTGTGAGTTTAACAGAGTTGTTTCCAGAATTTGGATTTCTTTTTGCAAGTTATTTTCTTCCTCTGCTTCTTTTTTCCTTTTATTTGATGCAAATTTAATTGTTTTATTTCTTATACTGCTTTTAATAAGTTCCCACAAAACTTCAGGTTTTGCATTTTTATTGAAATTGACTGTGTTATTAATGCTTTCTATTATTTTTGTTGAGTATTCATCATCTATTAACAGGCTATTGTTTATTTTGAAATAACCAGGACCTCTTTTTTGAGTGGTGAAATCGAGGCCCATTGTGATTAAGGAGTGGTCGGTTTTATAACCCTGTTGTATTTTATTAGTTATGATTTTGTTTCGAAGATTTTCAGTTACCAAAAAGTAATCCAGCCGACAATGTACTGGTGGTTTACTATTTGAACTCCATGTATATTTCAATTTTTGGGGATTTGAATCTCTCCAAGCATCGAGTAAATTAAATGATTTGGATATACTAATAATTTTGTTCCTACAGTGTGTGTGAGTATTTGAATTTCCATTTTTTTTATCTAGTTTTTTGTCTAAAATTGTATTAAAGTCTCCTCCAATTATAAAATTCTTTTCATTATTTATTTGCATGTAAGATTCAAGTTTTGTAAAAATGGAAACGTCGTCTTTATTTGGACCATATATATTGATGAGAGTAATCTCCTCTTCATTTATTTTTATATCAATTGCAAGAATTCTTCCTTTTACTATATTTGTTACTTCAGTAGTTGTAATCATACCGGGGATTTCTTGATTTATTAAAATAGCCACACCTTGGCTATTTGAACTGGTACCACTAATGAACAAATCACCTTGCCAATCTTTCTTTAACTGAGTTAGATTATCTTCTTTCAAATGAGTTTCTTGTAGCATAGCAATCGAATATTTTTTCTCTTTTAGCCAACAGAAAACCTCTTTTCTTTTCTTACTGTCTGCTAGACCTCTGACATTAAGTGAACATATTGTGCTAGTCATCAATGTTTTTAATAATTATTGTTAGAGATGATACAGTCAAACAGGGGTGGGGGGATACATTTTGTTGGTTCATGTAGAATTGTGTGGCATAAAGAATAAGCCATGTTGGTGTTTATTTCAGTAATTTTGTTTGGTGTTCCCAAAATATTTTAGATTCTCCAGATCAATTTGCTTAATACCATGGTGGTTTTTTGATATAGTGTTGTAATTATATAAGAACAGACTTACTAGGTATACTATGAAAATCAAATTATGAGGGCTTTAAAACAATTTATCTTTATAGATTGTAAGTGACCAAAAATTGACCATATAGCATATTCAATTTGTAAGATACAAACTATCTAGCTTGATACAAAAATACAAATAGAAAAACCCACACATAATTATAATACAACCCACAGATTTTAAGATACAACAATCTAGTTCAGTACATATATACATTTTGACAACCCACAGATGAGTATATATACACATACAGCTGTGTATTTTCACATGCGCTCAATGCATGCGTAGGTAGACATGTAAATATAATGCAGCGACATTTTAATGTTATACAGTGTAGTATACTATAAAACCAAAGAACATTTCCTTTGCCACTAAACGGACAGAAAATGTACAATGCTATACAGTATACAATAATACTAAAAGAACATATCATTAACTGACTTTTTAGCATAAGACGGACAGAAGACATACAGTGCTTGCCTCTGGCGCTCAATGTACACATTATGAGACATGTTAATGACACAACTTCACATTTTAATGCTATACAGCATACAATAATACGAAAAGAACATATCATTAACCGACTGTTTAGCATAAAACGGACAGAAGACGTACAATGCTTGCCTCTGGCGCCCAATGTACACATTATGAGACATGTTAATGACATAACTTCACATTTTAATGTTATACAGTATACAATAATACAAAAAAAGAACATATCATTAACCGACTGTTTAGCATAAAACGGACAGAAGACGTACAATGCTTGCCTCTGGCGCTCAATGTACACATTTATGAGACATGTTAATGACATAACTTCACATTTTAATGTTATACAGTATACAATAATACAGAAAAGAACATATCATTAACCGACTGCTTAGCATAAAACGGACAGAAGACGTACCAATGCTTGCCTCTGGCGCTCAATGTACACCTTATGAGACATGTTAATGACATAACTTCACATTTAAATGTTATACAGTATACAATAATACAGAAAAGAACATATCATTAACCGACTGCTTAGCATAAAACGGACAGAAGACGTACAATGCTTGCCTCTGGTGCTCAATGTACACATTATGAGACATGTTAATGACATAACTTCACATTTTAATGTTATACAGTATACCATTATACAAAAAAGAACATATCATTAACCGACTGTTTAGCTTAAACGGGCAGAAGACGTACAATGCTTGCCTCTGGCGCTCAATGTACACATTATGAGACATGTTAATGACACAACTTCACATTTTAATGTTATACAGTATACAATAATACAAAAAAGAACATATCATTAACCGACTGTTTAGCTTAAACGGACAGAAGACGTACAATGCTTGCCTCTGGCACTCAATGTACACATTATGAGACATGTTAATGACACAACTTCACATTTTAATGTTATACAGTATACAATAATACAAAAAAGAACATATCATTAACCGACATTTTAGCATAAAAAACGGACAGAAAATGTACAATGCTTGCCTCTGGCGCTCAATGTACACATAGGTAAACTTTATTTGGCCTTAAACTGACATCATCATCGCAGCACACAGTATTACGCATTTAAGTTATGTTGTCACATTTTAATGTTATACAGTATAGTACATGCAGCAACTGGATTTGTTTATGTATACACGGACAATATAAAGTAGTGCAATGTATAGCAGTACATAGTATAACTAATTCATTTACCAAAGGTAAATAAAATATATACTGATAGTAGCATTACATTTTAGGTTACTTAGTATAGCACAATACAATTATCAATACACAAGAATCAAGTATATTTGCTTTACACAAATTTAACAGTACAATAAAATATATTCTGATAATAGCCTGACATTTTATGTTACTCAGTATAGCACAATACAATTATCAATACACAAGAATCAAGTATATTTGCTTTACACAAATTTAACAGTACAATAAAATATATTCTGATAATAGCCTGACATTTTATGTTACTCAGTATAGCACAATACAATTATCAATACACAAGAATCAAGTACATTTGTTATACACAAATTTAACAATACACAGAGAGTCATGACGACTTGTTATACACAAACACACTTCTTTAGTTTGTAGTATAAACACAGAGTAGTATTGTTCAAGTCAGTTTTTAAAGGGGGGTTACCAGATTTTTTTCTGGCCATGGAAGGTTTAACCATGTCTCGTATTCGCTGAACAGCACGTGGTGTACATTTCCATTAGTATGCTTGTAGAATATTTGGCCATTTCTAGTCCATCCATACTTTACAAAATCTTGTTCCTTGCCTTTGACGCTCATAAGAATTTTGAAATTCAGTTTGGTTAAGTCATCAGTTATGAAGATAGGGTCTTTTATAGATCTCTTCCGGCTCATAATTCTACCTTTGACTAACCTGGACGCAAACTTTACAATAATCTGTCTAGGCTTTCTACCCTTTTTCCCCATGCGGTGACACATGTCTATATCATGTTTCATCAGATTCAGACCTGGTAGCTGCTTGTTGAGTGTGTCAATGACAAGCTGGGTAGTCTGTTCTGGTGTTTCATAGAATTCTCTACTTTCACCACTTTCAGATCTTGTTTCTTCATCAGTTGCCTGTTCGTAAGCACTGTTATTCTTGTTTTCATCAAGACCATTTATTCTTACATTGTTTGCTCTACTATACTGTTCTACGTCATTTTTGTATTCTTCAAATTGGTTTTCCCCTCGTTTTCTTTCTCGTCTTTGTTTCTCTTTATATTCTTCTTGGTGTGTCAGTTGAATTGCTAGATCTTTAACACTTTCTTTAAGTGAGTCAATTTCTTTATCTTGATCAAATATTTTTGTTTCTAATATCTCAATTTTGTGGTGGACAGACTTAAGAAGCTCATCTTTCATTTGCTTTATGATTTCCTTTATCATTGATTTTAGGCTGTCATCATCTTTAGTCATCACATTTTCCATAGCCTTTTTTATTTCAACGATATGAGATGTAATATTTTCTAACTGTGAGTCTTTAGAGCTTTTTCTTCTTTATTCTTTTTTGCATTTTTCGCTGATGGTTTAGTAATGCTTGAGTCAAGCTCACTACCTGTACTACTTAATGCACTTCTGTTTCTCTTTCTTTCACTGTCACCTTCACTTTTCGACATGTTTTGATTTTTTATACAATTTTGGTTATGCACCTTTAATGAAGAATATATTAGCTGCACATGGCTATCCTTTATGCTTTCTATTTATTCATTTTCAACATCATTTTTTTCAAATTTTTATTAGCAACATGTACCTATTACTTTAGTCCTGATATAGTCCAAATATTTTCACTTTATCTTTTAATATTCCAGTTTTATTTTTAAAAAACAGCACTTCCCAAAAACATGTGTCTTGTCACTAAAGGGACGTAACTCACGTGTATAAGTATGTTGCTTATTGGTTTTCACTGCCTTTTTGATCAACTAAAAGGTTTAAAACTATTGTAATACAATGTTATGGTATACTAGTGACAGACCTGAATACCCAACAGTTTATCTACATACTTTATAGAAGTAGTACCAAACATCCCATAGTGATTGCCTCACGCTTTTCTACTTAAATCACTGCCATCAGGAATATTATGTGACAATGGAAAACTATGTGATCACAACCAGACTGAGTCACCTTCATAATGACTCGGAAACATTCAATGCTAACTGTTATGTTTGTGATCAAAGTAACGCCATGTCAGCGACTGTCCTTATGTAGACACAGTGAAAACAATAACCTAACACTTTACTTTTGTTTTCAGTAACAGCATAAGGATAAGACCTGTTTTCCAGAAATTCGGGATTTATTCGATTTACCCATTCATGGAAAGAATGTGCTCAAACAAACAACCTGGAGCCCGTTGCCTAACTAAAGCGTTACCAAGTGCTCAATAGCGCTATGCTAGGAAACGGCTCGCTTAAAAAAGTGCTACGAAAAAAGGAAACCTATGCTATCCTTGAGCACTCGTGGAGAGCAGACCATTGGGTAGCAAAGCGCTATTGCAAGCTATCGAAGTGGTCTGTTGCAATACGTAAAGCGCTAGGTCGTGACTGCCTAGCAAATTAAGTGCTGAGAAAAAGTATGCTATCGATGAGCATTGCTCACTTGTAGTATGTCATTGCATAGATGTAGGAAAGTGCTCAATAGCTTGGTTAGGCAACAAGTTCCTGATTCCTTTTAGGGACAAGCGCTGGATTAAATCCCTTCTACAATCCACAATCAAAGTCTTTTCAGATCTGAGAATGAGTGCTGTGTGAATGTAAGGTACAGAAAATTACTTGGCTGAAGTAGTTCTTATAAAATATCTTTTGTTCGTTGAAATATTGCGGGAGTATTTTAGCATATTTGTGGTTGTAGTGATGACTCAGAGCGAAGCGGCAAGGGAGATCACTGCGGAGGAGTTTGGTATAGTACTAGACATACTTACAGATAAGTGCACAGGCATACAGACGTATAGGAAATGTATGAGAGGATCCATCAATGTCATACATAGCATTAAAATAATGGCTCGGGAATATCAGCGCCTGAAAACGGTGAAGAAATACAGGTTAAAACTTCTTCTATACTGTTACATGTGTACAGTACATACAATGCCAACCCCTAGCTGTCCAGTGATAACCAATGCTAAATTGTCTCTCAGTGTCAGACCATGGCTGTACTCATAACCTAAAGTACATAAACTGAACTCCAACATCGTCCCGCTGGGTAGTTTAAAATTTGTTTTGATAGAAAAAAATAGAATATTAAGTCAGGCAGCACTCAACTTTACCAGCCGAGCACAGAAAACATTAAAAACATACAAGACACAATGCCCAACTGAACCAACCGTTCTGAAATTTTGAACCTTTGAATTAATATCAAATTTTACTCCAAACATAATATGTCAAATCATGACCCAATCCATGGTTAATCTGTCACTTATTATTTCCAAAAAGATTATAGAGGGGAGACCATCCACTTACATAGATTGACTTCATAAGACACATTATCAAGGGAGATCATTCTTGTTATTTGTGCCAAAATGCTGCACATGACAAAAAAATGTACAGATTCTAGATCAAATCAGAATAGTGAAGGGTCATTGTATGGAATAAAGGAATTAAACCAATGACAATATCAGAAATATGATAAGATGTACTGCTATGTAAATGATATTAATACCATTAAGAATATTGTTATCAAATGTCATATTAGAATATATTTCTCTATTGAATTGATATCAGTTTAGTATAAAATATCATAAGAATGCATCAGTAATGAGTATATAATCTCCACACACAAGTGAAGGAACTGTTTTATCCAACAAAACCTACATAAAAACCCAGACATCATTTAAAAGTAAAATCAATTTTATTCAATTTAGTATCCCAGCAGATAATACAATGGAAAACCTCTCATTATTGGTCCCATTTACTGTTTCTATAAAGACAATTGTCTTAAATTATCCAGAATCAGGTCATCAATCTGTCTCTCTGAATTACTAAGACATGTCAATGCACTTTGAAGATAGTACAAGAGGTTAAAAAACTTGTATCTGAAATTTAACATAGGTAGTTCTAAGTCCAAAACGGCCATAATTTCAACAAAATGCCTGATAGAGTTAGCTTCCCCTGTGTAGGGGCTGGGGTCATGATGGTGAACAAGTATGCTAAGTATCAAAGGCAATGTATCAATGCACTTTGAATATATCAGGTACTTACCCATAATGATAGAACTGAGAGTACGACAGCTAGTACAATCTGCCAGATACGGAGACCAGGTACTTACCCATAATGATAGAACTGAGAGTACGACAGCTAGTACAATCTGCCAGATATGGACCTCAGGTACTTACCCATAATGATAGAACTGAGAGTACGACAGCTAGTACAATCTGCCAGATACAGACCTCAGGTACTTACCCATAATGATAGAACCGACAGTACGACAGCTAGTACAATCTGCCAGATACGGACCTCAGGTACTTACCCATAATGATAGAACTGAGAGTACGACAGCTAGGACTATCTGCAAGATACGGACCTCAGGTACTTACCTATAATGATAGAACTGAGAGTACGACAGCTAGCACAATCTGCCAGATACGGACCTCAGGTACTTACCCATAATGATAGAACTGAGGGTATGACAGCTAAGACTATCTGCAAGATACAGACCTCAGGTACTTACCTATAATGATAGAACTGAGAGTACAACAGCTAGTACAATCTGCCAGATATGGACCTCAGGTACTTACCCATAATGATAGAACTGAGAGTACGACAGCTAGTACAATCTGCCAGATACGGAGACCAGATACTTACCCATAATGATAGAACTGAGAGTACAACAGCTAGTACAATCTGCCAGATACGGACCTCAGGTACTTACCCATAATGATAGAACTGAGAGTACGACAGCTAGTACAATCTGCCAGATACGGACCTCAGGTACTTACCCGGTACCTATAATGATAGAACTGAGAGTACGACAGCTAGTACAATCTGCCAGATAATGACGGACCTCAGGTACTTACCCGGTACCTATAATGATAGAACTGAGAGTACGACAGCTAGTACAATCTGCCAGATTCGGACCTCAGGTACTTACCCATAATGGTAGAACTGAGAGTACGACAGCTAGTACAATCTGCCAGATACGGAGCCCAGATACTTACCCATAATGATAGAACTGAGAGTACAACAGCTAGTACAATCTGCCAGATACGGACCTCAGGTACTTACCCATAATGATAGAACTGAGAGTACGACAGCTAGTACAATCTTCCAGATACGGAGACCAGGTACTTACCCATAATGGTAGAACTGAGAGTATGACAGCTAGTACAATCTGCCAGATACGGAGACCAGGTACTTACCCATAATGATAGAACTGAAAGTACAACAGCTAGTACAATCTGCCAGATACGGAGACCAGGTACTTACCCATAATGATAGAACTGAGAGTACGACAGCTAGTACAATCTGCCAGATACGGACCTCAGGTACTTACCCATAATGGTAGAACTGAGAGTACGACAGCTAGTACAATCTGCCAGATACGGAGACCAGGTACTTACCCATAATGATAGAACTGAGAGTACAACAGCTAGTACAATCTGCCAGATACGGACCTCAGGTACTTACCCATAATGATAGAACTGAGGGTACGACAGCTAGTACAATCTGCCAGATACGGAGACCAGGTACTTACCCATAATGATAGAACTGAGAGTACGACAGCTAGAACAATCTGCCAGATACGGAGACCAGGTACTTACCCATAATGATAGAACTGAGGGTACGACAGCTAGTACAATCTGCCAGATACGGACCTCAGGTACTTACCCATAATGATAGAACTGAGAGTACGACAGCTAGTACAATCTGCCAGACGCGGAGGCCTCCTGGTAACCGGATAAACAACTGATCACTATGTCCCAATATCTGACTGAGCTGCAATCATACAAGAAGAATTCAAATACATTGTTGTACCGAACAAACTATTTATGACATTTATTATTCATTCTATTTATAAAAAATAACGCTAATATAATAACAGGATACCCTAAATTGTATTATCTACCTTATTTTGAACACCTCTAGAAAGTAAGATTGTGTTCAAGAGGCTAATGAGAACATGAGCCAGACTCATAATGAACATGCCATGGTGCAATTTGAACACATGGAAATACTGGTTAGTGAAATGGCAATTTAGGTCAGCCACTGTTTTTCATTGGTTTTTAATGAACTTATTAAATTTAGATCAATTATAAAACAAATCCCCTGACTCATACTGTAACTAATCTAGCTGCTCTTGAAATCTTATTCTCGTTGTCAATGCTCAGGAAGACATAATTATATGAGTGAAGACAGAATTCCAGTTTTGCAAGGCACATGATTTCAAATTATCAGTGTCAAAATTATTTGAGTGTACCCTATATAGAGAGAGGGTTGTGCAGCGGCCATGTTTAGCCGCAACGGATATGACGTTTCGAAAGCTTGTACCCAGTTTTTTTACAGTTGTTACAGCAAACACGGATACCAGTTACTGTAACATCATATCCGTAGCGGCTAAACATGGCTGCTGCACAACCCTCTCTTTATATTATGTACACTCACATAATTTTAACTCAGATAATTTGAAACCATGTGTGCCTATGTTTCAATACTGTAGTTTCAAGCAATCCAGGAACCCGTTTTCATTATTGCATCTAGAAGTGAACCCCATTCATGTACCTCCCATATGCAATTAGGTTCATACTGACACCAGTGTTTAGTGGAACATGTTTTTTGGTTAGAAACTCATTAAATGACTGGTGTTGTTTTTTTGAAAATCAATGATTTTCATATCTATGAATAGCCTATAATTTTGTGCAGAATTTCTTCATTTGTGTATCGATGATCAATCAAACTTCAGGTTCTGACAAAATCATATGAATGCATGCAGCCTATGCTTGCAGGAGAGAGCACTTTTTCAAATTAATGTCTCAAACAAAATTCCTTTGGGACCATCAATAATTCTATTTCTGTCATGACACATTGTCAATCACAATGTAATATTGCAATATTGCAAAGATTCAACATGTCAGGTATGCGGTATTAGTGTATTACAATATTTCCTTTATAGAAGTATGCTGTGATTTTGATTTATCCGATCTTTCATTTCATAAATACTCCTTTTATACCCCCAGTAATGTTACTCATTTTAATTAAATTATGAGATGTAATATTCGCGAAGTATCCAAGTTTTATGTAGGGAGCATAGCATATAAAGAGAGTGAGCAGCTAGATGTTGTTAATGTGCTTAATGCAAGTGATTGTGTCGGCCTAATTGCTCCCGGTAAAACGCTTCCAGTAGCCATATGCTTGTTCCATGTTCCTGCGGTCTTTAACTATCAAAAAAAGAGAAGCTGCAAAATGAGACCAATATTAAAGTCTAACAGGCACATTGGAATGAATGTTGAAATGGGCCAACAGAAACAAGTGCAGATAAGGAATAAAGTACAGGGGGGAGGGGGGGGCACTGTTTTATCAAAGCACTTACTAAATACTCAAAAGTTATGCACAAATTTAAATTCTTCATAATTCTTGAACAAATACACAATTATGACAATAGGAACATGATTTATGTAGATTGAAGGAATGCATTTACTGAAACATCACTATTATGACAGACCCCCTTACCAAAATTTGCAACTGTTAATGAATTACATAACGTTTAAATTTGAGCGTAGCTTTAAGATTATTGTAAGTGTTTTGATAAAACAGTACCCAGGACTTATGTTGATCCGTTGCAGTAACATTACCATAGTAGTACCAGTCGGCAATCACAGACAAATTTATCTTAGAAGTTATGAATAATTGACACATGTCACACTGACAGAGATTGGTAATTTTCCAAATCATTTAATTCAATAAAGTCAAAACTCCTTCAATTGATTTTCCAAATTATTTAATTCAATAAAGTCAAAACTTGTTCAATTAATGTTCCAAATTATTTAATTCAATAAAGTCAAAAAATGTTCAGTGTTCAGAGTCAGTGCAAACTGTAAAAACAACATGGAGTCATATTTTCTTAAAATATAAACTTTTGAACAGATTACACACAGAATATTGCACGAGTGTCTTTTCATGTTGAATTTATTCAATAAGTTGAATACAACAATAAAATGTAAGTCTTTTTATAAGGCTTCCACGACATCAAACATGTGACAAAATGAAGTAATTACTCAACAATCTCATTACAGGCAAATCTTGTAATTTTTCTATCACTAAATAAATATGACAAATGTACACATGAAAATCAATTAAACTATATATAATTAGAACTTTATTAAGCAGTATAAATGACTTTTTTATGACAACTATGTATTTAATGTGCTTACTGTACCTGTACATTAAAGTAGCTTATTAAGTACATGAACTGTCATTTATTATTCCCTGATAATTTACAGCACTTGTCAAGGATTTCCAATTCATTGAATATAAAAATGCAAATAAAGTTCACAATAAAAAAACTTTGGTCAATTAGTGTAGATTAAAGACCATCTGTAATGCCCAAACTTTTTTCAAGCTTGCACCAAAGCTTTTTTGGCAAACATACGATGTTGATTCTTAAGTGGATGAAACCATAGGAAAGAGGATACATACATAAATAAAGTCAAAGGCCTATACGTTGACTTTAACAAGTAATTTCAAAGACTTTTTTTTAATAAATCAAATTGAAAATATTTTCTTGTAACAGAGAAACAGCCTTTCTATGAAATGGCTGAACATTCATCAATGAGTTTTTCACACATGTTTGGTAATTTGCAAAGTTCAAAGATATGCTGTGTGCCAAAAAAGCATTTCTACAGGTTCTTATGGGAGTTTCTAATTATCTTTGAAATGAATATGTCTTGGATATGTTAATGTAAAATAGCTGTCTTAATTTCGAAGAGTTATGATCACTGTATAGTCTTACTTAATTAACCAAGAAAGTGACTTCTATTCTGCAACTGTACCTTATATAAAACTTGATTTATATTGCTTTTATTTATCATCGATCGCCACTGGAAATCCATAAATTATAGGCAAGGTCCCCAGAAAGTTTTTCAGGGGATAGTGTATGATACATAAGATGCCACTTAGTGAGTACCAGAAGTATCCCTGGTTCTTTTATGTGCCTAATGTAAAGCATTATACACGGGACCTCCGTTTTTAAAGTCTCATCCCTACTGTAAGTCATTTTGTTTATGTTAGGTGGGAAAAACTGAAAAGCAGTTTTAATCTGGCTGGAAACTTGATCGAACACACAACCTTGGGATCAGCAGTCAGTAGCTCCAACCACTGGACCACTTGTTCAACTATTCATATAAAACTTCAACAGAAATCACAGACTTTCATAGCATGCAACATCTTCATTAAATGCTTCCTTTGCAATCAAATAGAAAATTCCAGTCCATACATGCCAGGTTTTGCAGAACCATTTGCAGGAGATTGGTGATGGAAATGCAGGAGATTTCAATGAAATGCAGGAGATTTTTACTTGCTCGAACTATCGACTAAAATTAATGAAGTTAATAAGCAGTTTTCACTTATTTTACTTGTCTGACAACACCATGTATGCATGCATTCTAAGTGAAGCAATTTAAACTAAATTTTTGGATCATTTTCATTAATGCAATCAACTAATATAAGTTTCCAGTATGTTCAAATCTGACCCACAGTTAAAAATATTTGTAAGTTACCAAACCAATGCTGCCAGTGGAAACAATCTTTTTCTGAAGCATTTTCAGATTACTTGATAAAAATGATTTTAAAAATAACTTTACAAAATAAATGATATGTTGATACACTTATTTACTCAAACACAAGAATGCATTTTTAATACAGAAATAAAAGCAATTAAGTTCATTTAACAGCTTCAAAAAAAACGTATCCAAAATTAAAGTTGTCTGAATACCATGTGCATGTTTGAAAAAGACCCATCTATTCTGAAAGGGGAAGTAACTGCTACACAGTTTAGTTCTTTGTAGTGTAGTACGGTCTAGTGTGGACTTTAGACACGACCAAAACCAAAACATTGTCAACTGCACGATGTTTTATGACACCTTATCAGGGGTAATTATCGATTGTTTATTGGAGTGACCACTCTCATTAGATGTCATGAAGGTTTGTTATGTGATGACATGTTAATTGTTTATTCATCACCGGAAATTACGAGAGAAATGAAAATGGCTCTATAAATTTGATGCTTACTCGATTTTTAACCAATGCGTGAGATTTTATCAATTTGCGTGAGTCCGGGAGTAGGCTGTCAAATGCGTGAGACTCACGCATGATCCGGGAGGTCTGGCATGTATGCCAGTCCCATCTTTACTTGATCACCCCAAGTTCTCCAGGTTCATTTCAATACATTCTCATATTGAACTGTATCTTTTAATGACTCACTTTTTATAGTGTGATGACATATCAGTAAATCATTCTCTTTCTAATTAAAGAAGTTAATGATGATTTTAGGAGAAAGAATGAGAAATCTTAGGAATCAAAATGTCAGATACAGAGTTGTTATCAACAATGCGCGTGCATGCTTCATTGAGTGTAATATTGACCAATTAATCCATAGTCTCAGTACTGTCGAAGATATTTATCAAAAAATGACTTTTATTTATTTGAGTCCTTTTATACCATCCAATCCTGATGTAGCAGGTATCTTAGACGTAATATTGGAACTTCATGCAGAATAAATAATAAATTCCTATGTGATTATCCTCTGCCTCTCTGCTACTTTGTTCAGCGTTAGCTGTCTAGCTTGAATATTGACCCACTTTAAAAACCAATGAAATGTTCTTAAATATCTCAGCACGGTATAGATTTTAAACTGTGATTGGTGAAAATATAGTAAAGTTAACACAAAAGTTAGATGCTGATTTGTATGTTTTTGTATTCGTAGTGTGTTGAAAAGTATAGTCGTCTATAGAGTGACAAATGTCCGTTAGCTTTTTCCAAGCTATGTATCTCTGTTAATGCGCATGCCTTACCATGACCTCGGTGACTCATCGAAACAGCCATGCGAAGACCTTCGGTTGTTATCGGCTACCGCTTACACATGTTGACATAAACAGGGTTTTGGTTTACATTAGCAGAGCACAACAATGCCGAGTAATACTTAAACATGGATTGTTTTATAACTTTTTACTATTACATTATTTGTCTTGCTTCTTTCTTTAAATACAATATCAGGACAAGAATAACAATAGCATGTAGTGTACATTTTTACAAAACAGTACGCATATAATATGATACTTGCCGGTCATTTGAGAACTATTTCGTTTGCATCATAACTTATTCATATCGGTTATATGGTTGGAATTGCGTAGAAAGAAGGCAGTGGCTAGGGAACCGGCACTGGACGACTAGACAGCGAAATTATTCATTCGGCACTGGTTCGCTAGCAAACGGTACGTGCATTGGCCAGGGAACCGTCATTTTATTTTTATGCATTAGGCATCCGAAATTTTCCCGTTTCCCAGGAAACATATCATATTTGTGCTGGACATTTCTCTGTCACGATGGATGGATGTCTCTCACAAAGTTTATCTGCTTCGATATATTTGTGAGTGGCTGATTTACATCTTCGAGTCAAAAACCACTTGACATCTTTCGTAAATGTATTGAAAAAATATACATGAAACTATCGCAATGTGTCATTTAAACTCAACGCTGTATATCTTTTTTAAAGATATTTCTTGTTTATTTTGGCTCTTCAAGATAAGTTCCACATTCAAACTCTATGCACTAAATGCGCAATATGTTATAATTATGGAAAAGCAACATCAATGAAGTCTCGGAATAAAATTATGAAACTTTTTGACAAATATGTAAGTTTATAGATGTAGTTACCTTAGATCTATGTACATCTCCATCATCTGTCTCCCCCACACCCAGTAATTTCCTCGTCTTTAAGCGACTGTGTAGGTCACCACTACTGTGCTTTCTGAAAGTATATAGCAACAACATTTATAACCAATGCAGTAACATAGTGGTGCGCTACTGGTTCATGGGGGGAGGGACTTCCTATTTCGACTAAGTCCTATTTGGTCTAAAATTCTGATTCCCATTTTGTCTAAAGAATGAATTCCTGTTTTGTCTCATATTTCAAAATCATGGGCTCTGTTACAAGATAGATATGCTTGCCGGTGGTCAATAGGAGTAACACAAAGAATTGCATTCCTGTTGAGTCAACAAATTGACTTGACATGCATCCATTTCTTTGTGGGACTCCCACTTACGTCAGGCATCAAATTCTTGTGCGACAGAAAGGGGACCGTATGTGGTTGTATGCCGCAGATGCTCAAAAATGAAAAACCCTTATAAGGACAATCTAGACTTTGCTGAAAATTCTATTTGTCCATGGACTGTAAGTAAAAATAAACCAAAGATGTACTTTATGCCTTGTCTAGGAGTACCAAGAAGACCAAGTCAGACAAGTTCTGAGTATAGGAATTCCGACACCTTAAAACACTTAATAACACCTTACAGAATGTTAATGTTAGATACCTTGTAATTATCACCTTGTTTATGATATGCATCTGTTTAATATACCAAAGCAATCTTATCGACTGCCAAAAACATGGCTTTATTACAATATGTTGTAAAAATTTATCACTTTTTTATACAAGCCAGTGAATAAAAACAAATGTATCTGTTTGTAAAAAACCTTTATCTGTTACCTACATAATGGCTAAAAAATACTTAAGATATATAATTCATTCTCAGGTACATATTGTTTGATTGTTTGTTTAGTTCAAATGAGAAATGTTCTTCAACTTATATAACCACTCTAGACACCAGTCCTCCTTCCTGATGGTACCCTTGCAATGAGAGTATGAGTATGCCAGTAACAGAAGCCAATAGTTCTCCCTGTTTAATACTACTGACCATCAATCATTTTGAAAATGATTGTCTTTATTTTGTCTTTGGTATGATTTGCAGCAATGGAGAAAACGCCAAACCTCCCTCACATACTAAAGAGTACTCTAGTATTTAGTACAGACACCTCTACCAACAAGCTATCAAGGTGGTTGATTTTATTTTGTTTCATTTCCCACTGACTGTAGTGTATATAATCTCAGTAATGATTTCTCAGAGTACTTATTAGTATGGTAATTCCTTTATTTTAAATACAAGTACTTAAAGAGTATATCATTAAAAGTGAATATAAATGTATATATGCACAAGATTGAACAAAAATGAATATTACAGCATAAAAACGGTGATTTTGCCCATATGTTAACGGGACGAAAGCCATGCGTAAACATAAAGATTCACATGCTGTTAACGTCCAGTTTTACGTATGCTCATTTCAGGGCCGCACCGACGACTATGAAAGTTATACAGCATCATATGAACAGTAATTCCCATTTTATAGCTAACTACTAATTAGTTTTCTGTAATATTTCAATTATAAATTTAAACAAACCCACAGTATCAATGTTTTCTTGGTATTTGACGATCCCTGAAGTCGACGCGCATAACAATAACTGGTATGACGTTTTGAAAAACAAACGCATTAATTGATGTTTTGTATGCTATAATAGCCTTTACGCATGTTTTTCGCCTTATAACATCTGCATAGTCCCTTGGGAGCGTTGGTGCCCTTGCCCTGGTGGGCTTGGGCACCAACCGTCCCTCGGGAATCTGCAGATGTTATAGCACGAAAAAGCATGCGTTAACCCTACATCGAAAATACATTTAATTTTTATTTTTATTTGTAAACAAAGGCTAGTGTATATTATCGCGAAATTCTACCAATCGCAAACTATGCGAAATAAAATCGCATGAAACAATTCCTTTGTTTACAGTATTTCTTGTTAATAATAAAATTTCAAATCCGGTAAATTTGTAATTCCATGTACAGTGGTCCTGCATCATGACCACCCTTAGAACATAAATCATACTGATCAGAGGGTCAAACTCTGCTATTGTTATACATAGACATAATGCAGGAATATAAAATGTACATTAATACCTTCGTGGGATACTATATTCCTCCGTAGACATTTTACGCACAAGAACAAATAATCCCTCGTGGTTCCTTACGTTTGCTAAATCCAAACAATTGGTTCGAAATTCATGAAAAGTCTACATGAATCCACAAACACCAACAAGTCTAGGAGATGATTACAGCACATAGAATTATTCCAACATCAATACGATACAATCAGAGTAAACACATAATTCACCCTAACAATTAACAGAGCACAAAATATCACAACTGATATATATCAACCCAATAATTAAATATATCTGTATCAAGTCAGCTCATTAGATAGTATTAATTAATACATTAATTAGGTCTGTCATTGATATAGCTTTTATATACTGTACAACAATTACATGAATAGCATAGAGCATATCATATCGGGCAATAAAACAGTCACAATTTGACATAATCATGTCCAATTAGGCAACTAACGGCACAATTCCACCTTTATTTATGTAAATAACAGCATTGATGTCAAATTTATCCAATAAGCTTGAACATTTTATTAAAAAATCATTTCAGTACACAAGCCTTTAAGTTAAAAATATCTTACAATAAATATGTTTTATCCAAGTATCGAATTTGAGAACTTGATCTCGAGACCTGTAACTAATTTTTACTTAAACTGAATTAAATTACTTAAATTTGCTTTTTAATTTCATATTCTTTACTATTATTTATTTATGTGTAAACTCACATGAATTAACAGCAGCAGTTCCAATAGCTATAAAAATGTACATATCTTTATTAATAATTGTCTTAAAAATGTTAAGGAATGGGTTCATTATATCACGTTATACATAAGTGCATGTTATACCCGGTACAATATAATATTCCAATATTATTTATTTCCACTTTGAAAAAATTCTACATTTATTCATCTTTGATTACATAGCTAGCAAGCATAACATACAGATTTCCCTTTCTTTTGAGCTTTTACCAGATCTTAATGTAGCTAGAAGCCTAACAAAGCCCAACCATATTTCTCAGAGGTGTAAGTAATGTAATAAATACATTTTCTTATATTTGTTGATCATAGGGATTCTTAGGAAACACATTTATTACACAGTGTGTATGCATTTTACAACAATTTTATTTTCTCTTCTTTAACTCAAGTTTAGCCAGAATATTTAATTTCTATCTCAACCAAGTGACCCCACTGAGCCTAGGGAGATTGACCTTGGTGCAAAAGTTAAAAAACATTCCCCGATACATTGGGACATTATAGTGTTTATGTTCCTAAAAAATATTAAATAACCTATTAAATCATATACCCATCTCAAATTTTCTAGGTATGCTTTAAATGAAAATACTTTTAGAATATAAGCTATTTTATCAGGGACTATAATAATAGTCAGTTGACCAGTGTACCAAATAAGCTGCACACAAGATTTGCATAAAGCTGCACAAAAACTATGCTAAAGTCCATGCAAAAGGCTTCTGAATGGAATTTAATGGTCTGGCAGTTTTATGTGGATGTCAAGACTTGATGTCCCTGTATGTGATATTTCAAATAAAGCTTGATCCGCATTGAGGCAGAGATCCATGGTAATATTGTGAGGTCAATGAAATAAATTGACTGTATAATGATGTCCATAGAACAGCGAGACATGAAAAGAGAATGCGGATTGAAGGTATCAATCAATATACACAGGATTGGAGACACACAGTTTATTGCTGGTGGCTGCAACAAGGCTGTGAATTAACAAAAGCTGAAAAGATAGGCATTTGTGAAAATCACAACAGTGCAGTCACTTACTGGTGGATGCATCAAGACTATGGATAATAACAATATATAGCTGAATGGCATTGGAGAAAGTTTCAACAGCACAGTCATTTGCTCAGGTGACTGCATTCACCAACTATGCTTTCAGTCTCATTTTTTATTGCTCCTTTTGGTGTTTGTCATTCTGATCAGTGATTTTTGTTTCTATTACCTTTCGAGCATTTTCTTTTTTGTGTCTTTGTGCCTTTCACACATTTTCTGTTTTGTGTGTTCTTGTGCCTTTCACACATTTTCTGTTTTGTGTGTTCCTGTGCCTTTCACACATTTTCTGTTTTGTGTGTTCCTGTGCCTTTCACACATTTTCTGTTTTGTGTGTTCCTGTGCCTTTCACACATTTTCTGTTTTGTGTGTTCCTGTGCCTTTCACACATTTTCTGTTTTGTGTGTTCCTGTGCCTTTCACACATTTTCTGTTTTGTGTGTTCCTGTGCCTTTCACACATTTTCTGTTTTGTGTGTTCTTGTGCCTTTCGCACATTTTCTGTTTTGTGTGTTCTTGTGCCTTTCACACATTTTCTGTTTTGTGTGTTCCTGTGCCTTTCACACATTTTCTGTTTTGTGTGTTCCTGTGCCTTTCACACATTTTCTGTTTTGTGTGTTCCTGTGCCTTTCACACATTTTCTGTTTTGTGTGTTCCTGTGCCTTTCACACATTTTCTGTTTTGTGTGTTCCTGTGCCTTTCACACATTTTCTGTTTTGTGTGTTCCTGTGCCTTTCACACATTTTCTGTTTTGTGTGTTCTTGTGCCTTTCACACATTTTCTGTTTTGTGTGTTATTGTGCTTTTCTCACATTTTTTTCTTGTGTGTTAATTTGCCTTTCTCACATTTTTTTCTTGTGTGTTCTTGTGCTTTTCGTGCATTTTCTTTTTTGTGTGTTCTTGTGCTTTTCATGCATTTTCTTTTTTGTGTGTTCTTGTGCCTTTCACACATTTTCTTTTTTCTGTGTTCTTGTGCCTTTTCTTGCTCTGCTATATCAGCTGAATGCTAATTTCCCTGTCCGATTTACTATATACATCCTACTGATGTTCATGTTAGTATAACATATCCCGTATCCATAGTTACAGTCATAAGATTACAAGGTGTTCATTTCATTATTGACAGCCAGTTTTTCCAATCGCCCTATTTGTTGGTTTGATGTTACAATTGATACCAACTCATTTTGGATAATATTACACTGTTATAATGTCCTTTTGTCATGAAAGCCGTCATTTTATATAATCTACGGGAAATTATTTACCAGAAATAACACAATAATTACAGAGAATTGTCATTGATCCGTCCCACTCTAATCACAGTAAAATTAACCAAGCATTTAAAGAAACATTGATTATATCTCAGTCATGACATTTCATTAAATTATTTGTAATACTTTGCCAGAAGATATATGAATCACTTGTCAGGACTATAATTGTCAGATTACCAGGGTAAGCCTTTAAAATAGGAAGATTGTAGGCAACAACTATTATAATGCCATTGACATACGAAGCTTACATGGCTTCCGAAATCACAATGACCTAGCTAATAAAGAAACAATTTGTGGTGACATAAAACATATCTTCTATTTCTGAAACATTTAGTGAAGTATTTAAAAGCCACATTATCTCTCCCAAGACCTTTTTTTCGACTATCCAGTAAATAGACGAGTTACAAAAAATTAGGATATTTTTCACAAAAGACCAATAATTGACGACAGAATGTTAAATGTATCTGTCGAAATAGTATGCCAAAAATCACATTTAAGTAAAATGTATGGATGACAAAATACTAATTTTGCAAAAGAGTTGCTTCCCTTAAATTATAAATTGTGCATTTTTTTTACAATTCATTATTTTGTAAGCAAACTAACTAGAGGTTGTATTTAATTTTCTACCATTTTATGGTGTTTTCCACCTTTGGGAATCAACTAAATTTTTTAGTGCTCAAAATCCATGGCTCTTCAAATAGGTTACCAAGATATTGCTTTTTGAAAATAGCCGTTTAAGGCCCAATGTGGCTACATGCCTGGCAGCTGTAACTCAAATCTCAATTAATAATTAACGTGTTTATCTAGAAAATTAATTTATTATTTTATCATATGGGTTCTGACCATGAAGCCCCTATAATCTAAATTGACAATTAGCTTCATTAATATTTTATCTTGTACGTGAGACAAACCCTGATGGCCATTATTTTAACAAACAAATAAATGCATGGTGTTGTAGCACTGCAGGACATCAACAAGACTAGGAAGACACCAGCTCTGAATGAAATGTAGCATCTGTAAAACAATCTAGATCAATACTTTGGCATAGGGCATTTGTCTGTTTAAATGTTTTGTGATCATTTAGAAATCTATGCTTCATTTTTTTTACAAAATATTTTTTTCCTTTTAATGAAAAGGTCTATTTGCTTACTGGAGAAACACCACAATATATAGGCACATGGTTTCAAATTATCTGAGTTTAGAATTATGTGAGTGTACCCTATAAAGAGAGAAGGTTGTGCATGTTGGCAAGGGTCATGTTAAGCCACAACGGATATGACGTTATAGGAACTGGTATCCGTGTTTGCTGTGATAACTGTAGAATAACTGGGTACCAGCTTTCAAAACATCATATCCGTTGCAGCTAAACATGGCCGCTGCTCAAACCTTCTCTCTATAAAGGGTACACTCAGATAATTTTGACTCAGATAATTTGAAACCCTGTGCCTATGAATACAACAGGTGGTTTTAGTCTATTTTGTATATTCTATCTGGCAAAAGCTTTTGAAGTTTCAAACATGCTCAAAGATTTCTTTCATTTAGAATGCACCTCATCTGACAAGTAGTGCATTTACAAAATAAAAAATGGACAAATTACATGCACACAAATGGAGACAAACCGATAATGAATGGATTGCATGTTTTGTTGACCTTGAAAGTTTAAAACAACACTGTAAACCAATTTACTTTCGTGAATACTAACTTTCGTGTTTTTAATTTTCCCGCAATGTCCATAATTATTAATGTAAATTTAGCACTTTTGCGGCGACTTAATTTTGCGAAATTCTTCCACTGACGTACCCAGCAAACTTAAATTACGCAGAATAATTTCTTGGTTTACAGTGAATGCACAAAAGACTGATTGACTTTTAGATGTCTGTTTAAGTTACCTGGTATTAGGTGTGACATACCCTCTTTATATAATATCCCATCAAATAGACTCATCTGTAACTGACAAATTGTTTTTATAGCAACTATTGCAATTTACAACAAATTAAAGTTATGTTTTATCATATATTGCTTATGGGACAATTGAACTTTCACTAAGTTTTTGTTAAATGGCCTAAGGTTACATGACATAATTATTGTTTTATGTTTTAGAATATTGAATTTATTTAACTTTTAAAATCCCAGCATGCCACTACACAGATAACTGAATACTTGTAGACATATTTCCAATAACACTAATAAAGGATTCTTTTACAGATTTTAGTTAACATCCTCTCCACATCTGTTTTACATTTAAACTTCCATATTTCTGCACATTTAAATTTATTTTAAATTCAAGCATAAACACAGCATTTGCTAAATTAAATCCACGTTTACTAATATCTTTTTTCAGCCACTGAAGTATCCTAGCACAAGAAATATGTACTGTTAACAAATGGTGTACATCTGAAGAAGATAGGCAAGTGATATGCCACAGGGTACAATATGCTAACCTATACAAACATTGCAATCACATAAAATATGTCTCAGACTGAAAACAAATTTTAGTATGACCAGGGCTGGTATTCAATACTGATCTTATTTAATTTAAGAATAAGGTTAGCCAATCATATCACCTGTTACTGAACAAGAGTTTAATATGGTGTGATCTGATTGGTTGTCCTTATCCTTAAGTCAAGTAATATCAATATTGAATACCACCCCTGGTCACCAAAATATTATGCCAGACACAATTCAACTAATTTTATCCAAGATACCATTCAAGGTCACTAAGGGCAATAACCCATATCTTACATACTTACAATAATATATTTTTATACCCAAAGGGCAGTAACTCCTAAAAGGTAATGTATTGCATTTATGATACAGTTTAATAATTAACCAGACAGCTTATTTAACGAGGAGTTATAGATTGAGAAAATGAATAAGGAGTTTGAGACAATGAACAGCCAACAATGTCAAGACGATTGCAACATATACCAAACACACCCAATTACATACACTAGGACAAGAAGATGAGTTGTACAATGGACATATTCTTCTAGATGAGATGACACATTGTACACTGTATACTTCTAGATGACACATTGTACACTGTATACTTCTAGATGACACATTGTACACTGTATACTTCTAGATGACACATTGCACAATGGATACTTCTAGATGACACATTGTACACTGTATACTTCTAGATGACACATTGTACACTGTATACTTCTAGGTGACACATTGCACAATGGATACTTCTAGATGACACATTGTACACTGTATACTTCTAGATGACACATTGCACAATGGATACTTCTAGGTGACACATTGTACACTGTATACTTCTAGGTGACACATTGTACACTGTATACTTCTAGGTGACACATTGTACACTGTATACTTCTAGATGACACATTGTACACTGTATACTTCTAGATGACACATTGCACAATGGATACTTCTAGGTGACACACAGATGTTCTAACAAACAACAACAGTTTCTTAATAAATGTATAAGGTCATAAAATTATATATACATCTGTTGAAAAAAGGCTAAATTCACAACATACTTCACATACTGATTAATATTACTTAGTAGTCAGCTGTTGAATTCAGTGTGATACCATTTCTGCTTCATACAGCAAATCAACACAACATTCTACTCCAACATCATGATTCTATAAGAAAATCTGATTATTCTCAAAACATTTGGCTGTGCAATGTCCAAGAAAGACATCATTTCAGTCACATGGAGACCATACTAGCACATTGTGGAAAAAACAGTCCTGGAACAATCAAATCTTATGCAAAGCACCAAACAAGCACATACCCATATACCTGTCAAACCATTCCAGGAACAATCAAACATTATACCAAGCACCCAGCAAGGACAGAACCATACCTATCAAACCATTCCTGGAACAACCAAATTTTTACCAAGCAAGCACATAGCCATATACCTGTCAAACCATTCCAGGAACAACTAAACCTTATGCCAAGCACCAAGCAAGCACATAGCAATATACCCATCAAACCATTCCAGGAACAACCAAACCTTATGCCAAGCACCAAGCAAGCACATAGCCATATACCTGTCAAACCATTCCTGGAACAACCAAACCTTATACCAAGCATCCAGTGAGGACAAAACCATACCTATCAAACCATTCCAGGAACAACCAAACCTTATACCAAGCACCCAGCAAGGACAGAACCATACCTACCAAACCATTCCAGGAACAACCAAACCTTATACCAAGCATCAAGCAAGCACATAGCCATATACCTGTCAAACCATTCCTGGAACAACCAAACCTTATACCAAGCATCCAGTGAGGACAAAACCTACCTATTAAACCATTCCTGGAACAACCTAACCTTATGCCAAGCATCAAGCAAGTCATGAGCCATGCCTGTCAAACCATTCCTGAAACCTTATGCCAAGCAAGGACAGAGCCATACCTGAGTACCATTAAAACATGGTTGGTAAAAAGGTCTATAACAGCCCATCAGAATGAACGCAGCGCGAGCTTCAGACAATCTACGACCAGTGGAGCTAAATCTCACCATGAGTAGTAACCAGATGTCTATACTTTTCTAAACAAGTTGAGAAGGAAGTGGCAGAATCAGAAATACATCTATCTGTGCCATCAGTTTGCTATAAAACACTTTCACAAGGTAAACAAAGCTGCCGACAGTTTTTGAATTGCACATCCACACAGAACTGATGGTGATTTCAGTGCCAAAACTTCAGGATTGATGCTATGGAAAGTTATCTATTAGAACCAAACACTACTTTATAAAACAACAATAAACTTTGTACATAATTATATACAAAAAACTTGAGAAAATCAGTAAATTCCCTTTCCAGCTAGTAATTAAGTCTATTTCAGTTTATTGTAATTCTTAGAATAATAGTTGTTCATTTTTATATTTATAGCTAGGTGATTATTCCTCTGATAGTGTTAACAATATTGTTAATGATTGTTTTGATCATTATATAGAGAATAATAGGTTAGTGCCGTGGATGAAAAAGTTTATCTGGCAAGGCGGAGGAATTTATCGGGAGAGCCGTAGGGAATCCGATAATTTCCGCAGCCGAGCCGGATAAACTTTTACTTCATTCACAGCACTTACCTATTATTCTATTTATCAAGTCGCTTAATCTGCTCATTAAGGGATCAAACTCGGGTGTTTGAAGAAAATAACCGATCAACCACCAGCTCATTTAGAATAGGAAAACCTCACCCTCAAGCACGGAATTGCAACCGGTGATTCTCATATAAGAAGAAGTCCTTCAGATCACGTGGTAAGGTGAAAGATTATTACTAGTCACATGACCAGGTGACTGATTATCGCTTAGTTTATCAGGCACCCCGTTAACAGGCAGATTTTGCCGGAAGTGACTGGATAAAAAATGTTATGTCATGGAGTTACAGTCAACTCTCTCGTTATCTCGAACTCGCTTATATCGAATTTTCCGTTATGTCGAAGTTTTTTTCAAGTCCCGATTTTTCTCCTTCTTTGTCTATATGAAATCTCGAGACCCATCTCGAACATGTCGAAGTTTCGGCTCGAATTCTGCTTGAATTTTTCGTTATGTCGAATTATTTATTGGTCCCGATTAACCAATTTGCACTTTAAATCTATTGTTCATCTCGAAGTCGGGTCGAAGTCTGGTCGTATTCGACTAGCGTCGAATGTTTTTCACACTTCGCCAGTCTGAAATCTTCGATTTACCTGTAATTTTCGCGCCTTCCATTGTAGAACCAATATTTGTTTGCAACAATTTGCGCAAACATGTCATAAAGCTTCGGGTAACGTACTAACATCAATAAACATGTCATCTCGAACAATTGTTGGTAAAAATAATAATTAAAATACATGTACATAAATATCACAACAAGCAATTCTCAAGAATATATCGTTCTTACGACCGTAACAATATGGCAGCGTAAAATGACAGAAACTGGAAAACTTGCACCTTCGATGCCGAAAATTCTATCTCGAATTTTCGTTATGTCGAAGTAATTTCCGCGGTCCCGTGAAATTCGAGATAACGAGAGTTGACTGTACTTATAAGCTTAATACATTGTTCACTAAATCTATCAGCAATAAAGCAACAAATAAAAAGGTTACATAACTCAGTTTCAAAAACTTCAATATTTCTGTATCATTTATTGTGAACCAAACAAAATTAATGCAATAGCTTGATGTATAGTTACACGCCACAACTGGAGCAAAAGAGCGTATGTAAGCAACCAGTATATAAGAAGGAACAAAACAACTATTACCACTATAAATTCTACTACAAAACCACAATTAAAAGAAACAATCAAGCACCCAGACAAAAACATCCATCTCCAAGAATTGTAGCCAAGAAATGTTCTAGTAATGTGTCGATGATAATGACAAAGATGTTACTTTATCCCATTACGGGAGATAAGACTCCTGCTAAGTTAAATTTAATTGCTTTACAACAAGAGACTGATGCATTTATAGTTTGTGAAGGGATCCAGCCACAGACTCGTGTCAATTATAGAAGTACGGCAGATTTAAGACTAAGCTTGTGAAGATCAAGTCTATGGCAATCATGTGGTAATTTAACACATATGCAAACTGCTCAAAGCAGAAGAAGGGAAATTTCAGTGTTAACTTGTCATACTTCTGATGTCAACTCCAACTCATAGCAAAGACGAGACTGCATTTCAACAGCATATATTTCAGATTGAAACACATAGCAAACTGCAAAGGGCAAAGAAGACATGCATGCCATTACCAATGGCATACTATATAGTACACTTCTGATACAAATAACACACTTTAGAGAACAAAGACAATATGCCAATATAAAATTGCATTCCAAAAACATAATACTTTTGATAGCAACACATAGCAAACTGCTGAGAGTAAAGACAAAATGCCAATATAAAATTGCATTCCAGAGACATAATACTTTTGATAGCAACACATAGCAAACTGCTGAGAGTAAAGACAAAATGCCAATATAAAATTGCATTCCAGAGACATAATACTTTTGATAGCATCACATAGCAAACTTCAGAGAGCAAAGACAAACTGCTAATATAAAATTGCATTCCAATGACATAATACTTTGATAGCAACACATAGCAAACTGCTGATTGTGAGGGTAAAGACAAACTACCAATCATTGGCAAATATGTTTAGTGGGAACACATAGCAAATTCTTTATCAAGAGGAAAGAGAATGAAAATGCCAATGGTGCAATGCAATGCTGATTGTAGTTGCCAATACTAACAATAATAAAGACTGCAGGGTGGTCCAATGCAAATACATTTGCAAAATTCTACAATAAAACAATAAGCACAGCTGACACATTTCAAAATGCAATTATACCCATTTAATCAAGCATGACATTTGTATATACATGTTGATATTGAAAATGACAAGACTTTTGGTTTATTACATGTTGCACATGCTTTTTAGTGTAAATAATTACAGTATTTCAATTGATGTATACTTTGTTGTTCATTATTGTAATTAACTTAATTTACGGAATTGCTATAACTCTAAAGTCTCTGTGGGGCCCATTAAGGAGTTATGCAGGAGATGAAATTTGTAAATTAACCAAGACTTACCGTCGTAGATGGGAAGGTGAAGGTTGATTATAATTTCATCTACTGCAAACTCCTTAAGGGCTCACACACCCAACCCTTCCCACCCTTTAAATTCAATGGATAGAATTCTGTAAATTTAGGCAGGCAATAACGGACGCGTACCGATATTGCCTGTGGACTCTAAAAACTGATTTGTTTGGCTGTGGTAGCTGCGTTATCTCTCTGTGTGAGCTCTTAAGGAGTTTGCAGTAGATGAAATTATAATCAACCTTCACCTTCCCATCTACGACGGTAAGTCTTGGTTAATTTACAAATTTTACACTATCTCTTCTCTGAATGCTGCTGGGTGCACATCAGATATTATTTACTCTCTTTAATATCAAATTTGTTGCACATATAAATTTGATAGGTACCCCACTGTTTTCTTTTACAATAACTTACATTGAATGAAAACTCATTAGTAAGGGTGTAATGATGATATATGCGAGAAGCATCAGATAACCATGGAACCAAATCTTGTACTGGTCTAGAGAATCTACTGTACGAACATATTGTCTGAGACATGTAGTCTCCTAATGCACAATGGACAACACATGATTTATTAGTAACAGCATAATAAATTGACTTTTAGAAAATGAATCATGGAGCCTGTTGCCTAACTAAAGCAATACCGAGTGCTATGCTAGGAAACGGCATGCTTCAAAAAAGTGCTACGTAGAGGACAAAGCTAAAACATTATATTCTGTTCTGTTCTAGTCTGTTCTAGTCTGTTCTGTTCATCAATAATAATAATTTTAACAAGCCTTTTTCTAATAAAGAAAAAGAGAAATAAAGAGATGTTTGAAAGCTTCTTATGACAATGTATATAGAGGATAATTAGAATCAATGTGGAACATATCGCAATGAAGTCGGCCTCATCTATCATCCTTACTGAATCATTACATTGTCAACCCCACATTGATTGCACCAACATCGTGGTCGTATATCAGCTATCCTTAAAAAGTAGGCCAGAAAATAATTCCTCGATAATTAATACTGGAAGCCTGTCGAGTGTCGGCAGGGGTGGACCATATTGAAAATTGATATTGCTGTCAAATATGTAATGCACAATAAGTAAAGTTGTTATTATTATAATTATAATACTGCCTGGTCCATGTTTTTCATGCTTCAATAAACTCATAGGGTCCATGATCTCTGTTTCGAGATAATTGGAAGCCTGTCGAGTGTCGGCGGGGGTGACACAAAGAATTGGAAGCCTGTCAAGTGTCAGCGGGGGTGACATAAAGAATTGGAAGCCTGCCGAGTGTCGGCGGGGGTGACACAAAGAGTTGGAAGCCTGTCGAGTGTCAGCGGGGGTGACATAAAGAATTGGATGCCTCTTGTCTCAAACATTTGAAAACACAAATATGCAAATACTTGTACATGCAATTGAACAGACGATAATCCAGAAATTCATTTAGTCTGGCCTAAAAATCAATTCCTGACTTTGAACTTCGAAAATGTCTCCTATCTTCCCTGATATCCTGTCATGATCTGCTGTCATTTATCCCAGAATGCCAATCACAGATTTTACCATATATAGATATAATTAACATCCAGTAATTGTCAGTACCTGTCACCATACGTGTATAAAGGTTCACCATACGTGTATAAAGGTTCACCACACGTGTAAGGTGGCTGTGACAAGCTGAACATACTGCTAATTACTTTTTTATGGAAATTTTCAATAAAAACAAACAGGCGATATTAATTAACAGGTTTTTGTCTTAAAACACAGCTAGGGGATGTTATAAGGCTTAATATCAGGTATCGATGGATTGGAGTTTTAAGTACATGTTTTTTGTTTTATTTTCATTAAAACAAACAGGCGATAATACTATTAATCAGCACTTTTTTTGTCTAAACCGCTAAGGATGTTATATTATATAGTTTAAAATCAGGTATCAATGGTGATTTAAGTAAATGGTAAACATCAAGTTATAGGGACATGCATTCATCCACTTGTGGAGCCAGCCGGGAAAGGATTCAGCAAGATAAAGTAAAACAAGTATTTTAAGAGCTTGGTACTGTGTAACATAACATCTCATCCTAATACATATGGAAGGAAGTTATTAAAAAAGTTCCTATAATCGAGCAATTAACTGAACCGACAGACTTTTCAAGGAATTATTGATTTCACATATAATTGGTTTAGGTTCGGAATCGGAAAAAAAATCTTGTTGGTGAAGAATTTTGAATCAACATGTTGCAACATTGAAGAGGACAGAATTGCATACATTTTAGTAATTCTTAAAATTAATGAGTATGATAATCATTACCAATGAAAGCATCCAAACATTACTGCACAACATAATTAAGTTTGCAATTACTCATCAATACAAAGAAATGGTAAATTATGAATGTTTGCTCTGCATTTTCAGTGCTGTGAGATACTATATATTGGCTGAGTTATTACAATGGTAAACAAGAGATGTTTGTAAAACATGTATGCCCCCATAACAGCCCAATAGTCAGAAATTGAAAAGGTCACAGTGACCTTCACCTTGACCTACTGACCTCAAAATCAATAGGGATGACCAACCTCCAGACAAAGTTTGAAGATCCTGGGGCAAAATGTTCTTGAGTAATTGAACGTGAACCAGCCCAATAGTCAGAAATGGTAAAGGTAACAGTGACCTGACCTTTGACCTCAAAATCAATAGAAGTCATCCTAGGGCAAAGCGTTCTTGACTTATTGAACAGAAACAATTTGGTCAACCGACCGACCGACAGACCGACCGACATATGCAAAGCATTAAACCCCCCATCCTTGGGGGAGGGGGGCATAGTTATGAAAGGTTTGGTGTAACCTAATTTCGATGGGTTGGCGGAAAACTATTGTAATTCCAATATAAAACATAGGGAGTTACAGTAGTTTTCCGCCAACCCATCGAAATTTTGTTGTTTTGCATTTTACAGTATTCCTGGGAGTTTCCACAGATTGGCTACCTGAGTTAGATTACTAACTGGAAATATGTTGCATAAAACACTAATCACACTCAAGTCAGCTAATATGCCAATCTGATTTATTAAAATGAGACAATAAAATAGGTTTCAACACCCTACTGTTTAGATAGGTAAGATTCTATAATCTCAATAATGCCATAAAATACCTGGCCAATCCTCATAAATTGATGTCTAGATACTAAACACATTCAAGAAGTTGTTTTTGAAAGATTGCCTACAAGTTGCTGACATTGGATGATAAAACAGCATGATCTACAAAATTTGAAGTTTTGGCATTCACAGTTTCATCTCATTTATAATGGTAAGAAAGGGCACAGTTATTAACGGCTCTATACTGCAGTATAATGTGATTGCCCTCCAAACTGATTCTGATGTGGTTTTCCTCACATGTCAGAAAGGATATTAAAGCAAATTTTGTGTTCTTTAAAGCTGAGCTTAGGTACCAAGCAAAGGAAATACTAGTATTTTAGTCATTGGTATCATATGTGACCTGAGTTATAGGAGGAAATCCCCATTTCCCCCATACTCTTAAGTGGACACTATATACCAATTAATCAAAGTGTGTCATATCTATCGATTATTCAAATTAAACAAAAAACTAATGAAAATTCTGACAGGGAAGGCAGCGCTCAACAGAAAAAGCTGAGTAAGAAAGGCACAACAAGATATCGCACAAACCACAAGCAAACGTCACATTGCCCAACAATTAAAAGAGACACAGGTGCCTGACAATCTGCCAGCATGATGTGGGAATTTTCCAGATATTTTTTATGGCAATTACGATTTAACATCATACTTCAAATATCAGCAATAAATAATAAATATTGCTATAGGATAATAAATACTATCTAAATATTAAACCTGGCATGTTGAATGGCAATCATTGATAGAATTTCTGTTAGTGGATCAATGATGAATGCATGTCATGTAATTCTAAAAACATTGGTGATGAATTTCACTCTTGAGAACATTGAACCTAGGATTGTTGAGATTATTATGCACTGATTTGTTTTCAAGGTTGATCATAAAACAAGTTCTACAACAAATATTCATCAGTCACAACACCTTAATGGTCCTGGTGCAATAATCTTCACAAGGATATTGTGATAGACTAAATTGGCACAGTCACCCATAAATATGATTTTAATAACCATCCCTCATTTGAATGATTCATTACACCTGGGTATTGCGAGTAAATGAGTAATGTAGTTATAATTTTGTTTTAAAAAAATGCCGAGCATAGCTTTTATTTGCCAGTCAGCTTTCTGCTGAAATATGGCAGGCATCTATGTGTGCCTCTACCCGGATTTGAACCCGGGTCGCCATATTAGACGGCAAGCGCGCTAACCATTGAGCTACGGAGGCCACATACTTGTCGTGTACTAGTACTTGTACTAGTTCAATACTCCGTACACAAACTAGATACTCAGCAATACTCGGTACAGTAAAAATCAATACCCTGTACAGTTACTTGTATCTGTTTTAGTAAGTACACCTATCTTTTTTGTACTTTCGTCATTTTTACTGAAATTTTGACTAAATATACTTTGGCTCATCAAAAAAAAAATGCTTAATTCAAAAACAACTATACCTTGGAAATACATATTACATCATTCCAAACACATTTGCAGCATCAGGATCAACATTTGAGATTGATCCGCCGCTTTTTTCAAGGAAATTTAAGCACTCATACGAATACCTGCTACAGTTTGATGTCTTCTTTGGCTATCAAACAATATCTGTAGATGCTTAAAACCATTGTAGATGGATGAAGGAATTAGTTTGGAAAACATTGTGGCTGAACTTACACTATTATCACTATTGAAAAACCAGATTGCAATGAATTCCAGTTTTTATTGATCACAGAATAGCCCGAATAAATGCTATAATCATAAATGTTCAATGCATGGTCCAGCCAATGAGTATGCGTTCAAATCTGTAGTGTCTCAAAGTGTCTTAAAATTCATGATGGAATAAGAATGGGTCAACATTTCCAGTAAATTCCATTGAAAAACCATAACATACAGACATGTAAACATGTCTGCTGACACGACTCATGCAGAGTTGTTAAATCTGCACTCTAAAAATAAAAATTCTCGGAATCATTTGAAACCGGAAGTTGATATAGTTTGCCTGTGAACTTTCACAGCAATACCATGGCCACTAAGCCTAACACTAAACAAGAGGGCCCAATGGGCCCTAGGTCGCTCACCTGTCAAACTTGACCTAGAGTTTGCTGAGATGATCTAATTGTGACCAAGTTTTATACAGATTAGGCCAATAATTGTGACCTCTATTGACTACACAAGTTTTTTCTATGATTTGACCTAGTGACCTAGTTTTTTACCCCAGATGACCCAATATCGAAGTTGGCCTAGATTTTGTTGAGATGATTATTGTGACCAAGTTTCATAAAGATTAAGTCAAAATTGTGACCTCTAGTGACTACACAAGCCAATTGTTGACGGACGGACAACGGACGAAGAGTGATCACAAAAGCTTACTCTGTCACTTTGTGACATTTGAGCTAAAAACTTGATGGCAAATCGATCCCAGAATGCAATATGAGTCCCTTTAGGACCAATACAGGCAAACAAAAAACGGTTCCCCGTAAAGGGTATACAGACCAAGCAATGTCAGTCTATGTTACTGAAGAGTGCAATCCTGCACAAAACTAGTTTAACGACTAAGCACTGCGCCGTGACATTGTGTAGCCAGTATCCAACCTTCTCTGCTTTACAACTTCCAAGCTCAAATTCTTCAATTCCCAGACTCGGTTACACCATTATAATAACATATTAGTTCACAATTATCTGGTGAAATTATTTCTAAAATAAGGGAATTACATTAATAATTACTTTCTAATACTAATACTTGTTATAATTATGACCCTCACAGTAGGATATCTATTATATTCTGTGATTACTTAACATAAAACAGTGGCCAGAGGATGCTGGGAATGATTGTATTCTCTAAATAGCAACAAAGACTGTGATATATAGTCTGGTTCCCGGAATACTTTTCTGTGTTAAATATGTATACAAGAAGAGCCAGGAACCAAAGACTGTGATATATATAGTCTGGTCCCCCCTGAGTACTTTTCTGTGTAAAATATGTATCCAAGAAGAGCCAGGAACCAATTACTGTGATATGTATTGTCTGGTTCCCCAAGTACCTTTCTGTGTAATATGTGTATCCAAGAAGAGCCAGGAACCAAAGGCTGTGATATATATAGTCTAGTTCCCTGGGTACTTTTCTGTGTAAAACATGTATCCAAGAAGAGCCAGGAACCAAAGGCTGTGATATATATAGTCTGGTTCCCTGGGTACTTTTCTGTGTAAAACATGTATCCAAGAAAGGCTAGGAATCAAAGACTGTGATAAACATTATATATATATATTTATCACATGTTTGACGTCGCAATAAAGCCATTATTTATTTTTGTTAATACACTAGTGTAATAAAGCTTTGACACAACTTCATTCAAAGTATAGGCGACATCGTCAAAGTTGCGCGTTTATTATAGTGAAAATGAGTAGCTGTTTTATGTTTCGGTCGGGAAAAGGCTAACATGTGATAAAAAGAACATTACATTTGTGACTTTCCACAATGAATTTATTAAACTCGTTGAATAAAATCGATAAAATACTCGGCAGAGCCTCGCATTTTATTATTTTATTCAACTCATTTAATAAATTCAATATGAAAAGACGCTCATGTAGTATCCTCTATAAGTCTGGCTCCCAAGTATGTGTGGATAGATCTCTGGTTCAATTTTTCTATCAAGTTGAGAGAGTCGTTTGTACACCTTGCCTCAATGGGCTAAAGTCTATATCCAAGGGAAGGGGAGTTTAAACTGGAGATCATCAGATCTGACTTTGCTTGGAAGATTATGAGTGTACTTTCGTCAGATTGACCATTTAGAAATACCAGGTTGATAGAAAAGTAAAGTCTTGATATCGGAGCATCAGATTGACCATTTAGAAATACCAGGAAGATAGAAAAAGTCAGTCTTGATATCCCAGCATCAGATTGATCATTTATATTAGATGTACCAGGTAGATGGAAAAAGTCAGTCTTGATATCCCAGCATCAGATTGTCCATTTATATTAGATGTACCAGGTAGATCGAAAAAGTCAGTTTTGATATCCGAGCATCAGATTGTCCATTTATATTAGATGTACCAGGTAGATCGAAGAAGTCAGTCTTGATATCCAAGCATCAGATTGTCCATTTATATTAGATGTACTAGGTAGATCGAAAAAGTCAGTCTTGATATCCGAGCATCAGATTGTCCATTTATATTAGATGTACAAGGTTGATAGAAAAACTCAGTAGTTCATATCAGCATCACGTTACAATAGGTATTACATTGTATACACAGATCTATATCCAGTATACAAATGTTAGTTGTCATTTTGAATTGTTCCATCTAAACAGCAAACAGGAAAACATGGTAGAAATGTCAATCAGATAATGTATGATACACAACACAATTATAAGACTAACAATAGAAACATGTTCAGGAAATACTAGGACAACATGTTCAGGAAATACTATAGTACAGTCTACTGTAAACCAATTTACCTCGCATTTTGCTGATCGTCGGCATATTCACAACTACAAATTTTGGCATTTTTAAGTTTCCCGCAATGTTCATGTTAAGATTTTTGCACTTTCCAGGCGACTTGATTCTACCACTCATGAACTCCGCAAAATTAAATCGCCTGAAATAATTTCTTGGTTTACAGTAACATTATGGAAACATGTTCAGGAAGTACTAGTAGTAAGGACCATGAAGTATATACTGAATACTGAAAGGTTAACATTAATGTTTGCTTGACTTATTTGACCAATCAGTCCCATGGGCTTGATTTCCATTTCTAATCTTTGAAGAACAAAAATGCGTCTTTTTGTCAAGAAGTAATTTAAAGACACAGATTGCATGGGCAAGTAAACCTCTCATTATCCGGGTTAATGATCCTTAAAAGACAGTGCCCTTATCTCTGCATTATAAATTGGTTAAATTACCCATCATTTACTGAATTGTATCATTTGATTTCATTTAATTTCAATATATTTATTATATTTCATTCAAAATATTACACTGTATCAAATTATATGGTATATGGGAAACAACACAACAAACATTCAAAATATTAATAATAATATAAATCTTACATTTTATACGACTTTGATTCTTCCATATTGTCCTCCACCTCATAGGAGTTAACTTCAAACTTCGGCACAGATGCCATGCTTGATGTCATTTATACGCTCAGAATGTTCAGTCTTGTTATAAAGATTTCAATCATTAATTTTCCGCTGTTTTCACAACGAAGAAGAAATAACTCCTTGATATTAATGGAATAATTATGATATATTATTACTTAATTTTTGTCGGTAAACATAATGATGCAGGTGTATTAATTCAATACACTAATGAGGAAGCCCGGAATCTCTCATTTTGTAACATTAAAAAATCTTCTGTTTCTTTGTATTTTTATTCTAAAATAATTCCGCATTACAAAATGTAGTTAAAATATGCAGATATCTCACTGTGTGAAATCCAGAAAATATCCTGTAAATATCCTCAGAAATATTGTCCACACATTCTCATCAATAATCCAGCAGAGGTCTCCGATGATGACACGCAATTTACCATCATTCAAGCTTGTTTAACAACACCAATTTTTCAAACAGTGTTTTTTTTCCATACAAGTAAGTTGAAGCATATTGATGATGCTATAGCAAATATCTAGATTGAAACTCTTCTTGGTTGATTGGAAACTTTCTCTCTTAATGACAAAATCAATGTTTAAAGGTTTTCTCAACGAATTAGTTAAAGACTCAAATAAGATAATAGATTTCTGTGATTTATGCTGTAGACAATTGTTTTCGAAAGACATTGCATGTTCGCTCTTAAATCAGCTAGTGTTACTTAAGAGAATTGAAAAGATTTTAAATTTGCCAAAACATTTATTATACAACATTCTGGAAGCCTAATAGTGTCATAGAGTGCCAGTAACAATTTAACTAATTGCTAAATCATTGGTATAGTATGGAGGCTTTAACATGATCCTCAACCTTCTATATGCATAATTAAACAGTTGATATCTTGTTGATTAACTTATGTCTGGAATTGACCGTGGTTGTATGTTTTCATAAGGCCAGTGTTTTTTAATTTTTTGTTACTCGGACATTTTTCAGAAAAAAGTCCACAGGAGGAGGGAAAAAAATAAAAATATAAACTCCCAAAATATAGCTTCCACAAGCTGTTGGTGGTATAATAGTCAATGACGGTCCGATTTAAAGCAAACAACACTCAACAACAGTGTTAGTTTTCAAGAAAAGAATCAATTTATCTTAAGACTAGTACATTGCAGTGAAACACTAATAAAATAAAACTTATTATTAACAAAATAATGAAATAATAATACTAGGCTTGTCCATTTATCATCAAAACATTATATGCAATTTTGTTTTTTCCAGTTTTTCAAATTTTGTTTTGTTTTTGAAAATGCCAAAAATTGGGCAGGAGGTTCTGAGTAACGAAAAATAAAAGAACTCTGGCCTTACAAAGACGTTGGAGGTGTCATACAAACATAGAAGACAGCTACCCATGTTCTATCCTATACACAAATCTGAAGGGCTGATACTGCACACAATTTGTTTGCAGAAATTGATATTTTCAACACATGAACCATGTAATATATTCATACATAAAGGTTATGATCAGGATAAATTATCTTTTGAAAAGACAAAATACCTCCGCCTCTTTTAAGAAAACAATGCCCCCGTCTTTTAAGAAGACATGATGCCCCCCATCTTTTTAAGGAGACACGATTGGATGATTATCTTACAATTCATATTGAAATGACATTTTAATGATTGCAAAAAACTGGACATGCAGATTAATTAAGACATGCAAGGCATTGAATAGGAGGCTGTTACCCTAATTAAAATCTCATTATACTTGATCACCTAATAAAATCTAATTGCCTACCATACCATTAAAAGTCAGAATCAAAGTACAAATGAACTAGGGAAATGAATTGATAGTTAAAGGACCGTTAAGTGTAATTAAACTATATTGATTCCAGAATATTCTAATAATTGATTTTATTATTTCTGTTCAAAATTTCGTTTCTAATTTTCTTTCAACTAATTTTTTCTATTGTTCTACTAATATTCATCCCCTGAGCCCAATGATTGCTTCTGAAGGGTTATACTGAATGCTACTAGTCGTTAATAGCAACAAATTCTGGAAAAATGTGAATTATGTCATCATATTCAGTTGTATGCAGGACCCAACTCATTCACCGAACAGAAAAGGAGTCATTGCGTGACATGCGCTACTGGGATATCACTTGACATGCTTCCAGTTTGATTCCGATTTAAATTAAAAAAAATAGAATTAAACTTTAACGTTCAAAATTAATTAGCAATTATGACAAAAAAGTGTGATAATGTTAAAAATTCTTAATTAATTATGCAATCTTAATTAAATTAATAGTAGCAAAATGCTGGTAAAATTGAATAAATGCATGGACAGATTGAAATCCGAATCCACTGGGGTGACAATAAGGGTAACAACTATTCACAGAGAAGATGAAGTGGACATTGGATACAGTGGATGTATACTAGCTTCTGGTGAGTAGGTATAGTGGCAGGTTTACGCCATGTTGTATTCTTGCTTTTTCGCCACAACAGAGCAACAATGCGGAAAAAAGACATAATTATAATTGGACTTTGTCATATATGCCCCGCCCAACAGCAGTCAAAAGTCATTTATGTTAAAAGACCTTTAAACTTTTTGACCTCAAAATCAATAGAAGTCTTCTATGAGGATGACCAACCTTCACATCAAATTTCAAGAGCCTAGACACAAAGGTTCTTGTAAAATTGATGGGAAACCATTTGGTATAGTTATTCTTGTTAAAGGTCATGTTGCATTCACCTTGACCTACTGACCTCATGTGCAAAGCAATAGTCCCCTCTTCAAAGATTTGGAAAAAATAAATAAATTCCACACAGAAAATCCATCTAATAAACTGAATACCGTAATTCCTTAATGCAACACTTGTGTGCGTACGGAAATATTCAAATTTGAATGTGTAATACGCTCAATTAAAACACTCAGTTCGTTCAAAAGTCGCTAAAACAATGCATATACATGTACATACTAGTATTCCGAGTTTAGGTCATTATAACACTTGTATAAAACATACAAAACACAGATTTATGTTATATGAAAATCAAAACAAAACAGTCAGTACATATCACACACATCAAATACTTCAACCATCTCAAGTATATATCGTATCCACTTAGACCAGGAAAAAACATTGACAACACATTAAGCCACTTCAAATTAACTTGCCAACAGCTCCAAGTTGTTGATAAGTATCCAGGAAATCCACCATGACAGACATAAACCAGCATCCTAACATTATTCGGGATATTCATTTATATTCAGATGTATCATAGATTCTATGGTACCATCATTATGATTTTTATGTGACATTTTGTCAGGCAATAGATTTATTTATTCATTTTAGGGGAAGTATTTCAGACAAATGGAGACTAATATACCAAGTTGATGATGATTATCCTGATTATAATGGTCTGAACCAACATTACCTCTGGAACTCTTACTTATAGTTTTGAAGTGCCAAGTATTGAGGAACTATACTGCAGGTATCCTTGAATAGAACCCTATTTAACACCACAATAAAGAAGCAATCATTGGTACTAATATATGATGCACAGAACCAGCAATTCTTTTAGAAAGCGGTACAATTAACGTTTTTTCCGAGGATGTCCAACCTGCTTTTTTTCTTTACAGGAGTGTCTTGATCAGACCCAAAACCATGACAAAGTCTCAAGTAAATATGTAGAATAACCTGTTTTGGCAATTTACGGGGCGATTCCAATGGCTGAGCCCCTATCCCCCCTGGATTGGCACATGCATGAATAGCAATCCTCCTGGATTACCCCCTCTGGAAAGGCAAATAAATATCCAACCTCTTGTTCTCAAGGTGAATACACTATCACTTTATATCATTTCTCCAACCAGATAATGATACTCTATGATAATACTACATTGTTGTTTATGTGACAACTGTCTGGAAGCAGAATTAATGACCTACACATAGATATATTTGTTTATGCCTAACAGGTCTCCAGAATCATCAAAAGATCAGTATTGTAGTCGAACCAAACTGTTTGCAAGACAATCAAAAGATTAACTAATATCTCTTGTCTTATGATGGAAGTTAACAAGAGAGCAAGCGATGAAACTTTCAAGACTGTTAGATATAATGTTTTTACTGAAAGGGTTTCAAGATAATGTAAAAAAGAAGATTTTTTGCAAGATTCTTGATTCCTGTGTTGCATTGATAGTACAAAATGTAATATGAACAAATTATATATTGAACACAACTTTGAAATATTAGCTTTCCATTGATATATGACAATGTGACATATGATATCAAGAATTTTCTCTTAATGATATAATGTTAGCATGTAGTTGAAATATTTTTTATATCTTATTGTTTAATGTATTATAAATGAAAAATAAACTGGGTCACCCGAAAGGGGCCTCAAATAGAAAAAAAGTATTTTCTCATGGCATTGGTTGTAATAGTAACACATATTATGGAACACCCTGTACATTTAGTTGCATATTTCTACAAGTCTTATAGTCCAGAGAATTTGACCCGACTCCCGACCTTCAATTAGCATAATTTAACAGCTGATATAGTGTCTATATTTATAATCCCGGTTGTATGTTTTCATAAGCGGGGAGTATCACGAAGGCGCTCAAGGTATAATACCAACACAAATCTAAAGAACCGATATTGCATGATTTGCTCGCGGAAATTTATATATTCAATGCAAATACCTTGTAATATATTCATGCATAAAGGTCAGCATCATGTCAAATTCTCTGTGCTATACCTATGATCACTGCTGTTATCATGTGTTTATTGACAAGAAGTAAATTGTTTTAACCGATGCAACTAAATTTAATGCCACCCTCCCCCTGTATTTCTAGTTGTCGTGTCACCATGCAATATTGTGATATTTCCAAGGAGAAAATTGATTAATTAAAATAATTGCACATTCAAATTGGCACAGGAAGCTAGGAATCATTACGGAAGGATGCCTGAATGTAGCAGACTATTCACAAGATTTATTATATGCTTTTTTATGAAATTTATTGATGCAAAATGTAAATCAGTAATGCACTGTTTTAATGGACATTGACTATTTCTTAAAATTTGTTCCTTTGATCACGAAAGCAATATGTACATAATTATGTCAAAGAATGCTAATGGTGAAGTAAAATTTGATGTTTCACTAACAGCCAAAGCAATGTCATCATCCCTTATGCAGTATTTCATGGTATATGTATTGTTAAAGCATTTCCTTTATGGTTAAACAACACAGGAAATTATTTCTCAGACAGAATAATATTCTACTAATGATTTGTACGTTGTAAACAAGAGATGTTTGTAAAACACATATGGCCCAATGGCAGGCCAATAGTCAGAAATGGTTAAGGTCACAAAGACCTTGACCTTTGACCTATACTGACAACAAAATCAATAGGGGTCATCTACTGTTGATGATCAACCTCTATGTAAAGTTTGAGGATCCTAGGGCAAAGCGTCCTTGAGTTCTTGAACTGAAACCACTTGATCTACTGACAGACAGACATACCGACAGTTAAGTCAAAGCAATATACTCCGTCATCAAGGATGGGGGGCTTAATGAATGTCTTAAAGCCATATAGTTTTGTCAGACACAGTATTTAATGATGATTTACCATGTTTGAGTTTGGTCTCCTAGGTTTGTGCTGAGGTTCCTAAGCTCTTCTAACATGACAATGCCATTGAGGCGGGTGTGACATTTAGAAAGCCGCCATTTTCTTAAGTTAATTTGACATTAATATTTCTATTAGCCTTTAAAAAACATTCCAGCCTTCTATTTCAGTAACATTGCAGCTTAAACATGATGTCCATAAAAAGTTACCACCAGTTGAGTAATAAATAATGACAATACAACTGTACCATATATTGCCCGAATCAAACGCATCTGTTACAAATTATTTTACTGACTAGGCACAATGCAACACAATCTTTCATACATGTGCCAGTTTGGAGCAAACATAATATACTTTAGTGAAATGTTCATTGCCAGTGAGTTTGTTCATTGTCAGTGAGTTGGACTTTTCCAATGAGCTGGCAGAAAAAAACATAATCTTTATTGATTACCTGAAATTTCCATTGGCATTGAATCAGGTCTTATGATCAAATTTAACTAGAAGTATATAATTATACTGTAACAGAATCCAGATAAAACAACTGTCTTTCTCTTTTCCTATAATCAATTGTCTTATAAAAATTTTATTTGACAAGTAAGCCACGATTCTAACATGAATCTTACCGAGAAAATGCAATTAGGACATCCAATTATAATTTCTTGTATAAACCAAGGCTTTTTCTTTCATGATTTTGTATAATAGAACACAATAGGAGACAAGCCTTTATTTTTCTCCCTATGTTCTATAAGGCCAAGAAAATTAACATTGTGCTTCTGGTGACATGCTGAAAATAATATGATAGATAGGAAAAATATGGTCGGTTAAGGTAGGAAAAATAGGGTAGGGGAAGGTAAGAAAAACATTATATTTTTTAAAATCATTTAACTGATATTATGCACTTGAAAATCACTGGTCAGCAGTGACGATTCAACAAAATGCTATTAAATATCTAGGATAGAGGCAAAACAAAGGATAGACTATGTAGGGATACCAGAAACATGTACAATATCATTTTTTGGCCTTACAAGCAATTCTAATCGGATTACCCGTCATTAGCGCCAGACTTCCAGTAAACATCTTCAGCAGCATGCAATCCTTGAACATTCAAATATTGCCATGCTGAACTCTGACAGCTTTATTATTGTTTAAAATCAACAATATTGCATTGCTTGCATTCTAAAGAGTAATATAATCGGTTTTTTCAACAAAATCGGACAATCTGTTTTAGACCTAAACCTGAAAGGATCATTAAATATCTATAAAAGGACAAGGTTCACTAATGGCTTAATTTGGCCCTGTGTTTTTCAAAAAAAAAATGCATTTTCCTATATATCTGTGCTATAATTCAAATAACTTAATATTTCCTGTGTAAAAAATGAGCATACATATCCCAATTTCCCTTGTAAATTGTTGACAAAACTGCCAAGAATATGAGGTATATGTCATGTTTAGCCCAAGACGTTATTTTTGGTCATTTTCACGACTATTAATGACGTAACCCCTTCCGAAAAACCATGATGACATTCTTGCAACACTTATATTTTTACATAAGTCTTTATCTATGTACAAAATAACAAAGTGTCGCAAGAATGCCAACATGGTTTTTGGGAAGGTTTAACGCCATGAAAAGCCATGAAAATGGCAAAAAATGACATTTTTTGGTAAACATAACATACTTCAAATAGATTTGTCAACATATTACGAGGGAAATATGGAAAGGTATGATTATTTTTTTGAAAGACAGTGTTAGGTTATTAGAAACGTAGGACAAAATTATAGGAAGATGCGTTTCTATTTTTCGATAAGACTTAGGGCCAAATTAATTTAATTATTTGCCTTGTTAATTAACCGTTAATTAACTGTTAAACTATAATGAAGGAAATTTCAAATGAATACATGACACACACACATAATAATTATACACAAGAAATGACTTAATGAAGTATGGTCACGACAAGGACATTGTGAATAGTATAAAATAGTTGTGATAGGTTTACATGGCAAGGTAATGGCACGGATCTGATCTTATATGACATTTACATGGAAACAACATCAGGCTCACATATACCAGACATGTTCAATGGATTTTTAAATGGAATTTTGTAGTGTCACAATTTGTTTTATGGTCTTAAAATATGTTGAGCATGTTTCTGCCTTTAACATCACTGCTTTGACATTAAATGTACATTTTCATGCTGACTGAAGCAGGTTAGTGAAGCTGCAAATTTAAGAGTTTGTTGTCTGTGAATATTCAACGAGGCAAGTACCTAGGTAATGCTAGCACTCAAGTGACATGATATGAAGAGGAAGCAATTATACCCAGAAATAGGGCTATGTTATTGATTGCTCCTGCCATGCACAATGCAGTTAAACTTACTGGCTCCATGATGCAATTATTTCCCTTTTCAGGGGAGGATTCAGCGTTTGCGTTTTGTTGTAAGGGAGGGGGGCTTAAATATTGACATGCTGTCCCCTTCTAAGAAATTAGAGCACGGGAAGCTTCTATGAGCAGTATGCCCTTGAAGTTATTTTGCGAAAAAAGCGAGCAGGAAAAACGGCACATTCTTAGTTTTTCGCCTAGAATAAAAGACTATACCTGTATTGCAGCCTCGTTAGGGGGGTATGCCATCCTTCCCCATTCCCTTAAAGATGCCCTTGCTTTGCTTTTAACATTCAAGGGTTAATTTCTATAATTTACTATTCTGTTTTATTTGACTTTACCCAGTCATGTTTTCCGAGCTGACAGTCAGGTTGAGCCAGTTCTAGATGCCATGCAAGCAAGGAAGCATGTCAGACTTTCAGGCAGCATTATAACCCTCTGTTACTTTGAGAAACATTTAGACTATTAAAACCAGTACTTCATCAATTTTATATTGCAATAATTGTTGTGCAATTTATATGCCATGCTTGGTGAATTTGCAACAATTGTTGAGCAATTTATAGGCCATGCTTGTTTTGCAATGATTGTTGTGCAATTTATGACCATGCGTGTTTTGCAATGATTGTTATTTATGCGTCTAGGATGATCTTATCGTATATTGTGGTAAATAGATGCACTCTAGTAACCATGCCACTTTTACAGGGATGCATTATGGTCCAATAGTGAGTATGGAGGGAAAACAATTCATATATTGACTGAACAAGACACCTTATTAAGGGAGACTATTCTTGATTTTAATGTCCACAAAAAACTGAATTCTATCCTGTTTATGGAGAAAAATGTTTAGACCAAGTTATGACATGATTTCCAACATGTCTGTTAACATTGTTGAAGGTCACATGGTCATCATTTATCAGATACTGAGATAGCATGTAAAACCCATGATGTTATTATTGCCATATATAGAAACACTGGGGACTATATTTATTAAATAGCAGGTAAAATCCATACTAATGTCTCATTGCCATATTAAGACACATTGGGAACTTTATTAATTAGATAGCAAGTAAATTCCATTATGTCATTATTGCCATATGTGAGGATCGGGATACACTCTTCCTCTTTTCTCATTTTGTATGGGGGAGTAACATTTATCAATTGCTAATCAGTGATGTCAACACCTTGCAGCATGACAAATTTTTCATCAGGAACTACCAATTAAATAATGAAGGTAGTTAAAGGTCATATACTGTTGTATCGTAAATCTACATGCAACTTGACCTTTGAAGCGTATTAAAGGTAATTAAAATTACTACGTGAAAGCTCAACATGTACATTGCCTCGGCTATAACTTCCTAGTACAGGGCAACTAGTCTGGCGATAACATGAACTAGATAACACAAATTACTCATACCATTTATCAATTTTTACCAGTTTTTTTCTCTCAAATTATCTATGTTTCAGAGATGCAAAAATTTGAGTTTTAGCTACAAGAGGTACCTGGTAGTTTTAATATATAGTCCAGTCAGGATAAAAATCCAGTGACCAGCGGTCGAGTCCACTATAACGGTGTAAAACCAATTATAAAGGCTTATACTGTACAAACAACTGTAATTTCAATGCTAAGCTAACATACTAAACTTCGCTCTACCTGTTTAGACAATGGTTGTGATTTTTGGTACACATAAACTGCAACGTCACTGTCACAATATCCTAACTGGACTGTACATGTACAACTTACTGGTATATACAAACATCATAAATATATGTTTGATTACAATTACGGGTGGTTGCTCAATGCAGGAGTTAAACTAATGTATTAAAAGACTAATTCTGACTTCAAAAAAGCATACTATTGATCTTAGACAGGTAGTTACTTCAGGTTACCACTGACACAGGTTTGACTGCATTGAACATCAAAATGATCGCAACCTAAAGTAAGACATGTAAATTGTACTGTTGGGTCTGTAATATGCTTGATGAAGCCTGGAAAAGCCTGGACTTAATCTCCGCAGTGGTAGACGGAAATTAAAGAGGACTGACAGATAAATAATAAATCAGTAATGGAGACTGGTGAGGGAAAGTTATTTCCTGTAACACTGTTGTTGATTTACCATCCTGACAAAAAGCAATCGGAACATGGAGGGAAATTAACTGGTCATTCACTTGTTGGTCAATGAGATGTCAGCTTACTTGGTTGGTCAGGATCAAGGCAATATCCCTGCATTATATCACTCGCTTAAAATAAAATAGTCGAAAGTACAAAATGGGTATTTTAAGAAAAAAAAAAGCCATACCGGTAAGTGTGCCTCCACCTGGATTTGAACCTGGGTCGCCAGATTAGACCGCAAGCGCGCTAACCACTGAGCTAACCACTGAGCCACAAGAAAAAACACAAGAAAAAACTGTCCCAAAACTACTCTCTACTTATATGGGAAAACAAGCTTTTCTAACTTCAATTTGGTCAACATGACCAGTTCCGATTTTCATGAAAATATGCTCATAAGAAGAGCCTTTAGATGCAGATTTTAAATATGTACTAGTATTAGTCTTATAAGGTCATAAGCAGCACTTACTACCTTCTATTTTTTTCTAAGCCAGCGATATATTATAGTAATGAATGCTTGTGAATCATGTCACCCTTAGAATTCATTAATTCTAAGAAATCCTGATTACTGAGACAAAAGTGGAAACAGTGACTGAGAAGCCCTAAATATCCCATAAACTATAATAAGATGGCAATAAACTACCAAAGAGGATTGAAACCAGCCAGCAACAAGCCACTGAAACACTGAGAATGTGTCTCTTTAGTAAATGATGAACATTTAGAGGAGGTACCTATAGATAATCATTATACAGTATAACCTCTCTTCAACCGCCTGAAACTACATGTTTCTAAAACAATATAGTGAAATCAAAGCACTGTGTGGAGCTCACCATTGTGGCTGCTTAAAAGCATGATCCATTATGACTGTTTAAAAGCCAGATCCAGTGTGACTGCTTAAAAGCGGGATCCATTGTGACTGCTTAAAAGCAGGATGAATTTTTGCTGCTTAAAAGCAGGATCAATTGTGGCTGCTTAAAAGTGGGATTCATTGTGCCTGCTTAAAATCGGGATCCATCGTGGCTGCTTTAAAAGCAGTATCTAGTGTGGCTACTTGAAATTGGGATCCATTTTGGCTGCTTAAAAGCGGGATCCATTGTGGCTGCTTCAATGTTGGCTCAATTGTGGCTGCTTAAAAGCGGTATCTAGTGTAGCTGCTTAAAAGAGGGATCCATTGTGGCTGCTTCAATGTGGGCTCAATTGTGGCTGCTTAAAAGCGGTATCAATTGTGAACAGGAATGAGTTTTAGTCTGGCCTTTATTTCACCCACATTGGTTAACCACAGAAACACAAGGAAAAGGCAAAAACAGATATTACTATGTGTATCAAATGAAATATGAGGGTTACATCTGAATGTCACATGACCTTTATGTCACATGATCTAGTGTTGCTTAGTTCATATTTCTTACACTCCCCATAATTATTTGTATCAGGTTGTTTTATCAGCTTGCTCTTTTGTAATATAATACATGTACATACTATTTAGTATAATTATGTAATGCAGTCTCACTATTGAGAAAACCTAATTATCTTATGAACAATTGTATTAAAGTTATAAAAAAAGTTAATGTTTCAAATTCTGGTTTTCAGCCCTTGCCTTTCTCAATGTAAGCCCTCCAAGCTTTGTGGTCATAGAAGCACCCAAAACCCTTTGGAATCCTTTTTCAGTGCAATTTTGTGCATGCTGAAACAGGACAATGTAAAGTTATTCTGGTTTGTTTTATGCAGCTCAGACAATATGAGGCTATCATGTTCATTAAACAGCATGAAACTAGAAACAATTTAATAAAAGCAACACTTATAATTTAGTGCTTGACCTATTCCAATAACACATTCAAAGATGATTCAACTGCAGTCAACACTTGATTTATTTTGAAATTTCTAACCACAAAACAAAACATTGTGTTTCGGGAATTCTAAATGCAAAACAATCATGGCATATAATTTGTGTAATTCAACAATGCACAAATCAAAAAGTTATTTTTGGAATTTTAACAACAAAGCTATGCGGAATTTTGGGATTTTTAACAACAAAAATGAGCATTGAGTTATTTTGGGAATATGAACCACAAAATGAACATTACATAACAACAGTATGTTTATACCTGACTGTAAGAATGGGTTCCTCAGGTGACAGTTGGTTCTGATGTTCCATTATTTATATCATATATTATCCTGTAGTAATCCAGTATCAATCTTTTATCAAGCATTTAACACTGACAAAGACTTCAGTAACTTCTCACAAACGTTAGGAATTCCTCAGAAATAAAAACAAGCAATGCTGGATCCAAAATTAAAGAAAAACATCGCTGGATGTTTCTTGTACTCGTAGCTTTCCTATGTAAACACCTCCTATGTTTCTAAGAAAGAGTAACTGACAGAAAATCAAAGGTTTAGGAGTATTAACCCATGGGAATGTGTCACATGCCACAGCATTAGAGGATGGTAGTACTGTAAGGGTCTTGTTTCAGAAGCTTTCATGATTCTGTATACTTATCAGAAAAGGTTTAAAGCAACAGAATAATTAAAAGGGATTACATTCACTTTGTTACGTAATGCTGCAGTCATTACATCAATTGTATTTAGCAAAGGTTCTTAAGTAATCTATTCAGTTCAAGCTATTAGTGTAAAGTCATTATTTTTCATAGATGTTAAATTTCAGAATTGAATCTGAGCACAAATTCAACTCCCCACGATTAATAACTTGACTTCCAAATTAATACATGTTGATCAAGGGACCTTAGGCTTACTTGTGTTTTGTAATCCAAGATTTTGCATCTTACCTACAAAAATGTAATTATTCGTGAAACTCATGAAATTCAATGCCCATGAACATAAGTGATTTTACAGTGTGTATCAGGAAGACCTCTTTGATACCACTAAAACCTTGTCCAAGGGCATTAACTCAGCTGTGGCTTCAGACCAACATTATGCCTAAGGGCAATAACTCTACTATGACTTAAGACCAACACCTATGTCCGAGGGCAATAATTCTTCTGTGCCTTAAGGCCAACACCTATGTTCAAGGGCAATAGCTCTACTATTGACTTAAGAACAACACCTATGTCCAAGAACAATATCTCTGCTGTGACTCAAGACCAACACCTATGTCCAAGCGCAATACCTCTATTATGGCTTAAGACCAACACCTATGTCCAAGCGCAATAACTCTATTATGGCTTAAGACCAACACCTATGTCTAAAGGCAATAACTCTACAATGACCTAAAACCAACACCTATGTGCAAGGGCAATAACTCTGCTGCTGTGACTTAAGACCAACACATTTGTTAAAGGGCAATAACCCTGCTGCTGTGACTTAAGACCAACTCCTATATCTAAGGACAATAAATCTGCTGCTGTGGCTTAAGACAAACAAATATGTCAAAGGGCAATAACTCTGCTGATGTGGCTTAAGACCGACACCTATGTCTAAGGGAATTAACTCTGCTGCTGTGGCTTAAGACCGACCCCTATGTCCAAGGGCAAGAACTCTGCTGCTGTGGTTTAAGACAAACACCTTTGTCCAAGGGCAAGAACTCTGCTGCTGTGGCTTAAGACCAACACCTATGTCCAAGGGCAAGAACTCTGCTGCTGTGGTTTAAGACAAACACCTTTGTCCAAGGGCAAGAACTCTGCTGCTGTGGCTTAAGACCAACACCTATGTCCAAGGGCAAGAACTCTGCTGCTGTGGTTTAAGACAAACACCTATGTCCAAGGGCAAGAACTCTGCTGCTGTGGCTTAAGACCAACACCTATGTCCGTGGGCAAGAACTCTGCTGCTGTGGCTTAAGACCAACACCTATGTCCAAGGACAAGAACTCTGCTGCTCTGGCTTAAGACCAACACCTATGTCCAAGGGCAAGAACTCTGCTGCTGTGGCTTAAGACCAACACCTATGTCCAAGGGCAAGAACTCTGCTGCTGTGGCTTAAGACCAACACCTATGTCCAAGGGCAAGAACTCTGCTGCTGTGGCTTAAGACCAACACTTATGTCCAAGGGCAAGAACTCTGCTGATGTGGCTTAAGACCGACACCTATGTCTAAGGGAATTAACTCTGCTGCTGTGGCTTAAGACCAACAGCTATGTCTAAGGGAATTAACTCTGCTGATGTGGCTTAAGATCGACACCTATGTCTAAGGGAATTAACTCTGCTGCTGTGGCTTAAGACCGACACCTATGTCTAAGGGAATTAACTCTGCTGATGTGACTTAAGACCGACACCTATGTCTAAGGGAATTAACTCTGCTGCTGTGGCTTAAGACCGACACCTATGTCTAAGGGCAAGAACTCTGCTGCTGTGGCTTAAGACCAACACCTATGTCCAAGGGCAAGAACTCTGCTGCTGTGGTTTAAGACAAACACCTTTGTCCAAGGGCAAGAACTCTGCTGCTGTGGCTTAAGACCGACACCTATGTCTAAGGGCAAGAACTCTGCTGCTGTGGCTTAAGACCAACACCTATGTCCAAGGGCAAGAACTCTGCTGCTGTGGTTTAAGACAAACACCTTTGTCCAAGGGCAAGAACTCTGCTGCTGTGGCTTAAGACCGACACCTATGTCCAAGGGCAAGAACTCTGCTGCTGTGGCTTAAGACCAACACCTATGTCCAAGGGCAAGAACTCTGCTGCTGTGGCTTAAGACCGACACCTATGTCCAAGGGCAAGAACTCTGCTGCTGTGGCTTAAGACCAACACCTATGTCCAAGGGCAAGAACTCTGCTGCTGTGGCTTAAGACCAACACCTATGTCCAAGGGCAAGAACTCTGCTGCTGTGGCTTAAGACCAACACCTATGTCCAAGGGCAAGAACTCTGCTGCTGTGGCTTAAGACCAACACCTATGTCCAAGGGCAAGAACTCTGCTGCTGTGGCTTAAGACCAACACCTATGTCCAAGGGCAAGAACTCTGCTGCTGTGGCTTAAGACCAACACCTATGTCCAAGGGCAAGAACTCTGCTGCTGTGGCTTAAGACCAACACTTATGTCCAAAGGCAAGAACTCTGCTGCTGTGGCTTAAGACCGACACCTATGTCCAAAGGCAAGAACTCTGCTGCTGTGGCTTAAGACCAACACCTATGTCCAAGGGCAAGAACTCTGCTGGTGCATTAAGACCAACACCAACCCATATATATATACAGGTATGTTAAGATTATAGACTTTGTAATTTGAAAAATCATTTTACAACCCTGTGATAAATTGCAAACAGTGTAGAATATTGCAGTCATAACACTGTTCATCTGTCAGTCTCTAGACAAAAATACTCACAGATGTGGCAGTATCTAACTTTTTCTGTGTAGAATATACAGTGGTACTGTTCTATAGTCTATTGACAAGCAACATGATGAGGTTCCTAATATGGACTGTAGCCATGTGTTTATGACATAAATCTGCTTTAGTGATAGCAACATCTGCTGATGACACTTCTCCAATCCTATAGTCAACATGGGAGGTAATTAAGCAAAACTCTTCAATTGAAAAACAGATATAGTCATTTACAGCAGATTGCCAGAATATTATATTGGTTTGAATTAATGCTAGAATTATAAGTATTTTATAATGTTACGAATTGTACAGTATGAGACTGTATTTGGGAATACAGTATAACCTCTGTAGAGTAACACCCCTTCAGAAACACAAAGTTTGGTTTTTGTACAGAGGATGTTGCTCTGGAGAGGTGAATTTTATAGTAAATTGTTGCTTCTGGGGCAAAATAAAGCAGTATCAATCAATTACCAATGTGAGCTGACAATTTGGCTTCTTTAAGCACAGAAGTTTATGAAATAATAGCATATATTATATCCAGAGCAAAACCAAGTCAATACTGCATTGAAGGACCATTATGAATCCAAATAGACCGGGAGCAATTAGGCTGATGTTTTCGATGTTTACAGATTTGTGCCGCTTCAACTAAAACCAACAAAGTGTGAATCAATCAACGGCAGGCGAATTTGAAGCACCCCTCAAGAACTGGAGAGAACAAGCTAATAAAAAATATAGAGATTCACAGGGTATACTTAAGTAGCTATTGACTGATAGACCAGCATGGATGTAATCTCATACCACCCCTCTCAGTATATACACACACAGTTCAGCATGTGGTTACCATTACCTGAATTAAGCAACCACCTGTTTAAAACAGCCAATTTATGAGCATTTTGTTTAAGTAATGCATCTGTAGAAAATACCCTATAGGAAATAGTCAGTGGAATACCATTGGATTCCAGTGGTTCCAGGTGGAAATGCAATTTTATCATTATTCCAATGGAATTCCTGTGTTATTATCATTGGCATTCCACTGGCAGTGGAAATTCACTGGAATTTCAGTGGATTACTGTCATTTCACTGGACTCCAGTGGATTACTGGTATTTCACTGGACTCCAGTGGTTTACTGGCATTTCACTGGACTCCAGCGGACTACTGGCATTTCACTGGACTCAAGCGGACTACTGGCATTTCACTGGACTCCAGAGGTTACTGGATGCCAGCGGTTTACTGGCATTTCACTTGAGACCAATAGAATATCAGTGGACATCACAGGTTTTTATTATAAATCATTTATCAATACCATTTGATTTTTTACTGACTTGTTATCAAGTGACATACTAGTATACTTAATGATACAGAGCTTATAAATTGTAAACCTGATATTCAGACAATTATAACCATCTGTTTAAAAATGCTACATTTATAGAAGCATTGATTGTGCCAAGTTTTACAGAAACCTTTGCAGGAGAGTGATGATGGAAATGTTAAGAGCTTTCAATAAAATGCACGAGATTTTCCTTGCTCAAGCCTTTGAATAAAATTAATGAAGTTAAATTTAATTGCAGTTTTCACTTATTTTACTGGTATGACACGACCATGTACCATAAATGCTTCACGAAGCCATTCAAATCAATAATTATATTTTATCATTTTCATAATGTAATCAACAAATGTCAGGTTCCAGTATGTCCAAGAATTTCTTGTCAGATTTGATAAATTTGCATGTTAGCCTGTGTGAATTTAGGAGTCTAAAATGCGCGAGACTCACACATGATGCAGGCAAGTTGGCATATAATGTTAGAGTCACACCCTGCACTCACAATCTGGCTTGTATGTAGGAATCACGCCCTGCACTCACAATCTGGCTTGTATGTAGGAATCACACCCTGCACTCACAATCTGGCTTGTATGTAGGAACCACGCCCTGTACTCACAATCTGGCTTGTATGTAGGAACCACGCCCTGCACTCACAATCTGGCTTGTATGTAGGAATCACGCCCTGTACTCACAATCTGGCTTGTATGTAGGAATCACGCCCTGCACTCACAATCTGGCTTGTATGTAGGAATCACACCCTGTACTCACAAACTGGCTTGTATGTAGGAATCACGCCCTGCACTCACAATCTGGCTTGTATGTAGGAACCACGCCCTGTACTCAGTGCTTAATGTATTACATTAGTAGAACTATCTTTCTTTATTGCATGATTAATGAGATAGTGTCATAGAATAAAGGATAATTATGTATCTTAAATAACAAGTTCTCATCCACTCTTAAAAACGAAACTTAGTGATACAGGTATCTTCATTAGTGTGAAGGTGATTATGAGAAGGTCAAAATAGATAATGCCTGTGTAAGTCACTGTCTGTCAGCAGTTCAGGTATTTTACATGTCTTCCTGCATTCAGATCTCACCTTACAGTTGATACCTGGGACTAAATCTAACACCACAAGTTTGTCAGTATTTTGACACATGAATAGTTTGAACCTCTAGTGGGATTCAAACCCACACAATTAAACGCCATCGCCTACTAATGGGATCCCTTTTAATGAAATTCTAACAGATGTATGATTAAAACATTAGCCCTTTTCTCTATACACACTCTTTCCTATGTTCTTTTCTTTATGATTAATTATGCATGGAATTCAAAGTCCACAAAGTGTCATTGTATAAGTATTTTGGCTTGCTTGAAGTATCCAATTTTGGGGATATGGCTTTAGATTGTCTGTGTGCTACGGTATTTTTTTGATACGATACGAGTTAGAATATGTACACAGCATCTCATGTGCAGCTTTTTGGGAAAATTTTTAAGAATGATCTCCCTTAATATAAAGATTATTGTTAAGTCTATTTTCATAATTAGATTGACAACATGGAGTATGTGAGTGAATTGGGCATTATCTATGGAGTAAAGGATTTTGCATTTGTACAGCTGCATGATGACAGCTACCATTGCAGGTGGTACATGTAGTCTCCCTTTTCAATTTTATGAGCTACCGGGTATCTCTCTTTGTTCATGTCTGATAAAGCAGTGACTATTGTCTCATTATTCTTTGGTATAAGTTACCTTTCTTCATGTATTACATAGAATAAATATTAATAATCAATAAACAATACAATACACTGAGGTAACTTATATAAAGAAGATTGTAATCAAAGGGGAAGAACTCAAACAAATGTAAAAAAGGGAGACAATCTGTACACATTTTTATATACAAATTAGCCTGAAATTATCTCACACGTGTGATGGCCATCTGGCATTCAAGGCAATGTAACATTTAAACAATGACAAGAACATACAACACTTCCTTATGAAAATGACAACATCATTATTATTATGGCTATCGGATGATACATCATACAGTCTGCCAATGATAACACTAGCCTTTGTTTAAAAATAAAAAGCATTTTTGATGTCTATTTTTTTTCAATCTTGAGCATAATCACTTTTAATGCATATACTCTTTCAATCTACATTGATAACAAGCAGTTAGACAACTGTGCAGTGTTTATAGTATCCATGTTTATTTATTGATCAGGCTAGAGTTATCTCCAGCGAGCTATACCTTTGCAAGGCAGTAATAATAGATCACTTAAACACGATGAAACAAAATTAATGCACTTAAACCAACATTACAAACATAGCAAAATCTGCATTACTTAATTACCATCTACTTGACAACATTAATGAGTCACTTATTATGTTGTTTATTCAACTACCAAATATTTCAGCAATTTGTAATAAAATAAATAAATACAGTCAACTGTTTATGAATCAATGCTGCTATCAAGCAGTCTGTTGCAGGTCACCTGCATTCAGAAGGTCACTATAAGAGCTTTTGAAGTAAATGCAGGCACTTGCGCCATTAAATTCTCCTCAGTACAATGGGAAAAAGCAGTTCTTAGAAGCTGCACTTTTCAATTATTTTTTTAACAACTTTGGCACATAGCAGTTTGAGTCTATGATCAACGTCCAGTTTTTGAGCTGTAAACTCTCGCCACCAGCAGGTGCGTACGTAGCCAGTGATATGGACGTACGCATGTGCGTAAAATTAACTTGAAAAGTAAAGATATAGATATGGCCAAAATAACATTTAAGTCCGATATTCCCCAATCATGAGGACCCCCAACCATAATTACCACCAACTTCAGGGCTTGACTGTGTGTAACATCAATTCAAGCCTGGCTACGCCCCTGTCCAGACTATCTAATGGCCATAGCAGCATTAGAATGAACCGCAGCAATGTCTAGGGTACTGTTTTATCAAAGCACTTACGGAAATCATAAATTTACGTTAAAAAATTCACAAATTTTTTAACAACTGCAAATTGGTTAAGTATCATTATTAGTATTGCAGTTCCTTTTACCACTCTTAATAATGGTAAATACATAATGAAGAATAAAAATTTGAACGTAAGTTTAAGATTTTCGTTAGTGCTTTGATAAAACAGTAACCAGTTCCACAGATGAACACTATAACCCATATAGTCCGGTCTATAAATGGGATATTTAGGTAAGACCCGGCATTGGACTGTATAGTAAATATTTTTTGGTTTTCTGTTAGGGAATATGTTGTTATTGAAGAATCTGAATGATGCCCAGCTGGCACCATTGAGCATTTTGAGAAATTCAAGATGGCGTCCAAGATGGCCGCTAAAATTAGAAAAAATGACTGTGGTACTAGAAATAAGTTACAAATTGCTATTTTTGCGGGTTTATTGTATTTTAGATGTTAAAAACATACTCATTAATATAAATTTATCATAAGTTATTGATTTAGTGAATCTTATATGGCACCCATGGCAGCTGGAATCCAAAACACGGCTATAATGGCCGCCATAATTGCCAGATTGTACTAAAACTCAATTGTTTTAATTATATGTGTACCAGTAGTGTAATATATGATAAATACTCAAAGAAAACTTCAATTCAAAACAGTTGACCCATTAGCTGATTCAAAATGGCGGCCAAGATGGCCGCCATAATAAAAACAATATGTTAGTGGATCATAAAGAAGTTACATATTGATATTTTGCTGATTGATTGTAGTGGAAGTGTCTCAAACATAATTACTTCTGTAATACACTGCATAAATATATCAAAATGGCGGCAAAAATGGCTGCTACATATGTCAAACTGAAAATTAGCATTTAATAGCATGTAACGTAATAGAAATTTCTTAATTTTTAATATAAGTACTGCTATAGGTAATAAATGGTCTTATAAAACTACAATTGAAAACACTTTATGTTTAGCTTATTCAAATTGGCTTCCAAGATTGATGTCAAACATGAAAGTTTAAACCAAGCTAATTGCATATCTTAGACCACTGGTCGGTTGGTATACTAGTATATGTATATGGTATTGTAAATACTAGCATATGAATATTTGTTTTATTTACACGTTCGTTTATTTTACAAACAACGTTTTATATACATTTGCACTTGATTTTATCCACTTCTCCTGTAGTTTGTCAATAGGCATTGTTAACAGATTTTAAAAAACAAAAAATGTTCTTCAAGTAATATCTGGTAGGATTATCAGGTCTTTTGGGTTCAATTCCAATTATAGGTGTGTGAGTGATGTTATACTCTTCTCACAATGTAGATGCCATATCACTTCCATGTTTGTTGTTTTATGGTTGGAATTGTGTTTTCATGCTTCGTATTGTGCCAACACTGACGCCATTTTCATCCGTGTATGGTGTTGGCGATGGGTTTCTGCTTCATCCTCTGTAAAGGCGTACAGTTGTTAATTATGTCTTGGTCGTATATTTTCCCAATTCTACATGGACATTATGGTTGAGGAATACATGCAGAGCCATCATCTATCTACGTGGAGTCTTCACTATCTGCTTAGTAAGGTACCAGGTCTTTGAAATATGCAGCTATATTGTCATGGCATTGAGACGAATAGCTTGATGTCTGATTTGATCAAGTTGTTGCTGGTGTTCCACTGTGGTTTTAATGTATTGAAAGCATTGCAAACTTTACCTATAATAATCTTCAAATTTAAATCCTCCCCTGTCCGTTCCAACACGTCTCAAGAAGATGAAGGTCTCATTATCAATGTTTTGATGATTCATATGGCATCTTGCATGATTAGAGCATAGCGCATAATGTTGCATCGCAAACCGTTTTGTCTTCTTGACAATGACCAATGTCTTTGGTTTTGTTGTCAAGACAATGTACATTGTTTAGCACGAGGCAAAGCTGTGGGAGATGCCAGCAACCTACATACAAAGGATGTTGCAGTTCACTACATCCAATATGAAGATATACTAGTCAACGGTACACATCGAAAGTATGTGTGAGACGCTAGGCCGATACATTCAGCATATTTCAAATCTCTGACTCAATTCATTGATGTTATTATCGGTCACATACGTATTATCCTCCCACTTATCACTCAGCAACTTATTACAGTTATGCTAAGGTTGGTGTTTGAGCTTTCAACGCTTGATCTTGGTTGATTACGGAGGCTTTTCTTGCAATCAGCCTAATAATGGGTCGCTAAGTAGCATCACTTTTGGTAGGATCAATGTATAAGTCTGACAAGATCTTTTATTACCAGTGTCATCATGTAATCCTTAACCTATTATTTTAGTAATCAATTTGCCACAACCCTCATGTTCATTCAGGCGCTTTCTTTACCTTCTTCGCATAGTTCTCTATATTACACTTGGTGTTTTAGATATCTGGTCCTTGTTTGCAACAGCCAATTGTTGTACATCTTCTTCTTGTATCCCAATTGATCTTTAGAAATAATTTTATAATAACATTCTATATCTGACGTGTTGATGTTGTGCCAAGCTTAAAGAGAATCCAAGAATGATCGTTCCTTACTCTGGCAAGTAATTTTATAACTGTCAAATATGTAACCCACAATAGATAAAGTCATTATTATTATTATTTTTACTATTATTATTACTAGGTCTGGTCTGGTCTGGTCATAGTTTTGCCCGTATATAAACTATTATGTCATGTAGAGGTCTTCCACATCCTCTGGAGATCGCTACATAATATTTGGTTTAAAGCGACCATATCAGATGACCTCCATGTGGCCTCGTAGATTCTTGGGTGTTGGAATCTTTTTCATTCAATAACTTAACACATGATCATCACATGGCAGCATAGAATATACCGGTTTTCTTTCGCCTAGACCTTCGTTATCAATGATCATTTCTTTGCTTGTGATGGCATTTGTATCACTAATGAAAGTGATAAACTCCCTTTTCGACAAATCCATGTTTTGATGGGGACAGAATACACCTGATTGGTTGAACTTTGCATGCTACCTAACAAGTGCACGGGGTCACGTATTATACAGCATGTACATTGATTTTTGTAAAATTGATCAATATAAATTAGTTTATTTGGAATGAATACTTGATGATTAACACTAAATTTACCAACCGACAAATGACAATGACTCTATGGTTAACTACTTCGTTCATGTTTGGAAGCCATCTTGGATGCCATTTTGAATCAGTTATCGGGTCATTTGCTTTTAATTAAAGTTTCAATTAGAGTATTTACAACATATTGCAGTACTGATAATATTATAATTAGCAATTTTGATTACACTTCATGGTTTTTAATAAAATATGCCAATTTGTCAATTATGACGGCCATTGTAGCCGCCATTTTGATTTCAGCCTTCATGGATGTTATCGCAAATAGACTCAAACAATAAATAATGATATAGATATAAATACGTCAAATACATCTTAAAAACTGTCAATCAGCAAAAATAGCTTTGTAACTTACTTCTTGCATCATCGGCATATATTTACTGGTTTTGGTCGCCATCTTGGGTGCCATTTTGAATCAGCTAATGAGTCAATAGTTCAAAATGAAAGAAAGTTTAATTTTGAATAATAATTACATATTACAGTACTGATATAAACAAATAGGTTTAAAATAGATGATTTCCAATACAATTTACCAATTTGTGCAATTACTGCGGCCAACGTAGCCGCCATTTTGATTTTAGCTGTCCCGGATGCCTTCTTATATTAACTGAATCAATGAATAATGATAAATATATATTAATACTTATGTTTAAAACATTTAAAATACAACTGATGAGCAAGAATAGCAATTTGTAACTTACTTCATGCACCCATGGCATTTTTTCTAATTTTAGCGGCCATCTTGGACGCCATCTTGAATTTCTCAAAATGCTCAATGGTGCCAGCTGGGCATCATTCAGATTCTTCAATAACAACATATTCCCTAACAGAATACCAAAAAATATTTACTATACAGTCCAATGCCGGGTCTTTTTCATAATTGACCGGACTAATAGACTATTAGGGTAGATGTTAGAAAATATAAGCCGCAAAGAAATACAAATGTACTTCAAAATACTTATTAACATATAAATATATTATATTGTGTAGCAAAATAGAAATGTATAATTATTAACAATAATCACTATGGAAACAAAACAATCTACTTACAAGCCATATTCATGAACGGTAGCGTGTTGATTGTCATTCTCTCTGTGGTCCTCGTTCGCCATATTGTCTTGCAAATAATAAAATATTCCACTTTTAATCAAAATCCTGATATATCTCGTATATTTGATCCTGTTTCATCTAATAATAATAATGAGGTTACTTTTGTCCCAACCCTCCCTACAGTGCTTTAAATTCTAAAAAAAACTCTAAAAAAGAGAAAAAAAAGCTTTGAATTCTACTACGATGTAATGAAATTAATTCGGCTGATGTTTAGCGGAGAGTATTTCGCACCTTGACATACAGAATATATCTGTATAAAGTATCAGAAATATTAGGAATTCAATTTTGTCATGAAAATAATCAATGCTTCTTTATTATTATGTATAGTAAGTGTGATACTTACAAGCATAATTAAGATCAGATAATTAAAAAAGCTGCTGGAGAACTTATAATGTCTATATATAGGTTGAACTGTTGCAATGTTCGATGCTTAATACTATATATAACAAGAGATGTTTGTAAAACAAATATGCCCCAATGGCAGCCCAATAGTCAGAAATGGTGAAGGTCACTATGTAAAAACATTCTTGAGTTATTGCACGGAAACCATTTAAATAGTCAGAAATGGTGAAGGTCGCAGTGACCTTTACCTTTGACCTACTGACCTCAAAATCAATAGGGGTCATCTACTGTTGATGACCAACATCCATCTAAAGTTTGAAGATCCTAGAGCGAAGCATTCTTCAGATATTGAACGGAAACCATTTATACGACCGACAGACTGACTGACCGACCGACCGATCGACCGACAGACATGTGCAAAGCAATATACCCCCTCATCAAAGATGGGGGGCATAATTATATACAGTTACTCTATTGTTTTTAAGTCACTTTATATTGGCTTGGTCTTTAATTCATTAAATCATATCCTGGAAATAAATGGCATAGGGGTTTTAAACCTCAGAGTATTTAACATCCATAAGTTAATGACTGCACAAATTAATGTTGCATCAAATCCATGAAATTTATACCCATGACAATTACCTATCTTACAGTATTAAAAACTTTGATATATTTATTATTATAATTATATTTCTATTCCTTTCTTAATAAGTTATTTTGCAGCTGCCTTCCATATATTTTATTATATTTTAAATCTTATTTCTATTCCTGTCAGAAACATGCGATATATAAATCATTATTTTACAGTTACTTTTAATATAATGTTTGAGGAATATAACATGTAATATTTTCCACTCCTGGTTATAACAATAATGTAAAAATCTGTTCTGGAGAAATGAAAGCAATTTAATTTATAACGCCATAACAACAGAAACCTATTTTAGATGTCTTAATCACAACAGGAACATTATATCAAGACGACATATTTCAATAAGAATTTGAACTATTTCCTACAGTGATACAAGGCATGTTTGCATTTGTTGAAAATACATTTGTATTTTCATTACACAAGGCATGTTTTCATTTGTTGAAAATATTTTCATTATACAAGCATGTTTTCATTTGTTGACAATATTTTCATTATACAAGGCATGTTTTTTATTTGTTGACAATATTTTCATTATACAAGGCATGTTTTCATTTGTTGACAATATTTTCTTTAGTTTCATCAAATCAGTCATTTGTAACAAAATTAATTCTTGCAATTTACCAAACTGGAATTGGCTGCAATTACTTAATGATCAACAAGGTACCCAACTAGGGATTCAAAACCATACATTGTTGGCGAGCCTGAATGAAAAGCAGTTCTGACAATTTTCATCACCAGATAATTTTCCATTACAATTTTTCTATTCCTAAAAATTGACATCCGTTTACTCTTTATCAGGAAGGTGTGTCAGGACCTTTAAGAATTAAGGTATCTTTGTAATGAAGACACACCCATCAACATATAAAATATTTGTATACTATGCCAAAACATTTGACCCATTGTCACTATCTGAATTAGATGCAACAGTTTAACCTATATACAATGTTTCTACCAATGATTCATTCTGCAATATGATGCTCATTTTTTTTGCTGCAGCAGTTTTTGTTATCACGCCATACTTAATTTAAAGACTTGATCCTATGTATTGATCAGACAAGTGCAATATTAATTATAAAACTGATGAATGAACGTTACACTTTGCATGTTTGTCATCTACTCCTGACATATCAGGTAAGCCACACATCAAGGGGTGTTAATGCAATAACATTACTGTAATACTTTTGTGAATACTAACTTTATTGATCGTGGGTATATTCGCGGTTACAAAATTTTTACATTTCACGTTTCCTGCAGTGTAAATGTTTTTTAGCACTTTCGTGGTGACTTAATTTCACTAAATTCTACCATTGGCGAACTCCGCGAAAAATGAATCGCACAAAATAATTTCTAGGTTTACAGTATTCTTCAGTTTCAAAGATTTAATTACGTCATCTTGCATTGACAGCTAGATCTCGACATCTTAAACCTGTACAATTATGATCGTTTTTACTGGTTGATAGATCTGAATTATGTAGCAATTTTGAGGATTGAGAATAATGATCTTTGAAGTTAAAGATCCTGATCAATCACACATGAGAAAACCTATCGTCTACAGGTAAAATGGTTGTATTTAATTGCAATGGCAAGTTTGAGATTGTGAAAAGGATCTCAAGTTAATTTTGAGATTGTTATTATGTAGCAATTTTGAGGATTGAGTATATGATCTTTGAAGTTAAGATCCTAATCAATCTCACCTGAGAAAACCTATCGTCTACAAGTAAAATGGTTGTGATTAATTGCAATAGCAAGTTTGATATTGTAAAAAGGATCTCAAGTTAATTTTGAGATTGTAATTATGTAGCAATTTTGAGGATTGAGTATATAATCTTTGAAGTAAAGATCCTGATCCATCACACCTGAGAAAGCCTATAGTAAAGAGGAAAATTTGGTTATGATTAATTAAAAATGGCATGTTTGAGATTATGAAAAGGATCTCAAGTTAGGACCCATCATAGTATAAGACTCTATGCAAAGAAACTCACAAAACTAAGTTCAAGTATTTGATCAGTTCAAAAATTATATGTATAAAGTCACTAAATACAATTGTAATCAAATTTACTTTTCATGATTATATAAACAACAACCCTTATTTATAAATCTATGTTAATTAGTTTAACAAGTATAATTATGATACAAATCAAATTATAAAATTGAGTAAAATTCTCTATTATTTTATATAAAAAATTAATTACCTTTTTCTGTAATTATTATATTACATCAATTTGAACTTCAAGAAAGTATAAGAGATACACTACACTTTACTTCCTTATGAAAACTGTCTCGATTAATAGATACTCCCAAGGCACAAAATTATCATTCGCATAAATACACTATTCATGAAAAGCTCATGAAAATCAGTGCCACAATAAACATTTATTCCAATAAATCCTTCATACCGAATAACATGTTTTTATTACAGGAGAGACTCTTTATCAGATACACACTTGTGAAAATCCAATCTTTTCTCAACATACATTTGATAAACTTGTCGATAAGGCTAACAGCACTATCTTCCTGGTCTATTTGATGAAACGAAAAACTGCGTGGAAGTAAACACTAAAATTGAAAAACCAAATTATCAACTGAATGATAATCTTAAATACATTTGCACTAAAAACCCTGAAAACTTCACCGAAAAGCTGACTATCAACAGAATAATGAACTTAAAACCTTGAAATCTTCATCAAAACAACTTCAAATTTATATATGTTAATATTATACTTGTACAGTTAGACTGTTTACTCATGCAAGAATGATTTAAATCTAACAGTATGAAAGTTATAACACAAAAATGGTTTAAATCTAATAACATATGAGATATTAATGCAAGAATGATTTAAATCTAACAGCATGAAAGATAGTAACGCCTATATATACAATAACTTTGTAACTGAAAAACGTAAATCCTCAAGTGGAAGAATTGAGGTAACAGCATAACAACAGAAGTATTTAGGAGGAAAATATTCACATTATGGATTTACACCTCATAACTGAGAAAATATTCATGTGATGGCTAGAACAAGCATGTAAACACCACATAACTGTATAGTTGGTGGATGATAAAAGTTTTTTTTATTTAATCATATCAATGGTATCATTTTTCAGAAACATCAACATTTTATATTATTGATAATTATGTTATAATGGTGTCATGTGACAGTCACATGATGGTGTCATGTGACATTTCCCTATGGTCACTGAATTCAATCCATAACATAAATATAATACCAGTAAACATAAACAACAAGTGAACGAGTGTCTATCACAATATTGTATTTGAAATGTATATTCCGTTTTATATAAAACACATATTGAAAGTCTGAATGATTCAAAAACACAGTAAAGATATATAATCTGACGCTGTTGATACGAGATTTCTAATTTTGACACTTTAACTGAGAAAATAATTGAACTTTTACACCAAAATTACACCACTAGTATAGCCCTGACCTTAACATATACACACTTCACCAATTTACCAACCAATACATCACATTACAGTTGTATAGTATGACTCATTTATGAACTATACACCCATAAACACCTATATATCATAGGTCTAAACTCCAGAACCTATATAATATACGCTCTGATCACACATCAATCATAATGTTATCAAACAGTCAAACATAAAGCAAGATTCAATATGTTTAATGTTAATTAGCTGAATTAATAAACACTCAACATACAGGAAGTCCCTTTAATTAATCTACATGTAGTGTATATATAAATCTAAGGGCAAAAAAATGATATTGTGGTTCTAGTAACACTACATACCTTTTTTGCCCCAGTCCTAATTATTTAATTGGCATTTTGCTGAAGGTCTCCGAAAAATGTTGATTTTTCAGAGTGTAAAAAGAATATTAAAACACAATTTCAAAACATGAAATATTTTTCCTGATCACCCTATTTTTTTAGCATGTTACCGGAACCACAGTATTCATTTGTTTTTACCTAACATGAATAATTCATGCTGAAAGGAGCAGGCAATTTATTCTCAGATGAAATTATACATGTATAAATCATTGAGTTAGAAAGATAAGAACTCTGAAATCTTCAATCTAATTATGCATTCTCTCAATCTGCCCGCAAGAGCAAGACTGAGTCACCAAACCAGTTTTGAATCTTCAAATACAAAATAAAAATATTATAATTGCTTTTAAAGAGGGATGAGATACAAATGGTAGTCAAGTATTCAATTAGAGAAAATATATATATGCAGCATTTACTGTATGGGTGGATATTTTCAAGGGTCAAAAAGTAAACGAGATCAGAATTTCAGACAATTTGCATGTGGAAATATTAGCAATTTTAAAAATTCTAAGTATAAATGCCTTTATATAATAATGTTAGCACAATTTCATGCTAGATGAAATATTAGCAAATTTAGTAACTTTGCATAATTTGACAACATTTCCATGTAATGTTGCTAACTTAATTTGCATACAAAGGGAAAATGCAACCAATGCCTCAAACCAGCAGCAACAGACTAAGAAGGAAAGCATACAATTAAATGTTCCATATAAATGCCGGAATTTCCACCCAAAATGTTGCTAATATTAACTGACATTTGAAACATACCTATGTAATTTTTATGTAACTTTCAGACAAAATAGAATTCAAACAATCATTACCAATTAATTTTCAACTAGACAGTTAAGACAAATACCATTATAAATATTTGCACAATAGCAGCAAGTGGTAAATACACAGCTGTATCATACTGATTAAATATAGACCTTAAACTTCAAATAATTCAGCTAAAAACTATAACAGACACCAGTCCTGAATGCATCAGCTGCCGACACTTCCTGCAAACTATTTGCAAACAGAATGTGATCTGTCTGCGAATATATACCAGTACATTCAAACCTGAGTTTAGTGTTCACTTACATATATAAAGAACTGATAGTCTTAAACAGCCTATGTAATTATCTGTAATATTGATGTATTTGAACAACCACCTGCTTTCAGCAGCCACATAGATGTTTCCCTTGACTACAGGGCTGCTGAAAGCAGGTTTATATGCTGTAATATTGTATACCTATTATGTAATAAGGATTCTGATTGGCTTAGGCGGCATGCACGAGAGGTCCATAATTATATTCTAATATACACCTCCCAAAACCGAGGCTGGGGTGGATATAACTTTTTTATGACGTGATGTCATTTGCTGCGACATTACGTTCCATACAAACAACGTAACATTATTTCCCGTATTATTTGGGCTACAGCTGCTCATATATATTTATAGGCTCTAACCTAGCTATTAATGACAAATGCCGTTAATTAATTCGTGAATACTCTCTCATACTTCATCATTGGTCAATATCACTTTTTCAGGTCAACAAAACATCATATTCACCTCAACATAAGTCAGTAACAGTACACTAGTCACCCACTGAGGCCAGTTTGGGGAATTTGTTTGTCCAAAACGTATACATATCAGTGGTAGCTTTATCATCATTATGTGTCAAAATACATGTGACCATGATACCTTGGAGATCATGCAGTGCTTTCATTCAAATGATGTTTAGCATTAACAAAGCTGGTATCAGAATAAGTGCCTGAGGCAGCCATTTTACCATTTCATTTTTAAAGCAAGTTCAATTAACCGTTCCTTTGAAGCATATCAAAAGGAAACAAAAACATTGGAAGTGAGGGTTATTTAAGTTGTAAAGTGCCTGAATGCCTGGTGTGGATAGCCTCCCTTTTTACTGTAAACATTCTCAGGTGTTAATTATTTTACCATATCACACAGCAGGTAGTTAATGCTAATGTCTTATCCATATTTAACAGCTCAAAAACATATTTTAACAAATGTCAAAAAGCGAAACATAACAAAAAGATAAAATAAAATAAAGGTAAAAACAGCACTAAACAGTAATAGCAGAGCACGAAAGCAAAGCCTAAGTCAAAAATGCGCCAACAGTGTTCAGAAAATACCATTGATATACCAGTATGCATGTTTCTGACATGTAAATAATTACAGTTTGTTTTATGTATTATTTTATAATGAACAAGAATGAAAACATTAATATTAGCCTTTTAACCTCTTTCATGGAAAAAATAATTAACTTAGTCAAAATAAATGCTTTAATTGTGTTGAGCATTTCTGAGAAAATTTCTCTCAAGCAAAAAGGTATGGGGTTATCTTTATGCAACTTAAGGAGGTATGCGCACCTTTGATCAAATTTTCCTTGAAACATCTTAAAATGACAGAACAATCTTCTAGAACAACATTGAAATCATAAAAATGATATGTCACCAGGCTCGTTTTCGACATACATGGCTTTCTAATGACTAACCATTGTATTTTGTATTTTATCTATTTCCTGCATTTATGGCACCATTATGTTCTCTTTAAGATTTTTACTATATGAAACCACTTTTAAGCAATGCATGATATTTTATGTGTTCAATGGTCTTTCCTTTTGACATTAGTCACGATTCCGGCTGCCTGGTGAACAAATTCAGTATTTGAACATGATAAATAGTTACCCCACCCACTTGCAAAAAAAGTGCAAAAAGTGTGATTTTCAAATGAACGTCAAAAAATATCTAACGATCAAATAATTTATAATTGGCCATAAGTTGAGTATTAAATAGAACACCAGTTTAGTCAAATAAAAGATAGGAGTCACTAGCCTTTTTTGGGAGCTATTCATCAAAAAGTACTTATTATGAATAAATTTGCATACAATTAACCTAATTTGCATATTGTAATGAAATAAAATTTTATTAAAAATATTTCAAAGTGTGGCTACTTCATATAACTAAACCAAGCACTGCATATTATATATAAGCATATGCATTTGTACCATTGCAGGGACTTATTGTGAACCCATATTATTCACAAGTTTGCCGTTCCCCACCGACTTTTCATGCATGCAAAAAATGAAAAGTTAAAAAAATATCTATTTTGTGCAATAGTATTATGTTTATTGTCATTAATCAACATTCATATGCGATCATTGAAACTAAAATTCATGTTTGTTCTTAACTTATACGATTTTGAAATTTCGCGCATGCGCACAAGGCAGCTCAGACCTCCTTAAGTTGTGTAATGTAAATATAACGAGGCATGCAATTAATGTTGATTTCATTATATATAATTTATTAATAGATCTAATTATTTACAACCTTAAACCTCAGAATTCCATTGAAAATTGTACGACATTATGTCAGCAAGTGAATTACATAAAGCATGTATAGATCTAATAGGAAAATTGTTAAAATTACATAAGCAGTGTAATAAGCAGTTAACATGTATATTATTCAAACTTAACGTATAATAAATAGCTGGTATTGTGCAACTTTGTTTAACCCATCACTCCATAGATGCCAAGTACACATTCATCTGTAGTATCGCAGTGTTAATAAACAAGTAAACTTCTGGTTATCCCAATAAGTCATACACATTGAATTGCATAGTCTCTCAATAAGTCATACAGTGATTAGGTTTATACGCTGTGGAATTAGATGGTGTCCACATGCAATCTCCATACCGGTTAGTATTAAAAGTAATTTTACTTAAGATATCCAAATAAGGGAATACTTGGATCAGCTTAAAAATGTTGAATTTAAGTGGTGGCTACTACAGTTGCATACATTTTTTTGTTTACTATGACAGTTGTAGTGCCTGGTTATTTCAGTTTTATCCCTGCCTAATTGGCCAATGATGTCCAGGTTTGAGGGAAGAGACAGAAAGTTGTTGTGATACAAGAATTCCAGGTGCAGCCGGATGCACTCCTCAGCTCTTTCTGAACAGACTCCTGATGGTTCTTTCTAAAACTTGCGCGATACATGCCTCTTGTTTGGGAAACACTGAAAAGCTTTTCAGAAAGTGCCCAACCAAGATTCAAACAAAGATTCGAACCAGGGACCACTCAATCCGTAGTCAAGAGCTTTACCCACTCAGTCACTGCACCATCTTGCTGCATATACTAATACTGTGGGGTGGGATGAAAAGATATGATCATTAGGTAAAGGGTTAATGTATGAAAATTTACAAATATTTCCTAGACTTTACCTAGAGATATACGAGGTCAGTAAGCAGCAGCACATTAACATATATTTTGCCTCATGGTACAACAGTACAACCTCTGTAGAGCAACACCTTTAAGGAGCTGAAAATATTGACCATTCTTTAGAGGTTGTTGCTATACAGAGGATATATTTATAGTTAATATATATATATATAGGCTTAGGGAAATTTTGAAGGTGTTATAGAGAGGTTGTTGCTCTACAGAGGGCCACTCTGGAGAGGTTACACTGTTTATGTTTTTAAATGTTTAAATGCAAGTTATATAAATGATCTAAAGTAATAACCAAGCATAATATATAACAATTTACATATCATCATAATGTTACATAAACTGAACAAAAGTAATTACATCATGATGTAACAAAATGGAAGAAAGTAATTACTTAAATGTCAGGAATTTTTAAAGCTTTGTAAGTCCCTTGCACTTAATTTTTAACATGAAGCCAATCTACTTCAAACTCTCATAGCATATAGTACGAACAAATTTATGTGGTCCTCAAACCTTCTATTACTAATTATATATAGCATAAATTAACAGTTGATTTATCGCCTATAAATTATGTTTAGCCTTTATTTTTCTAAATGGATAGCCTACCATTATGAACGTATGAGTTGCAGTATGAACACTACTTCATACCACCCACAATGTGCGATGTTTTCGCGGACATTGGTATATATACCGTGCAAGAAGCTTGTTATATTCTTCTAATATGATGCATAAAAGTTCAGTACCAGGTTAACTTGTTCGCACTATACTTTTATACATGCTTTCAAGGCTTTTGAATGTTTGGTGTTCAGTTTAAACCACCAACAATGAAATTACACGATAGAGTACACCAGCAAAAACGGAACTAAAATTACCAAAGTGGTTATCAGACTGGATATCGAAATATTTATCACTGTATCAACAATTTATCTAAGCCCTATCAGTACTTGAACATATTGGTGAACTAATCATATTAAGTAGATAAACAACTATGTTTATTGATACACTATGACAATAAATAGTTATTCATCTAATTTGATGCTTAAGTAATATACTATTGTCAGCAAAAGGTCAGGAAAACAAGTTAAGTAGGTTTGAATGCATTCAGTTTGTAAACTCTTTGAAATATTATAAGTGCACCAACAAGTTTCAATACATTGGTATTTGAATTACCACTAAAAATAAATTTATTAGACATGAAACCACCTAATTTTTCAAAAATCTGATGGTTCAAACTAGTTTTACATGGTGATCCGTTGACCTCAATTGAGCCAACCCCTTTGAGCTAGCAATGTTGACCCAAACAAAGGCTTTAAAATCATAAGAGTTTTGTGTTGACAAAAACTGAAGACTTTCAACCCATTTGATATTGCTCTATTGACCCAATTAGAAGGTTTCTAATCTATTTGAGCTAGCTGTGTTGATCCAAACTAAGGCTTCCACCATTTGACTTTATGTTGACCCAAACTAAGGCTTGCAAACCATTTGAACTGGTGTTGACCCAAACTAAGGCTTGCAAACCATTTGACTTTATGTTGACCCAAACTAAGGCTTGCAAACCATTTGAACTGGTGTTGACCCAAACTAAGGCTTGCAAACCATTTGACTTTATGTTGACCCAAACTAAGGCTTGCAAACCATTTGACTTTATGTTGACCCAAACTAAGGCTTGCAAACCATTTGAACTGGTGTTGACCCAAACTAAGGCTTGCAAACCATTTGACTTTATGTTGACCCAAACTAAGGCTTGCAAACCATTTGAACTGGTGTTGACCCAAACTAAGGCTTGCAAACCATTTGACTTTATGTTGACCCAAACTAAGGCTTGCAAACCATTTGACTTTATGTTGACCCAAACTAAGGCTTGCAAACCATTTGACTTTATGTTGACCAAAACTAAGGCTTGCAAACCATTTGAACTGGTGTTGACCCAAACTAAGGCTTGCAAACCATTTGAACTGGTGTTGACCCAAACTAAGGCTTCCACCATTTGACTTTATGTTGACCCAAACTAAGGCTTGCAAACCATTTGAACTGGTGTTGACCCAAACTAAGGCTTGCAAACCATTTGACTTTATGTTGACCCAAACTAAGGCATGCAAACCATTTGACTTTATGTTGACCCAAACTAAGGCTTGCAAACCATTTGAACTGGTGTTGACCCAAACTTAGGCTTGCAAACCATTTGAACTGGTTTTGCCCCAAACTAAGGCTTGCAAACCATTTGACTTTATGTTGACCCAAACTAAGGCTTGTAAACCATTTGACTTTATGTTGACCCAAACTAAGGCTTGCAAACCATTTGACTTTATGTTGACCCAAACTAAGGCTTGCGAACCATTTGAACTGGTGTTGACCCAAACTTAGGCTTGCAAACCATTTGACTTTATGTTGACCCAAACTAAGGCTTGCAAACCATTTGAACTGGTGTTGACCCAAACTAAGGCTTGCAAACCATTTGAACTGGTGTTGACCCAAACTAAGGCTTGCAAACCATTTGACTTTATGTTGACCCAAACTAAGGCTTGCAAACCATTTGACTTTATGTTGACCCAAACTAAGGCTTGCAAACCATTTGAACTGGTGTTGACCCAAACTTAGGCTTGCAAACCATTTGAACTGGTTTTGACCCAAACTAAGGCTTGCAAACCATTTGACTTTATGTTGACCCAAACTAAGGCTTGCAAACCATTTGAACTGGTGTTGACCCAAACTTAGGCTTGCAAACCATTTGACTTTATGTTGACCCAAACTAAGGCTTGTAAACCATTTGAACTGGTGTTGACCCAAACTTAGGCTTGCAAACCATTTGAACTGGTGTTGACCCAAACTAAGGCTTGCAAACCTTATTAGAGTTAAAAATGCTGCGTTGGCCCAACTGAGGTTTCCAAACCATTTGAACTAGTTCTAGTTCATACATATTCAGAGCTATGATTTTATGACTCAATACAAAGTGACCCAGATCTCCTAAAGCATCTTAATATTATAAGAAAAATCTCATCTCAAATATTGTCTCATGTCGTTGAGTGAATTGCCATGTGAGTCTGGACTCAAAACTGGTATCACAAAATAGAAACATTATTTTGAGTTTATTACAGTAACATGTCAAGAAATCCAACTTAAGATTTGTCTGTAAGTCAGACTCTAATTTGAGCAAAATCTCAATTTGAGTTGATCGGGGTCTGATCTATGTCTAGACATACAGCTGAGGGTTGTAAGAAGATAGATAGTATTACACAAACCATATAAGGTAATGATACTTGGAATGATTTATAGGCAAGAATAATGCAGACAATATGACACTGCTGGAGGATTTACTGTCAGCCTGTTACATACCCAGATGTACGATATTTGTCTATCTCCATAAATAATAACATAATCTCAATGACAATATTATTGATTATGAAATAAAACAGATCTCATTCAATGTGACAGATAATACAAAGTATGGGAAGTTAATGAGGAAGGTCTGGACATGAGGAGACTAGATACTCACAGTCACTGATATTCCTACATGTTACATCAAGTCTCCACATCAGACATTATGTTTTCAAGAGTAATTATGGAAACTGTAAATGCCAATTGTATATCAGTAGTATAGTAGCAAATTGAGACGTTTTTTGAGGGGAAGATGCACCTATCAATGTTTTCCCCCAGGAGGGCGGCGGCGGGCTGACCCAGGGGAATTTGAAATTTTTACTTTTTCAAAGTCTAAATTCCCACCCTAGAGCAAGGGCAATTTGTCAAAATCCCCTCACTGTGAGATGCTTTACATACCCACCGGGATAAAAATTTCAGCCAAAGTCAAAGTTTCCCGGGACTCAGCACCATTCTGTCTGTCAAATTCCCACCTATCGGGAACAGCCTTCTGTCAAAAGTCCCGTGTATGCCCGCCGCTCCCCCCTGGGGGGAAACATTGATAGGTGCAAGAGTCAACTGATGTCCAACCTATTTAAATCATATGAGGACTGCTCTCTCACACTTTCCTGACACTCGTCTGGGTGAACCATGCAGTCCTAGAACCTTGTCCTAAATATGCTGCAACAGTGACCTCACACATGTAACTTAGGGCTGTGGATCGTCAGGTTAGTGCCGACCCGATTCAATCCATGATTTTGAGTGAGCGATTCACAGATAGAACCACAAATCAGTAGTTACATATTAATAAGTCATGAAGACAAAGACTGTCATAGAGACTTTTAACTTTAATAACATCACATACTTTGTGAAAAACTATTGTATGTACATGTACAAGGGTGCAAGAAGACATTTAAAACGAATAATCTGTTATCACATAGCGACAAAAACAAGTTAAATACCACCAAATAACAATGTCTTCTCACTTCATTGACTAGTTAATGATACATTTAGACAGCTTTTGCATTATACTGCCTTCTTGTCATGCTCAATGGAAATTCCACACCTTCGATGTGAACTTGCCTGGCGAATTTCGGTACGTTTGTTCAACCATTGCAGACAGTTCGTCGCATGGCATCATCTAATTGATAATCGAATGTTTATTGTCATGAACTAAGTGTACTTAATTTTCAAGATATAACGTAAATTATTTAATTGAATTATAAATAATGTTTCATTTCTATGTAGTAACTTTAATAAACAAGACTTTTGCGACTATAATTTATTCGAATGTAATGATGTTGCTAGCTTTACCTATAATACGAGTTTACATTCAAATTGCAAATTAAGGATGTTCACAGTTTGTTTACTGTCAGTATTTTGTCTCAATATTATTTTGTAAACTACTTGAAGTAACGAATTAAAAAGACATCTGTATAGGGTAGGTATTTATATCAAAGATCACGATCCAACGATCTTGGAGATGACGAATACTCGTACTCGATTTTCTAGCCAAAATCGTGGATATCTGAGTACCCGAATACTCGCAACAATGACCCTATGTTTGGATTTGTTAGTCCCAACAACAGCAATATTGAGTATTAAATACTCATGACAGTGTAACTTCCGGTTATAGCAATAAGTCATACACATTGAATCGTATACTACCCCAATAAGTCATACAGTGATTTGGTTTATACACTGTGATACTGTCATGACACTGTAACCTTAGTTCTGCCCTGCATTCAATGAAGAATCACTTAACGCACGTTTCGTACCTGGTATGTAACGTGTACGAAACGTGCGTCACATAATTCTTCATTGAACACAGCGCAAATATTGGTAGACTAACCAGTCATGGTATACTTTCAAAATCTTATGTTGAGCATAAAGCAAGGGAGTTTATGTACCAGTACCATTTTGCTAAGGAGGATCAAACTCACAATGTGGACCCTCTAACCACTAGGTAGTACCATTTTGCAATCGAGGATCAAACTCACAATGTGGACCCTCTAACCACTAGGTAGTACCATTTTGCAATCGAGGATCAAACTCACAATGTGGACCCTCTAACCACTAGGTAGTACCATTTTGCTAAGGAGGATCAAACTCACAATGTGGACCCTCTAACCACTAGGTAGTACCATTTTGCTAAGGAGGATCAAACTCACAATGTGGACCCTCTAACCACTAGGTAGTACCATTTTGCAATCGAGGATCAAACTCACAATGTGGACCCTCTAACCACTAGGTAGTACCATTTTGCTAAGGAGGATCAAACTCACAATGTGGACCCTCTAACCACTAGGTAGTACCATTTTGCTAAGGAGGATCAAACTCACAATGTGGACCCTCTAACCACTAGGTAGTACCATTTTGCTAAGGAGGATCAAACTCACAATGTGGACCCTCTAACCACTAGGTAGTACCATTTTGCAATCGAGGATCAAACTCACAATGTGGACCCTCTAACCACTAGGTAGTACCATTTTGCAATCGAGGATCAAACTCACAATGTGGACCCTCTAACCACTAGGTAGTACCATTTTGCAATCGAGGATCAAACTCACAATGTGGACCCTCTAACCACTAGGTAGTACCATTTTGCTAAGGAGGATCAAACTCACAATGTGGACCCTCTAACCACTAGGTAGTACCATTTTGCTAAGGAGGATCAAACTCACAATGTGGACCCTCTAACCACTAGGTAGTACCATTTTGCTAAGGAGGATCAAACTCACAATGTGGACCCTCTAACCACTAGGTAGTACCATTTTGCAATCGAGGATCAAACTCACAATGTGGACCCTCTAACCACTAGGTAGTACCATTTTGCAATCGAGGATCAAACTCACAATGTGGACCCTCTAACCACTAGGTAGTACCATTTTGCAATCGAGGATCAAACTCACAATGTGGACCCTCTAACCACTAGGTAGTACCATTTTGCTAAGGAGGATCAAACTCACAATGTGGACCCTCTAACCACTAGGTAGTACCATTTTGCTAAGGAGGATCAAACTCACAATGTGGACCCTCTAACCACTAGGTAGTACCATTTTGCAATCGAGGATCAAACTCACAATGTGGACCCTCTAACCACTAGGTAGTACCATGTTGCAATCGAGGATCAAACTCACAATGTGGACCCTCTAACCACTAGGTAGTACCATGTTGCAATCGAGGATCAAACTCACAATGTGGACCCTCTAACCACTAGGTAGTACCATGTTGCAATCGAGGATCAAACTCACAATGTGGACCCTCTAACCACTAGGTAGTACCATGTCGCAATCGAGGATCAAACTCACAATGTGGACCCTCTAACCACTAGGTAGTACCATGTCGCAATCGAGGATCAAACTCACAATGTAGACCCTCTAACCACTAGGTAGTACCATGTTGCAATTGAAGATCAAACTCACCATGTGGACCCTCTAACCAATAGGTAGACCATCAGTAGCAGCATGGTCAAGAGTTGTGCATTAAACTTCATTGGTAATTGCATACAATAAATAAATACATATGTATGTGGAACTAACACTTTCAATTTATTTTCACCAACATTCACTAAAGCCTTCATTGGTTATTGTTTAATTGCACAAGGAAGAAATAGGAAAATAATGAAGATACAATGTACGTAGTATGTTGTACGTATATACTGAACCAGGAAGTTATTTCAGTATAAAACATACTACATGTACATACCACACACCTGAAAGTATAATAAATCTTCATACAGTAATTGACTGTTTAACTACAACTTGTTGTCAACATGGATTAATTTCCTGTTGTTGTTGTTTTTTTGTTTACAAGAAGCTTTTTTTTTCCTCATCTTAATATTGCACTCACTGGTGTGAGCCAGTGTCATTAAATTTAAGGGCATACACGTGACATTACACCATAATAATGATAGGTAGTAGTGTTTCAAAACACATGAAGACAGTACAACCTCTGTAGAGCAACATCCATTATACTTTGGGAGCTACAAATGTTGACCATTGTTTAAAGGTTGGTGCTCTTCAGATGTTAAATTTAAAGTAAACATTGACTGAGGGGTATTTTGAAGGTGCTTTATAGAGGTTCTTGCTGATTACAGAGGGTCGCTCTGGTGAGTACAGCCTCTCCAAGCAGCCCTCTGTAGAGCAACACTATCTCTATAACAACACCTTCAAAATTTCCCTAAGATGGTGTTTAATATAAATTTAACCTCTGTAAAGCAACAAACTCTATACAACAGCCAATATTTGCAGAGTGTTGTTCTACAGAGGTTGTACTATATTGATAAACATACATAAATGCCTTTTATGTAGTCCACTAAGTATCATAAATATGCTAACAAATACATGTAGAACTACTAGTAATTTGTCAGTACAAAATGTATTTGAGGTTACAAAGAGGTTTTTTACAACAACACAATCTCCAATGTTTGCTATCTAACCAGACAAGTACATACTTCTACTCTTTTTTTTCTACTAAAATAAGCTAATAAAAATGTTTTCCTCCGGTATGTTAAAACAGGTAGATAGGAAAAGCAGAGCAGGAAGAGAAGCCATAAAACACAGACAAAATAGACACAAGCAGAAGCCTGCAATATGTATACCACAGGAAGAAACAGGCCACATTCTGTTTTATAATCATAGTTTGAAATATTTACCCACTGAAAATGACAAGTATATTGCTGTACATATTAATGTTGATTATACCAACATAAAAATAAAAGCTTTAACACTGTTTTATGGTGAAATAATGTAGAATTCAGGAGTTCAATGTGTTTCTGGGGAATTTTGTATAAAAAGTTAAAAGCAAGCACATGCATGAATGGCTGCTTAATTTTGTGATAAAATGTTACTCCTACATGTTAATTAACATGCTTATAAATCAAGTTTTATAAAGTACATGTACCAAAGTGCCAGCAAATGAGGCTTAAATTTATTAAAACACTTGCTTTATGAACAATAGTTTTCCGCCAAACAATAGATTATTATTTACTTCCCAATTTTTATCATTTGGTAACTTTTTAATGTTTCCGATCCAACTAGAGACGAACTTGTTGGTAACTCAAAGGTGGTCAGTGTGTATGGATGCTATACATTGGCACATTAAAGAACCAAGCAGTCTAAATTTCGGAGAAAGCTAGGGAAGTGTACACAGATTCCTTGTAGTTCACACAAGTTTCAGTCTCTTCCCTTGAAGCCAGAGGTCATTGGCAAAAAAGGCAGGAACAAAACACTTAAGACTTTCTCAGTCAAATGCAAAAAAAATATTTTTAAATACCAGGTATTACAGACAAGGGAGGCACATAATTATGTTCTATAACCCCATTATTAACTTGCTTGTGGCTCACACTTGTCATATCAGAATGGTTCCATTGTGGTATTTGAACCTAACAAGTTCAGCCTCACATTCCCCTGCAAAGTATCCCTTGGATATAGGGTGACATAATAAAACCTTTAGGATGATATAGAGGCAGATCTTATAGATAAGGACATTATCCTGACCTAGCTATAAGTAACATTAACAACAAAGCCCAAGAGGCTAGGTCGCTTACCTGTCGTAGTAATCCATGCAGGCCCCTATTGTGACCTACGAATCATTTATAACTTTTAAGAATCAAGTAAATGCAGCCTCTATTGCATGTACAAGGTATGTTACTAAAGTCAAATAACCCATACTGACAGATTAGATAAAAATTGTGACCTCTGGTGACTACACAAGGTTTTTATGATTTGACCAAGTGACCTACTTTTTGACCCCAGATGACCCAACATCAACCATGACCTAGAATTTGTTGAGATGATCATTGGGACCAAGTTTCATAAAGATTTGACCAACATTGTGACCTCTAGTGATTGCACAATGTTTTTCAATCATTTGACCTAGTGACTTAGTTTTTTAACCTTGATGACCAAATATCAAACTTGACTTAGATTTAGTTCAGATGATCATTGTGACCAAGCTTCATAAAGAATAGGTCAAAATTGTGACTTCTATTGACTACACAAGCGATTGTAGACAGACGGTCGGGCGACATGTAATCACAAAAGCTCCCAGTGTCTTTGTGACAGATACGCTAAAACATTACTGTTACAGAAACCAAAGACATTTGATCTGTCTGTGGCAACTACTTTATCATGCATGACGGAATATAGAACAGTATTTTAAGTTTCTATGACAATTTTACTGGGACACTAAGGTTTCTGAAGACATATTATGTAAATGTAGAGTGTAAGACTTCTATAGTCTCAAGCTAACGATAATTATTTTATTTTTCATTTTAGACTTATCAGAATTTTCGATACATATTTATTGTTAATATACATTTATCATCCCTTAATTGTTTAAAATTGTCGTTATCAAAGAATATAAAATTGACCAATTGTGGCAAAATGAGCGATCATGTAACTAAGGGAAACAACTGTAATAGAGAAGATTAGAATATATATGAACATTACAAAGAGAGTTTTCTCCCCTTAATATTTTTTGCATAAAAAAACATCATGTGCTGCTTGGTGCTAAGAGTAGTTAAATGATTATTTTCTTAAAAGGGACACATCTTGTACTAATACTAACATTCAATGTAGGAAAATGGAAATTCATTAAGTATATTCGTTTCATTCTCTAGACATTTCCATTTTTGTGTAGCATACCACTGCCTACTGTGTAGACACTCACAAAATATGATAACTTTAAAATGACTTACTAGCATTATTGTGTTCATACCAACTTGGGAGCACATATTTGATTCATCTATCTTCTGTGTGAAAGGTTGTAGGGTGAAACCCCCAAAAGGGCTTACTTAGTATTCTGGTTGGTGAGCCATCCCAGCTTGTTAACCAATGGTAACTGAATGCCTACCTGTCTGGTGTCAAGCTGGCATTGCAGGATAGGAAATGGAAAGGGTTGGGTGTCTCATAAGTCAAATTGGCTGACTGTTTCACTGGGCGTGATACTTAATATATAATAAAAGAAATACTTCACCTAATATGTGTGAAACATACTTTTTATGCAAATCTTTAATTTTGTAGAAGGTGGTATATTGATGATATACTGGAACACTGGCATAGTTATACAATATTCATAAGTTCAAGATGTTTAAAACATGAGCTGATGGCTTGGCAAAGTTTAAGCAAAAACTGCAAAAGAATAAGTTTTACGTTTTATACGTACATTCAAGGAATACATTTTCAAAAAGGTTATTTTTCTTTTTGTAAAAATATAGTGGCATTTCTTGGTATCCATGTAATTAAGCCAGCCTATGATTTAAATTGTTTCTTATTTCTCACATTAAGCAGTCAAAATGAATGTTATTCTGCAGCTCCTTCTATCTTGACCAAATTATTTTCAGTTGTCGTATGAAGTTGCAAATTTCATTTTACTACATTGTACATCCAATGCCAGCAATTTCTATAATGCCCAAATAAATTGATTTACATAATTCAGCGTTATGTTGTTAGCTAACCTGATCATTCAGTGAAAAGGTATCCCAGGCCAAACAGACTACACGTATAAGCCTTAAGTTCCAAAGTTTATAACTGCTTAGGATGAACTATCAAGTGTTATTACACCGACATACATCTCATGTCTGACTTTACTGCTCACTAACCACCTGTACCCATTGTTGATAATTGACAAATATATCATAAGAAGACTGGTGTATAACCTAGTACACCAATGATTCCCGACATCTACCACCCCATGCATCACGCCTACACGTCCATAAATGTCACTGTTCTTAGTGAACGATTTCTTTATAAAATTCCCCATTGCTACATTAAGTCAATTCTGATAAATTTAGTCCCTCCGAGAATTTCTCAGAAGAAATATCCCTATAAATTCTGATGATTCCATGAGGCATATTAGAGAAAAAAATAGCTTGAAACGGGTGAAAATTGAGAACAGCAACATCTCGAATTACTGCAAAAAAGTCATCAACTCTTGTTGTTTATATAATTTGCTGTTTCCATGTGTTTCAACGTTAAACTGTTTTGCGAGGCTTTTTCTCGTGTGTGTGTGCGTGGTTGGTAATACCTGATTAACCTCCAAAGGAATTGGTTCCAGTACGAGTATTCCAGTTCACGTAGATTCTACACACAATTTCATTAGAAGCTCAACAGGTCAATTCCAGCAGCAACATACATTCTCCACATAGCCATCAATCAGAATGTATGAACACTTTACATCTTGAAATATACATAACATGGGATTTTAATTAACATAGGTGGTGTCTTTCAGTACAAAGCAGAAATTGGTCACCATAATAATCCCAAAGTATTATAACAATTGTTTTTACGTACAACTCAACTGAACTTGTCTAACGTATAGGTAAGCAAACAGTAGATTTGTTGTAAACAATGAAAACGTGTTTTCTGATAGATTAGGTACATGTTAGTTGAACTATTCCCAACATGCTTAAAATGATTCATGAATTCATGCGAAATACGCGGAACTACAACGGCTGCATAGGTGATAGCGATTGGAGTGTTGGTGTCAACAATGGTTGCCCCATTGGCTCATGGTAGTGGTACCCCATTCGCTGCCTTCCATGTCCGATTTCGTATTATCCTTATGTATTAATACTATGTAACACATTATATGGTTATGTGTTTATTGTGTATTTTGGCTTGTTTCGTGAATCCATTGTTGGTTAATTTTGAATTTTGCTATATAGTATATAAACATGATATTGTTCTAACCATTTCATCCATTTCACATCGTTTTAACCATGCCTTTCAATTGTGACTGTAATGCTTATTTGAATGCCTATATGCATGATAAAAGTGATAATTTAGTACATAATAGTGACCCAGTTACGAACTTTGACCTAGATTTCATACAGACAAACATTGTGACGAAGATTCATAAAGATTAGGTAAAATATGTGACCTCTAGAGTGTTAACAAGGTTGTTCTTCAACGTGACCTGGTAACCTAGTTTTTAACCCCAGGTGACCCAGTAGCGAACATGACTATGATTTTATAGAGACAAACATTGTGACCAAGTTTCATAAAGATTGGCAAAAAACGTGACCTCTTGAGTGTAAACAATATTTTTTCTTTGATGTGACCTTGTTATTTGGTTTTTGACCCCAGATAATCCAGTTACAAATCTTGACCTAGATTTCATAGAGACAAACACTGTGAACAAGTTTCATAAAGATTAGGCAAAAAATGTGACTTCTAGAGTGTTAACAAGGTTTTTCTTCAATGTGACATGGTGACTTAGTTTTTGACCCCAGGTAACCCAATTGCGAACTTGATCTAGTTTTCATAGAGATACACATCGTAACCAAATTTCAATTGCGAACTTGATCTAGTTTTCATAGAGATACACATTGTAACCAAATTTCATTAAGGTTATATCATAAATTGGACCTCTAGAGTGTTAACAAGGTTTTTCCTTGATTTAGTTTTTTTACCCCAGATGACCCAGTTACGAACTTGCCTTAGATTTCACAGAGACACACATTGTGACCAATTTTCAAAATATTAAGCGACAACTGTTACTTCTAGAGTTTTAACATTCAAACTATTGACAACGGACGCCGGGCATAGGGTGAACACGATAGCTCACCTTGAGTACTTTGTTCTAAGTCTTCAAGAGCTAAACAGTCATACATTGTTTCACGAAGCAATCACACCAGATTTTTCATGCTTCAAGAAATTTTGTACATCCCATTATAATCTTTGAAATGCTTTAAGTTAAATGTTTAATTAAATGTTTTTAACATAACATTGTTTCTAAAACATCATTGTTAATCATGTCAGGCAGAAAACGAGACACTCCAAATGAAACTATGCAAACGACTAACTACAGTTCCTTCAGGGCAAAACAATTCTAACGCTGATTTCTGTTCCAGGCAAAAACACACCAGCGTCTACCATGAACATAGGATGATATCCTGGCGCTAACTCAGTTTTATATCAGGGAAAATGCAAAGCTGTCTGAACTGCAATTTAATCTTACATCAAGACAGCCATTCCTAACGGGACTAGAACTAACACCAATTTGATTGAAAGATAATGTGTGTTAGCGTGAAATCTACCACAGGCATTATTGGAGATAATTCCATTAGACAAGCTGAGTAGTACTACAATACATGACTTTGTGCTGCAATTTAAGGCTTATATTATTGACCAGGGGAACTTAATAGTTGTATTGTTTACTGATAAACAGAATATTCAGACAAAACAACATTAACGGTTACCTGAAGGAAAAGTAACACCTTGTCATTCCGCGTTTGTTCATCATTTGTGTCCTCACTATTCGCCAACAATAGATAATGTGAAATAATATAATCTGGTTGTTTAACTCTAAGCCAAACACATAATGATAGGGAAAGCAGCACTTGACAGAAACAACAGAGCACAAAAAATGACAGGAGTTAAAAAAGAAGATAATAGATCATAAGCCAAAAAACAATAACTAATCTCATGGTCTACCTAACATCGCATGGAAAACAATAAAAAGAAATGCACAGTGGCAATTTTTACTGAGAAGTCGACAATAACGTAGTACATGTATATTATTCTATATGTGACATAATGGAAACATTCTGGTTCAGTGAATTGTTTTACAATTACCTCGTAGACCACCATCGATCTACAGATACTCTCGGTTATATCAATGACCTGTTGCTCTTGTGCTCTGTTCTGAACTCAATCATTATATACATTGATGAGATGAAATCTTCTAATACAAAGATCAGAGATATCTGCATGAATAAGTCTATATTCATCCTACGACTGGAACAAACATCTAATAGTGGTATACTATTCATCATATATGACAATATATCTTCCTGGTGTTATTGCCAGGCTGATCATTAAGCATGGTTTTATTATTTCATATTCATATTGAAGAAAGGTGATTGTGATATGACCATAATCACATTTCGTATTGATATAATTGTGGTTGCTAAGGAAATGACGTGATCCATTGCTATCAAAGAATGTACATGCACAACAACATGTACACACCGATAGGTATAATGGTCTTATCCATAAGTAGGAGGTCGCTATTTTCCTGATTTTTTACGATTTTAGGTCTACGTACAATTGTAGAAACCTTATATCTTTCGTGTTAGGATAATTATTCCAATTTAATAGAAGACAACAGTAATTAATGACTCTGATCCAGTTAAACAATTTATGTTAATTGTCTAGATGTCAATGAGCTCAGTAGTACAGTCCATTGGTAATTTCCCGTATGTCTTTCTTAAATACGTATATAAGAGGGTTTAGCTCAGTAGTACAGTTCATTGGCATTTCTGAATTACGTATGTATATAATAGGGTCTGGAGATATGTGGCATGTAAACAACTTTGATAGTAGTACGTTATTGCAGAACAGCGTCTGGTTCGATAAAAGTTTCATCCCGTACAGCGCATCTTTTACATACATTTTGCATATCGTTAAGTATTTTATGTATCTTCTAACGCATTTATAAAACAACAAGTTTTTTCACGTTCGTTCATGATGGAATCTCATTGCTTGTAGTAAAGCATTAAAATGATATATGTTTCCATTATACATATCCATCAATGATGTACTTTTATACACCCATACTATCGTATCCTATATCAGTACAGCGGTTTTACGACGTTACAGAACAGCTCCTGATTAGGGTGAATATGCTAATGTCTAGATTAAATGCAATGGAAAACAGATTTATATGTCATGCTAGCAGTTATGTTAACAAGTTATGTACTGAGAAACTCTTAGCTCCCAATAAGGAGGTTTCTCTGCATGCCAAGTTTTATCTATTCACAGTTCAGAGAAGTCACATACTTTACACATATCACAAGCAAAACAACAATATCTGTATAATCAAATGATTTAGCAATTTATCTCTGAAAGAAGGAAGTACAGACGTTTGCGCATTGGCTACTATAAAACCTTGTATGAAATCGTATTATTTTTTATTGTTCAACAATACAATGACAAGTATGAATTTCTAAGTATATTACGAACACGAATAAAGACTACTAATACACGATTGCAGGTCGCTGCGATTATTATTTATTCTGTGAAATAATGTTCTGTGCCGATATCACCCTAGAGTAACCCATGTTATTTTTAAATTACCATTTCCCACTAAATTCAGCCAAAGAACCATCCTATAGATGTACTCCTATTTTGCCCCTTAACTTATTTCTGTGGAAATCGTTTTGCATGCTAACATTTGCACAAAATTTGTTATTTTCCAGTACCCATTCTGATAGTTACACATTTGAGTACTGGTTCCAATCTCCCGAAACATCTTAATCTGAGCTAAATCGCATCTCAAATATTTCCATGAGTCGTTTCGATAATTTCCATGGGCAACTAGACTACACATCCACATCACAAAACAGAAAACATTATTCTTAGTTTATTACAGTAAAATTTAAAGAGCTCAAACTTCATATTTATCTCAAATTAAGACTCTAATTTGAACAAAATCTCAATTTAAGATCAGATTTCTTCTTGAGATGCTTCGGGAAATCGGGCTTGATGTATCATTTGCATCTATCAGGAAAAGCGCTATTTTGTGAATATTGCTTTCCCAGCTCATGCACATACTCATGCTTATAAGGCAAATGCATAGTGTACGAGTTATCAAGATGTCCTGTTACTTTTTATACACCACTTAACACTTTCTCTAACCTGCTGCATAAATAAACAAAAAAAAATAAAGTGCAATGTGTTTAGGAGACCAATACGTTTCACTATGCTTTGACAGACTTGTCATTGACGAAGATTTAGATCACACTTGTCTCAGAGAGCTGGTCTGTGATGTTAGAATACAGTAATTCAGTTAAGTTCACATTCGTTAATGGAATAATTGCTTTGTGTTTAATGTAAGATATCACAACAGCAACGTAGACGTACTGAACTGGTAATAAAATAATTCCAAGTACAGTAAAGCACCAAAAAGGCTTCAATAATCAACAGTATGTTAGGAGATTTTAATCTTCACGCTGTACGTACGCTAATCATTTTGAAATGGTATTTTCTCACATTCCTTGACGTGTTCTTGGTTCCGCTCTATAGTGCGTTTGTCAACGGCTTTAAGACATGGGCTATTTTATTATTTAAACCATTTTTGAGACAGTGCATTTTGTCAATTGTCCTTAATATGGTAACAATCGTACATTAATTTATCTAGGGGGATGTGCCAACATGTTCATTTCAATCCAGCAAGTGATGTCAATTCCCGATCTTAAGTTATCTATCGTTATGCCGTACGTAGTCATGATTATGGCTCAATCACTCTAACGATATTCGTCAACTTTATATTCAGATGAATGCAAAGATTCTGCAAAAAATATTCGAAGTGTCCGGAATCAAACATTTGCGTAGAGTTCAAAGGAAGCGCGGTCCCGACTTTTAATTTCGTTAGAAGTCAGTAAAATCTTTGATCTTGCATCGGGCCTAGCATACTTCAAATGAATCACGACCGCTTTGTAATTTGCTTTATTAATATGTCATGATAACAATAACTATATATATACGTAGTTTTTAAAATACTTCCAGTAATGCTACATGTATATTTAATTTTACATAATTGTATGACGAGAGAACCTTTTAAAATTGACTAAATTGCAAGTGAAACTGTCACAACAATCCAGAAAATTGAATGCTCAAGAAGGACAACAAAATCTTCTAAATTGCTAAATTGCAAATATCTCATAGGACTGCATTAAAAGAAACAAATAAACAGCTATCCATAGCTTCACGAAGCAAGCACACGTCTCCTACGTTAAAGACAGTTTTGTAGGAGTACTACAATTGACCTCCAATGGTATCTCTGAATGCTGATTTAAATATATTTTCTTCCCATTATGTTTTCGACTGGTTTCTCGAACAACATTGTTGATAATGTCAGTCAGAAAATCGGACACTTTGAAACCATGCATAAATAAAACATTTTCAGTTCCTTCAGGGCAATAACAACATCAGTGCTGATTTCTTGTACAGACAAAATCACTCTAGCGTCTACCATGAACACAGGATGGTATCATAGCGCTTAATCAGTTTTATGTCAGGGGATTTTGAAAGCAGCCAAAAAACCGCAATAATCGTACAAAGAAGCACAAACACATGACCGGATGTGAAGCCAACAAAAAATAATAAAAAACATGGACTACAATATATCACAAGGACATCACTGAAAAGCAACGACACAGTGGCATTTTGTTGTAATTTTAATATACTATGAAGTAGTACTAGTACGTAACTATAGATGCGCATACAATGGACAACGTCTGGTTCACTGAGCTGTTTTACAATGATCCCATAGATCTCTCAACGGTTCTACAGATACCGCAAATATAGCAATGACCTGTTGTTCTTGTGTTCTCTCTGAACTCTATATTCATTGATGAGATAAAATCTCCTAATACAATGACCTGAGGTTTCTGCATGAATAAGCCTACATTCATCTCTCTGTCGCTGTAATCACTCCACGGCAGGCACAAACATCCAATGGCTACATACTATGCATCATATATGACACTGTATCTTCCTGTTGTTATTACTTTGCTGATCATTAAGTGTGGCTTTATTATTACAAATTAATATCGAAGACGGGTGATTGTTCTCTGACCTTAATCACATTTCGTATCGATATATTGATAGAATTGCGGTCTCTAAGGAAATGACGTGATCCATTGCTATCAAAGATTGTTATAATGGTCTATCCATAAGTAGGGTGTAGCTATTTTTCTTAACACTTACAATTGTAGGCTTACTTACAGTAGTAGACACATTCGATCTTTCGTGTTAGGATAAATATTCCAATTTAGTAGAAGACAACATTAATTAATGACTCTGATCCAGTTAATCAATTTAGGTTATTTGTCTAGATACCGATGAGCTCAGTAGTATAGTCTATTGACAATGCATGTATGTCTTTCTTAAATACTTATATGAGAGCGTCTAGAGATATGTAACAAATTTCAGTACGTTATCAATGAAACAAAATTGTTTGTAAATGTTGCATTCTATAAAGCGCGTCTACACGAACAGTTTTTACATATACAAATGTAGTGTGCATTCTTTTAAGAATTTTGTTGTATCTATTAGCGCATTTATAAAAACATTAATGTTTTCCCGTAACACATTATGTAAATATTGATATTGTTCTTTTGTAAAAACATCCACATGCTTGGTTAACATTTGAATGATTTATATTTCCAACAATACGGTTCAAACAATGATGCACTTTTCTACACCCTATACAAGATTGCCTCTTAAATCAGTGCAGAGATTGTACGAGGCTATAGAATATTCTCTATTCAGTGTCAATGGCTTCTACATTGAATTCAATTTATCACATTTATATGTCATGCTAGCAGTAATAGTATCAAGTGCTGTACAGATAAAACATAAGCTCCCAATCAGGAGATTTTACTGCATGACAGGTTTATCTTTACACAGTTCAGAGAAGTCACGCACTTTGCTTGATAAAGTAAATTAAAATATCAGTAGATTCAAATAAAATGTTCAAATCGGATAGGTGCTTTTCACTTAAATCGCAGCCAAATTATGAAATAATATGATTTAGAAAATGATAATATAATGCAAACATAAATGAATGCTACATTGTGCTTGGACTTCTAATTATCTATTATGTATAATCATACACGATTGTAGGTCGCTTTGTTATTAATATTGCTATTTCTGATCTAGATACATGTACAGAGTGAACATTTCAGTCAAGTACAAACCCTGTTAATTTGGATTCCTATTTCCCACTTAATCTGCCCTTTGACGTACCACGTAGTGTACTTCAACTTTTGCCCTATAACTTATTTATGTTGAAATACTGAAACAGCCCTTTTTCCTGACTGACCCTTCACGTGATAAATAATATTTTTGCTTTTTGAATACTGGCGTGTCCTTGCCATCTTTCTGGAAAGGCGCTTTTCTGTGAATATTAATCTGTATCGGTTTTATACACATGCTGATAATATACGTTACGTTTTACAATGGTTATGTTTTTTTAAAAGTCCAAGTTGTACACGATTGTGGTGCCTGTTGCTCTATATAAACCACTTACACATTTTCAAACCTGCATCATGTGTACAAGAAACGAACAAACAGAAAGAAATTGCACCGTGTGTCAAGGAGACTAATACGTCTCACTAGGCTTTGACAGACTTGTCATTAACAAAGATTTATATAGCAATTCTCTCAGAGAGCTGGTCTGTGATGCTAGAATACAGTCATTCAGTTTAGTTGAAATACGTTAATGGAATAATTGCTTTGTGTTTAATGTAATATATCAGGATAACAGCAGCGTAGACGTTCTGAAATGGTTATTCAACAATTTCAAGCATAGTAAAGCACCAAAAAAGCTTATAATAAATCAACGGTATATATGGAAAATCTAACCTTCTTAATTATACTTATTCTAGGTTGCGCTTTATAGTGCGTATGACAACAGTTTTTATATTTAAATCAATTTTGAGACAATAATTTTTGCCAATTGTCCTAAATATGGTAACAACCGTGCACTATTTTTTTTCTACGGGTTTTACACATTTACACAGGAAGTTGCAACAAATTTATATAAATACAGCAAGTGATGTTATTTCCCAATCATAAATAATTAATCGTTAAGTCCTATGTAGTCATGGTTATGGCTCACTCACTCTAACGATATTCGCCAACTTAATGTAAAGATGAATGCAATGATTCGGCAGAAACTATTATGTGTCCGGAATCAAACATTCGTGTAGACTTCGAAGGAAGCGCGTCCCGACATTTCATATCAGTACTTTAGTCATTACAATCTTTGATCTTGCATCGAGCATCGCATGCTTAAAATGAATCGCTGCCATTTTTTAATTTACAAGCTTGTGAAATAAAGACCGTTCTATATTTTTCACTCTTTACCTTCCAATAATACATGTACCAAAATATCGCTTTGATAGAAATCTGGCAGCATTGACACCACCAACATCCCTACATGCAGTCTAAGGTCAAACACGTAATAAAGGAATACACTAAGCACCAAGAGAAACGTGAATAACATATTTATGTGTGTATCTACTGTAGATTTCGTTTACATGTTTAACAGAAAATTATTTTGTTCGCGGTATCTATTGTGATGAGTATAACATATTCTGATCAACTGGTCTTTAATATTTATTTGCTCCTATTTTATTTGCGAACATTTCATTGTTTTTTTAAGTGGTCAAAAGCAGGTCAAATATCAAGCTAGACAGCAAACGCTGAAATCTACAACCGTTGTTAACTAGTAGATGATATTAATAGGGGTATCATTGTCACCCATGGTTGCTCCATTGGAGCATGGAATAGTGGCGCCACATTTACCACAGTACTTGAATTAAAGTAATACATGTCATGTTGTTGTAATTTTTGCTTATTAAGTGAATCAATTGTAGGCGAAAATTGATCTTTGAATTCTGGATTAATCCATGTTTTATGATATAAGCATGTTATTTTGATTTGTAACCTTATCAATCCCCTTTCAATTCTTTTTAATTGTCATTGCAGTCAACTTAGGAACGTGTAGCATGATTAAAATGTTATATTAACATGGAATGATAATTAAAATGCTAAATCAATATGGCATGATAACTGTATGTATACATGGTTATTGAAATACTGCCAGTAATGCAACATGTCACAGATTTATATGATGACATGAATTGACTAAATTGCGAGTAAAACTGCCACATCATTCCAGGAAATTAAATGTACAAGAAGGACAACAAAATCGTCTAAATTGCAAATATCTCAAGGGACTGCCTTCAAGGAAACAAATAAACAGCTATATGTATCCACAGTTTCACGAAGCAAGCATACATTTCCCATGTTATAGAAAGTTTCGTAAGAGTATTACAATTGACCCCAAGTTTTTTTTCAATTTTATAGAAATTCTTAATTAAATATTTTATCTGCAAATAATGTTTTTAACAGGTTTCTCAAACAACATTCCTGATCATTCCAGTCCTTTAATCAGACACCATTCAAAACAAAACATCCAGCAGTTTCTTCAGGGCAAACACAACAACAGGGCCTATTTATTTTACTGGCAAAAACACATCAGCGCCTATATTGGACACATGATGCGAATTAAGCGCTTAATCAGTTTAATGTTATGGGATTTTCAAAGCAGTCTAACCGCAATAATCTTTCACGAAGGCAACCATGCCTAATGGGACTAGAACTAACACCAATTTGATTGAGAGATTATGTGTTTTTGCCCTTAATCTACCACAGGCATTGTATGAGATAATTCCATATGATGAGGACAAGTTGAGTAGTACTACAATACATGACTTTGTGCTGCAAATTAATTCTTATATTATTGACTGGGGAACTGACTAGCAGTATCAGTTTACTCATTAACAGAATTTCCAGACAAAACAACACTTTAAGCTACTACCAGAAGCGAATATTTGCCATTTCGCCTCTCAATCAGTGAGTTTGTTCATGATTCAACAACAGGCAATATGAAATAATTTGATATGGTGATTTCAATGTATACCACATAGATGATGATCAAATTGCAAATATCTCAAGGGACTGCCTTAAAGGAAACAAATAAACAGCTATCCACAGTTTCACGAAGCAAGCATACATTTCCCATGTTATAGAAAGTTTCGTAAGAGTATTACAATTGACCCCAAGTTCTTTTTCAATTTTATAGAAATTCTTAATTAAATATTTTATCTGCAAATAATTCATCATAATTCAACAACAGGCAATATGAAATAATTTGATATGGTGCTTTCAATGTTTACCAAAGAGATGATGATCAATCACACAGGGAAAGCAAGCAGTACTCAACAGGAGGGACAGCAGAGCACAAGGAAGCACAAAACATGACCGTTAAAGCCAACATACTATGACGAATCACATGGACTACCATACTCAAAACATCACAAAGACAACACTCAAAAGTAAACACAAAGTGGAATGTTTATGTAATTTTCCTTTTCACTTTAACGTGGACACTGTACCAGTAGTGCATAAATCTCTGTTTAATGAATTGCTTCACACACTTCGTGATTCTCTCCTCGGATCTACCGATTCCCCATCAATTTAGCAATGACCAATTGTTGTTGTGCTCTCTGCTGAACTCTCGTTGTATTCATTGATGAGATAAAATCTCCTAACAAATTGGCTAAAGATTTCTGCATGGTTAAACCTACATTTATCTTATTGTCGAATAGCTGTATACTATTCATCATATCTGACAATATATCTTCCTGTTTTTATTGCTTGGCTGATCATTAAGCGTGGCTTTACTATTATATATTCATATTGGAGAATGGTGATTGACCTTAATGACAGATCGCATCGATATATTGATATAATCGTGGTTGCTAAGGAAATGACAAGATCTATTGCTATCAAAGAAGGTACATGAACCAATATATGTACACAATTGCTATAATGTATATTATTGCCTAAACCATTACAATTGAAGCTCTACATACACATCTAGACACCATAGATTTTCGCGTTAGGAAAATCATTCCAATTTAATTGCAACAGTAATCAATGTCTCTGTTCCAGTTGAACAACCATCAGGGTTTATTGTCGGCTGAAACTTGGGTTTTTATGTTTTCTGCGCTCGGCTTGATAAGTTGAGTGCTGCATTCTCTGTACGGTTTTCTATTATCTTTTCTATTACCTGAATATCAATGAGCTCAGTCGTACAGTTCATTGACAATTTCCCGCATGTCTTTCTTAAATACGTATATACGATGGTTTGGAGATATGCAATGTGTAAACAACTTTAATAGTACATGGAATACGTTATTTCAGGAACAGCGTCTTGTTTGATAAACAATTCATCCTGTACAACGCATCAATATGAATATATTTTACATATATTATGTATATTGTTGAGTATTCTTCTGTAACTTCTAGCGCGACTTCATGTTTTTCACTGTATTTAACTATTGTTCTTTCGTGATGTTTTAAAGCTAAACATGACATATGTTTCCTACAATCCTTCCCATCAATGGTGCACATTTATATACCCATACCATTGTCTGAAATAAATTAATATTGTTAAGTTGTTGATACGTTAACTAGTTTCCTTAGTCGTTCCCATTTTTCTTTCTTAACTACGTCTAAACGAGTGTCTGGTGTACACGTGTACATGTTTTCTGGAACATCCTCTTGTTGGCAATATAACACATTAACGCTAGTGTTTTACCATATATGACATGTGTATAAACATTAAAAGCATTTTCAAATATACGTAAATGTTCATTCGACGTTTCTTGAAAAATATCCTATTGATTGCTAGATGTTTATTTGGTTTATTTTCTAACAACACAGTGTCATCACAAATGAACATTCACACCCAGTATGATATTATCATCAACTGTATAGATCATTGGTGCCAAGATACTATTCGAAGTATTTCAATGCAAACCACCTTATATGTCATGCCAACAGTAATAGTTTCAAGTTATGTACTGATGAACGTATAAGCTCTCAATAGGGAGGTTACTCTGCATGCATTATTACTGCTCTTCACTTATTTTACTTTTTTATTCGTCATTGTCCCCATAAGCTTTGGTCCAATCACCGACAGAAGGTCTAGTACCGGGTATAACCGTGCTTAATGTTATATTTCAAACTTACATATTCGCGACATTCTATTGTCACAACAATGTTATGAAACTTATTATCAAGGAATAATAATAAAATTGATAAAATTGATACTGTCTTTCTTTTACATCTTGCGATTTCTTTCTTTGACATTGTTATATGATAAACAAAAGATATTAATTCTCTTACGATCAGGAATTATACACGTTGGTAGCACGTGTAGGTTGCTGCGATATTTTTATCCCCCACCGAAGGCGAAGGGATATATCACAAAGGAAGCGTCAGCCCGTCCGACCGCCCTTCCGTCCCATTTTTTTTGTCCGGGGCATAACTCTTAAACTATTTGAGGTATTGACTTGAAACTTGGTATGTGAATAGATGGCAACTAAGAGAAGTGCAGCGACTAAGAACCATAACTATTTATGGCCCAGTTTTGAAATTATCTTCCTTTGTATAATTTTGAAATATTTTTGACATATTCCTGAGGCAAGTAGGTTCAAACCCCGCTGTGAGCATGTCTTTTTTAATTTTTTCAAGTGTTTATGTAATATTTTGTATTTAAATAATGCATTTATACTGTAATATGGTGAACAACATATTTTTTCATAAATATTTTATTTAGATTATAGGAATTTATACATCGTTAAAGCATGAAATATGGTGGATGGGGTTATACAAAATGTTTTATCTTGAAGTATGTGCATAACAGTAAAAAGAAAATGTTTGGGTAATTGATAGTGATATATGCCTATTAATTGTTGTTTTATTTAGGAATTTAGACATTATATATTTTGTAGAATGAAAAAAACTCACGAAATTTTACGACTATGTTGGTAATATATATGAACATAACTATCTTAAATTGCATCTTCTGCTTGTTATTGATTTTGTCTTTATTATATTAATATAACTGAAAGGAAATCATTTATTTTAAAAATTAAATTTGAGGATTTTAAAGACATTCTTGCCAGTATAGTCATCACATTTTTTCGACAAATTGCAATCATGAGGGTGATCAACCAAAAATGTTCCCTTCTATTAAACTATGTCAGGTTCCATTCCATTAATTAACTCTTTATATATTTTCCCTAACATCTCTTTCCTTCTTTTTATATCTAGTCCTTTTTCTATTTAACACCCATAAGTGGCAATCATATACGGCGGGGGATGGCCATGTGATTATGGCTCTAAAGACTTGTTCAATTTATCTTTGGGATAAAAGTGCAGGTTCTCAGTCACCTTACTACGAAAGTTTTGTTGGTATGTATAGAAAAGCGCCGTTTGTTACTCTTGTTTTTCCGGTTCATAGCTATTGTAAGTTAGGTTGTATAATATGTACAAAAAGAAAGTATTAAGACAAACAGGGAAGGTAGCAGTCAACTTAACCAGCCGGGCACAGAAAACGTAAAAACACACGAGGCACAATGCCCAACAGACAACGGAATGCAAAAATGACCCCCCATCTCCCAGCTGTCAAAAAGCTGAATGAACTAGTTTCAGCAATCATATCATTCTGAACGTGCAGAGTGAACATAACGAGTTTAATGACTCTAAATACAGTCTAAGCACTTAACACTTTCTCAGATCATACATACATCTTATCGTACTCTTAACAGACTAGTCGTTTACACAGATTTAGATAACATTCTCCATGGAAAGCGTCTCTGTCACGCAGAAGAATGCTTTCAATGCGTTAATTTTCGTCTCCAAAATCAGTGCATGTATTGTACCACGTTACTGAACAACTCCTGATCAGGGCAAATACAATGTAGGCTTCTAGATTGAATTCAATAAATGTCACATTAGTATGTCACACCCAGCAGTAATTATATAAATTCTCTGCTGATAAAATGTAAGCTCTTAACAAGGAGATTTCTCTGCATGCCATGTTTTATCTGTTCGCAGTGCAGAGAAGTCATGTACTTTAACAATACTGAAGTACAGCAATAATTTCAATATATTCAAATGATGTGTATGTTCAAGTGATTGAAACCAATGAAAGTCCTATCATAATGTATGCATACATGCTTGTATGTTCACATTGGCTACTATAAGACCGTACACTAATTCAAAATGTTTCCTTAATTGTTTCAACTTTACAAAATTAAAATGGAAGTCTGATGAACATTTCTCGCAGTAAAAAAACCCTGTTCATATTACTTTTCAGAGATAAGCTTCTGGTCAGTGTTGTAGCTGTTATACTCGTATCCATCATGTCGTTGTTTAATGGTCACTCCCGTGTGAAGGACCCTTCAGTATGGTATGCTCGTGTGCTCGTTCGTATATTGTCAATATGTATGCATTTGTAACGGCTAGAAATCGTCATTTTGACATAAGACTGGTTATATTATGGAAGATAAATCTATAAGCATGCTACTGCAGAAAACAATATGTGATTAACTTCTATTTTGTAAAACTTATATGGCTGTTTGTAAAATTGGTGGTTATGCGATCTCAACATTAGTTATTGCCCTGTTTATTATATTTATTTAGTGATTGAGAGATCGGGGAGTCCATACAGACATATATGTTTTAGGCGCGTTACAAAGCACTGGTTGTTTACTTGTTGATTTACATGGGTAACTACGGAACACTGGCCCCGATCTCCCGAAACATCTCAATCTGAGCTAAATCTCATCTCAAATATTGCCATGAGCCTTTTAGATAATATCCATGGGAGGCTGAACTCAAAAATCGTATCACAAAACTGAAAACCTTATTCTGAGTTAATTACAGTAAAATTTCAAATTTCAGATTTATCATAAATTCAGACTCTGATTTGAGCAAAATCTCAATTTGATTTGAGATTTTAATTGAGATGCTTCAGGAAATTGGGGCCAGGTTGGCGTTGCGGCGTTGTATTATGGGTCAGTTTAGTCGTCTTTTCCGTACTAATTAACCTTCTAGTCAAAGCTTGATACTCTTCATTTTCTATGACACTGTGTTCTCTTGTTGTTATTGGCTTTATTATAAAACATTCAAATTGAAGCATGTTGATTGTGCTGTGACCTTAATCATAGATCGTATCGATATGTTGATACAAATGTAGCTGAGCAGGAAATTGCAAGAGTCATTGATATTATAAAAGCCTGGATATGCGAGTACATGTACATATAGCTTTCAGGAACGTTTGTGACCATTGTTATATATTTGATACAGTTAAAACATAATTCCTAATTAATGTACTATTTTCCATTTACTATGCACCTATGTTCTTAAAACGTGCTCGATCATACAGGATAGGCCTTCATACAATTGTATACACGTCGTTCTTTCTCAGGATAATTATTTTAATGTAACCGAAGACGACAGTAATGTATGTCTCTGAGCCAGTTATTACATAATATAGGTTTACTGTGGAGACGTTAATGGGTTCAGTGGTAAAGTTCGTTGACAAGTTCCCATCTGTCTTTCTTAAATACGTCTCTACGAGTGTCTGGAGTCATGTTTATAGCACCATGAGTACTTTGTTTCTGGAACAATATATTGATGGCAAGATAACAAATCAACACTAGTGTTTTACCGTATACGTGTATTACGATGTTTGCTACTTTTACTTTTAGTGCATTTATAAGAAAGACAATATTATGCCGGACAGGGAATGTAGTACTCAACTTCAGTAGCTGAGCACAGTACACATAAAAGCATACAAGGCACAATGCCCAACACACAACCGAACGAGAAAATGATCCGCCCAAGTCCAAGCTATCAAAAAGCTGAATGAACAAGTTTCAGCAATCAAAACGTTAAATGACCTAGTTTCAACAGTAAAACGGCTGAAATACCTAAGTCCTAAACAGTTAAACAATAACAGTATTAAAAAGCTGAATGCCATGGTTTCAGCTGTAAGATCCATTTTTTAATATACGACATAATTATTATGTAAAATGTACATATGACATTCTCGAAACTATCCAATAATTGACTAAAACAAAATAAAATTTAATGAACTAATAGTCATCTTCGGCAAAAAGTTTGTGTTTTCGCTATTGTACCGCTGACATATTTAATAACACGCCCGATTTTGTGGTTCGACGGACAATCACGTGCTATATTCACTGAGTCTGAGTAAAATGGTGTTTGTCAACACTTGCTTGATGTTTAAGTAGTTTATGTTTCCAACAATACAGTATTCAACATGTTTCCAAGTGTCAATGATGTACTACTAATAAACACTGAAGCATGATATTGTTATCCACTACGTACATAGATCAGTGTCCAGATACTGAGATTGATGTCAAAAAAATTACACTATATGTCATGCCAGCGTTAATAGTATCAATGTACAAATAAAAGTTTGAACCATCGATAAGTAGATGTCTCTGCATGTCATATTATTGTTCTTTACTTATTTTACTTATTTTAAGTCTAAGTCCTCATAAGCTTCGATAGAATCAGCTGCAGATATTCTTATATCAGGTAATATGATGCTTAATGATACATTTCAAACTGACATATTCGCGAAATTCGATTGTCAGAACATTGTTGGAAATTTAATAATAAGGAATAATTGATAAAATTAATATTTCGTACACACCTTGCGATTGTAAAATGAACATGATAAACAAAAAGTCAAAATGCATTAAGTCTAGTACGATCATGAATTATAACTAGTAACTTGCGTACACGGGTGTAGGTTGCTGCGGTATTATTATTTCTATTGATGTATGTGATAACTGTACAGTTCTTATTTCACACTTGCATAGTCTTTTAATTTTGATTCCTTTCCCATTGACCTGCTTGAACTGTTATCATGTGAAGTAGTCCCAACTGTTATCCCTTTCAATCTTTAAAAGTGGAAATTATAGTATTGACTGTTCTCCCGGCGGACCCTTTCACATAATGACTACTTATCACTCTCTCAGACCATCCATACATCTTATATGCATGATATTGATTGACTAGTTGTTTACAAAGATTTAGATTACATTTTCCATGGACATCGTCTCTATCATGCTGAAGACAGTCATTCCGTTTAGTTAAAATGTGTTAATGGTGCAATTCTTGCATATTGGTTTGATGTTTCATGTAGGATATCATCACAGCAACATACAGAAATTTCAGAAACGCTTTTCCGTGTTTCCAACACAATTAAGGATGAACAGGTTGGAGAAGCATGTCTTTTACCGTTTTAAACCAGCTTTCACTGCGTTTTTCCCTTGCGCATTTGTATATACTCACCATGTGCGACAATGCTCCAGAGGAGCGATGCACAGTATTTGAAGAAGCAGAAAAAACCCAGAGGTAGTCTCACGTGTATCGGTGCAATACACCGTGTAAATAAAATAATCAATAAGTCTTTTCAGAAAGATTAAGGGCAGTGCCCAGATTACTTGTATCACACAAACTTTCTGTCTCTTCCCTCGAAGGCGGAGGCCATTAGTCAATTAGGCAGGGATTAAACCGAAAGGACACTTTAAGCTACTACCAGAAGCGAATATTTGCCATTTCGCCTCTCAATCAGTGAGTTCGTTCATGATTCAACAACAGTCAATATGAAATAATTTGATATGGTGAGTTCAATGTATACCAAAGAGATGATGATCAAATTGCAAATATCTCAAGGGACTGCCTAAAAGGAAACAAATAAACAGCTATTCACAGTTTCACGAAGCAAGCATACATTTCCCATGTTATAGAAAGTTTCGTAAGAATACTACAATTGACCCCAAGTTTTTTTTCAATTTTATAGAAATTCTTAATTAAATATTTTATCTGCAAATAATTCATCATAATTCAACAACAGGCAATATGAAATAATTTGATCTGGTGCTTTCAATGTTTACCAAAGAGATGATGATCAATCGCACAGGGAAAGCAAGCAGTACTCAACAGGACGAACAGCAGATCACAAGGAAGCACAAAACATGACCGTTAAAGCCAACATACTATGACGAATCACATGGACTACCATACTCAAAACATCACGAAGACAACACTCAAATGTAAACACAAAGTGGAATGTTTATGTAATTTTCCCTTTCACTTTAACGTGGACACTGTACCAGCAGTGCACAGCTCTCTGTTTAATGAATTGCTTCACACACTTCGTGATTCTCTCCTCGGATCTACCGATTCCCCTTTAATTTAGCAATGACCAATTGTTGTTGTGCTCTCTGCTGAACTCTCGTTGTATTCAATGATGAGATAAAATCTCCTAACAAATTGGCTAAAGATTTCTGCATGGTTAAACCTACATTTGTCTTATTGTCGAATAGCTGTATACTATTCATCATATCTGACAATATATCTTCCTGTTTTTATTGCTTGGCTGATCATTAAGCGTGGCTTTACTATTATATATTCATATTGGAGAATGGTGATTGACCTTAATGACAGATCGCATCGATATATTGATATAATCGTGGTTGTTAAGGAAATGACAAGATCTATTGCTATCAAAGAAGGTACATGAACCAGTATATGTACACAATTGCTATAATATATATTATTGCCTAAACCATTACAATTGAAGCTCTACATACACATCTAGACACCATAGATTTCCGTGTTAGGATAATCATTCCAATTTAATTGCAACAGTAATTAATGTCTCTGTTCCAGTTGAACAACCATCAGGGTTTATTGTCGTCTGAAACTTGGGTTTTTATGTTTTCTGCGCTCGGCTTGATAAGTTGAGTGCTGCATTCTCTATACGGTTTTCTATTATCTTTTCTATTACCTAAATATCAATGAGCTCAGTCGTAAAGTTCATTGACAATTTCCCGTATGCCTTTCTTAAATACGTATATACGAGTGTTTGGAGATATGTAATGTGTAAACAACTTTAATAGTACATGGAATACGTTATTTCAGGAACAGCGTCTTGTTTGATAAACAATTCATCCTGTACAACGCATCAATATGAATATATTTTACATATATTATGTATATTGTTGAGTATTCTTCTGTAACTTCTAGCGCGACTACATGTTTTTCACTGTATTTAACTATTGTTCTTTCGTGATGTTTTAGAGCTAAACATGACATATGTTTCCTACAAACCTTCCCATCAATGGTGAACATTTATATACCCATACTATTGTCTCTGTGCTAGAAATAAATTAATATTGTTAAGTTGTGGATACGTTAACTAGTTTCCTTAGTCGTTCCCATTTTTCTTTCTTAACTACGTCTAAACGAGTGTCTGGTGTACACGTGTACATGTTTTCTGGAACATCCTCTTGTTGGCAATATAACACATTAACGCTAGTGTTTTACCATATATGACATGTGTATAAACATTAAAATCATTTTCAAATATACGTAAATGTTCATTCGACGTTTCTTGAAAAATATCCTATTGATTGCTAGATGTTTATTTGGTTTATTTTCTAACAACACAGTGTCATCACAAATGAACATTCACACCCAGTATGATATTATCATCAACTGTATAGATCATTGGTGCCAAGATACTATTCGAAGTATTTCAATGCAAATCACCTTATATGTCATGCCAAGAGTAATAGTTTGAAGTTATGTACTGATGAAAGTATAAGCTCTCAATAGGGAGATTACTCTGCATGCAATATTACTGCTCTTCACTTATTTTACTTTTTTATTCGTCATTGTCCCCATAAGCTTTGGTCCAATCACCGTCAGAAGGTCAAGTACCGGGTATAACCGTGCTTAATGTTATATTTCAAACTTACATATTCGCGACATTCTATTGTCACAACAATGTTATGAAACTTAGTATCAAGGAAAAATAATAAAATTGATAAAATTGATAAAATTCTTTGACATTGTTATATGATAAACAAAAGATATTAAGTCTCTTACGATCAGGAATTATACACGTTGGTAGCACGTGTAGGTTGCTGCGATAGTTTTATCCCCCACCGAAGGCGAAGGGATATATCACAAAGGAAGCGTCAGCCTGTCCGACCGCCCTTCCGTCCCATTTTTTTTGTCCGGGGCATAACTCTTAAACTATTTGAGGTATTGACTTGAAACTTGGTATGTGAATAGATGGCAACTAGGAGAAGCGCAGTGACTAAGAACCATAACTCTATATGGCCCAGTTTTGAAATTATCTTCCTTTGTTTAATTTTGAAATATTTTTGACATATTCCTGAGGCAAGTAGGTTCAAACCCCGCTGTGAGCATGTCTTTTTTAATTTTTTCAAGTGTTTATGTAATATTTTGTATGTAAATCATGCATTTATACTGTAATATGGTGAACAACATATTTTTTCATAAATATTTTATTTAGATTATAGGAATTTATACATCGTTAAAGCATGAAATATGGTGGGTGGGGGTCATACAAAATGTTTTATCGTGAAGTATGTGCATAACAGTATAAAGAAAATGTTTGGGTAATTGATAGTGATATATGCCCATTACTTGTAGTTTTATTTAGGAATTTAGACATTATATATTTTGTAGAATGAAAAAACTCACGAAATTTTACAACTATGTTGGTAATATATATGAACATAACTATCTTAAATTGCATCTTCTGCTTGTTATTGATTTTGTCTTTATTATATTAATATAACTTAAAGGTACATAGGAAATAATTTATTTTAAAAATTAAATTTGAGGATTTTATAGACATTTTTGTCAGTATAGTCCTCACATTTTTTCGACAAATTGCAATCATGAGGGTGATCAACCAAAACATGTTCCCTTCTATTAAACTATGTCAGGTTCCATTCCATTAATTAACTCTTTATATATTTTCCCTAACATCTCTTTCCTTCTTTATATATCTAGTCCTTTTTCTATTTAACACCCATTAGTGGCAATCATATACGGCGGGGGGTGGCCATGTGATTATGGCTCTAAAGACTTGTTCTATTTATCTTTGGGATAAAAGTGCAGGTTCTCAGTCACCTTACAACGAAAGTTTTGTTGGTGTTTTTATAGAAAGGCGTCGTTTGTTACTCTTGTTTTTCCGGTTCATAGCTATTGCAAGTTAGGTTATATAATGTGTACAAAAAGATAATATTAAGACAAACAGGGAAGGTAGCAGTCAATTTAACCAGCCGGGCACAGAAAACGTAAAAACATAAAAGGCACAATGCCCAACAAACAACCAAATGCAATAATGATCCCCCAAGTCCCAGCTGTCAAAAAGCTGAATGAACTAGTTTCAGCAATCATATCATTCTGAAAGTGCCGAGTGAACATAACGAGTTTAATGACGCCTTGTTGCTCTAAATACAGTCTAAACACTTAACCCTTTCTCAGATCATACATACATCTTATCATACTCTTAACAGACTAGTCGTTTACACAGATTTAGATAACATTCTCCCTGGAAAGCGTCTCTGTCACGCAGAAGAATGCTTTCAATGCGTTAATTTTCGTCTCCAAAATCAGTGCATGTATTGTACCACGTTACTGAACAACTCCTGATCAGGGCAAATACAATGTAGGCTTCTAGATTGAATTCAATAAATGTCACATTAGTATGTCACACCCAGCAGTAATTATATAAATTCTCTGCTGATAAAATGTAAGCTCTTAACAAGGAGATTTCTCTGCATGCCATGTTTGTATCTGTTCGCAGTGCAGAGAAGTCATGTACTTTAACAATACTGAAGTACAGCAATAATTTCAATATATTCAAATGATGTGTATGTTCAAGTGATTGAAACCAATGAAAGTCCTATCATAATGTATGCATACATGCTTGTATGTTCACATTGGCTACTATAAGACCGTACACTAATTCAAAATGTTTCCTTAATTGTTTCAACTTTACAAAATTAAAATGGAAGTCTGATGAACATTTCTCGCAGTAAAAAAAACCCGTTCATATTACTTTTCAGAGATAAGCTTTTGGTCAGTGTTGTAGCTGTTATACTCGTATCCATCATGTCGTTGTTTAATGGTCACTCCCGTGTGAAGGACCCTTCAGTATGGTATGCTCGTGTGCTCGTTCGTATATTGTCAATATGTATGCATTTGTAACGGCTAGAAATCGTTATTTTGACATAAGATTGGTTATATTATGGAAGATAAATCTATAAGCATGCTACTGCAGAAAACAATATGTGATTAACTTCTATTTTGTAAAACTTATATGGCTGTTTGTAAAATTGTTGGTTATGCGATCTCAACATTAGTTATTCCCCTGTTTATTATATTTATTTAGTGATTGAGAGATCGGGGAGTCGATACAGACATATATGTTTTAGGCGCGTTACAAACAAAGCACTGGGTTGTTTAGTTGTTGATTTACATGGGTAACTACGGAACACTGGCCCCGATCTCCCGAAATATCTCAATCTGAGCTAAATCTCATCTCAAATATTGCCATGTGCCTTTTAGATAATATCCATGGGAGGCTGGACTCAAATATCGTATCACAAAACTGAAAACCTTATTCTGAGTTAATTACAGTAAAATTTCAAGAGCTCAAACTTCAGATTTATCATAAATTCAGACTCTGATTTGAGCAAAATCTCAATTTGAGTTGAGATTTCTAATTGAGATGCTTCAGGAAATTGGGGCCAGGTTGGCGTTGCGGCGATGTATTTTGGGTCAGTTTAGTCGTCTTATCCGTACTAATTAACCTTCCAGTCAAAGCTTGGTACTCTTCATTTTCTATGACACTGTGTTCTCTTGTTGCTATTGGCTTTATTATAAAATATTCAAATTGAAGCATGTTGATTGTGCTGTGACCTTAAACATAGATCGTATCGATATGTTGATACAAATGTAGCTGAGCAGGAAATTGCAAGAGTCATTGATATTATAAAAGCCTGGATATGCGAGTACATGTACATATAGCTTTCTGGAACATCTTTGACCATTGTTATATATTTGATACAGTTAAAACATAATTCCTAATTAATGTACTATTTTCCACTTACTAAGCACCTAATAAAGTATGTTCTTAAAACGTGCTCGATCATACAGGATAGGCCTTCATACAATTGTATACACGTCGCTCTTTTTCAGGATAATTATTTTAATGTAACCGAAGACGACAGTAATGTATGTATCTGAGCCAGTTATTACATAATATAGGTTTACTGTGGAGACGTTAATGGGTTCAGTGGTAAAGTTCATTGACAAGTTCCCATTTGTCTTTCTTAAATACGTCTCTACGAGTGTCTGGAGTCATGTTTATAGCATCTTTGTTTCTGGAACAATGTATTGATGGCAAGATAACAAATCAACACTAGTGTTTTACAGTATACATGTATTAAGATGTTTGCTACTTTTACTTTTAGCGCATTTATAAGAAAGACAATATTATGCCGGACAGGGAATGTAGTACTCAACTTCAGTAGCAGAGCACAGAACACATAAAAGTATACAAGGCACAATAATGATCCGCCCAAGTCCAAGCTGTCAAAAAGCTGAATGAACAAGTTTCAGCAATCAAAACGCTAAATGACCTAGTTTCAACAGTAAAACGGCTAAAAAACCTAATTTTAGCTGTCTGAAGTCCTAAACAATTAAACAATAACAGTATTAAAAAGCTGAATGCCATTGTTTCAGCTGTAAGATTAATTGCATTTTTCAATATACGACATATGTAAAATGTACATATGACATTCTCGAAACTATCCAATAATTGACTAAAACAAAATTAAATTTAATGAACGAATACTCATCACTCATCTTCGGCAAAAAGTTTGTGTTTTCGCTATTGTACCGCTGACATATTTAATAACACGCCCGATTTTGTGGTTCGACGGACAATCACGTGCTATATTCACTGAGTCTGAGTTAAATGGTGTTTGTCAACACTTGCTTGATGTTAAGTAGTTTATGTTTCCAACAATACGGTATTCAAAATATGTCCAAGTGTCAATGATGTACTACTTATAAACACCGAAGCATGATATAGTTATCCACTACGTACATAAATCAGTGTCCAGATACTGAGATTGATGTCAAAGAAAATTACACTATATGTCATGCCAGCGTTAATAGTATCAATGTACAAATAAAAGTTTGAACCATCAATAAGTAGATGTCTCTGCATGTCATATTATTGTTCTTAACTTATTTTACTTATTTTAAGTCTAAGTCCTCATAAGCTTCGATATAATCAGCTGCAGATATTCTTATATCAGGTAATATGATGCTTAATGATACATTTCAAACTGACATATTCGCGAAATTCGATTGTCAGAACAATGTTGGAAATTTAATAATAAGGAATAATTGATAAAATTAATATTTCGTACACACCTTGCGATTGTAAAATGAACATGATAAACAAAAAGTCAAAATGCATTAAGTCTAGTACGATCATGAATTATAACTAGTAACTTGCGTACACGGGTGTAGGTTGCTGCGGTATTATTATTTCTATTGATGTATGTGATAACTGTACAGTTCTTGTTTCACACTTGCATAGTATTTTAATTTTGATTCCTTTCCCATTGACCTGCTTGAACTGTTATCATGTGAAGTAGTCCCAACTGTTATCCCTTTCAATCTTTAAAAGTTGAAAGTATAGTATTGACTGTTCTCCCGGCGGACCCTTTCACATATAGACTACTTATCACTCTCTCAGACCATCCATACATCTAAGCATGATATTGATTGACTAGTCGTTTACAAAGATTTAGATTACATTTTCCATGGGAATCGTCTCTATCATGCTGAAGACAGTCATTCCGTTTAGTTAAAATGTGTTAATGGTGCAATTCTTGTATATTGGTTTATTGTTTCATGTAAGATATCATCACAGCAACAGAAATTTCAGAAACGCTTTTCCGTGTTTCCCACACAATTAAGGATGAACAGGTTGGAGCAGCATGTCTTTTACCGTTTTAAACCAGCTTTCACTGCGTTTTTCCCTTGCGCATTTGTATATACTCACCATGTGCGACAATGCTCCAGAGGAGCGATGCACAATATTTGAAGAAGAAGAAGAAACCCAGAGGTAGTCTCGCGTGTATCGGTGCAGTACACCGGGTAAATCAAAGAACCAATAAGTCTTTTCAGAAAGATTAAGGGCAGTGTCCAGATTACTTGTATCACACAAACTTTATATCTCTTCCCTCGAAGGCGGAGGCCATTAGTCAATTAGGCAGGGATTAAACCGAAAGGCCACGCACAATGACCGCCTCGGTCGAACGCAAAAAACACAAGAACAGTGTAGATGTTATAATTTTTAATCCAGACATTGTAATTCAACAATTCAACTACAGTATAAGCACCAATAAGCTTACACAAAATCACAGTTTACAAGGTAATTTGACCTTAACACGTGAACATGTGTACTCCATTTTGAAATTCGATGTTTATATTTTCGCTCAAGTGCCTTGAAATTATTCTAGGTACATTTATCAAGACATTCTATGACCGTCTTACATGATCCTTTAGATACTTCAGTGGGCAAATAAAAATAAATACAATCATTTTAATGGTCGTCTTTTGTCTGGCTTCATGTATTTATTTACATGTGTGACGTTTTTATGACGTCATGACCCATGACGTTGTTTATTTCTTTGTTTATTATTAAGACTTGAGAATACAGTCAAAACGTTGAGCAATTCTGGAGTTTGTCTTGTTTTACTTTATTTACATGTGTGAGACTTTCAACTGTGAAAATTTACAATGGTCAATTCTATGATTAAACATAAACAATAAATATGGCTGCCAAAATGTTAGAAACACTTTGCAGTTCAAGATACAATCCTTAACGTCGTATTTACTTTAGCCTCGAAATTTGTTTTGTACATATTTCAAAACATGACCAACACTAGCTAAGTTGAGAGCACCAAAATTGGATTAAACTCTCAGGCGATATTTGTACGATTACCACGTTTGACAGGTTAGGTTATTCTCTGCCATCAATTATGGTCATGTTCGCCACTTTTCGAGAGATTGAAAGTTACAGAAGGAAGGGGAGCATGTTTGTGGTTGCAGGAGAATTGGTCCGATAAACTTATCATATAGAAATCAAAACACAGTTGAAAACGGTGCAAGCCCGGCAAAAAAACGCGCGTACGTAGGTAACACAGACAGTGAAATCCAGGAACCAGTATTTCCCTGCTTAATGTGTTTAATCTTAAAACGATTGGTGACATATAGACAATTTGGTCCGCTCAGCATTGAAAGAACTGCAATATCACCAAACCATCATCCGTCACATTAAACTTTCTAATAAATCTGCGAAATGGTTCCATTGCTTGCATTATCAGATGTGATAAATTCTCTCTTAAATTTAAGTAACCGTCGTTTGTTTTATACGGGTGATAACACATCGTAAAAAAGGACTTGGTAACCCTGGATATCTGTCATGGCTTATTATGTCATGACATTGTTTGGCATCACTAAAAATGATATTAGATAATCAATAGGTTTTCAAAATCTAGCATTGGCACATTGGTTAGATTGTTCCACTTCAATCAAGTAACATATAGTGAAAATGTTTTCATGGAATAATTACGTTTGATTAATCAATTTCCGGTTGAATATTCTATGGAACGAGATACGTTCTGTAGGTGTGATGGGCACACTATTCAATCAGAACAATTTCTTACAGTACCACACGCAACACTTTGAATCTTTTCACGTTAGTTCACTTTCAGCTCATAATGACGTTTACATTGAATATAACACTTATGAGCTTTGAAAACGCAATTGTTAAAATATGGTATAAATTTTTACCTATATCGAAAAACATTGTTGTTAAGTGCAACATAATTATGTCGGCATCGCCCTAGTGGCATTAGGCATACATCATCTGTAATGGTACATCATTGTTTTTGTTATTCTTGTCTATCTAACAATATATCAGACGGACGTGATAATCCCTGCGTATCGTCGATTGTATTAACATTGACAGACGGTTCTGAAATGAAATATTTGTAGATCTATTTAATCTTTATTTTAAAAAATTCCGCGCCAACACAATTCTCAGGAGTTTGATTACAATTTTGAAAATAACGCTGCAATAATATAACTGACCCAGCTTTACCTAGTCATCTAGAAAATCCCCATTTGACGAATTTGACAGTCATATACTAGCATGTCCACGGTAAATTTGACCTTTCACTTTAACCTGCTGACATAAAAACAACAAAGTTTTACTCGTCGTCTCATGATCAAAATATATACTCCTACATAGTTTGAGGACTGTAATCCCTTTGTCTGTATGTTAGACGCAAAGAAATGGAATGGAGAAGGGCATACCTAAAAGGGCGAAACAAATCTGGATCATTTTATTCAAAGCAGTGAGCACACTTACATTCATACGAGCGTAATTTCGTATATATTTCAGTAGTTGTTTGTTCAAATGATGCTACCGTTTGTGAGGTCGGAAAGTCCATTACCATTGAACAAATCCGATATTTAATACAGCTTTAATTACTCATTAAACTGACGTGACACTATACCATTGATTTATAAAGCTTTATCGAGCTTTTTGTGGATACACATCAATACCGAAAATACGAGACAATGCTACTATATAATGATCTCTCTTGGTCATCATAAAACTATAATGAAAGTGGATTACATCGCGCAGTGATTGATGACAAATAAGACATAGTATAATAAAAATCAATTTTAACAAAAATGAATTATAGCCATATAACGCTATAATCATAAATTCGCTACATACAGAGCTCGTTATGACTTATTTTTAATGTATATGTTTGTGTTTAACAAAGATATATGTCATTATGCGCAGATCAGTAGTGTATTTTAAGAGAATGGAAAACTAGCAGCTTAGAAGTTTCTTACTTTTATGAAAGAGTAATTCAGAGTTTATTTCTTCTAATGTACTTACAATGAAGTGGTAGACAGACGTTCACGTCAATCAAATAGGTGCACTAGGGAATTAGGAGAATTACAAAACATTAGTAGTCAATTAGAATATATATTAATACGTATTTAATTGCACCAGAGAGTAAGCTGGTATGGTTTACAAATATACGACTCAATATGGCTCCCATGCTGCAATTCCCAGATGAATGTAATGTCAATATCAAAATTGCTCTGGCATGGTAGACTTTTTAGGATTTCTGACAGTTAACACTAGGCATGGAAGTCGTTTTACTGTTGGAACGGTTGGAACTAGGTCATTCAGCTTTTTCATTGCTGAAACTAATTCATTCTACTGTTCGACAGCTTGGACTTGGGGCGGATCTGTTACTTGTTTAATTGGGCATTGCGCCTTGTATGTTTTTTTAGGTTTTCTGTGCTCGGCAGTGCTTAGGCAGGGATTAAACCGAAAGGCCACGCACTATGACTGCCTCAATCGAACGCAAAAAACACAACAACAGTGTAGATGTTATAATTTTTAATCCAGACATGGTAATTCAACAATTCAACTACAGTATAAGCACCAATAAGCTTAAACAAAATCACAGTTTACAAGGTAATTTAACCTTAAAACCTGAACATGAGTACACCATTTTGAAATTCGATGTTCATATTTTCTCTCAAGTTCCTTAAAATTATTCTAGGTACATTTATCAAGACATTCTATGACCGTCTTACATGATCCTTTAGATACTTCAGTGGGCAAATAAAAATAAATACAATAATTTAATGGTCGTCTTTTGTCTGGGTTCATGTATTTATAACATGTGTGACGTTTTTATGACGCCATGACCCATGACGTTTTTATTTCTTTGTTTATTATTAAGACTTGAGAATACAGTCGAAACGTTGAGCAATTCTGGAGTTTGTCTAGTTTTACTTTATTTACACGTGTGAGACATTCAACTGTGAACATTTACAATGGTCAATTCTATGATTAAACATAAACAATAAATACGGCTGCCAAAATGTTAGAAACACTTTGCAGTTCAAGATATAATCCTTAACGTCGTATTTACTTTAGCCTCGAAATTTGTTTTGTTCATACATTGTATTCCAAAACATGACCAACACTAGCTTAGTTGAGCGCACCAAAATTGGATTAAACTCTCAGGAGGCGATCTTTGTACGATTACCACGTTTGACAGGTTAGGTTATTCTCGGCCATTAATTGAGGTCATGTTCGCCACGTTTAGAGAGATTGAAAGTTACAGAAGGAAGAGGAGCATGTTTGTGGTTGCAGGAGAATTGGTTAGACAAAAAACTCGCGTACGTAGGTAACACAAACAGTGAAATCCAGGTACCAGTATTTCCGTGCTTAATATGTTTAATCTTAATCAATTGGTAACTTATAGACAATTTGGTCCGCTCAGCATTGTAAGAACTACAATACCACAATACCATCATCTGTCACATTAAACTGTCTAATAAAACTGCGAATTGGTTCCATTGCTTGCATTATCAGATGTGATAAATTCTCTCTTAAATTTAAGTAAACGTCGTTTGTTTTATACAGGTGATAACGCATCGTAAAAAGGACTTGGTAATCCTGTAATGGATATCTGTCATGACTCATTATGTCATGATATTGTTTGGGATCACTGAAAATGGTATTAGATAATCTTTTCAAAAGCTAGCATGGCCACATTGGTTAGATCGTTTCACATCAAATAACATATAGTGAAAATGTTTTCCAGGAATAATTACGTTTGATTAATCAATTTCCGGTTGAATATTCTATGGAACGAGATACGTTCTGTAGGTGTGATGGGCACACTATTCAATCAGAACACATTCTTACAGTACCACACGCAACAATTAAGAATCTATTCACGTTAGTTCACTTTCAGCTCATAATAGAGTTTACATTGAATATAATACTTATGAGCTTTGAAAACGCAATTGTTAAACATGGTATAAATTATTACCTATGTCGAAAAACATTGTTGTAAAGTGCAACATAATTATGTCGGCATCGCCGAAGTGGCATTAGGTTTACATCATCCGTAGTGGTACATCGTTGTTTTTGTTATTCCTTCTAATATCCGACTGTTGCGTTTCCTAAGTCCTTTTAAAAGCATAATTATTTTCCAACTATGGTCTCCCGCTGTTTTCCTTTTTATGATGTCCACTAATGTATGACACTATAGATAACTTATTTGTAATACACGGAGTTATAAATCACGCACTCAATAATAATAAAAAGTTATACACGTGTTTTGTGGATTTTACCAAAGCGTTTGACTTGTTAGTTCGTGAAAATATATTTTATAAACTCATCCAATACGAAGTTAGAGGAAAAGCATTAACTATAGTAAGATCTTTGTACAATAATGTTAAATCACGAGTAAAAATTAAAACATCCCTAAGTGATAGTTTTGATTGTTACCTAGGCACTAGACAAGGGGACTGTTTGTCACCTTTTATTTTCGCTATGTACGTTAACGATATTGAAGAAAACTTCATGTTAAACGGGTTTTCGGGGGTTGATATAGGAACTTTAAAGTTAATGTTACTACTGTACGCGGATGATATAGTGATCTTTTCCGAAAGTGAAAAGGGCTTACAGGATGGCTTAGACCTTCTAAAAAATTACTGTGATAGATGGAAGTTGACGGTCAATACCAATAAAACAAAAGTCATGATTTTCAGAAAAGGTGGCAGGTTAAATCGTAGGTTAAATTTTTTGTACAATGAAAATGAAATAGAAATTGTTAGTTCTTTCACGTACCAGGGTATTACCTTTACTAGCGATAGTTCGTTTATGAAAACGTTTGAAACTTTAGGCGGTAAAGCTTTAAAAGCTATTTATAAGTTGAAGGGGTACCTATTAAAATTTACTAATGTCAGTATAAGTCACACATTAAAGCTGTTTGATAAATTAATAATGCCAATCCTAAATTACGGGTCGGAAATCTGGGGATTTGCAAAGGGAGATTACTTAGAAAAAATACATCTCAAATTTCTTAAAAATGTTCTTGGTGTTAAAACATCTACATCTAACTATTTTATATACGGCGAAACTGGCCGAAGAAGCCTTTACTCGTATCGCATGATTAACATTATTAGGTTCTGGCTGAAAATAGTAACTAGCGATGAAAGAAAGTATATTAAAAAGGTATATAATATGATGTTAAACGACATACAAACAAACCCGAATAAACCGAACAGGGCGTTTAATGTTAGAAATATTTTTCAAATAATGGGATTTAACGAAGTATGGATTATGCAAGGCGTCGGGAGTATACCGAAATTTTTATCTCTGTTTAAACAAAGAATACATGACTGTTTTATACAGAATTGGTATGAAGAAATTAACAATATTCCTAAAGCAACAAGTTTTAAATTATTTTCAAATTTTGGTTTTAAAGAATATCTCGATTTTATAACAGTTAAGAAATTTAGACACTCGTTAACAAAAATAAGACTTTCATCACATAGACTTGAAATAGAATTAGGTAGATGGCACAGACCAGAAAAAATACCAAGATCAGAACGCAAATGTAAAATGTGTCAATCATTAGAAGATGAATTTCATTTCTTGCTAGAATGCCCCTTATACAACGACCTAAGAAAAATATATATTAATAAGAAATTTTGGACACACCCAAATATTCCAAAATTCATCAGTCTTATGTCGTCAGAACAACCCACAGTCTGTAGAAAATTATCTATCGTTATTTTTAAAGCCTCAGACAAACGAGACGAAGAACTTTATAAATAATTACCATTCTTCTCCAAATTATATTCTTTACTTGTTATTATCATATGAAATATTCAACTCAAATATACACTCAATGTTTATTATGAAATGTCTTTATATACCAAATACATGATTCTCTGAAGATTTTCAGTGAACATTTGTACATGTACATAGCTATGTGTAGTGTGTGTGTCTGCGTGCGTGTGTGGTTGTTGATGTGCGTGTATGTGTGTATGTGGGAGCGGGTATGCGTGCGTATGGGTGTGCGTATGTGTGTATGCGCGAGCGTGTGTTCGTGCGCGTGTGTGTGCCTATATGTGCGTGTGTACGTGTGTGTGATTGCATGTGTGCCTGCGTGTACGCATGCGTGTGAATGATATATGTCTGTATTTGTGTGAGTTAGAATGTAAACTGGAGCGTGTACATGAGTGAGTGTAATTTTGTTGTATATATTACATGATGAAGATGTATTTTATTAATATCATTGCTGTAACGGAACATATATTATAATATTGTTGTTATATGCATGTAAACTGATGGGCAAAATGCCTAATGTTTCAAAATAAACTATAATATAGTCCAGTTAGGATATTGTGACAGTGGCGTTGCAGTTTATGTGTACGCAAAAAATAACAACCATTGCCTAAACAGGTAGAGCAAAGTTTAGTATGTTAGTTTAGCATTGGAATTATAGTTGTTTGTACAGTATAAGCCTTTATAATTGGGCGGATCTGCGCTTGTTTAGTTGGGCATTGTGTCTTTATGTGTTTTATGTTTCCTGTTGCCGGGCTGGTTCAGTTGGACATTGTGCTTTGTGTGTTTTTAATGTTTTCTGTGCTCGGCTGGTTAAGTTGAGTGCTGCCTTCCCTGTCTGACTTAATATAATCTTTTTACACCGTTATAGTGGACTCGACCGCTGCGTCACTGGATTTTTATCCTGACTGGACTATAGTTGTCTCTTGCTGTTCCATTAATCCTATAAAATGGCATAGTTTACCAGACCTTAGTCATTGCTTACCGCTTTCAGATTATGATGGTGCCCTTACGTAAATCCACATAATTATTATCTCTTTTTAAAGAAAGTATGGAAATATTATTTCTTTGAAGTCGGGAGTCTCCTTAAAGGAAGTATCACTATTCCTTTGGAGTCAGTTTCTAGTTGCAGTGGTATCTGACGCTGCTAAAAAAACACCCATGTTTTTGGGGTAAATGTGGAAAGGTTTTCTTTGTGTTTTTTTTTGTATTTTATTTAAATGTATATAGGCTTCCTTGTATATTGTTGCACATTTAAATGATCTCTCCAACATTGGAGGTAATAAAAGTATTATTAATTATTATATATGCCAATGTTTTAATTAGGCTTTTACGCGTGTGTGTGTGCATAGTGACGCTGTCTTTTGAATCAGACACTTATTATAATACATAATTGAAAGCTATCCTTGTTGGAGAAATATCAATTATTCTCTCACAATACGTTTGTGATCAGTGTGAAATCGTTCAATTACATTTTTATTTGCAATGAAAACACAACTTGTCAATCTAACTATACATCATACAGACGTGGTAATCCATGCGTATCGTCGATTGTATTAATATTGACAGACGGTTCTGAAATGAAATATATGTAGATCTATTAAAGCTTTATTAGAAAGCCTACACAATTCTCAGGAATGTGATTACGATTTTGAAAACAACACTGTAATAATAGAACAGACTCGGCTTTACCTAGTCATCTAGAAAATTTAAAAATCCACATTTGACGACTTTGACAGTCATTTACTAGCATGAATGTAAATTTGACCTTTCACTTTAACCTGCTGACAAAAAAACAACATAGTTTTACTCGTCGTCTCATGATCAAAATATATACTCCTACAAAGTTTGAGGACAGTAATCCCTTTGTCTGTATGTTAGACGCAAAGAAATGGAATGGAGAAGGACATACCTAAAAGGGCGAAACAAATCTGGATCATTTTATCCAAAGCAGTGAGCACAATTAAATTCATACGAGCGTAATTGCGTATATATTTCAGTAGTTGTTTGTTCAAATGAGGCTACTGTTTGTGAGGTCGAAAAGTCAATTGCCATTGAACAAATCCGATATTTAATACAGTTTTAAGTACTCATAAAACTGACGTGACACTATACCATTGATTTATAAAGCTTTATCCAGCTTTTGTGGATACACATCAATACCGAAAATAGGAGACAATGCTGTTATATAATGATCTCTCTTGGTAATCATCAAACTATAATGAAAGTGGATTACATCGCGCAGTGATGGATGATATAAGACATAGTGTAATAAAAATCAATTTTAACGAAAATGAATTATAGCCATATAACGCTATAACCATACATTCGCTGCACACAGAGCTCGTTATGACTTATTTTTAATGTATATGTTTGTTTTTAACAAAGGTATATGTCATTATGCGCAGATCAGTAGTATATTTTAAGAGAATTGAAAACAATAACTTAGTATTTTCTTACTTTTATGTAAGAGTAATACAGAGTTTATTTCTTCTAATGTACTTTGTGGTAGCTACACATCCAGACGTTCACGTCAATCGAATAGGTACACTAGAGAATTAGGGGAATTACATAACATAATATATTATTGATGCCATTAAGAATGTATATTAATACGTATTTAATTGCAATGGATAGTGATATGGTATGGTTTACAAATATTCGACTTAATATGGCTCATATGCAGCTATTCACCTTACAAAAATCCCAGATGAATGTAATGTCAATATCCATATTGTGGAAGGCAGCACTCAACTTAAACAGCCGAGTACAGAAAACATAAAAACAACATAGACCACAATTACACGGCATAATGCCAAACGCAACTAAAAGGGAAAACGAACTTTACCGCCGAAAACCCAAGTCCCAACTGTGTAAAGGCTGAAAGACCCGATTTCAGTTACAAAAAATCTGAATGACCTAGTTTTAACTATAAAAGAGCTACATGTAATTAGCCTAGTTTTAGCTATAACAAATCTAAATGCCCGCCCTAATGATTGGGGCATTAAAAGCTGAATAACGTAGTTTCAGCTATAACAAATTTATATGTCCACCCTAGCTAGCGATGGGGTCATAAAAGGCGGAATCCTTATGCCCGCCGTATGGTGGGGTATAACAAGCGGAATGACCTAGTTTCAGTAAGATCGAATCTATATGTCCACCCTAATGGTGTGGTCATAAAAGGCGGAATGACCTAGTTTCAACTATAACAAATCTATATGCCCATCCTCTGCAGTAACACATCATAGGGCGAAATAAATCTAGATAATTTTATCGTAAACTCAATTTAATTAACACGAGCGTAATTTGGTATATATTTCAGTAGTTTTTTTCAAATGAGGCTCCCATTTGTAAAGTCGAACAGTCCATTGACATTGAAAAACAATCATTAAACTGACTGACACAATACCATTGAGTTATAAAGTTTTATCTAGCTCCTGTGAATACACTTAAATACCGAAAATACGGGAAAACTAGCAGCTTAGAATTTTCTTACTTTATGAAAGGGTTTATTTCTTCTAATATACTTAGTGGTAACCGTTCACGTCAATCAAATTGGTGCACAAGGGAATTAGAAGAATTACAAAACATTAGTAGTCAATTATAATATATATTGATACGTATTTAATTGCACTACACATCCAGATGTTCACGTCAATCAAATACACGTAGGTACACTAGGCAATTAGGAGAATTACAAAACATTAGTAATATATTATTGAAGTAATTAGGAATGTATATTAATACGTATTTAATTGCAGCAGAGAGTAAGCTGGTATGGTTTACAAATATACGACTCAATGTGGCTCCCGTGTTGCAATTCCCAGATGAACATAATGTCAATATCAAAATTGCTCTGGCATAGTAGACTTTTTAGGATTTCTAACAGTTAAAACTAGGCCTGTAAGTCGTTTGACTATTGGAACTGTTGGAACGAGGTCATTCAGCTATTTCATTGCTGAAACTAATTCATTCTACTGTTCGACAGCTTGGACCTTGGGCGGATCTTTTACTTGTTTAATTGGGCATTGTGCCTTGTATGTTTTAATGTTTTCTGTTCTCTGTAGTGCTTCCTTCTCTGTCTGACTTAATATTATCTGTTTGTAGCTGTTGAACGAATGTGGTAGTGATGTGATCGAATGTGCTAGTGATCTGTGATCGAATGTGCCAGTGATGTGATCGAATGTGGTAGTGATGTGATCGAATGTGCTAGTGATGTGATCGAGTGTGCTAATGATGTGATCCACTGTGCTAGTGATGTGATCGAGTGTGCTAATGATGTGATCCACTGTGCTAGTGATGTGATCGAGTGTGCTAATGATGTGATCCATTGTGCTAGTGATGTGATCGAGTGTGCTAATGATGTGATCCACTGTGCTAGTGATCTGATCGAATGTGCTAGTGATCTGTGAATATTCTTTTTGTGTGTTCCATGTGGTGCATTTTGTGCTCTGCTGTTTCTGATGATTGCTACCTTCCCTGTCCGAGTTGTTGTTATCTTTTTGTTACAACGGAGCAGGTAATTGTCACGTCAACACTTTACTGACTATAGTACCTCCAGATAGCAACGAACATTATTTATCTGGTACACTGCAGACAACAGTTTTTTCCGTGTTAATCAGTTTGCCGAATAATCTCATCGTCTTGTAAATCAAAACGGCGCTTATAGACGCCCGATGTACGTGGAAACACATATCGGTGGAATGATTAATATCAATGTTTATACAATGCATAAAGTAGCAAGTTAAGTCAGCGTAGTTGAACAGTGATTTTCCTTATCACATGTTACGTATATTTGGACGGACAGACGGACAATAAATATACTATTTTTTATTCAAAGGAATATAATTTGAAATGTACCAAAGATTGACTCATCCTACATTATTATTTCTTTCATGATCTTTACATCATCATATTTACATCTGAAAAGTTGATACTTTTTATTTTCAGAGTAGAATTTATTATTCAATAAATATTTTATCTTAGTGATGACCTGAATAATAAAATATTTTAGCAGTAACACTCGACAAAGTAAGTTAAATTATTATACCCAGTGATGATTTAATGCTTTCTCTATCTGTTGCTAATGAGGCTTGACTTAAACCACAAACAGATCAAAGGTTCAAAAGGGCAAATAACAGGGCACCATGGAACAAGGTCCGTGTGCGATTCAACGCACAACTCTTCACTAACGTTCTTAATTATGTAGGTAAACGGCATGAGTAACCAATGGTACATATTATTGAGGAATATCTTAATTGAACCGTCCGGCCTGTCGTAGAATTTGAAGCCATTTGTACAATTCAATTAAGCATGTGTGTTAGTCCTTTTGCAGTTCATGCAGTCAGCCAACAACATTGTTAACCGAATTAGGCCTCAGCTATCGAACAGTTATTCATTCAGTAGTATCTCGAATGTGACAGATCTATAAGAATATAGTGGCACATATTATGACTTACAACTACTAATGATAAGATTTACCACAACATGATCTACAGGTATAATTCTTCCATTTGTGTCTGCTTTATTACGTTTGTTAATTTTGTGGAATATTCTATAACATCTTCGATATACCGGGTATTTAGTAAGTGTCAAAAGTATTTCTTCAGACAGCTAATTTCCCTAATGAATTGGTGACTGATATCGAACGAACACTTTCCATTTTGCTCTAGAGATAGAAATGTCTGCACCGCGTAAGTCAGTTAACATAATCAACATTCAGCATACCTGACACTGAGGTCGAAATACTTTTCGATATATCGCTGGCTTTGAATTAGAAGGTCGTTAGTACGTAGTTTGTTCTTACGACCTTTTAATTCTAAGCCAGCGATATGTCGTCTAATAGGGCTAACTACTTAAACGTACAGATGAGCAACAGACCACCCGTGTACAATTGAATTTCACAAAACTGATTAACAGGATGGCAAAAACTCTAATCATTTAATTTTACATGCGTTACAAGAAGCAGATGCTTTTATGACGATAATGTGAACAAAACTAACATAAAATATGGAATATTTTTCTGACGAATCCAAATTATGTTTGACTTCAGTTGATACCATCGAAAATAAGTGCATGGACTCTTTCGAAATGTACACTCCCGGACTGAAAGTAGGTATCCTTGTTTAATAAAGACCACCACTCAAAATGAGGACATCGACCCTCTTTTCACTATTTATTCGACCTCAGTAGTTTGAGGGTTTTCTCCATGGCATCGCAATACAAAACACGAAATAAAACATATGATACTAAATGATCTCTTGCTTTCAACACAGCACGGGATTACGTTCTCTTCTCATCCTCTTGGTGGTGGAAACAATGAGAAATGAAGTGTCAAGAAGGAGCAATAAGATGTATGTGTTGTGTCACACTCGAATTTAAATAATGCAGAATAGCACTCATTCCGAATTGATAACAGGGACACATGTGTCTATATAGTTCATTATTTGGCAAAATATATTTCAAACCTACATCCTAAAATATAACTTGCTTATTTGAAAACATACTTCTTAGTAGTTCTCGGCCTTCTTTAATCGCATAGATTGAAACTGACGCATGGAGTGAACTGCAATTAACGTTATTAGTTCTCGTACTAGAATAGCATAATATAAGTAACAATGCACCTTGTAACAAATGTCCGTTCTGTATGGTAAGTTACAATTGTCAGAGTAGTCTAATTATTTTAGCACGCAACCATTTGTATCATATTCCAGTCATTCTCCGGGCAAGATGTTCTATCGTATTATACTAATGAGTTTTAGAGTTGCCATTATAATATTTTGAAACTTGCTTCTAATGTTTCCAAAAGGCTGCAGGCATGACGTTCAATGAAGTACAGGGTGTCCCAAAAAATGGGGACCTGCCTAAAACGCTTATAACTTATTTAATTTTTAATGAATTTGACTAATTTTTGTGAGAGTGTGTAAAAGTGATCTCTTCTTCTAAAATATGTTTAGCATTAAAACAGGAAGTGACGTCATCATTTTAAATATGCTGTTATTTCCTGTTTTTTGCGGACTTACGTCGAAAATTGCATCATTTGACAAGACATTGTTGTATATATTTACATGACGACCCCAAATGACATCTCATGTGTCCCATATTCAAGGATAATGGATATGCATGCACTAATGTTCATCGTGTATAGGAAACAGATTAACCAAAAGGCTCAAGTCCGAGTTATATCTAGGCCACGTGCCCTTATGTTGAGTTCAAATGTCAGTACTTTTTGTGAAGTATCATGTTTTTGCTGCTGATTTGTTGTAATAAGTGGTTTCTGCTTTCTTATAAATGCACAGTAAATGACCATGATATATATCTATTAACTGTTTATTTGGATAAAAGTTCACCTTATTACCTTTTGCTTCTATCTAAGCTCTCTTGTTGAGTGTTCTCAATAATCATAACTTAATATTGATATTTTGCTTCTTTGGTGAATGTTAAGGAATATTTTAAAGGTTGCCTGCTTACCTTTTTTAAATAAACTCACCATTTTCTCCCCCTTCCATTATTGCATTGCAAAGTTCTTAGATTTTCACAAAATTTTCATCACCTCTGTGACTATAAAACCTTGTTTTTCTCAAAAAGAATGCTCAGACAACAATGTCTTATCGAATGATGAAATTTTCCATGTACGTCAGCAAAAAAAACAGGAAACAATACCATCGGTAAAACGATGACGTCACTTCCTGTTTTAAAGCAAAACATATTAATAAGTACCATTTATAGAAAAAGAGATCACTTTTAAACACTCTCACAAAAAATAAGTCAAATTCATTATAAATTAAACTAGAAATGTGTCCCATGACACTGGTGCCCCCCTTATAGCACTTATACATCATTATTCAATTTCTTAGCCTTGTGTCGTTGTGGACATTAATTCTAATAAAAAAATATCAAAGGTCCATCATATAGTAAAAGTAACAAAGGGCAACAATTCTGGTAAAAATTTGCACAACAAAAATTCCATCCTTTAAAGTCATCTATACATTGAGATTATTAATCTGTGAAAGTTTGAAGAAATTCTATCCAACAGTTTGTGAGGAGTTCAACATACAATATTTTTCACTATAGAGTATATGGTAAAAGTAACAAAGGGCAATTAATCTGGTCAAAATTTACACAGCGAAAATTCCATCCTTTAAGGTCATCTATACATTGAGGTTGTTCATCTGTGAAAATTTGAAGAAATTCCACCCAGTAGTTTAAGAGGAGTTCAACACACAAGATTTTCACTATAGGGTATATAGTAAAAGTGACAAAGGCCCATAACTCTGGTCAAAATTTACACAGCAAAAATTCCATCCTTTACGATCATCTATACATTGAGGTTGTTCATCTGTGAAAGTTTGAAGAAATTCCACCTAGTAGTTTATGAGGAGTTCAACACACAAGATCTTTTTACAAGATATGCCCCCACTTATAAAAAAGTGTGGGGGCACAATAAGTTATAAGAGTTTTAGGCAGGTCCCCGTTTTTTTGGGACACCCTGTATGTATATACTTTCACTTTTTGTGTGTTCGATTATCTAAAAAGATGGTTATTATATGTTATATCGAAGTATTGATACATCTTTATTTCTAATTTTCTTATAGGTTGGAATACATAAAGTGCAAAAAATGCCGGAAGAAAATTGTAATTAGTGTAATTATTTTTCTTGTACAACATTAGCTATGAATATGTAACATTGAACTAACTCGAAATATACCAGTCATGCCTTTCCTAATTATCCATAGACACTTAATGATACTAATTATCTGTCCTGATGAATAATTTCAGGCACATAATTATCATTTAATGACGCATACTTTTCCTCGTGTTTTAGTATGGTTACAGACAAACATTACGACCTGTCTTGATAGGGAAACAAAGAGAAGCTAATCTGTAAATCCTGCTGACACCACTTTCAGCAGTTAAGGCATCGCTTGACTGAAATTTCGGTACCCATATAATGTCTATACACAATTGAGAAGAGGATGACTACTTATTTTGTAAAAGGGGATTAGCCTATACACAACGAGTGAAGCCATATAAAGACCGTCGATATTTCGCTGGTTTAGAATTAGAAGATCGTAAGTACAAAATCAATATTTTGAGAAAACAAGAATAAAGTGTTTGAAAACTATTCTTGACATATGGAAAAACAAGTTTTTACACCTTCAGTTTGGTCAACATGAAAAAAGGCTCATAGGTAGCGCCTTGAGATGCAGATTTCAAATATACATCGGTCTAAATTCTAAGGCAGCGATTTATCAAATAAGACATCTGAACAAATGTTAACGAGCAGAGAATAAGCTAACTATGAAAACACATTTACTTAATGCCTGCAATAATATAGAATTATGCCTGACTAGATTGTCTCCTGTATGCCCTCTCAAGCAATATCGCTTGTATCTGTATATTTGCTGTTATATATTGATCCTGGCACGATGATTTGCGTTGAAACATGATATCAGTGTTTCTGAAGAACTATTTGCAATAGCATCATTGAACCTTTGTACTAGAGTCAAATCGGCTCACTGGCTGGCGGATTATTAGTAAGGGGCTGTATTTCGCATGTTGAAATTGAAGATTACCAATCATCACTTCTCTCAAAAGTGTTTCACCTGTATTATCAAGATAATAGTATAATAGCATGAAATACAATGCAATGAATGAATAATTAATTGCACTTATTGCCATGTTCATAAGAGAAATACAATGTTTTACCAACAGAAACCAACACACACCATAGATTAACAGTAGTAAAACGTTAGAACATTAACAGGTACACTGCCTTAACAGAAAGAAAAGGAAATTGTATGTTGGAGAATTCAATGATTATTTATACCTTAATGAATAAGGAGATGTGAATTGTCGACCCGACTATTTCCTTTGTTTCCTATTTCACATGGTTGTCAATGCACCTCCTTATTTTCTCGTATTTCTTTGTTTGCTTATGTGTCATTGGGTGGGCCTGGCGATCCATGTAGTAGGGCATTGCAATGTTAAATATAAAATGTTGTGTAAATAAATGACTGATCTCATGTTGAGTAGACACATAGAATGAACGGTTAATTGACATTCACAATAAGACAACTCATTTATTGTGGTTTGAGTATAAACGAAAACTTGTTAGGGCTTGTGGTTACCAAATATGATTCTTTCCTTTTATCATACTAGTAGCTAGTTCTATTTCCGTTCAAGCCATTTTCAGTTAATGCGAATTTCATCTTAAATAAGATTTGAAATTAATTGCTGTAGGGAAATCTATAATCTGCTTCAAGTCATCTAAAAAGCCAGGAAACGAATTTTCTACATTTGCGATGGTTTTCCCTTATCATTGAAATTTGGCAATTAATGAAACATTGATTACAAATAATTAGCACATTAACTTTTGATGTAAAGTGAATCCCTTGGTGCAAGGGGAACCTTCTAGTTTCATTTTAATTAATCAAACGTACTGTCAAGATTTTTTGCAATAATATTAGTGCCTCATTGGAATAATGTTTGTAAATGGGTCTGATGTTTGTACATCTGTTTTTGCTTGATGTTCAAACGATGCCATGACTTGGAAATAAATCGATACTGTTTTACGGACGACTCAACGCACACGTTACTTACGAGCCTTTTTGATATTGTAACTTTGAACGTATCTTACTGCCGTCACAAATCAAACACACGAAGTATCGACCGCAAGACACTCTGACAGTACCTCACCATATCCACCATAGTGTATAAACGAGTCAAATTCCGGTTATCGCAAGAAGTCGTACTCATTGAATTGTATAGTCACCCAATTAGACTCCCGGTTGTTGCAGGTGTCTTTGCTTGCAATAGGTCATTGACGTTGAAATACATATACATTGACAAAGTGATAAGGTTTATATAATGTGACCACTTGACACACAAGACGACTGTAGTTCGAAATTAAACAGACGACATAACCCGGTAAGTTTATAATTATGTTTATGTAAATAGAATGGTTTGTTTTCAAGTATAAAACACAGTTTCACGTCGATGTCTGTCCTTAGAGTCAATTGCTATTTGAAGTGTTTAAATATTACTGCTGCATCCTTCTTTTCACGATATACATGTTATTATAATATCATTCAATATGAAATATTTATCCGACTGTTGTTATTTCTGAAGAATGATGTTGACATTTCTGGGCTTTTTACACACAGTCTTACGGATATGACTTACTTCACAAAACCCAGACTTTACTGTTGATAACTTGTTAAACGGATTTGACATATAACTGTCCATGCAGCATGTACCAAATGTTCCAGGACTTGCTGAAATATGTTATTCTGACTTCTCTTGAGAAGTATTGTCACAGACATTATTCATTCTTTGCGTATGTTGATGAGTATCTGTCTGTTTTAAATATACTGAACGATAACAGGCACGCAACCTAGAGTGTTATATTACATTGAACAATTGCAGTGAGGAGATTTCTTTTATGAAATACAAATCTAGCTTCCTGATAGCCAAACCCCTGCGGGAGACTTAGGCCTGACACGCGTCAAACTGACAAAGTATGTTAATAAGGATAAGAAATTAAAACTATGAAAAGATGTAAGAAAGAAGAAAGGTTTAAATAGATTTAAAACAGAGCAAGTAATATTTAGGGAGAGGCATGTTCAATACGGCTAACAGCCGTACTGATACGGCTAAAAGCCGTACTGAACTCGGGTGTGGGTAGGTCAATGATATCAGGGGGTAGGGAGGTCCAGTGTATTATCGTTCTAGGGAGGAAGGAGAATTTGTAATAGTCTGTTTTGTGTGTATTTGTTGAAATGTCTGAGATAGTGATGTGCGTGTGGGTTGGGTGCTGGGGATGAGACAGTTTGGACGTGGGATAGCAACCCGGTCATGCAAGATGCTGTGTAGCATTGTCAGTCGTTGGTCGTTACGTCGTATGTCAAGGCGTTTCCAATGTAGGGTAGTCAGCATGTCAGTGACACTAGACGTACCACTATATTCTCGCTTGGTCCAACGAGCAGCTCTACGCTGTATGGCCTCAATAAGGGTAGCTGTATGTGGGGACCAGACAGGGGAGCTGTACTCAAGTTGGGGTCTAACAAGTGTCTAACAAGTAAGCGGTTGATTTGAGATATTCTGAGTGTATTTTAATATTTCTTCTATGTGAGATCATTTGATATTGTAATTCCAAGGTATTTTGCTGATGGTACTGATTCTAAGATTGTGTCATGTAGTGTGTATTGTGTTGGGTTTTTCTTTTGGTGATTTGGATGACTTAGCATTTTGATGGATTGAATTGCATGTCCCACTTTGTTTCCCATTGTTGGAGCCAGTTTAAGTCTTGTTGGAGTAAGCTGGAGTGAGAGGCAACAGAAAGAGCAAGATAGAAAGCTGTGTCGTCAGCAAAGAGACGCACTTTGGAAAATTGAACAGACTCAGGAAGATCATTCATATAGATGAGAAATAGGAGCTGTCCAAGGACCGAACCCTGTGGAACACCTGAGGAGACTGGTATAGTGCTGGATGTGGAGCCGTTGACTACCACTGACTGTGATATGTTGTCTAAAAAGCCTCTGATCCATCTAAGAGAATTACCTCTGATTCCGTAATAGTGACGTTTGTATTGTAATTTTTCATGGTTGACCATATCAAAGGCTTTGGAGAAGTCAAGGAGTATAAGGTCGACTTGACTTCTCAGGTTTACTGACTGAAGGATATCATCTATGAGCATGATGAGTTTTGTTTGGCATGGCCTTTTTTCTCTACAACATATTTTGAAGTTCGTAGAAGAGGTTTGATATAGTGAAGTGGTTTGTTATACTAGATGCGATTATGTGTTCCAGTGTTTTGCACAAGATACAGATCAGAGAGATAGGTCTATAATTAGCGGGGTCTGATCTTGAGCCTTTCTTGTATATAGGGGCAACATTCATCATTTTCCAGATCTCGGGGAGGGTGTTAGTCTGTGAGATTTCTTAAATATTTCTGTTATGATAGGGGCAATTTCTCTACATGTATTTTTCAGTATGATTGGCTTTATTTGGTCAGGCTCAGCAGCCTTGTGAGGGTTCAGGTTCCTGAGAAGTTTCTCAACACCATTTACAGATATACTAATGTCGGGCAAGGGATCGTGTGGGCTAAACGTTCATTCAATATTGTTGCTTTGTCAAAATCTGCAGTGTGTAATTTGTTGTATTTTTTGAGTGATTCTATTCCAACAGAGTCTTGTTTTGAATGTTTTAGTAATGAGTAGGTTTTGGTGTTTGGCATGAACTGTGCCTGTTCTGATTCATGTTCTGTGTCTGTGTTCACATTTAGTAAGTCTTCAAGGTACTTTTGGTATGCTAGTTTTGTTTCTTTACGACATTTATGTTTGAGAGTGAGGTATGTTTCTTTGAGTTTGTTTTGTTTATTTTTCTTATACTGTTTATATGCTTTGTCTCTTTTCCTATACAGTCGTTAAAGTTCGACTTTGATCCAAGGGAGTTTGTTTTTTAGTGGATTTCCATTTGGATGGTACAAAGAGGTTGCATGCTTCCTAAATTGATTGTGTGACAGTTTGCCAAAGATCTTCTACAGAATCTGTGATGTATTTGTTTGAGTTTGTAAGTGATGTGTGGAGGTAAGAGATGTGCGAGTGAAGCCGACCCAATCCGTTTTATTGCAGAGATGACCTTTTCGGGGTTTCTGTGGTCTTAATCTAGCAGATGTTTTAGATTCAACCAGGACAGTGTCATGATCACTGATTCCTGGGATGATACTTCGATTTTATCATTTATTTTTAAACTGGTCCCATTCTGTTGTTAGTCACTCAATTAATTAAAATATGAAGTTATAATAATAAATTAATACGATCTATTGTATTATAAACATTTTAGGAGGTTTTGCCGGTTATAGCTGGGGCTTTCTGATTTTTTGGACGTTTCATTTTCTTGTTCGGTTGTGTGTTAGGCATTTTGCCGGAGGTTTGTGATGTGTGTTGTTTCTGTTTTCTGTGCTAGGCAGTTTCAGTTGAGTGCTGCCCTTCCTGCTTACGTGTCCTATTTTCCATGACATTTTACTGACCTACGCAGAGCAGACATACTTCAATATCAAGCATAACGGATAGGTTTCGTCTGATATCCGTCACAAAATCTTTAGGGAAATAAGCTGTCTGAGGAAATACTTTTTAGCACTCACTAAATTTATCGAAGGTGTTATTAAACCCTCCACGTTATTAACAAAAGTAATAATGCAGACATAATTTGAAAGGATAGATCATATCATGACAAACATGCTATATACAATGCCATCTGTGAATCTTCGTTCTAGCTTTTCACTGTCTTAGAACCCTGCTGCATATATACTCAGCGTCAATGAAAAGATACCACCCAATTGACTCTTATATTTTACAATTCAAGTTACACAGTGTTAAAAACCAAACACGACTATGTTTGACCTTACTGTGTAGTCACAGCTATCCTATTTACAATATTCAATTCCACACACTTTAAAACTTTTGTACCGATAGGTCATATGATATACCAAATACAGAGGTATATATAAGTGGTAACTTTTCAGTGACGTCCAGTATATTTAGAAGTCACGTTCACGAGTGAACATTGAAAATGCATATAGAAGGGCAATTGGAGTATGTTTATTATGCGAATTTTGTTTTCACCATTATAGGATTAAAGGACCATTTGTTGAAGTTTACCGATGTGAAACCCTGCGATGTGAAGGAACACTTTGAGGAAGGGGCTCTATGTAAACATGTAGTGTTAACAGAGGTAGCTCTATACAGGTGGAATAAACATCTTTTAAAAAATACACACTAGTCTTAACTAAATGTGTATTCCGGTCAAGCACATCAGGAAACATATATAGATAACATATCACTGTGGCCAATTATTAGATCTATACTATCAATATGAGAACAAACGGAGTCGTTGCCGCTTTAACTGTAACAACATTTAGGTTAATTCACTGACCACGGGATATATTACACAGACTTACATCCATGACGATGAGAGAAACTTACTTTACCATTAACAGTTGATATATTGACCAGTTGACAGATTGTAGTCATTAATCAATGCAATCCTCGCGACAAATTTGCAGCCAATCAATGACCAATGTCAATGGTATGACCGTCGTTCGAAAGATACATTGGTATAGTCTAGTACATTTGTATGAGCATCAAATCTAACAATTAAATATGTACTGTATGAATTATGACTACAAATCAACCGAGTCATTATACATGTAATATTGTTGGAATAGCACCCTTGCTAATCGAGTAAGCGTTAATCGAGGAGTGATTGGTCCACTCAATGTCAAGAATGAGCAACAAGCATACGCACCATGTTTGACCGAAATACTGCAATTGAGGGTTAAAATAGCAATTATACTGTTGTAAGCTGAAATTATAAAATCGTCTCATCAGTCAACGCGACGCGACGCAGCTAACTTATTACAGGTACAGGTATTAAATAGGTATTTCAGCCGTTTTACTGTTGAAACTATACATGTAATTCAGGTTGGGCATTTAACTTTATGATTGCTGAAACAAGTTCATAGAGCTTTCTGAAAGCTGGAACTGGAAAGCGGATCGTTTTTTTGTTCAGTTGTCGGTTGGGCATTGGACCTTGTATGCTTTTGTGTTTTCTGTGCACCGCTGGCTAAGTTGTTGAATGCCTTCCATGTCAGATTTAATCTTATATTTTTGAAAATCGTGTACTATAGTCAGATTGGTAGGCTACATACAGGACGCTTTTCAGGAAAATTTTTTAATACCTAATGTATAAAATGCAGATTCCTGTTATGTATACAAGGAAGATGTGAAACTTCACGGTCGTTTTTATAGAGTAACATATAACACAATTTTTACAGTTAAAACTAAATGATCAAATATCACATTAAATTTACATAATAACAACAGTTACTTACAAACAATGAACAACCATTGGTATTGTGTTGCATTTCATAAAAGAAATATGCGTGCTGCCACATTGTAATGATAAATTACATACTAAAAATAAGGTTGCGTGACTGTTATCGTTGAGTACATTTAAAACAGACAGACACTCGTCAACATACGTTAGGATGAATAATGTTTACAATAACACTTCTCCATGGAGCTCATCGTAGCATTTTTACCACGTCCTTCACCTTTATTTGTATGGTTTAGAGACAGTTGCATGACAAATCCATTTAACAAGATATAAACAGGAATGCCTGGATTGTGTTCAGTAATGCATACCCTAAGACATTGCGTAATGTGAATAAATGACAACACTTTCTGCAGAAATGACAGCAGTCTGGGAAAAGTTACATGATAAATTAGATTGTTATAACATGTATGAATATTAGTGAGAGCATGACGTATTAGAATAAACGACACAGCTAGTCCACGTAGTCCTATCCGTTAGTCTAATATTAAAATTTGGAACAGACAAACGACATGTTGTGGTCTTGACCTAAAAACAAACACCTACATATATAGTAAATACAGTAGCGCACAGACAAAACCACACAGAAACGACGGCAGCGCCTAGCCATCCACGCAAGAGTCAGACATAGAACGAACCATCCACATCCCCAAAAAATGGATATTTCAAGCAAGCCTATATACTCACTCCGCAATGAATAACACACTGTGGAATTCGAATTTTGTGCATAATTAGCCATAAAGGGAGGTAATCATAAATTATAACTACACTGAAGTGATTCAAGAAAAAGGCATATATGTCTATCATTCTACATGTTTATACAATTTCACATACTTAACATTATTTCAAAAAAGTTCTGTAAGAACATCGATAGGTTTATCTGGATAGTATTATTATCAGATTCTAAAAGTTCAATAAATTTAGGCACATTGGGATGCTTCCAATAATATCTTTTACTGTGACATTTTCTATTATTTCGTGATAAAGGGGGCATTCTCACAAAACGTGAAATTCATCTTCTATGGTATTACATGTAGGATATTTTCTCTGATCGTATGGGATTTCATTAATAGAAGCATAATTATATGTTTTATCGGGTTACGTCGATTACAGTAAAAAGTACCCAGCTATTTGCATGACATCACCTGGGCATCAAACAAAACCAGTTGTACAATAATAAGACTCATTTACAAATATGACTTCAAGAATTCACCCTACTTTAGCAAAAATATCTTGAGGTTTCGTTTGATTAATAAAACGAAGATTTCCACTTGTACCAAGAGATTCACAATTCATCAAAAGTTAATGTGACTGTGTTATAATCATTTATAATCGAGAAAATTATTGAATGTTTTAGTAATCGTAAAAATTGAAATAATCGGGAAAACCATTGCAAATATAGAAAAATCGTTTTCGGAATAGAAGAGTGTTCTATTTTAGAACACAGGAAACAAAGATTTAATAGAACAATACACAACAAAACTACAATACATTATTAAGATTTATGTGTACGTGTTCAGGGTAAAAGTCCAAATTTATTATTTTTAAATGTTGCCCTTATCTACAAAGGTGTATATTGTTAGTGAGTTTTTGCTCAACATGTGCTTATTGTCATTGTCAATAAAAATAGCCTTATTTGAATATCTTGAATGATTTTATAAACTATGGTCCATATTATAATTTTGGAAGCGGAAATAGGGGCATAAGTCAAAATGTATTGAAGCTAGAGTTGTTGCCTTTTGTTACAGATATGTGTATTATCACTTTCAATAAGTACAGCAAATTTAATTTAAGTATCTCTTATACGAGGGGCGTTCAATATATAATGTCCATTTCATTTCATTTTGCTATGACAATATTTAGAATAATTCTACGATTACTGTCTAAAAGGTGTATGTTTCTATTCTATATCTGAAAAATTACATAGCCTTTCGTCAATAATGACTTAATTTATTTAACTAAGAAGAGGGTCTACTCGAGTTTACTAGCCTTATTGTCATTTTAAGCCAAATATGTGTTATCTTTGCAGTAGTGGTTTAGAAAAGTAAATGACAGTATTCATTTAATTGCAACATACCAATCTATAACTTAATCCTTATGTTTCTATCAGAACAAAAAAATCAACATTAAAGTATGTTTTGTCTACGAGTAAGACGGTCAAATACAAGGGAGACTACTCTTATTTATACCAAATGATACTTGTTGGTTAGCGCACCATATCATTTCTAATTTGTTCGCAAATTATTTCTAGAAATTAATGTTGATTGTCTACGGCGTACGTCCATAATATGACAAAATCTAACCAATAAAACTAATTTAAAATACGAATTCAAAAATAGCATGCTTTCTGAACTTAATTTTACACCTATTTTCGCGACTTTCAAATGATCTTATTTTGTACAAATATGACAATCAAATACAGGAAATAACATTTTTATGGAAGGCGTTTTCATTATTCACTGTATAATAGTTGTGGAATAAGATTATTTCCCGAAATGAAATTTTAATCGAAAATTATTCTCAAAAAGACGCAGTGTCTATTACTGACCCTTGAAAAAGACACCAGAAACAACAATCCGGGAATTCAATTTTATTGAAATTTTCACGAAATATTGCGGAATGGTTGATGGTCCAGAAATTAACAAGCGCACCGCCTTGCGGGTGCAGACGCTCATCTGATCATTGTCAATGTAAAAAACGCTCATTATCCTTGCATAAAGTAGGGCAGTGTTTTGAGTCTTGCTTAAAAAAGTCAGGAATTGATGGTGAAAAAAGGGACAATAACTCTTGCAAAAAGCTGATCAGAGTTATGGGTCATGCTTGACATGGTCAGGTATTGATGGAGAATAAGTGTTGAAAGTTTCAAAGCAATAAATCAGATAGTTTAGGAGAAAAGTGGACCTAAACACAAAACTTAACCAAGAAATTTACTAAGTCCAATAAGGGGCAATAACTCATGCAAAATGCAGATCAGAGTTATGAGTCTTGCTTGACATGGTCAGGTATTGATCCTGAACAAGTGTTGAAAGTTTCAAAGCAACAGCCCACATAGTGTATGAGAAAAGTGGACCTAAACACAAAACTTAACCAAGGAATTGTCTAAGTCCAATAAGGGACATAACCCTTGCAAAATACAGATCAGAGTTATGAGTCTTGCTTGACATGGTCAGGTATTGATGGTGAACAAGTGTTGAAACAGCCCACATAGTGTATGAGAAAAGTGGACCTAAACACAAAACTTAACCAAGAATTGTCTAAGTCCAATAAGGGGCAATAACTCATGCAAAATGCAGATCAGAGAAATGAGTCTTGCTTGCCGAGGTTAGGTATTGATGGTGAACAAGTGTTGAAAGTTTCAAAGCAATAACTCTGATAGTTTAGGAGAAAAGTGGACCTAAACGCAAAACTTAACCAAGGCATTTTATTTTCTAAGTCCAAAAAGGGGCAATAATTCTTACAAAATGCAGATCAGAGTTATGGGTCTTGCTTTACAGGCTCAGGTATTGATGGTGAACAAGTGTTGCCAGTTTCAATGTAATAGCTTTGATGGTTTATGAAAAAAGTTTACCTAAACACAAAACTTAACCATTGCAACGCTGACGCCGACGCCGACGACGATCAAGTGATGACAATAACTCATCTTTTTTTCAAATATCAGATGAGCTAAAAAGGATTGCCAGATATCAATGAATTTTAAAATTTGTGACCAAAAAGACATTATATATTGAACGTTTAAAGTTATGAAGAAAGGAACACGGAAAAAGACGAAAAATTAGAACTTCACCAAGGGCCATAATTCGGACTAGAGTTATGTTTCTTGTCGTAAAATTATGTTTTGCTGAACTTGTGAACTTATGTTTGACGTAGAAACCTTCAATGATTTGCAAGTTTTTGAGAAAAATGTGGACGAACAGACAGACTGACGGACGAATCAGGGCCCTAATTGATGTTTAACAACAGTTATGCACCAGTCAATATTTTTCCGCCCAGGGGGGAGGGGGGCGGCTTGCGACCCAGGGGGAATTAGACATTTTCATTTTTTGATGTCTAAATCCCCACCCGGAAGACAATGTTTACTGTCTAAATTCCCACCGTGTGGCATAGTTTTTCATCCGGGTACTTTAATAAAAACACGAATAAAAGTACCACTGTCGTCTTTCGCGGTGTCGAAATTTCCGAACGAAAGTCTATTCCCCGGGAGTCGAAAAGGTCGTCTAATCCCCGCCTGTCGGGAAGATTCGTCTGTTTAATTCCCCCTGTATCCTCGCCGCCCCCCGGGCGGCCATAATATTGGCTGGTGCATTAACGTCACATACACAGCGCATCCGCACGTTCACACATCAGCAAACATAATAGCACGAGAACGTGATGATTACACCACGGTATGCATTGGCAACCACTTGAAATATGAAGCAAGGAACATTGTCTGATCCACATTGTATCACTACCTATTGTCTCATTCAATTGTGTGTTATATACTGGTGTGTGTTAGGGTCATTTTGGAAAATACTGTCTGTCTCTATGTCCTTCAGCTGACACAAGGTCATTCAACTTTTTTAAATTTTTATAGCTGCAACTATGTATTTCAGCTTTTTGACGGCTGAAACGTATGATTTCAGAGGTTAATTTCGTTTTCTCGTTCAGTTGTGTGCTGAATGACGAGCCGTGTAGTTGTGGTCGGTGTTGTACTTACGTTTACTGTGCTCGGCTGTTCAGTTGAGTGCTGCCTTCCCTAACAGATCCTTTTTTGGCGTTCCGTGCAATTAATTAATTATTCCTTCAGTCATGATATTATCTAGATATCTAGAGGTGACACACTTTTGAGACTACGGATCATCCGTAATCTTCGATTTCAAGATGCGAAAACATCCACTGATCTAATAATCTGTCACAGAGCTGATTTGAATAATCAATTACAAAGGTTCACTGACTCTATTGCAATAAATGAACTCCACTCATCGCAAAAACTGATATCATGTTTTGTAGCATCGACTACATAAGACAGTTAGCCCGTCTTTATTCTGATATCAACAGCAGTAATACAGATACAAAACGGCCTGGTATGACATTCTCGTGGCCATACAATTAGACACAATTCTATACCATTGCAGGCATTTAATAAAAAACAGATTTAATGGTTAGCTTATTCATTAGACCATCGGTCGTTAACATGTGGTCAGATGCCTTCACTCGCTGTGTATCAGACAATCACGCCCCAAAGGAATCAGTTATAGTCGGTTTAATACTGTTATTCGTTAACTTTTTAGGACTTCAGACAGCTAATCCTATGTATTTCAGTCGTTTAACTGTTGAAACTAGGTCATTCAGCTTGGACATTCGGCTTTTTGATTACTGAAACTAGTTCATTCTTTTTTTGACAGCTGGAACGTTATCGTTCGCTTTAGTGATTGGCATTGTGCCTCGTATGTGTTTATGTTTTCTGTGCTCGGCTAGTTAAGTTGAATGCTTCCTTCTTTTGTCCGTTTACAATAGTTCGGTGACATTATACTGGTACCAAAATGTCCGTAATATGCAACCTTACACTCACTCTGCCACCCTAGATGTGTTGCTTCAGACCAAAGCATGAGGGAAAGTATAAAACATCAAAAGGTAATTATGTTCCAGATTATTAGTAGAATTTAGCGCGTCAATACATAAATAACGAAGGCAGAACTGGTGATATGGTCAATTCTATTTTAGTATAACAAATAATTACACTAATTACAATTTTCTTCATGCATACTAAAAAGTATTCAAACATAAACGCAGTAATGGACATCAATAGCTGGATTATAGCATATTATTATAGTCATATTGGGAATCATATATACATAATTCTAGTTTCCGTTAATTGTAACAGTTGTCATTTTGGTAAATCTCGTGCCAATAGACATTTGGAAACAAAAAATGAAGCACACGTTTCAAAATCGTTTATTAGCTCTCTAAAACTCATTAGTATAATACGATATAATATCTTCCCTGATTAATGACTGGAATCTGATACTGGTGGTTGCTTACTTGAATAATTAGACTACTCAGACAAGGCATATTGTACTTAGCCGTATTGAGCATGGACATTTGGTACAAGGTGCATTGTTACTTGTATAATGCAAGTGTAGTACGAGAACCGATTCCGCTGTTTGCAGCTCACTCCAGACGCACATGTCAATGTCAATTATAAAGAAGTCAGTGAAAAACCAATAAAGTACGTATGTATTCAATAAGGCAAGTGAGGAGATGAAGATTGAAAGACAATGTGCCAAGATATATATGACCCGTTCCATAATATACCGTTTCCCAGTCGATACTACAACCAATTAGTAAAACGTGGTTTCTGCAACGTCAATCTTGAAACAATATGCACAGCTTATAGCTATCACTCTCAACACGACCATCCTGATCGTATCCAACACCAAAAAGGATGAGAAACATAATTCAGTGTTGGGTGTCAAGCCGGAAAACATCTTGTACCATTTTTATTTCGTCTTTGGCATGATGATGTAATTGAACCAATCCATAACCTTAATAATAAATAAAGGTCGACGCCTTAATTTTGAGGCGGTGTTAATACAAATTCCCAGTCCGGAGGAGTACGTTTCAAAAGAAGTTCTATACCGTTAATCAATTGAATCAACTGAAAACAAACATAATTTTGATTCCTGAGAAACAGATGCCACAATGTATTTGTTTTGTTCACACATTCATTATGACAGCATCTGCCTCTTGCAACGATGCAGTTAAATTATTAAAGTTTGTGGTCGTTATCCTGTTTTTCAAGTTTGTCAATGTTTATTTAGTTATTTAATTTTGAATCGTATTATACATCAGAACTAATCATCTGAACTGAATACAACGCACGCATAAAAAACAGCAGCTACTCCTGGGAAGAGACCTCTGACTACAAGGTCAGACAGAAACTTCTAAAAGAGTCTTCATTTCAGTTACATGCGTACTACATTTATCGCCTCCATCTTAGTCTTATAGAATACATACTTATTTTATTGGTTGTTCACTGACTTCTTTATAATTGACATTGACATGTGCGTCTGGAGTGAGCTGCAAATACAAGTAACCATGCACCTTGTACCAAATGTCCATGCTCAGTACGGTAAAGTACTATATGCCTTGTCTGAGTAGTCTAATTAGGTTAGTACCCAACCTTTTGTATCAGCTATCAGTCAACATCCAGGGAAGACGTTCTTTCGTATTATACTAATGAGTTTTAGAGAGCTAATACACGATTTTGAAAGTGTGCTTTTTTGTTTCCAAATGTCTTTGGGCACGAGATTTACCAAAATGACAACTGTTACAATAAACGGAAACTAGAATTCTGTATGGTGGATTACCGAAATGAATATAATAATATGCTATATTCCAGCTATGGATGTCCTTTACTGCGTTTATGTTTGAATACTTTATGTATAAATAGTATGCATGAAGAAAACTGTAATTAGTGTAATTATTTGTTATACTAAAATAGCATTGACCATATCACCAGTTCTGCCTTCGTTACTTATGTATTGACGCGCTCAATTCCACTAATAATCTGGAACATAATTAACTGTTGATGTTTAATACTTTTCCTCATGCTTTGGTCTGAGGCAACAAATCTAGGGTGTCAGAGTGAGTTTAAGGCTGCATATTTCGAAAAATTTCGGTACCGGTATAATGTCACCGCATTATTGTAAACAGATAAGGACAGGAAGCACTCAACTTAACTAGCCAAGCACAGAAAACATAAACACAAACGAGACACAATGCCCAACACTAAAGCGAACAATGAAGTCCCAGCAGTCAAAACAAAGAATGAACTAGTTTCAGGAATCAAAATGCCGAATGCCTAAGCAGAATGACCTAGTTTCAACAGTTAAACGACTGAAATGCATAGGTTTAACTGTCTGAAGTCCTAAAAAGTTAACGAATAACAGTATTAAACCGACGATAACTGATTCCTTTGGGGCGTGATTGTCTGATACACAGCGAGTGAAGGCATCTGACCAAATGTTAACGACCGATGATCTAATGAATAAGCTAACCATAAAATCTGTTTTTTATTAAATGCCCGATTGGTATAGAATTGTGTCTGATTGTATGGCTACGAGAATGTCGCATCAAGCCGTTTTGTATCTGTAGTTCTGCTAAAGATACCAGAGTAAAGACCTACAGTCTTATGTAGCCGACGTTACAAAACATGATATCAGTGTTGGCGATGAGTGGAGTTCATTTATTGCAATAGAGTCAGTGAACCAACGTTAATTGTATCCGTTATAACGACATATTCACTTACCGACACCGACAGCAAAAAATAGGAAACGTATCGATAGTTTACACAGTAATTGCTACTCGATATTCTGACACTGACCGTGGACTATTTTCACACATGACAAGTTCATCAGCTTTACACAAAGCCACCGTCTAAGCATGGTGACTTATTATGTAATTAAACATCTTAATTGCTCTCATTATAATAGTTGAACCATTCACAGTCGAACTACGGTATGCGCATTCGTTATCAAGGATCAAGGGAGATAACCGCGAAGTCATCGCATATGTTCGTATTTTCGAAATTGTACGGTTCACGAAAAAAACGATGTTAATCGAGATTCTCGACTTGATTTATTAATTCATCAAATCTTAAAGACGATAGGTAACATTTCTAACAAAATGAATTACCAATTTATTCCCTAGAGCGTTACATTTTATAGGTTACTGTAGTAGTATCCGGACACCTTTAAATTCGGACGCACTTTATTTGGAGCTCTCTGAAAACATTTCATATTATTTAAAATATTATTTTTATGAAATTATGACTATTTCATACTGCTGATTTTGCTGAAATAATTTTATGACATAATAAATTATATGTGCATCATTAATTGATTTCTGTAAAACAATTTCCTTATCAAAATTCTAGTCACTAGTGAAATTCAGTATACTGACAAATTCGTTATAACGACATTTTGCTGGGAACAAACAGTGTCGTTGTATCGAGATCTGACTGCATACGTAAAACAGTACTCAGGTATTTCCAATTACATGGCACCGCCATTAAGCAAAACAAATGTACAAAAAACAGAATCATTTACAAACATTATTTCAAGTATTCCATCACACTATAGCAAAAATGTTGACATTTCGTTTTATAAATTAAACAGAAGGTTTCCCCTCGTACACCAAGGGATTCACATTTCATCAAAAGTTAATGTGTTCTAATCATTTGAAATCCAGATAATTATCAAATGTTTCATTAAATTGTCAAATTGAAATGATAGGGTACAACCATAGCAAATATAATGGATTTGTTTCCTGACTAGAATTAATATTTTATTTCGATCATATGAAGCAGATAATAGAATTCGCTGCAGCAATTTATTTCAAATCTTATTTATGATACAATTGTCATTAATGATTCGAACGGAAATAGAACTGAACTATATTTCATCGATCCAGGGTTATATTCCTGACGGTTCTATTAGTTATATACAATAATGTCAAGGTAAAAGAATAACAGGACAAAACTGTAATATTGTACGTATCACACAATAACATAGCTACATATGAGCTGTGACTTGTACATGAAGTATTTTTGGTAATTTTTTTTGGAAGCAATATGCCATTTTGTACAAATAACAGAAGTTTCAGCTGTTTATCGTAAGTATATGTTTAATTTTAACTTTGTTAAACGACTACATTCAACAAAAACAACAATTTCCATACATTTTTCAGAATTTATTTTACTCACACACATGGTTATTAAAATAAACAACTATGAGTGAATTGTATGCGCAAAGTTCTACAATGATTCCAGTAATATTTGCAATTTTACATTTTACAAATAGTTACATAATCATATTTTGGTTGCCATGGCAACACAATATGAAATTGACAAATTCATGGTTATGTCGTCAAAAACATATTGCTTGTTGGGTTTGCTATTGTATAATATTATCTTGAATTGTTTAGTCAATTACGGTACCGCCTGGACAAACAGTTTACTTCAATTATTATTTAATAAATTTTAAACCATCAGTGAATTGTCATTTTGTGATTGCTCTTTTATTGTTTATTCCATGTATCCACAAATGTATCAAGTCATGTTTTATAACATGTAGTTCATTATATGTTGTTTATCATGCACATCATTTGCATACGTTTTTCATTGTTGTTGTTAAATATTGTGTTGGTTGTCCATTTTTTCCCGTGGACCATATTGAAAATTGATAATACTGTCAAATATGTAACCCCCAATCAATAAAGTCGTTATTATTATTATTAGTAGTATTATGCTTTACTGGACAATGAACGCCACATGTACAGTGTATCTGCACACTTAGACCCAATGGCACATCAGCAAAGCTATGGGTATAAGAACGTGAGCATGTGAACTGCAACCATGTGGAATGGTAATCTGGTCGATAATTTATAACCCATTGCCTAATTCGTAATCTTCTTGTCTTAATGTTTCCCAATAGCTATCAGCAGTATCTACACATCTTTTGGAAGTATCAACATGTATTCAAATGAAAAGTATTCACATGACATTCAATTTAATGTATTTACACATGCCGCTATATTTAATGTAGCTAGTTACATATTTTAGTTCCCCAAAACAGCAGAAATCAACGGGTTAGAGCATCGATATTTACAGGTGTATTGTACAAATCGTCGGATATATAAAAACAGTCAACGCGCATGCGTGGGAAAGGTGTCGCTTCCGATGTAAATATAGTCAGGACCGGAAAAAATATCTTATACGGGAAGTTTTTTTACTTTAACACGATAAACTATGTTAATTATCCCCGTTTTTCTATGCACACGATTCAGCTTCATTGTCTATAAAGACCTTATCTGTGCTTTGCTCGTTATATGCCATGCGTGTTCATGATGTAGAATTCGCAAAACGAAAGTAGAAATGAATTGAAAAAGATCATATTCTTTGATTTAATTTGTATTATCAGCTCATTCATTCAGGACACGGAGTATTAAATGGCGTATCAACACTCGTCGTGGATAAATGTCGATGGTCAACCAACATCCATGTAAAAGTATGCATATACTAGTATTTTGTCTTGGCCATCTTGTTTTATTCACAGGTAATTGTGTCATTGATAAAGAGTATATTTTAAATAAACTTTGAGTTATCTAAGATATCATAAATTTTATTAAACATAAATATTTTTACTCTATCAATGATACAGTTACCTATGGTTTTATTGGCTAAATGGTCAAAGGCGTTATCAAATGCCGATACTACCAATGAAACTGTAAAACTATAAACTGTATAATCACATAAGAGTCCAACTTTACAGGTACTATTGTGTTCCCCAATCATCATTACATCTCTTCATGTTCTAATGTTTCTTATACTCCGTTTGTTTGGAATATGTTGTTCAATGGGAAGATACTATGCTTCTCTTGTGAACGTGGAGATCTGTGTAATCAATTAATCCTACTTTGTAATGGTATTACATTTCTTGATACCATACTGTTATCTCGATAATGAAGGTGACACTCTTTCGAGAGAATTAACCATCAGTAATCTTCAGTTTCTAGATACGAAAAAGCAACTGATCTAATAATCGTTGTGGCACTGATTTGTATAATCTCTTACGAAGGTTCAATGACTCTATTACCCAATAACTGAACAGCAATCTTCGTAAACACTGATGTCATGTTTTGTAGCATCGACTTAATAAGTCAGCTAGCTCGTTGTACTACTAGGATCAATAGCAAGTATGCACATGAACTGTTGGAACGAAAATTTACGAAGCAATCCGATCCGATATAACAATGCACACTCAACCACCGTTCTAATTGGTCACTTTTCGAACCCAAAACACCTTAACTGTGATTACATTATTTGATAAAGTTTAGTTTTGACGCGTATGTTTTATGTATGGACTCAACATTGATCGCATGACTGGCCATGCATTCTTCGGCACGTGATAGGTCAATGTCATAATGAGTATGAGGGCAAAACATCACCAAACACTATGATCACAGTTAGACCAAAGGGATTCGGCCCGATAAAAATATCTTTCACATCTATACTATTAATATCTACTTAAGGCAGGGATCTTAGTTTATGACGGGCCCTCATATACCCAACTCAACATTATGTCAAATATTTTAAATAAGCCGAATGCAATCATTTAATTTGTACTGCACACTTCAAGACAGTATAATATTATACATAAAAAATACAACTTTTATCAATACACGTACACAATGTCGCCTGTGTCGAGCATAGGATGTTCACAAAATGCGTAAAACCCGGTTTGACGACACAGTCGTGCACAGACAGAAACTAAAAAACGGCCTTCGATAAAGAAGAGAAATCATTATTTACGCACGATCTCAGGATATTAGTACGACGATTTGATAGCGGGACATATTTTTTTTCTAACTTACCGCCACCTATATGTTTCTGAATCCCTTTAAGTTAGACATGTTTTGGGTTAGAAAAGTGACCAATTAGAAAAGTGGTTCAGTGTACGTGTATTATTGCAGGCATTTAGTAAATGTAATTTAATTGTGAGCATATTTATTCGATCATTGCTCGTTAACATTTAATCAGATGTCACACAAAATAAATATCAACGGTATTTATCTGGCTTCACTCGACAAATCTCTATCAAAGGAATAATTAATCATTCGTTTTCAAGTGTGCGGTGACATTACTAGTATATATTTAGGCATGGCTGTCATTTGGCCGTGTGTTACCTTACATCTATGTTACCCTAGATAGGTCTCCCAAAACAGTATAATACAATATAGTTATAATGCTCGCTTTAGGAAATTTAACACCTATGCTTCTCATTCGGTACATCCCGTGCTCACCGATATTTTGAAACAAAATGAAGCAAGTTTTAAAATCTTGTAATGGAAACTCTTAAACTCATAAGTATAATACGATAGAACATCTTCCCTGGAGAATGACTGGAATCTGATACTGATGTCAATGCACCTACATAACTAGATTACTCAGAGAAATAGCATATTACAACTTATCATACAGAGGGGACGTTTGTAACAACGTGCATTGCCACTTGTATAATACTATTTTAGTACGAGAACTAATAACACTTTTTGCAATTCAGCCCATGCATCATGTGAATGCACTAGCATGTTATAAAGAACTGCAAGACAACCAACCAAAAAAGTATGCATTCGAAAAATGATGTACGAAGATGTAGGTACTACATGTGTTAATTTAAGTAATATGTTCAGCAAAAAATATAGAAACTTTTTTCTGTCGATACCACAACCACCACGTAAAGCGTTGTTTCTGCAAAAAAGATAAAAGAAATCGGAAATAGCACACAACAGCAACAGCAGGGCACGAATGGCTAAAGGGCTACATAAATACAACATCCGACTCCGACAACCTGCTGCGACAGTAAGTCCTGAGCAAGAGCTATCAGACAAGAGCGAATCAAGAGTCCGAAGGCAGATCGCAAGGACAATGTACAACACAACACTCAACTGAAACAGTAAACATGCATGAAAGAAACGAAGCAGCCTTATGCCTGCGGTCGTTTGACGGATGGACTGTATTGGTATTCAATGGTATCAACTGAAGTCAAATAAAATGTGGATGCCTCAAAAGTCGATTTCACAAATTCTATTAGTTTTGTGCACACAATTATTATGGCAGCATCTGCCTCTTGTAACGCATGCAGCTAAATGTTTGTGTTTGGCATCCGTTTTTTTTGTTTTGTGAATGTTTAATGGTTAATATGTGGTCTGTTGCTGATCTACACGCTAAATGATGAAGCTATGCCAAAACAAACCGTACGTTCAGTCGCATTAAATCATATATATTTAATTAATAAAGTAATCGTCTGAGCCTAAAACTACATACACACAAAGGCAATAACGAGGAGAGAACCCAGTCCGTATGGTCAACCGGTGACTTACTACCATACTATTCCAGGCTTCAATTAAGTCCGTACTTTGTGACACATCTTTCGTCATTAGCAGAGACATGATTTATACAATAATATGTCGGTTATTTATGGCTATACATTTGCCTCGTCTTTGAGATAATTAAAGTACTAATTATACACTGATTTATTAGTGATGTATATAGTCTATATTTCGTCAGAACATTCGTATCTTAGACGGAACAATAGAGAGACAAAGACAGGGAAGAAGCACCTAACATTAGTCTGGCTAGCCCTGGCAAACGCATACGCTTCCATTTCACATAATCTGATCTACACAGGCCTCCGACATTACCATGTGCCCGATCATGTCCAGAAAACATAACCAACTACTTCGACGGCATCAAACTCCGGTTCTCCGTTGGTGACCAACTATCTGATTGGCAGTAGTTGGAGAAAGGGATTGTCACCGGATGCATAGTTTCTGTGGTGCTCTTAGTCATAGGAATGAACCTTCTGATCAATGCTGCACTCAGAGAGACACGCGGACTAAAGACAGAATCAGGAGTATACCTACCATCCACCAGAGGATTTATGGATGACCTCACCCTTTACTACCACACACATACAGGCGTGATGGATGTTGACTGCCCTGTCAGATGTCAATACATGTGCCAGGATGAAATTCAAGCCCGTTACGTCTAGATCTCTGGTTATTAAAGTAGGCAAACTAACATACATGTTCCCACTCCGAGTACAGAATGAGGAGATTCCGTCAATCATGAAGAGTCCAATCAAGTGCATAGGGAAGTGGTTCGACGCTAGCCTTCAAGATGGAGACAATTTCAAGATGCTTGAGAAGCAGGTGAAAGACGGGTTGAAGAAGATCGACATTAGTGCTCATTCTCAGGGACTCCCCAGATGAGCAAACCCGACAAGCAGGAATTGTTACCCGTACAGGCAGTAAGTGGTCAGCGACAGAGACTGTGAATCAGGCAGAGAGCTCACTCAAGCACAAGGACATTGTGGAAATGACCGCTGTTGGACGACAAGGAATTGGTGCAACAATGACACTTCTGTGGAGCCGGACAGACCAGAAAGAGAGACATGCCATGATACAGGCAGAAGTCAGGAGATCAGAAGAGAACACAATACAGGCTACAGTGGTAGAGATGGGAGCATGGACAACGTGGAACACCATAGACACGAGCTGAACTGGGAAGATATCTGGAAGTATGAACCATAGGAATTTGGCGTTTGCTAAAGAAGAGAAAAAAATCAAAGTCTATCACTAAGTATCATAGAAAGGAATACATGTACTGTCTGACTGTCAATAGTAGGGTTAAAAACTAGTACACTAATAAATATTCCTTTCCTAAATCTAACCAACCTAACACAACATCATACAGATTAATAATTATTATATATGTACATAGTACTGCCCATTTCATTAAAAAACCAATAAATTTGTCACTTGTCATCAAACACACGCATAACATTTCCCGAACTATTCAGGCCTAAATCGATAAACTGTTTGTCTTCATTCTTTACATACATTTCTAGGTTTATCTTAGCACATACATCCTTTCAAAATATATATTCCTTTCACGAAAACAGTAGCCATTTGAATCAAACACTAACCATCAATAAGTCCCTCCTATATACGCTGCTATCCCGGTTTTATTCATCAACACTCATGTACACATTCTGTAAATTTCAATTGGAAGCCATACTTGTTGTTTGGTTCCCTGTTCCTATAATGTGGGTATGCAATCCTTGTTGCCCTCTATCCACATATCAAGTTTCATAAACCTAGCTTGGAAACTGTTACAGTTATGGCAGGATCCAGATTTGGGGAAATTTTCACTCTTTCTGTGGCCACAGCAACCACAATTTTTGTCAGAATCAAACTATTTTTAGACTCGCATAATCCCCTTATTGCCCCCTATCCATTTCATAAACCTAAGTTGGAAACTGTTTGAGTTATGTCAGGATCCAGATTGTTTGACGGACGGGCGGACTGACGGACGGACTGACGTACGGCGGGCAAATCTATAGTCCCCTCCGGTCAAAAATCGGTAGGGGACTAACAAGATGTGAGGAGGCCTACGATAGGAAGAACGCAAAGTATACTGAGCTACTCAACCAATGTAAACAGAAAGGCTGGCGTACATGGCTGTTCCCTATTGAAGTAGGCGCTTGTGGTTTCTGTTCGGAACTACTGGCAGGGATAGGCGTAGACTTATCCTGAGACTAAGTCAAACTGCTGAACGAGCGTGTAGCTGGCTGTAGCTCAGACGTGAGGAGAAGAGCTGGAAGCTATTGACCTCCACACCGTAAGAACGGTGGCTCCACCTGCAACTAGATATCTTAGCATAAGGGGTGAAATATCGATGATGTGCAGGCGCCTAACTGAAGAAGAACAGGAAGATTGGCAGACTATAACGATCACCGCAGTCAACAGACCAACCATTGGTCTATATTAGGTGCGTTAGAGTCTGTATTAAACTTATAAACACTGAAACAACACATTTACTTTTAATCCATCTTACATTGATTTTTTATAGCGTCTTTCAGCATGATTTATTGTCTTATCAACATTATGGTCTCCCGTAGTCAGTTTTCAAATAAATAATTGAAAATTACATCAATGAGGAAGTTTCATTTCATCACAATCACCTTCTGAAATGTCTTTGTCTGTAATAATTGGATATTTGTGAATTAATTACACCAGAGATTCGCGGAAATTTCCAACTAATGGCAACGGGAAATGAATGGTAAATTAAATGCAATATAGGCTCATTTCATTGTACTGTAATTTATCTCAATTTCCTTAACAGAAACGTATATGATCAGGTAAATGTAAAACATTTTTTTTGCCGCGGCGATGTATAGTCCGGAGAATTTGACACGAATCTCGAACTTCTATTAGCATAGTTTCATAGCTGATTTATTTTCTGTTTTTATAACCCCGGTTGTGTGTTTTCGTAAGCAGGAAGTATCACGAAGACGCACGAGGTGTAATACCAACACAAACCTGAAGGACCGATATTGCACGTAAATTTATATATTCAACGCAAGAACCTTGTAATATATTCATGCATAAAGGTCAGGATAATGTCTTATTCTATGTGCTATACTCCAGATGGAAATTAATGATCAGGACGTCGGGTACAGGTCCGTCGTGTCTAGGGAAAGTCACGAGACAATTTGCAATAATAGGAAGGAATCGCGCTGAATCGGATGGTATCTGAAGATATCTGGAGAACATCGCCGATGACGAATTCCTCAGTGGGACATAGGCTTAAATAGGACGTTTTTATCAGAACCATTAATACACAGCATTCCGGAAAGTAGCCAAAAAAGCTATGATAGAAGGGAAATAAACTTCACTAGAATAATGTAAATTACTGGATTCAACAATTGATGTTATGCCAAATCAGTTTTTATGAGACAATAATTTCCTATTTGCCACTGAATGTTACAAGGCGATGCTCCTCTATACTCTCCAATGGATATTCTGGTTTTTCTTGTGTCCCTTTTGATGTTTTTACCAAACCGTTATTCTTAAAAATTTTAGGAAATTTTGATAGTTACTTCTAGGTATTGCTCTAGTGATCCGTATGTGCTCTTTTGTCTGACATGTCCTCTACTTCACCGTTCATTATCTAACCATTATTCCATACGAACTGACCCAATAACTTCTAATATATTTCTACGTCTTCCCGTGCCTCTGAAATTTTATATGTCCTAGTTCTCACCAGTGTCTTTCTTTGTCTCATAACACAAAACACATTAAAACTGAAGACAATAAACTTGTTTGTATTGATATTGAAACGTCACGTGATATTATGATTTATTTGTACATTCTATCTGAAACATCGTCATTGTAGCAATTCATAACCAAATAGTCTGTATTAATTAATTTATTTGAACGTAACAAAACTCAAGAGAACCATGTAAATGTGCAAAATATTGAAATATTAGTACATGTACTAATTAACTAAGTACTGAAATGACGAACACTACATTGGTAGATTATGTTGTTTGTACGGCCAATCGATATAACTATTTATAGCAAGGAAGCGGACTAAATCGGGCGCATTTCTGAAAGTAGATGTTAAATTGGTACTTTTACAATTATTTGCAAACAAACAAATGTAATACAAGATACACTGTATGTTATGTTACAAAGAACTCCGTCAAAGAAGTTTTCAACTTGTGTTACAATGTGGTTTTTACTTATTGAATTATATAAAAAAAACTATAAAAAATTATACTATCTACAAATCCGGACTTGGGAATATAACTCAACCACAATTGTTCTATATTTGGCACCAGAAGACTGATTAGTATTTGATAATACGATAGCGTCAAAGCAGACGAATAAGAAGAAAAATACTCCATTGGGAAATTCAGTCAGATAATTATATACTTGCTATTACAGCGAACAGTGGCGGAATAAATTTGATGCAACACTTTCACGTTCAAAAGATAATTAGAGACGCTATAGGCAACAATTTGTATTGTACGTTATTTTGATAGGTTATCAGTACGCTTTATCAGCTTATACGTGTTTCCTTCACGAAAGTAATGTCTTTTGAACGTGATTGTTGAACACTACCTTCCAGATATTTCCAGTTTACTAAATATTCATACTGACTATAAACGTTTGTTTTCAGTGTATGAAGAAGTGAAAGAAAATTAAAATTTGACTTTACAATTTCTTGTTAATCCTTCTTTTTCTATAAATATCAACAACAAACAGGATACATATAAATTTGTACATTTGTAATAACAGTTAAGCCGCCTTATTTTTCCAAAAATATATTATCAAGATTATTTCTATAATTACCATGATTTCCTTCTAAACAAAAAAGCCTTTTGGATAATTTTCCAGTCGGTAATATTTTGCTCCTAGATCCAAACAGAATAATTTAGTCAAGGTGATGACAATATTTGTCGATCAAGTCGTTTGGCGCCAAATCATGATTTGTCGACTATGTGATAAAAATTAATCATGTTCAATTCCCTGAACTTTTACTGAACATTTCCTATGTCTCATTGATTTGTTTTCCACAGGCAATAATATTGTGACTAATGAGTTTTGTTTCGATTGCTTTGCTATATTATAATAAACCAATTAAAACTAGTGATTAGGTGAAAATGATATGCACACATCACGTATAATAATTTACCAAATTAAAAGTATCGTGTTTACGTGAACGAAACAGCATACATATTTTACCCAATTAAGTAGTTAGAAGTCAATGTCCTGGAGGGAGAGCTAGGCTATTGAAAACTAGAATACTAAATCATTAAACAGGAAGTACTAATTAAATCTCCTGAGTACATACTGAGGTTGATGCCTAGTTGGTGGCATACACACGCACCCATACACGTGTTCGATTGTTAGATATAACATTTTTACATCATATATAATTAGGATCGACATACAACTTTAGAAAACACCTGTACAAAGTCAGCAGGACACCATCTGTTTATTGTCATGTATATACTGTTATTGAAACCTGTTCTTACAACAGCGTAGTTTGATTCTAAATTCCTCAGTCAGACTTAGCCGGAATGTCGACAGAATGTAAATTCAAGGATTGTTTCTGGATATTCAAAATTCGTTTGCATTCTGAATGCATTCTATATATTCCGGTACATTTTATGATCATACCTCAAACAAAGATGTGATGTATCCTTCGAGTTTACAGGTGGATAAATCAATGCGCATCTTTGTTGTTTCTGAAACTGAATTATTTTGGGAATACTTTTCGGAACAATATTCTAAAGACCGATCACAGACTTTGTAATATATTTAACAAACTAAAATTACTTACAAGGAAAACTATCTTGACATCCAACCAGCATGTCCGTCAATACTTCAACGACAACATTTTTCAAGCAAGACAATTACTGAAATATTGATCAGGTTTAACGACTTATAAACACAGGGACCAATTTTATGACGGCTTGATTATTACCACGGTTTGCCTAGGATACATTAACTTAGATTTTGTCATACAGATATTCATTCCACAGTTTATTTGTCTATTCGGGGTTAACGCAGTGTCTGAAACTATTCAGTTACATTTGGCGGCCGATGCACCTTACTTTTCCAGGATTATATCCAAACTAGTACACTCTAACCCTTCCATGAGGAATCAGAAATTTATCCACAGGCAACATCATTGTCATTTACAACAAACATTTGTTAATTGTCGAACTATTGAAACATAATGAAAATGTTTCAATCCCAATATCAATTAACGACAGAGAAACATTTTGGCTTCGTTCCCAAAGTGTTCAGGAAAAATGATAACAAATGTACATCTGATTTATTCTCATGGGGACATTATTTTCAACTTGTACTGTACAATGTGCGTCATCTTCAAGATAATTGGTTTCTCTCATTAACACACTTTCACATTCTTTTGGCGAAAAAATATGAAACATGGTATTGATTATTGCAACGCTAGATGTGAAATCATATTTTGATGGAATAGACATGTCTACTCAAATGATTAGTTTTTCCAACTTATATTAATCACTCTAGACAGCTCATTCCTGATGTTATCCATCGTCACGAGGGTAAGAGAGAAAAGAAACCAGCATGTACTGTTCACTTTGCTGTACGCTTTACTGTACCATACCGTCCATACGTACAAAAAACTATGCAGATACAAATACGTTCTTTCTTGATTCCTATGCCTTTACCAGTCTGGCCTTCACAAAGCATTTTTATTTAGTCTTTGGTATGAAGCGACCAGGGTTCGAACCCAAGAACAAGCGAACGCTCAATCACAAGGCTATCGAGGAGGTCTTAAAGGAGGTCTTTAAAAAAAGATGCATCAGTATCCGAACTTATCATAAGTATTATCTATTTAGAATAACTTGTTAGTGAACAGCAAAACGTTGGCAGAATATCACTGTCTGTAGGATATCCGCTTCTATACAATTGTTACAAATATAACCATTTAAAATAACTCCGCCGGTTTCTGAAGTATTGCAGAAAGTTTTCTATGTGATACAATGCTATTTCATCATTGGAAATACAACCACATGTTGCTAGAAGCCTTGTCATGATCTATGGTCATTTATCAAACGGAAATGTCTTCTTTTTATACCAGAATACTTCACCACAAATATTGGAGGTTCATCTTCGAGTAAAGCAACAAAATCGAAACAAGTACAGTAAAACATTAAATAAACTGACGAAAAAAAGTTTCGATTTTGTTTCATAGCGTTTTTTGTTAACTTCACGCACTATGTCCTTGGAGTACTACATGTATTTATAAAGTGAAGGCAAATCCGGTCGAACATCACCCCAAGAGACGCAATATAGCGTAACCGGAAATCTCTCGTTATTGTGATATCCGGTTGTAACAAGAGATATTGATTTAAACGAATAATAAAACTAATGCAGCATCCATATTACGCTTATCTGATACTGATAGGGTATAATAACATTGGTGGTTTTTGCAACGTAGCACGACATATCGCAGCTAGTCGTGTATTAAACAACAACACATCGATGGGTTCAGTGCGCTTCAGAATCACGAGAAGACTGGTTGACTGTTCTACGCACTAACGTCATCACCTGACGACATAACGTCTAGCCATATTCATACGTCGTCTACAACACCACAGGAACAAATTCGATACCGCGAAGGAGACAGCAAGAGACGTGCTCGACAATCACATAAGTAACGTGTATGCAAAAAATAAACATTTCTTAAGAAAAAAACTTGTAAACGAATACATGTAATAAGGAGACACAACTTAAAACAGTACCGACGGTAATTAGCAGATGGTAATTATTTATCAACCTCTGTCATCAATATCGTTTTGACAATCAGGCATAGTAATTCACCGTTTTATCAAGATATATCGTATCTAGCCAGTACATCGAATGAATAATTTATTTGACACTCTGATCTGTATCAGATGCAGAGATGCTGAGATTTATTTTGTCGTTGATTGGAAAAGTAAGCATGCATTCTGGTTTGCAGATGTAATTAAACGTGTTTGACTTCCTGTGAAATTACATCATCAATCAGAACCACAATGTCGTTAGTTCGTTTATTATCCGTGGCCTTGGTTTTTTCTTTTCTGTATGTTTCTCTGTGTGCCGTTCGTCCTCTGCTATTTATGTTGAGTCTTTCCTGTCCGATTACATACATGTATCATCTTTCTGTGATGAAATGTTGAGTTAATATAACATAGTATCGGCCATTTTTACGAACGTTACTGAATTGATTGGAGTAAATGAAGCGCCGTAATATAATGTTCTTCGAAGCCTTAGATCAATCGCAATCAACTACAACATATCTTTATAACGGGCGTACCAGTAGCAATGTGAACAATGACATTAAACCACCGCATAACAATAGCAACAAATAACAAGGGAGTTTATTCATGCGACTTCAACATTTACAAATGATTCGTGAGGAAATTTTACATTTTATTAGGCTTTTTATAATAGGAATAAAACAAGGAAAACTGGTAAAGTCAACTGGAATGACAAAAAGGCAATTCAAAGATTATACTTCTCCAAGACCGACTTAAACGACACACCAGCATTCCAACATTATGAATTGAATAAGTACACGGACAAAGAATGCGTAATGAGTAAGTGTTTGAGTGAACATTTAACCAAAGAACATTGCAGGGTACACAAATGAGGATACTTGGAAAAAGGATTTGAGCGAACTTTTCACCACAGAACATTTAAATGTACAATAATGAGGCATTATACGAGACATTATAAAATGTTGTATGACGTTTACAAACGATATACCATTAAATACGACATATACAGGACAAAGGAACCGATCGTTGTTTACAATGAAACGGTGTTAATGTTCGGCATTGTCCTGTGTCTCACCAATCAATAAGGAATCCAGTTTTATGTAGTTACACTCTGACGTAAATTAACTGATAATGAAGGCTAAAACAATACTCCCGCGTTTTGTACCTAATCATTCGGCGCGAAATCAAGGATTTATTGGCAATAAAGTGACAAGTAGCACCATTGACCGATTAATGATGTTACACGTATCAACATATTTACAACTCGTTCAATAATGTGCAGTCAATAAATTTTGTCTGAAGAGGTAGAGATTTTGTCCAGGAATTAATCTTTGATTTTTTTCCCGAACACAAAATATGTCTTTTTATAACAATGTGTAAGTTGTATTGACGGTTTATTATCGTTTGCAATTGGGCAAAAAGTAGTTTTATCTTTCCCATCTTTTATAGATTTTGCAGTGGTTTTACCTACTTATTTTCTATTGCTTTTTACAGCCATAAGAGTGTCATTCCAAAAAAGCGTGATAAATTCAAGATCTTAAAAAGTATCAATAAATGAAATAAAACGTTCATATAAATGTATAACATCTCTATGAATCATATTTCTTTAGGTACATTTCAAGAAATAAAACAGATACAATATTTTACACACAGTCAAATATGTTCAAATGGTGCTGTTCGCAACGTCTCACTGACATCAAAACTTGTATCGTTGCATCAAAATACTCACCGACTGGCTCGTTGAAGCGTAGATGGTGTTTTATTCATCCTCTACTCGTTAAAGCGTATAATGTTTTACTCATCGACTACTCGTTGAAGAGTGTACGGTAATATTCCAGTTGAAACTGAGGGTTGCTAAAATAAGTTCATTCAGGTAAAGGCGTGACAGAGTAAAAACGCCAATTTGCGGAAAGCTGTCATGGAACAGGAATACAAATAATATATTCCATTGTCATACATGGTCTTGAAGGCCATATTAATGCCATCGTTTTGGTACCCAAATATCTAAAATCCTGTGGTTAAGGGAATTATCATACGTAGAAGACATTTGTTCAGAAAATGGAACTAACAGAATTATCGGTAAATAAAATCAACGTAAATTATGATAAGCTTGTGATGAATTCGAACGTTTTTTAAGGACAGCGAAATAAGTTACAACAATTTTAAAGGTTAATTCTATCATGTTAAGGCTATATCAAATTATTTCAATACAAAGTAACTACATGTAAATAAAACATATGGATTATTTTCCATTTAACTGAAATCCATATCATTTGGATAAATTTATCGATGCTATCAATTGGTCAAGTGTGTGACTTTCATAGTACATAATCATTCGAACAATTATCACAATTGCAAAGATTCACAGCGATTGGATGTCAATCAAATGGCGAAATAAAATTTGTTACCTCCCTCTTGTGTCCCTTAATAGGATAACGTTTGCATGTTTTCTTTTGACAAATATATGTAGCATTTCTTATCTTTATATCATACAAGTAATATAATACAAATGGCCGAATTCCAATCGGAAATCATAAAGGCAAACGTCATAACAACTGTTTGACATTCACAAACAAATTGACATAAACTCTCTTTTCTATTCGCTAGAACAACCAACAGTGCTGTAATATTACATGTATGGTGCGGTGAATCACTTGACAGGCCCATATTTGTCTCAGAGAACACTGTCTCAAAGTACATGTAACAGAAATAATTATGACTATACATCATCTATCGTAACAGGACAGCGTGGGTGACAGCGAAGAATATCAATACCGAAGCTGCATGACGAATGAATACTGAAGTCATTTTAAGCCTTAGTGAGTTACGATTTAAATGTCTCGTAATTGTAAGTTGATATATAAGCATGTACACTTAATTGTATTATGTATGGATCTTATTTATTTACATTTGTACCACAAGATGAATATGGAAATAACAAATGAATAAAATCTTAAACCTACAGCCTGAAATGTGTCCTTTATGCTATAAAAACATTTAACATGGTATTGAGAGGACTAAATATGTCGTGTAGAAAAGATATAAACGACTTACACCACGAATAATGTATTTTCAAAGAGAAACACATGAAACTGTACATTAATTTTGTAATACTTTTTTCTTTGTTGTTTTTACATTTTTGTACAATGGAACACAAATGGAAATACAATGTAACAAGTACTTAAGTCATGCTAGTTATAAACTAAATGCCTCAATCGTAGTAAATCATAAGGACTATAATTGTAATGATTTATGCTCTCACTTAGTTAGGCTTATAGAATAGTTTAGTGCACAATGTCGAAACACGAAATACGTATTGTCGATATCAATACCATAGGGAACAACTCAAAATAAATGTTTCTAACGACAGATGTTCCTAAATGGAAAGAGGACGTTCCTGCCAAAAGAACTTGCTTCATTAGCGGTGGGTATAACAATATAAGAAGTTTTAAACAACGAACATCGATGTTCATGTACATGTAATACCGGTAGATGGAATTAAGTTGAATGTAATTGCGGTATTTGATAATTACAGGGTTTAGTCAGACGATAACAAGTTTACTTCTTCACCCTTGTTACCCTGATAAAACAACATGATTGGATATACCCAACATGATTGAAAAATGGCGGATGTATGTTTACATTTTCATCGCATTTTCGACCAATTCTTCAAAATCCACGGGTTAAACCACCTTCTGATGCTGTATGAAGATAAACTTGTACATTCCTTCCATGAAACTAAAACTATTTATCCGTATTTTTGTGAATGTGATACACAATACGTTAAAAAGTTAGAAAAATCTGTGTTGGATTTATTTGACAGTCTATAAAACATATATATTGTTGTTTATTTTGGGTTAAGATCTTTTGTTTATATATCACATTCATTTCACTATCAGACTTAGTTTAGAGTAAGTTATTTACATTTGCCGTTTCTACGTGATAACTATTTAAAGTAACCCATGTGTGAAAAATGGATAAAAACCAACATGATTGAGGATAAAGATCAACATGATTTATCTTTTAAAGTGGATACTGACCAACATTGAATTTTCATTGATGCACTGCAGTGCGAATTTAATATATAGCTTCACTATTGGAAGAATAATGGGATGACCCCAACATGTACGTAGGAGTAGATAACTCTATGAATTATTTATCGGAAAATATGTCCCTTTTTTCAACTTCGTGCAAATTTGTAAGTTTACGTTCAAGGTATTAACCTATAATATCTAAGTGCATGTTCATATTGCTGTGATACATTGCATACTGGTCCCCATAATTCACTGTTCCTATTCCCGGTGAATGTTGCACATTTAGATACATGTGTTAAATTTACCTGTCTTGACTTATTATGAATTTTACTAACATATAGCAGAAAAAGGTATTTAACTAGAAATATGTCCACAGGACACGGATGCCCCCGCTAAAAGCTGTCATCAGACACCTAAGTATAAAGCTATGCAAATGGAATAACTTGAAACAAGTTTGTAATTGCTTAAATGTAACATTTAACAGCAGACAAGAGCTGGGTCTGTAATGCACCTATCAATGTTTTCCCCAAGGGGGGGGGGGAGCGGCGGGCATACACGGGACTTTTGACAGAAGGCTGTTCCCGATAGGTGGGAATTTGACAGACAGAATGGTGCCGAGTCCAGGGAAATTTTGACACTGGCCGAAATTTTGATCCCGGGGGGTATGTAAAGCATCTCCCAGTGAGGGGATTTTGACAAATTGCCCTTGCTCTAGGGCGGGAATTTAGACTTTGAAACAGTAAAAATGTCAAATTCCCCTGGGTCAGCCCGCCGCCCCCCTCCTGGGGGAAAACATTGATAGGTGCATAAGTGTGACCTTTACATTTGAGTCAGTTTGTAAATGCGAATGTAACCAAGTAATTTTAAAATCCAGAACGAAATAACAAAAAAACAAAGCAGACCAGAAGCGTATACTTGTGCATTTTAACTTTAAATCTCTAAGTATGACCTTGACCTTTGCGTAAGGGACCTGGGTTTTGCGCATGTCACCTCGTCTTGGTGATGTGAACATTTGTGGCAAGTAATATTAATATAAAATAAGAAATGACATAGTTACAGAGCTGACATGAATCACATGCCTATTTGAGCCTTTTTACCGTCGATCTCTAAGTGTGACCTTTACCTTTAAGCAAGGGACCTAGGTCTTGCGCATAACACGCCGTTTCGATGTGGTGAACATTTGTACCAAGTGTTATAAATATCCAATAAGAAATGACATAGTTACAGAGCGGACATGAATCACATGCCTATTTGAGAATTTTAACTTTTGATCTCTAAGTGTGACCTTGCCCTTTAAGTAAGGGACCTGGGTCTTGCACATGGCACATCACCTTGATGTGGTGAACATTTGTACCAAATATTATAAATATCCAATAGGAGATGACAAAATTACAGAGCGGACACGAATCACATGCCTATTTGAGCCTTTTAACCTTTGACCTCTAAGTGTGACCTTGACCTTTAAGCTAGGGACCTGGGTTTTGTGCATGGCACATCGTCTTGATGTGGTGAACATTTGTACCCGTTTTTGGTAGGCGTAAGCCTCTCTATACTACCATTGCCCATTTCTTAATGAAACCTGGACCGCCTTTAGGCTGCTATGTGAATCCGCATTCAGGTAGTTCCAGAAACTGTCAACATTCCCAATACTGCAACATATGTTTCTTAAATTTTTTAAACTTATTTAATCCAATCAGCAACAATTGTTTATTCTACGATCAACAATTATTGTGAAACTGTTCGTTGAATCGATATTTTTGCAGATAATCACTCAGCCGGGGAGAATATGAAAATGACGTGTTCATCAAATTGCCCGCCGTATAGCTATTTTTAGAAACTTCAGACCAGGGCCACGTGATGGTTTTATCAATGAATCGTATATCGTCATGTTATGCAATCTATTTGTGTGGCTATACTAGCCGCTTTCTAGAGATGTCTCACGCTGTGATGGAAGTGATTACAAGACGGTACTGTAGAATCTGATAAATAGGCGCGTAGTATTATTTTAAAGCCACTTTTGATATACGCATTCAATACACGTATGACATATACATCAATATGCCCCTTTTTACAATTATATAGATACCCGACATGCCTATATAGTCACATATGCCTATTTAGACATTCAAGACAAGATCGGCAGTAAGAAAACGAACATTAAACGTGTAAAGTCGTTTAAGCTTTAGTAGCAGCAACCAGATCGCCTCCCATCAGCACTCTTAGTGCTTTGATTATTAAATGTCCTAAAAGCATGTGCTATAGACTAGGTGTGAAATCCCTTACATCGGGTATGCTCATAAACCTGCTACCACAATTCATGAGCACACTTCTTTAATGTACAATTATTTGTACCTTGAGAATCCCATTGGCAAGATTTCAATTGGTAATGTTGGCTTTTATCCACAATCATGTTGGCCAGTATCCTAATAAATTTAACAATCACGTCGGTCAGTATCCAAAAAATACTATACATGTTTGAATTATTGTTGGTGAGCGTTAATTTATCTAAGATTTTAAAAAATTGAAACGTCCAAATCATAGTTTATACAACTGCCAATACTTCCCAAATGATAGTCATTACATAAAGTCAAATAAATGAGTTTTACAACGTTTTTAAGTACAAAACTCATTCTCAAATGCAAAATCCACACATTCTTTAAGGCTTTACATAGTGAAAAATATTACCTATGTGCAAATTGTTTAGTGCAAATAGTACATTTTCTTCATATGTTGATTATGTAATATTGAAATAAACAATCTGGATAGTTTATATGGAAAATATTGCAAAAACAATGCACTTATTACATTGTTCATGTCGGCCATTTTTCAATCATGTTGGGAATATCCAATCATGTTGTTTTATCAGGGTAACAAGGGTGTTCTTAGTATTACATTTGGGATAATGAATATACCATAAGCTTGAGTAACATAAGATAATTAGCTCTAATTACACTTTGAAGTATACCCTCTAGACAAATGTATAAGACTGGTTGTTAGGCAGATTTATCCTAACAAAAGTTGTTACCAAACTCACTATTGTCATGAAATTAAGTGACGATAACATGCGATGTGTTAGTTAGATGCCAACTTTCTTCTGATACAAATCGCCAGTAACTGACACATCGTCACTTTCAGTAATGACAGTATTGACAAAACAACTACAACATACTTAGCAATGTGACAAGTTTCGAGATGTTAGATAGTAAACAGTAAAGCTACGAAGTTAATCGTAAGTCTTTAACCATTTATCAAACATGTTGGTTTCAAGGATGCTGAATTCAACATACACAAACAATATGGTGTAGGCTGTTAATGATGATAGAGGTTGTTTTATAATTTGAGTTATACGTTGCACCTTCAAGGCTACTGATACCAAAATATAGATGCAACACTTCCACACGAACTAAATTTGTAATGTTGACGTACCATTGCACGCCAATCCCGTGTGTTTATTGAGGTAACTCCCATTTAAAATAACACCTTTATAATATAAAAAAGAGTGCGAATTAGTTGATGTTACGGGTCATTATAAATGATACTATCTGCCAGCACAGTTTAGGGCATTTGGACATTGTTTATTTTATTAACTCTATTATGTTGTTAAAGAACCGGAATCTGCTGGGTCCTACTTTATAACATAAAATAATTATGTTAACAATTTTTACAATATAAATGAACCACCTTGCATCGATTATGTGTAGGACATAGTACTGGTGTATTTACAAGTAGTATAGTTAGTTACAGTAGTGTGACATAAATGAACTACATTGAAATGGGAATACAAACATAATACACTGAATGTGTCTGAACATATATTTTTGACTCGAACAGAAGCATAAAAACACTATTTTTCTTATTTAATACTTCACTACCCATACTGCCAATAAAGGTAACGCGCAAATACTTACATGACTCCTCGGAGTATTCGTACAACTAAGTAAATTATCTTCGGCAAGAAACACGAAAAGCCATAAACAAGTTATACGCGTAAATGTCACATACTCGATCGACGAGGATGTGAAATAAGAAGAACGGGAGTGGCAAAGATGAATGGGCGTAAGTTTATCTCTATTTCACAATAAATTGAATTTTATAACGTCATGTCCAGGAAGAAACACACACAAAGTGATTTGTTAGAAAAGAGAGCACTTGGTAAGGATCAATAAGAGACAAGCCTTTTGCTGTCTTAAAATGAATAGAATTTAACAAAACGAGACGCTTTCATCGTCCTGAAGAAGCACACGCATATTTGATTCGAACGAACATTGAAGTAATGTGGTTAATATCAACTTTATAAGCGATGAATTAAATGGGTTCAAAATGACATAATTCCCTAAATCACAAGGCAAGTCATTCCAGCATAACTATCATACAACGAGAAGGTGCAAGGCAAAAGCATTGTGTAAATGGAAAAGCAATGAAAAATGTTTGGTCGACTATTCACCAACGATCATTTTAGGGGTCATGATGATAAGTAGACAAACTATTCAATCATGTCATTTCGTTTTGACGTATATGAACAAGGAAGCAGAAAAACAATCCCGTGATCTGAAATGAATTCCATGACCATTTCATTTATTGTGGATAAGCTGTCAAGTAGCGCCACAGAACGAGTAATGATACTGTTACAAAAATGTAACATGTTGACAACTCTTTTAATATCAAACGCGTGCCAAGTAAATTTATATTAAGTGTGCTTGTTTTACTGAAGAATGTCTTGGGGACTGGCAAAGGTTTTGGACAGTTTTGATAAAGACAAATGTCTGATTTACTTCTAAATCATTTTCAGTGGTTAAACATCTTTTTAAGAATTCTAGAGATATATTACTCGAAAACGGAAAAAAAGATATTTTGCAATTCGCATACTCTTTTATAAGACAGAGTATTGCTTACTTTGTATCGTAATTTAATAATGATATTAGTATCTATAGTGTGACCCGCTTGACTGATTATACCCATCGTGCACAGACTTACTTGACAGACCAAGATTTGCCTCGGAGAAAATGTGGCTACAGTACATGATACAAACTAAACAAAATTAACTAATTTGAAAGCGACATACATTTCTAATTGTCAATTACTGCTTCTATGTATATAATGTCGGCACATAATTTCGTCATTGAATTCACCTTTTAGAGTGAATGTGAGTGACTATCGTCACCAGGCACCGGAGATAATAATTATTAGAACCGTGGTTCATATATGGTGTGGTCATGTAATGATACAATTTAAAGCCTAAAAGTCATTCGTTGCCATTTGTCGAGGACGACCTGGCGCACAAGAGTTCATATAGAATATGCACTTGTGCTCAAAACGTGCCAAATAAAAAAAGTCGAATATATGTTGTTTCAACTTTTCCATAATCAAATGTTGGTAAATTTAGACAATAAACGAGGTTAATGCAATTTTTGCCGTGCAATAGATGCTATAAGGTTCAACGTAATTGTGGGCTTCGATAATTGCTGGGGTTTCTCAGACGATAATTATGAGTATATTCTCTCAGCATTAAATTTGACATAACAATTATACGGCTTAAATAGCAAACTATTTGATCTCGGTACACAGTTTAGTGTTCCCTTCAGACAAAAAAACCGCCCGTATCAGACAGGTTGCCAGAAAATATCATCGGCAGCAATAGTCAATACAGCATGAACTATTGTCATGAAATAAGTAGACCATCGAAACTGGAGTGTTTGTTAGGTGTTGGCTTTCTTCATAAATAAACTACTAACGTTATACCTCGTACTCGTACATTTCGCCTTACTCGGTAATGATGCGGGATAAGCCAGTATAGACAAACACATTCAATTAGTACTAAGTATCAAGTGCGATGACCATTAGCAGGCGCGTAGCTACCTGTACACAGAATACGCAGCTGCGTACACATGCTTCTCAAAAAGTTAAATGATAAATGACCGAAAAATGCAATAAAAACTGATGCCTAAGCCCTAAAAGGGGTAAGCCTTTATTATTTTCATCATTTCTTAGAAACACTAGATTAAAAGCTTTATAGAAACAAAAAAAATGTTTTATCAGTAAAAATAATGTTAAAGATGATGCAAAAAACACGAAAGAACGCACATGTGACGTTCTAGCGACCAAAACTTTTTCGGGGGAGCATGCCCCCATACCCCAATACCACCATAGCCTACTTGCGTACACATTCAAATACCTCTAGCCCCTGATTAGAGAGAGTACATAAATCATATCACGTTGAGCGAAAATAGAACATGCTACTTTCAGAGAGACTGGATATACACCAACAACATTCTTGTGGCTAACATGATTAAATATACTTTCAATACACGAATGCAATCATTCTACACGAAATCATTTTGACACGGCGACGCACTACTGCACTTCCGTCGTTCTAGTGTGTTTATTTAATGATATAACTGTCATTTAGAGATAAAAACGTTAACGTGTCTGGAAAGTTCTGGCTAAACAGTTCGATAATGCAACACGTATTGTCATGAAAGATACTGCGGCTATGTGTGATGCATCCCATTGGTATTCAAAGAAAAACCATCTTCCGAACAACGAGGGTAATACTCAAATTGTATGCATGAATGTCACTTACTCGATCGACTTATTGAAATGAGAACAATAGAAGTGGTAAAGACTAATGGGAGAAAGTTTACTTCTATTGTACAAAACAAAAGACATTTACAACACAAGGGCGACGTCATACCGGGTAGAAGCACATCTCGACATATTGAAACTCACAAAGAGTGACGATAATAAAATTAAGTTAAAAATAACGAAACTCTTCCAAAATCATGTTCATTTTATATATTCTAGTCAACGATCCATAGGAACATTTTGTTACACACAGAACACAAATTGTAAAACTTAGATCCATGAGCGTAAAGTGACAGAAATATAACGTGAAACACGTACTCAGTTCTTGCGATTGCCCATGTGATGTATCAGAATACCGCAGTACATACAACGCAACTATAAAATGGCGCGCCATGTTAATATCGGAGTCACGTACAAACCACCGAATGAGTGAAGTATGTCTAAACTTGTATATTTCCAAGGAATTATGACAAACCTAGTGTTTTTGTATTAGAAAAGACGCAAATGGTTTTACTATCCATTCTAGTTTTGTTTGCACCCATAGACAGTTATTACCTGCGAGCTTGAGCGAGAAGGTATATTGGCTAGCCTTAAGTAAAAAGTCCATGGTGGGGCACGTGACCTGTTCTCGATGGTTTACGATTTCAAAGAAAAAATCCAAAAAAAGATGCATTTTGTAAGAATGTCGTGAACCAGATTAATCAAACCGGTCGTTACAAGATTTCAATTTTTTCTTGAACGAAAATAGGTTATCTTACGCAAAAAGATGGCTGACGTATGTCGGCCCGGGCAAGTCGAAATTCTTAGAAAGGACTACAAAATTATCCTTAAAACCCGTCCCTACGATAAAAATATACACGCAACTCGATTTAAAAGAGTATAAAACACGAGTTTAGATCGTTTTATCGTTGGATAAATTCTTCGCTAACGTTTCATACTCAACACTTTCGTACGACTTCCCAACGTTCGTCCTGAATATTCTTTTCGTACTCAACACAATTCGTACCTATTACTTCGCTCCGTAAATTATTTTTCGGATTTTTTTAGGATCAGCGGCTAAAATAAGTGCTGGGTGTTTCCCTTGATAAAATTAACAACATATACAGTTTCTTTAGGTCTTCAGAGACATATAAGGAGAATTACCATTCAGTGTTAATGTCTATTCAGAGGCTTAAAATTCTAAATGTCTATTGTCATGGAATTATCGGAATTAAATTGGTTTATGATCTTTGATATTGTTGAACACTGAAAGCATGACTGTCTTATGATAATACATTTAATGGACTGATACGAGGTTTTATTTATAAGAATATAAATATTATATGGAACAAGGGAGTCATAATACGCAAGTATGTGTCTTGAAAATTGGTTTGTTATACATGAACTTATTTAACAATTTGTTGATAAATTTCGTATGTCAAATTATCGTGCATATAGTTTTCCCAATTTGAAAGCTACCTGCCTATCGCGCTTATTTTGTTCACAATTTTGAGATTTTCATGCTTAATTTTATACACATCAGGTCGAGGATCCTGTCAATTCTCTGTAAAATGAAATCGGTACATGATTTGCTCGCAGGAACTATTTGACTTGTAAACAGTATGCATACTAATTTTCAGTGCTGTCGGGTAATTCTGCGTACCTAAGAGGCATTCGTCTTCCATATTTGAGACTATTCTATTCGTAGAATGAATTGTGGTGCTTTTTGAATAGAAACAACATTTATTTGCAAATATAAACAATGCATAAGGTCATACGTATGCTTAACTGGTCAAATGTCGTCATAAAACAAAATGGCTGCTGATTTAGATGACGTAATTTTTGTCGGCTAATTCTGCGTATGCGGAATTGTGATTTGTATTTATCTGTTTAAAATATTTGACTGACGACATATTTAACACAGTAAGGAAAGAATAAATCATCAAGATAATATTGACAAAAAAGAAAGTTCGTCATCCATCAGAAAAGTGCATTTATTCTAGTTATGTGTCACGTGATATGTCTAACTTCTAAAAATCGCCGTTGGTACGCCTTTTTGTCAAATGTCATAGAAATACTAATCCGATGCCGTTTTTGTGATCGTAAGACTTTTCATTGGGAACCATCCTGCATAAAAATTCTCGAGGTCCAAAGAACAAAATCCCTGGAATATGCAAATTAGGGTGCGCAGAATTACATGATGCGCAGAATTAGCCGAAACGACTGTATATAGTTTAGATGATAAATGGTTGCACATATAGTGCAATTCCAACCTATACCTGACGGCGTCATTGTCGAGCAATGAGAAGTATAAAACGTTTCGACAACTCGGTCATGCAAAAAGTTAATCAATTCTGCTTGATGCCAATAGCAAATGAAAGAGCATACTGTGCTGTGTGGCAACATCTTATAATTTCTTAAAATATTTACGACTAGTATAGCTAATTTAATGACATATAGGAAAGGGCAATCGTGCACCTCCAATACCTTATGAATTAGTATCTGTCAGACGGGTGTACCAAACGGTAATGAAATGATGGACAGTGTAAAGTGGATATCATTGGTTCGAAGTCTCCTCATTGTAGGAGCACGCAACTAAAGAATATTTAATCTATCTTCCATTTAGACTTCCTCACCTTGTATCTCATTTTACTCTACAAGAACACTTAAACACACACATTCACAGAAAGTAAAAAAGAAACTTTTTAAATAACATTGTGGTTATCTCAATCTAGTATACTATTTATTTTTTAACATCTAATCTTGTGTCACATTTTGGGCAACCCTGTTAATCATACATTTAATGAAATTACTAAAGTAAATCACTCCTAACAACATTTTTGATATAAATTTGTCACATTCTGATTGTGTGTATTATATGTGTACAATGTCATTTACATATGCTAATATAGAAATAAAAGGGGTAACCAAAAAGGGTCCTCAAACACAAACTTCACAAGATAATGTCTTCCCAAACATAACAGTGAGAGAGCAGCAGTAGACGAGAAGAAAGTTGTACAAAGTTCGGAAATTAGACACAACAACGTTAGCATACAATGGTCATTTTTATATGTCCAGTTTAAACAATTTTCTTTCCATCATACATTTTACAACATGTAAATATCAATAACAAAGACGAAAGGATTGGAAAACAACTATTGAAATCCCGCTTCTTTAACTAGTGATATAAATTCTACTTGGTAAGTGATTTCATCAATATTATCGAACATTTTAGTATAGTCAAATATAACATGCCGTTGAGAAGATACATTAGGGAGGGATATATTAAACAAATTGTTTGAACAACTATCAGACAACTAAGATCGTTAGAGCCTGTCACAAAATGATCCATCGATTTGTGTAAATGTCTATCAGATATCCAATACCATCCAATTGTTACCACTGCAACAATTCTAAAACCACTTTCCGGTTCCTAACGGGTTGTAGAATGTTATTTGATATAAAACAGTGCTATTTCAGCATTGAAATCATAACCACCTGTTGCTAGAAGCTTTGTAATGAGCTAATGGCATTTCTCAAACGGAAATTTCTTCTAGTATTTCTCAGGAAGCTTCACAACAGGCATGGGAGAGAGTTTTATATTATCATAATTATTCGTAAAGTACAGTATGTCATCGAACTGTTTGGTCAGTGAAACTTATAAATGCATACACGACAACTGAATCTCTGATAACACTTGATACACTTGAAACATGAAAGTAGAGATAATTTGTGAAATTACGAAAAGGAGGATGCATTTGTATGTTCCTGATCAAGTTGAACAAAACCAATTCCAAAGGGAAATATCAGAATATAAATCATCATTGGAAAATAATTATTAAACTTTTTAGCTTAAAAATCTTAACTTTTTAAACCATGAGGCAACATAAGAAACGTAATTGTAAAACAACACCTACATTATTTTTTTGAAATAATCTAAGATCCGCACACTTTTATAAATATATGATTCTTCTTTTTGATAAGAATATACAAAATAATTAGATATTCCATTAAATCGGAATTTTAATAGACGAACATAAGTGTGTAAATATACAGAAACTCGTTTGCAGGGTTATTTCATTTAAAGTGTCTCTTAAGAATTTTTGGAACTTTGTGACAGATGAAACTAGGATTTGCAGTTTCTTTTCCCGTTCAGTTTGTATCGGGCGTCATGCTGTGAGCTTGTGGTCAGTGTTATTTCTGGTTTCTATGCTCTGTTGCGTCCTGTCCGAGTATCTATTATATGTATTAATGAAATAAAACTCTTATATAAATTCGAAGTAAGAAGAATTTTATTTGGTAAATCAATAATAAACACGAATATAGACCACGAATTATAAACTTCAGTTGGGGAGTTTTCATACTATTTTGCAACTGTCAAACAGTCATATTGTATTAGCAGTCACAATCTGGCCACCAAAGACAATAGCGTTATTCAGCTCGAACAAAATAAAAACTGAACTGAACCGAGTTGATTATCGACATCATCTAACATGTTACAGCACATTCATGATGTTCTTTTTCCCCTTGACGTCGAAAGTGTCAATAACAAGGCTGAATATGGAAATGTAAAATGCACAGATGTGCAAAAATACATGTTAGTGTTTTTATAACGGCGTGTATTTGGTGAATATATTATGGAGTTACGTTGTATCTCAAGAGACTTTATAATGCATATTTATATTCTGGGTTTAATGTGCCTTATTCTGTATCGTAAAAATAATGCAAAACCGGGGGATTTAAACTCTGTAATAACCTTAGTAAAATAAATATGTAAAAGTGCTATTACTTACAACAACACGTCAGTCGTAAGTGAATTGGGGAATTACAAAATATATCAGAGTTCAGTTTTATCAACGCACTTACGGTAATAGTTAAGTTATGGACGAATAAAAGTTGTTGATAATGCAATAACAAGTTGTCACAAGTGAACGACTACGCAATATTACTAATGTTTCAGTAAAGGATTTCTGCAAACCATATCTGCCCCCAGTGAGTAATTCATTTTGTTAAAAGAATTATTAAAATTTGTGCGTAACTTTAAGGTTTGCTTAAGTGCTCTTATAAAACAGTAGCCGGGACCTCAAAGGCTGCACTTTTCTATTTCAGTTCGTTTGTAAGTGAACTAATGTATCGATAGTCTCAACTATTATGATATACGGATGCAACACAACTGCTTGAATTAATTGAGCGAGTGAACTCTTTTGAAGACACCGGTTACAATATTATGACAGTAACCACCATACAATATTTTTAAATATGAAGGAACAAGGACACAACAAATTATGGCAATTAAAAAGCAAGGACAACTAATTGAACGAAAATTTACCCATATATTATTTAAGGATACAGCAAGAGGATTTCTTACGGGTCAAATAACATATACATACACTTAAATACAGGAAATAAGAACAACCATGTTAATGATGTTTTCGGACATAGCCCTGCAGCTAACTAATCAATAAACAATCTGGTTTCCTGTCGTTTTATTCTGACATTCATAAACTGATAATGGAAGCAAGAAACTACGACGAGAAAGCAACGGCACTAAAGTGACAAATAGCACCATCGAACATGATGGTATTGTAAATATTTTGACACCTCTTTCAACATCTACATTTGTTTAACGGGTGGATGTAATGAGAAAGTATTGGGACATATTTGATGCAAGCACATTTCTAGTTCATTTCTTGAGCTTTTGCAGTGATTACATATCTTGTATGTAGCGTTCTACTACCAAAAACATCGGAGACGAGAAGGTTATTTGCATTTATCATTTTCTTTTATCAAGCAAATATCTGCTTTATAACACAAATGGCCCGATTACAATCGGAAGTCATAATTACATGTCATAACAATTCGTTTATATGACGTACTTATTGGCATACACATTAATGTTACTACCGACTTCTATAACACACATAACGTTATATCATAGTGCACAGACTCACTAGACAGGTCCATATTTGTCTCAAAGAAAATAAGACAACAATATTTATAACTAAGCCACATTAACCTACATTAGAAGTATCATGAGGGGTAATGACTTTCCAGCTTCAATTTCTAAATGATGTAAAGACATACAGTACAGACTTGGTTTCTACAAAATTTATATAGAAATACTATAGCTGTTCATTATCTATCAACGATGAACACGAATTACACACTTAACGGCACTTCTAACGCTACCTTAGATATTGTATGTCTGTTATTATTTCTTCAAAACTACCAAATGAATTGTCATGGGGTTAGGTACACATAGCAATAATATATGACACACGTTCTGATGCAGTTTTATAAACATTGGATACATGTAACAGACTTTTGCAAGACGACAACGTCTGAATTGAAGCCATCCCAATATCAAAAGTCAAACTATCTGCACATAATACTCGTCTCTCAGATTGCTTTGTTCTTGCAGATTATTCAGATTTACAAAATAAACCAACATAGCTGTAAATAAAACGAGGACATTTTCCCTACAAAATCCTGAGTAAATCGTTACCACAGTGTGTACCTATGAAAGGATGATCTCTTACGCAAGCGTTTATACTATATGTGACTTGTGTAGCAATATTAAAATACACTGAACTCAATTTTTGTAGATTTATCATGAACGGTTTTGGAGATGTCCGCAATATTAAAAATATAGCATTAGAAGTGCCTTTTTAGAAGTATATAAAGAAACTGCATTGATGAATGGATAGTATACTTGCATAAACTTCTGTGAGTGACGATTATATATTCCATGAAACTAGCCCCCTGTGCCATTCTATTGTCTTCTTTAAAGTTAAAAAAATAAGGAAAGATTACCAAACTATTGTTTGTGACTGTGTGCGAAACTGTGTTCACTTTAGTGGTTGTACTTGCACTTTTGCAACTCCAGCGTAAGACTGCTTGGTTTATTTCAGAATAGGATGTACAATGTTTCTTTTGAGTGTTGCTTTGTGCGATGTTTTTGTGATGTGTGCTCCTACATTTGATTCGTTCTGTCTTTTCCGGTTATCTTTGTATGATAGAGATCACAGGCTAAGGTATCGTGATTTTGTAGATCTTCAGTTTTGTATTATTCATTTTTATGTTTGTAGTAGTGACGTGCACAGTACATGTTAATACTGATTTTTATGGTTTTGTGTTCTGCTGTTTCTGCTGAGTGTCGTCTTCCATATTCGATCTAGATGATAATACGTTTTATACACCACGAACAGTAATACCTAAGAGCAATACTTAACATCCTCGTTGATGCCATGTTTACAGTACAATTAACTCTTAAACGACAACCATTCAGCATATAAATCTAATAAATACGTCTATCACCCTTAATCTAACAAATGACTTAATTAGCAGTTACGTACAAAATATATAGCCAACATAAATATAAAAAGTTCAAACAAATACCAACTTAACAACGAGGTTAATGATGTTATGTCGTGCAATATCTGCTTTCAGGTTCAATGTAATTGTGCGCTTCAATAATTGCATGGTTTTGTCAGACGAAAAAAGGAGTACTCGTTTAGCATTACATCTGACATAAGATTTCATTGTAATTTTCCTTTGAAAAATGGACAATTCTTTCCAATTTCACAATTAAGTGTACTTTCCAGGCAATTCCAGGTTGACAGTCAGACAACTTTGTACGGTACATTGTTACCACATGAACTATTTCAAGAAATAAAGGTGACAACAACATGCAAAGTGATAGTTAGTTGTCTACCGTCTGGTGTGATTTACACACTTTATTTCAGTAACGACGAGGGATGCGTCAGTTAATACTAATCAACGTACCAAATGTCAGGTATTATGTCGCATGACTTTAAACATTAACGTATGCATTGGCTTCGTTGAGTCGAATCTACAGGTCAGCATCGATGTCGAGTAGGTTGTAAATTCGAATTATGGTTGGGGCATAATAACTAAATGAATACAAATATCTTCAAACTATTAGCATGCTTACATTAACCTATTGCTAGCGATACACTATTTAAAATTTGGTCAACCATTGAATTCTAACAAAGTCAACTCTCATTTAGATCCTTGAACGTGCTCTTGATTAATATAGAATTGAGCGGATAGACACATTCATACAAACAAAATGAACAGTTTGTCTACAATTTCTATTTCTAAGTACCTGTCAGGTATCAAAGACTAATGAAATGATGGACAGTGTAGAGGCGATATCAGTGATATGACACGATCTTAATCTACGATCACGCAATAAATAAATAAGTAATAAAAAGTCTCTATACTTCTATATCTATGACAAAAAATAAAAGCAGATAATACAGAAACATTGAAACAATAGGCAATAAGCGCGAAAAATAGTGTGGGAAGCATAGGTGGCTGCATGGATTTACTTTTTTACAATTCCAATAACAAGCATCGTATGCACACATGCTTATTTCTTAAAATGTAAAAAACAATGATACGGCTAACTATGGTTGAAAGTATACGAATGGTAATAATCTGAAACATATTGGATCTATATGAAGTCAACGGAACATAAACTGTCAAGTAATGTAACAAATGTACATACGGAACGAGCAGCAGTAGTAGTATCGTTATTAAGGCGAGTATTTATATTAATGATGTACGCAAATAGAAGTTTGGACGATTTTTAAAACGCTCGATACCTTATAGAGACACGTAATTGCGAATTCAAGAACGCTTTTGTCAATGTTCTTCAAATGTTATGTCTTTATAGATGTTGGCATGCAGATGGTCCCAAACGATTTTGTGAAATTTGTGATCAGTTGGTCAAAGGAAAATATTACTCTGACGGTGAAAATCAAATCGTAAACTATGAATAACAAGACTGCGTTCAATAAACGCTTATGCCCCCATGGAAGACTTGCCCTTAAAAAGCTAAGTCAATCAGGGGCCATAATTCTGTAATAATGTTGGATAGTGTTACATGGCTTTGATAATGTAAGGGGCTTACAAGTATGCCAAGTTTTAAGGCAACGCCATGATGGACATTATGTAAAACGAAACTGTCAATTTGATTTAACCAAGAATGAGACGCTTAATAAGTCTAAGTCCAAAATTAGGTCAATGTGACGGTCAAAATGAGGTTAGGTGATATAGGTGTGTAGAGAATGTTCAAATACAACAACCATGCAAGTATGAAAGCTTTGTAGCAAGCAATATTAATGCTAGAAGAAACAATCAATTTGGGTTAACCAATAATTTAGCCCTCCAATAAGTCTAAGTCCAAATCAGGTCAAGGTGAAGATCGAAATGGTGTTAAATGATACAGGTGTGTGGAGAGTGTTCATATACAACATCCATGCAAGTATGGACGCTTTGTAGCAAGCCATAAAAATACTAGAAGATACGGTCAATTTGGGTTAACCAGGAATTTGACCCTTCAATAAGTCTAAGTCCAAAATTAGGTCAAGGTGAAGGTCAAAATGGGGTCAGGTGATACAGGCGTGTAGAGAGTGTTCATATACAACATCCATGATAGTATGAAAGCTTTGTAGCAATCCATATTAATGCTAGAAGAAACGGTCAATTTGGGTTAACCAATAAGTTGGCCCTTCAATAAGTCTAAGTCCTAAATTAGGTCAAAGTGAAGGTCAAAATGAGGTCAGGTGATACAGGCATGTGGAGAGTGTTCATATACAACATCCATGCAAGTATGGAAGCTTTGTAACAAGCCAAATTAATGCTAGAAGAAACTGTCAATTTGGGTTAACCAGGACGGACGAACGGACGGATAAACGGACGGACAGGTGCATCACTATATGCCTCCCCATCTATCGATAGGGGGGCATAAAAAGATGATCAAATTTAAGAAGAAACCAACGTTTTCCTTAGTGTGAAACTTAATTTGTCTCTGGTTGCTGACTCTTACATTAAAATAATTCTGGTTCAACCCCCACGAGTGTAGTCGTCGCAGGAAGCAATGTTCTCCAGTAGCAATGTCAGTGTGATAGAAATAACACCGACATACCGACAATGCGTAGTCACATAATAGTTTGCAATCATGGCAAACGTATGTTGGCATTATTATCTTTGTCCACGCAATCCCTTGACGGAAATATTTTTGAATGACATAAACAGAAATCGAAGTATCGGTTATAAAAGTTAGAAGGAGATTTAATGTTTTATCAGAATAATGACAATGACATCAAAGACACAATTGATTGGTTTTTAGTCGTATTTGAATAATTGCCACGTGATTGTTCGACATTTTCGTTCAGTGTAATAAGCAAAAATTCGGTGCAGAGATATCGAATGCTTTTAGAGAGGGATTCCGAGTGTTTCATGATAACTAATTATAGTACAACAGCCAATGCAGGCATATAAAATATCATGTATTTGTAAACCAGAATAAAATCCACACTTTCACGGAACGTGTACATGTGCATAAGTGTAGTTTATGTATAGAATACGTTATGATAGGTACATGCATATACTTATAATAATATAAATAACACAAATACAGATTGGAATGTAATGTCTAAGATATTTTATGAGATGTTAGGGCTGCATAATGCTTCTATTGCCTCTATACATACATTGACTTTATAATGTCTGGAAAATCTTAAAGGTGCTGCCTCACAGATTGGGCTAAAGTTTTTGTATATCTTGATTTTCGTACCTAACCAAGTATTGATGTAATAGAAAGCCACTGGCAGTTGCTTTATGAAAGATTTGGTGCAAATAAGCAATTTTAACCACTGTCGATTTTGCCCACTGAGCATTTTTTCTTGAACATAGATCCTGGGGCGCTCACCTGCTAAACATGGCCAAACTTTGAACTTGACCTTAGGGTCATCAAGATAAACATATTGACTAAACTTGATGAAGGTTAAAGCAAAATTGAGGCCTCCAGAGTGTTAAAAAGGTTGCTATTATTTGACATACTGACCTAGTTTTTTACCAACATGACCCAACTTCAAACGTGACCTTAAGGTCATCAAGATAGACATTTTGACCAAAGTTGATCAAGATTAAAGTTAAAATACGGCCTCAAGAGTGTTAATAAGGTTTTTCTATTATTTTAACTTTTGACCTAGTTTTTGACCCCACATGACCCAACTTCAAACTTGACCTATACTTCGTTGAGATACAACTACTGACCACGTTTGGTGAAGATCAAAGCAAAAATGTGACCTCTAGAGTGTTAACAATGTTTTGCTATTATTTGACCTTATGACATAGTTTTTACCCCAAATGACCAAACTTCGAACTTGACCTAGATTTCATTGAGATACAACTACTGACCAAGTTTGGTGAAGATCAAAGCAACATTGAAAGTGCTAGAGTGTTAACGGTGAATTGTCTTACGGACTGGCAGACGGACGGACGGACGACGGACAAAAACAAATCACAAAGCTCACCTTGCCACTTTGTGGCAGGTGAGCTAAAAAAAGGCTAAGTTTCCTTCCAACGTGCTTTGTGAGTTATGTTATTTACACGTAATCGAACTGTAACATCAACAAACTACAGCGTAGGTTCGTTTTTCGATTCGTTTTCATCAAATGGGAACACATTTCAGGCAATTAAAGTTATAGCAGTGTTAATACCCTATATAGTTTTTTATGTAAAAATACTAAATAACTACAAATTGCCGACTTTTTTTCAAGTTATTTTATATGTCAGTGTGGTTGTTTATGGGATATACAGGCAACTATACCAAAATTATGCGAGTATTTGACAATTTTATTTTAGCAATACACCAATATGTGAGGAAGACCCTTTAAAACATACTTGTGTACAATTAATGTATTCATTTGACTGAGTTTACTAATTATATTAGGGAGTGGGTTATGTAATCATTCTTTACATATTTTATTTCGTGTGTTGTGTTTGTTTCGTGCAATATGTCTATCAGTTTGAAATAGGTGAACAAACTGCAAGGCACCATTAAACCACCAATGCATTAAATCTGTTGAGTGTATCATTATGATAAGTGCATAAACTACTTCAACAACAAGTACGTGTAGAAGCCTTCTGATGTGATACACTGGATGCATCCATACATGTACATGTGAAGAATAAAGAAATCACTAAGCGATGCCAGTGAGAAAATAATGATTCGATGAAAACAGTTTTTAATCCAATTGCTTCCGTTTGTCATGGCTTTGTAGTAGTAGTTTCAGAAGTTACAAGTTTACTGGTAATGGAACGTGAGGAGTGAAATAACGCTCGAGGTGAATTGTATATAACAGAAATACAGTCATATTCAATGCGCTAAAATAGTCGGTACAGTGATTGGGAGCGGCCTGGTGATTTCTAAATTGTAATGTGAAATGTATATTGTTCTTCAGTCTCAACATGTCTATTTGAATACTGTTGACTACTGCACGTAAATATGTGTGTCGCATATACAGGGTGTTGAAAATAAAATATTGAAACTGAAACATGGAGAAAGAACTTTTTAACACCCTGTAATGTTCTGTGTTTAAGTCTTGAATAAAATGCATGACTGTCTGTTAAGGCTAATGTTCTGAATAGTACTTTATATAGAATAACCACTATGGATAATATAGTTTGAAACGAAGGGACCAACAAATTAAAAGAAAATCTTACTTTTCCAGTTTGTGTAGATGTGGCATTCGCATTCCTACAGATGCCCTCGTAGATGACATATAATCCGCATTACTTACAGGAGTTGTTGTAAATTTAAGCCCAACATTCTCCTCCACTTCCGAAACCGAATTTAATCCAACACCCGAACCGATTCTTCTAAACACCGAATTACCAGTGCTAGTCGCAGGAACCTTCTCAACACATTTAGGAACAACATTTTCACTAGATTTTGTTTCGACTTTATCTTCCACATTTGATGCACATTTCTCGTTATTTATTGCACTTTTATCCGACTCTTTCTTTATATCTTGCACACCATCAGTCGTTTTTGTTTCGTTTGCTTTATGGTTCGAATCTTTAACGGAATCGTCACTGGTTTCCATTTTAATACTCAGTGATGTTCATTCAAATAAACACAACACAATCAAACACATAAAGAGATTATTCAAAGTCAAATGATTTTACAAGCAATGAATCATAAACTTACATAAAACAATAACTTAATGTGTACATAACGAATATAGCATTGATTCGCGGAATACTTTTTGTATTATTCTGACTTGGTGCGCTCTTACAAGAATTAACAGGATTATATATGCATAAGGAATGTATAACGACAAGCCGATAGAAAACCATGCATTCGTTTTTTAATTGGCATTATCAAATACCAATCACAGCTTGAATGTTTTAATTGTAAAGTTCATAGAAGCACTCACGTCTAACGCTAAAGCGTTCTAGTTGAATAACATGTTTTGCTATCTATATGAAATGTCTAAAATCCAATACTTGATGGATTTTTAGATGAACCACTCACTTGAATTGGAAACACTAAGGACGCTGGCATGTCAAAGTATTGGAAAACATCTTTTTACCGTCTCATACATTTCTTCATGAGCTTAATCTCAAGAATTTTGTCTACGTTGTGTTTCCACATAAAGGCATATTTGTCACAATTGTATCTACGACTCTGATTCATAGAATATGACTGACAGTTCGTGATGTTTCAAAGACGTTATGAAGACATACGCTTCCACTACATGTAAGTTAGATTTGAAATCCTTTGAGATTTTTCACACTTATTAAAAAACGAACTAATTTATACAATGATGAATTTACACATTTCTATTATTATTTATCATTGATTTAGTATTCTTAATTTATTTAAATATTTCTATTTCATTTGAACCTTTTATCCAATATCAATATAGTATTGACTATTTATAAATATCCATTATTTACAGTCTTAATTCTGTTCAGCCATTTCTGAATGCGAAAGATCTCTGCAGGGGCGCCATATACGCGATATCATAATACATATACACTGTCTTTCTGTTCCAATTTCTTAGAAGTGAACATCGCTGCTATCGATAGGCGAAACTAGGAGATGCAGTAGGCCAAAGTCGTATCAATACATTGTCTGTAATAACCATAACATCTATAATCAAATCATATCCAATATTATGCCCAAATAACCTTCGCTGTTTATAATTACAATAATAACTATACCATCCACAGCCAAACGCTGTTAAAATTTACATCCTTAATGCAATAATAGTTGCAAGTACTTGGGTCATTCCGAATCAATCACCTACCTTCCTCCTATAATCGCTGAAATGTCCACATTACCAATACCTGGGGATAATACTTATTCACTGACCGAGGTTTAACCATTGATTATTACAATGCTGTTGCTGCATTAATGGATTTACAGTAAAAAAACAGAAATAATTCCAAATTAGTATGAAATTAATTAATTCTACTTATCGACAGCTTGGACTTGGGCGAATATCTTACTTGCTTGGTTGGGCTTTGTGCCTTGTTTGTTTTCTAGTTTTCTGTGCTCGGTTGGTTCAGTTGTGTGTGCCTTCCCTCTCTGACTTAATATTATTGTTTTGGATAACTGTCTGCTATTCCTGTAATCGACGGTTCAAGAACCGCAGACAATTTATTCGCCGACAATTAACAAAAAAATGTAACCAGCAAACGTTGTTTATAATACTAAGAAGTATATTCGACCTAAACATAAGTTGTTTTGTCTTGAACGGTACACTTACTGTGACATGTTTTTGAATCACACAAAAGAGCAAATAATTAAGATGATAAATATGCATTGGAATAAATTCGTATAAAGTTATTTTGTCTGAAAATATTACACCGGTGTTTTACTGGGACAAGCTTTTGAAATGCTCTGTGCAACTACACTGAAAAATTCAAATGCAACTTAAAATATGTACACCTAAAACATATGCTACGTTCGGTCATGTAAAATATCATATTGGAGTATTGTATTCTCGGAATAGATACATTGTACGAGGGTCATCCGTAAAGTTCTAGGACAAGTATCATTGTGAAAATATCCGATAAATCACAATCATAAATATTACATGTTCTAATACTTATATTTATTCGTGATTTACAAACGAAATATTGTGCAAAAATATCAACAATAAACGATTCTTCATTACTTTGTAATTATACATTATCACTGTTACGGAGCACTCCAATTACTATTATAACGTAAAGTAGCTTATCATTATTTTCAAAACACTCTCCACCACACATTTTACGCATTTACATTGTCGCTATTTCTTATTTTCACAAATCTATCTGAATTACAAACATGCATATCCATTCAAAAATTGTTTTGTACCTCTAGACAATTATCGAAGTTAGAAGAGCACTAAATGAGTTGGAGGTTGGTTGATCCTCGAGAATTTGATAGAAGGGAAAAGATGTTGATGTTATTTTACTAACAACTTGTTTTATACGAGATGAAGTTGCTGAGAGTTCCGTACTGAAGAATATTGTAGTACCGTTTGGTAAAACAAACACCAAAGCTACATCTACTATGATGACATATGACGATAACTCAAGCGCACCATGGATGGATGGATGATCAAAATTATTCTCAATATGAGCCTTTCACGATTTGATAATTGAATTACATAAATGATGAATAGTTGATGAAACACAACCGGTGTTTCTTTAAACAAGCAACGAACTGCAATCAGTAACATTGTATAAATTGCGAACTCATAATCACTCGTCAAATGCTCCAATTAAGTTTTAGTTTCGGGGTTTTCATTTTTTATTATAGATATTTATTCTACAGTCAAGCAACAACAAAGTTGATTACACCATAGATAATGTCTTTTAAATTGTTAAAAAATAACGTTACCGCAGTTGCATTTAATCAAATTAGGATTCGAGAAAACGACATAACGGAAGATCCAATGTCTATAGATGCAATGGATGAATGAATTGTTCTTTACATTTCTCAATATGAGGGTTGTTATCAAACAGAAACGTGTAGTTCACATTTGCCATTACAATATTTTAATATTTTCATATTTGGTATGAAAGATTAATAATTATGTAAGTTTTGACGTATTTAATCATTATAAATGGATTAGTGGAAAACTAAGAGTCCTTTAATTTATATGTAGTATCCTTTCCGCAACCATAGCGTAATAATGCAGGCTGACCGGGATTGCCATTTCGGGCTTCCATGGTTTACGACCTAAATGCCAAATTCAGGAATTTCGCTGTCATGGATACACATGCATCCCAGACTAAAGGATATCACGTACCCAATGCCGTGCACAGGTTTTAAGGTCCGCTGGCCCCCTTTAAAGAGGCCTTGAACGTAGGTTTTCAAAAACTGAAATTACTGGTTGTACCACCCATTGGGGATACAGGTTTATGTGCAATTTGGCGCCAAATAATTTGTCTTTTTCTATAGAAGGAATATCAGGCAAGACAAAGAGGTTGGGACCAATGGCATAAATATCCCCAAAATTAGGCCTACATAGCTAAAAAAAGTTACTCATGCAAACGTCACTATCACATCGTCATTTCCGGTGACTTGTTGTCGCATGTTGACATATTTGTATACTTTCACTCTCGGTCGGATGTGTAGCATCTGGATGTATCAGTGCTGCAAGTCAATAATGTCTCAGGGACGGAATATGGGGTCCATGTGGATTTCACGTACACAATATTGGCCCGAACAAAGCTTGGTTGCGGAGGGAATATAATATACCATCGATTCACATTGAAGCCGTCGGAATGCAATTACGATTATCAAATCGCAATGACATTTGCGGCCTCTGTGAAGACAATATTCCTATTGAAGATCCATGATTTCTGTCCAGGGTGTATTATCAAGACATGTCTGTGCAGTTATGAATCCTCCCAATTACCAATCCCCACAACAGGGAGTATGCCAACATGCTGAAATTGAGGTTGATATTATATTTCTGGTTCAATATAATTTTCGTAACATACTGTATTTGTTTCATTTCAGTTTAAAATCTTACCAGTCAAGTAACTCAGTCACATTAACACATTCACTTGGAATTTGACTAATCAGTACGACAACAACCGTAAATACGCACAATATGCTATACCAGGACCAATTTAAGGAATGTCGTATGTCAATGTAGGCACGAACGTTTTGGCATTACTTCTCGTTTCAATTAACTAGAACTACCCACATTGCTGTAATATTACATATATCGTGCGGTGATTCACTTGGCAGGCCCATATTTGTTTCACAGAAAAACTGTCTCAAAGTAACAGAAATAATTGTGACTATACACTACTCAACACTTATAACCGATCACTTTTCAAACTCTTATATTTTTGTTTACGGCAATAGGGAAATAGAAGGTACTTATCATAATAGGCATTATATGCTCTTAAGCAATAAATGTTCATGTTTTATATAGCGTCGTCGGCTATGCGGAGTTATTTCCCGTTGTTATATAAAAACAGCTTGTGAAATTGAACGTTTGTCCGTGGCAATGCAAAATAATGTTAAAATAACGACTCAATGTTGATCGCCAAAACAGAAAAACATCAAACATTGCTAAAACAATTGAACGTTATAAATATGTGCAGCTTTGAAATTGAGGAAATAAAAACAAATGTGAAATTACCTCCCTTTCAGTTGAAAATAGAACAAAATATAAATTTTTCAAAATAGTGAAAACGCGTGGTGATAGATTTGTCAAATTTCATACACTCCTTCTTTTGTCTATTCTCATTTACCAAATTTAATCATACCAAAATATTAGTGCGTTTGTCTTTTATAGGCGACATTGAGTTCCCTATGGTGAATTAAATTGTCGCTATCAAAATCCAGCATAATCTAAAAAGTCGAATATTTCAATTTGTTCACATTTTCTCGACTGAACAACTTTTCGCAGTAAAGATTTGCAAAATATGCTTTTATCGTTGCCGTATTGTCTATATAAATTATTGTTTATCATGTTTCATGTACAAACAATGGGTTACTGACCTTGCATTTAATCCAATTATAATGTCTTTCTGGTTTTGAGGGTGGTCGTCAATTATATGGAATGATTCTGTTTAAAAATAATAGAATCATCATCAGGGTTTATTTCTATGCTATTTACACTTACATTTACAACCGTCAGAAAATATATTAACTTAGTGACCGGAATTTTGTTAATATACTATGAAGAGACCGGTTATAAGTGTTGAGTAGTGTACACCATCTATCGTGATAGGACATATTGTTTGTGACAGAGAAGAATATTACTATCGAACATATTTTGTTTCATTTTCGAATGTTAAGTATGCTACGAAAAACAAGCGACAATTGAACGAGGTTAATGCCATTTGTGCAATGCATTAGATGCTATAAGGTTCAACGTAATTGTGTGCTTCGATAATTGCTGGGGTTTCTCAGACGATAACAAGGAGTATATTCTCAGCATTACATTTGATATAACAAGTGTAGGGCTTGAATAGCAAACCGTTTGATCTCGGTACACAGTTAAGTGTACCATCCAGACAAAAAACGCCCGTATCAGAAAGGTTGTCAGACAATATAATCTGCCCACGGGTCAAGACCGCATGAACTATTGTCATGGAATAAGTAGATAATAGAAATCGAGGTGTTTGTTAGGTGTCGACTTCTTCCTAAATAAATCACTAACGTTATACCTCGTACTCGTACATTTCGCCTTACTCGGTAGTAATGTGGGAAAGCCAGTATAGACAAACACATTCAATTAATACTAAGCGCTAACCAACGTGGCAAGTGGGATGGTCTCAGCAAGTAGAGAAGACCATGTTGAGCGAAAATAGAACATGTTACTTTCAGAGAGAATGGATATACACTAACAATATTCATGAGGCTATTATAATTAAATATACTTTTAACACACGAATGCAATCATTCTACACGAAATCATTATGCAATGTCGACGCACATTGCACTTCCGTCGTTCAAGTGTGTTTATTAAATGAAATAACTGTCATGGAAAGTTATCTGACGTCGAGTTTTATACCACGAACACATTAGAACATTTTTTGTCTGGCTAAACCATCTTACGCACAGCAAAGAGTGATACTCAAATTGTATGCGTGAATGTTAACATACTCGACCAACGAAGTAAATGAGAACAACGGGAGAGGCAAAGACTATATATAATGGGCGAAAGTTTATTATACAAAACAAAAGACATTTACAACAAGGGCGACGTCATTACCAGCAAGAAGCACATCTCGACATCTTGAAACTCATAAAGAGTGATGATAATAAAATAATCTAATAATAACGAACCTCTTCCAGAACTCCAGTAGTCATTAGAGACTGTCACAAAATGATCCATCGATATATCTAAATGTCTATCAGATATACCATACCATCCAAAATTAACAATTTCAATACCACTTTCCGGTTCTTTATGGGTTGTAGAATGTTATTTTACATGAAATAATGCTATATAAATCATAACCACCCGTAGCTAGAACCTTTGTGAAGAGCTAATGACATTTCTTAAACGGAAATTTCTTCTTTAATTTTTAGGAAGCTTCACAACAGAGTTTATATTACAATAGATACAAATACAGTATGTCATCTAAGTGTTAGGTCGGTGAAACTTATAAATGCATACCGATGGGTTGGCGGAAAACTATTGAAACTCCAATATAAAACATAGGGAACGTCATTATAAAACCACATCTACATTATTTTTCTAAATAATCTAAGATCTGTACACTTTTATAAATATATATTTCTTCTTTTTGATAAGAATATCCAAAATTATTAGATTTTCAATTAAATTGGAAGTTTAAAGACGAAAATAAGTTTGAACTTGACCTAGATTTTGTTGAGATAACATTGTCACCAAGTTTCATAAAGATTAGGTCAAAATTATGATCTCTAGTGACTACACAAGGTTTTTCAATGAAATGACCATGTGACCTAGTTTTTGACCCCGGATGACCCAATATCGCACTTGGTCTAGATTTAGTTGAGAGGATCATTGTGACCAAGTTTCATAAAGATTAGGCCAACATTGTGACCTCTAGTGACTACACAAAGTTTCTCTTGATTTGACCTTTTGACCTAGTTTTTGATCCAGGATGACCCAATATCAAACTTGACCTAGATTTTGTTGAGATATCATTGTCACCAAGTTTCATAAAGATTAGGTCAAGTTTGCAGGGTCATATCATTTATAGTGTTTCTTAAGACTTTTTAGGACTTTGTGGCAGATGAAACTAGGATTTGTAACGGTTTAGTTTCTTTTCTCGTTCAGTTTTGTATTGGGCGCCCTGCTGTGTGCTTGTGGTCAGTGTTATTTCTAGTTTCTATGCTCTGTTGTTTCTGTTGCATGCTGCCTTCCCTGTCCGATTATCCACTATCTGTATTAATGAAATAAAACTATTGTATTAAATTCGAAGAATTGGAGTTTTCATAATTTATTGCAACTGTAAAAAGTCATATTGTACTAGCAGTCGCATTAGGTTCACCAAAGACAATCATGTTATTTAGCTCGAACAAAATGAAACCCGATATGAACCGAGTTGATTACCGATATCAGCTAAAAGGTTGCAACACGTCCACAATGTTCCTTTTGCACCTTGACGTTTGAAAGTGCAAATAAAAAGGCTAAATATGGAAATGTAAAATGAACAACGTTTGAAAGTGTTAAAAAAGGCTTAATATGGAAATGTAAAATGAACAAAGTGCAAAAACACATGTTAATGTTTTAATAAGGGCATGTATTCAAAACATAAATTGGTGGACATATTATGCAGTTGTGTGTTATCTACAGAGGCTTTATAATGCAAAGTTATATTCTGGGTTTAATGATCCATAATCTGTATCGTTAAGATAATGGAAAACCGAGGGATTTCAACACGGTACCAACATAAGACAAATAAATAAGTAAAAACGCTATTACTAACCACACCTCAGTCGTAAGTGAATAACACAATACACCAGGGTACATTTTTATCAACGCCCTTTTGGAAATTGTAAATTTATGAACGAATAATCGCATTAACAGCTATTAATTTTCACGAGTAAAAACGTCTGTTCAACATTATTAATGTTTCAGTAAAATAATTTCTGCAAACCGTATCTGTCCTCAATGTGTAACTGATTTTGTTTAAAGAACTTAAATTTGTGCGTAACTAGTGCTCTGATAAAACAATACCCTAAACCTCAATGTCTTCAATTTTCCACTTTAGTTGGTTTGAAAATGTGTTAATGTATCGATAGTCTCATTTCTCATTTGAATTATTCTTCTGATGAGACACGCAACAATATAATGACAGTAACATCTATAAAGGTACGAGAACAAAACAATGCAAGGACAACACATCGGGCAAATATTTAACCATGGGTCATTTAAGAGTACAACAAGAGGATTTCTTACGGTTTAAAATAAAGGTTGTGTACCCAATACAATTTACATGTACATACACTTAAATACAGGAAATAAGAACAATTATGTTATGTTAACAATGTGTTCGGACAGTGCCCTGTAGCTAACCAATCAATAAACAATCTGGTTTCAAGACGTACTATTCTGACGTTCATGAACTGATAATAGAAGCAAGAAAATACTCCACAAATCATTACGACGAGAAAGCAACAGTTATAAAGTGACAAGTAGCACCATTGAACATGATGATATTGTCAACATTTTGACACCTCTTTTAACATTTACATTTGTTTTACGGGTGAATGTAATGAGAAATGTTTTGGAACATATTAGAACAAGCACATTTCCAGTTCATTTCTTGAGCTTTTGCAGCGATTGCATAAGGATCATGAAACGTTTTACTACCAAATACATCAGAGACGAGAAGGTTATTTGCATTTCTCATTTTCTTTTATCATGCAAATATCTGCTTTATAACACAAATGGCCCTATTCCTCTCGGAAGTCATAATTACAAATGTCATAACAATTGGTTGACATGACGTACTTATTGGCATATACACATTATTGCTTCTTCTCGCTTCTATAACCCACATAAAGTTATATCATAGTGCACAGACTCACTTGACTGGTCCATATTTGTCTCAGAGAAAATAAGACAACAAGATTTATAACTTAGCCACATTAAACTGGCGGGTGTGGGGGTAAATGTCTTTTTCCTCCTTCAATTTCTAAATGAAGTACAGACTTGGTTTCTGCAAAATAATCAACATAGAAATACTATGATTGTTTATTAACTACTATAAGTGATAAAGAATAATACACTTAACGGCACTTTTAACGCTACCTTTAATACATTTTGACCGTTTTCTTAAAAACGACCAAATGAATCGTCATGAGATTTGACAATATGTGACACACGTTCTGTCGCAGTTTATAAAAATTGGATAACAGATTTTTACAAGACGGTTGGTGCGATTTACACACTTTATTTAACGACGAGAGAAATGTTAGTAAATACTAATCAATGTGACAATACGATGACGTCAGGTAGTAAGTCGCATGACTTCGAACATTAACAAATACACATTGTCTTCGTAGAGTCAGGTCTATAGGCCAACATTGGTTTGGAGTAAGTTTTAAATTGAAATTATGATTGATACACAATAACTAAGACAGTTAGACAATTTTGACTATAACAATTCCCATACTTTTCACTGATATTTCCCTGACTAAATAATATGTTTCACTGACAATCACCACCACCTCTTTTTCCACCTCCGCCCGAATTAAAGCTTAACAGGCTGTTTTAGCACTAACAGTATTTGCCAATATCGAATTGACTGTATTTGCACAATACTAATGCCATTTTTGAGAACAAACAAGCAACAGACACAAATGAATCAAAAGGACAAACATACATCACAGGGACAACCCACAAAGCGACACTCAACAAAAACAGTGTGCATTTCCTTTCGAAAGAAAATATAGCCTTATATTGGGTATAGGAAATCGCAGATGGAACAAACTAAATGCACAGTTAGTTTTAAAATTTCTACTTACGTTCAACATGTTAGTCTGCTATCTCTATAGAATGATACATTCGCTTATAATAACATATAGGGATGTCTGTAATACTAACGCCAATGCGGTACAATTACGTCCTTGAAAGATTGTTGTGTCAAACACAAATGAAATGATGGATAGTGTAGAGGCAATACCATTAATACGACACGATCCTAATCTACGATCACGCAAGTAATAAATAGGTAATAAATAGGCTGTATACTTCGAAATATATCCACATAAACGAAGATAATACAGAAACATTGAAACAATAGGTAATGAATGCGATATAAAGTGTTTGGAACATAGATGTCTGTATCGATTACCTTTTTACAATTTCAATAATAAGCATCGTATTCATACAGTACAAAATACGTTTTTCTTAAAATGTAAAACAACCACGATACGGCTAACTCGAGTTAAAAGTATATAAAGGGTAATAATCTCAAACATATTGGCTCTATATGAAAGTCAAAGGAACAATAACTGTCATACAACGTACAAATGCACTGAGTGGTCGTGCAGTAGTAGTAATATCGTTATTAAGGCGAGTATCGTTAAGTTCAGTAATGATGTACGCAAATACTCACGGACAATATACGAGTATAAAACGCTCTATTCGTTATAAAGACACGTAATTGCGAATTCAAGAAACGCTTTGATCAATGATCTTCAAGCGTTATTTGTCGATTGGTCCTGGCAGGTAGATGGCCAAAATTGATTTTGTGAATTTGTGATCGGTTGGTCTGACGATGAATATCAAAATTGTGAAAATATGCACAATCTGATGATTGAATATAAGACGAAACCAAACATTTGTCTTAGTGTGAATTTTTTATTGTTTCTGGCCTCTTAGTTACTTCTTATAGTATATTGACATCATTCTGGTTCAACCCTCAAGTGTAGTCGTCATAGGAAGCCTTTATACAATGTTCTCCAGTAGCAATGTCTGCGTGCTTGAGATTGTAACACCGGCATGCCGACAATGCGAAGTCACATAAGAGTTTGCAATCATGGCAACGTATTTTCGCATTATTATCCTTGTCCACGTAATCCCTCGACGGAAATATTTTAGAATGAACAGAAATCAAAGAATCAATTAGGAGGATATTTAATGTTTTATCAGAATAATGAAGTTGACATAAAAGACACGTATTTGAATAATTGGCATGTAATTGTTAGATAATTTCGTCCAATGTAAAGGACGAAAACTCGGTGTGGAGATATCGAATGCTTTTAAAGAGGGGTTCCGAGTGTTTCATGATAAAACTAATTCATATTTTACAGAGCAAAAGCAAATGCAGGCATATAAATATCATGTTTGTGTAAACCAGAACAAAATCCACATTATTCAGTTCGTTTTGGAAACGTGTGAACGTGTAATTTATATATAACCACACTAATACGTTAAAGCTGGGTTCACACTATAAACGTTTGTACAAGCGTTGGGCAGCGTTTCAAAAGTCAATAAAATGAGCCCAAACGTCGGTGACATTACATTCTTGAGGAGGAATATTTTGGTTCACACTGCGAACGTTGTGGATCTAACGCACAATAACTTTTGGGAACGTTTCCTAACGCTTCACAGCGTGTGACAGCGGTTACTAGTGCTTAACAACGTTGACTGCGTTGTACTTATATTCTATCAGCGTATGTGAACTTTAGCCAACGCATGTTAGCGTATGTGCAGTCGTCCCTAACTTAGTCTGACTTAGACGAACGAGTTGCCGAACGCCAGGATCCGTTGCACAGAGTTAACCTAAGTTATGGAAACGTTATGGAAAGTTCGTCTACGCTAACCACCTGCGTTCCTATCGCGTTCATTGTGCCTGATACCCGTTTGCCTACGTTGGACAAACGTTCATTTGCGCTTGGGAAAGTTCGCTTACGCCAGCCCTAGTGTTACTATCGCGTTCGTTGCGCTGACTACCCGTTGGTCTCCGCTAGAGAAACGTTAGTCTCAATTCATCGACACCGCCAGCGTTTCGGCAAACGTTTGATAGCGGAGTTTAACTTAAGCAAACTTTAATCAACTTAATTCAGCGTTCAGGAACGTTTACAAAAGGAGCACAATTTACATCGGCGTTTATTTCCAAACGTCGACAAAGTTTTTGCATGTTAAAAATATATATAGAAGAACTACCATGTCTAATACAGTTTGAAACGGAGGTAACAACGGATTAAAGAAAATCTTACTTTTCCAGTTTGTGTAGATGTGGCATTCTCATTCCTACAGATGCCCTTGTAGAGGACATATAATCCGCATTACTAACAAGAGAAGTTGTAAATTTAAGCCCAACATTCTCCTCAACTTCCGAAACCGAATTTAATCCAACACCCGAACCGGTTCTTCTAAACACCGAATTACCACTGCTAGTCGCTGGAATATTCTCACATCGATTAGGAATAACATTTTCACTAGATTTTGTTTCAACTTTATCTTCCACCTTTGATGTACATTTCTCGTTATTTATTCCACTTTTATCCGACTCTTTCTTTATATCTTGCACATCATCAATCGTGTTTGTTTCATTTGCTTTTTGGTTCGAATCTTTAACAGAATTTTCACTGGTTTCCATTTTTATACTCACTGATGTTCCTTCAAATAAACACACCACAAATCACACACATAAAGAGGTTATTCAAAGTCAAATGAATTTAAAAGCAACGAACCATAAACTTATATAAAAACAATAACTTAATGTGTACATAACGAATATAGCATGGATTCGCGGAATATGCTTCGTATGATTTTGACTTGGTGCGCCCTAACAAACAGGCAATTCTATGCATAAGGACGTATAATGACAAGCCGATAGAAAACCATGCAGTCGTTATTTCAAATTGGCTATATCAAATACCAATCACAGATTTAAAGTTTTAATTGTTAAGTTCACGCACGTATAACGCTAAAGCGTTCTAGATTCATAAGTATTGCTAGCTATATGAAAATGTCTAAAATCCAATACTTGATAGATTTTTCGATGAACCACTCACTTGGATTGGAAACACTCAGGACGCTGGCACGTCAACGTATTGGGAAACATCTTTTTACTCTCAAGTATTTGTCTTCCTTGTGTTTCCACATGAAGGCATACTTGACACAATTGTATTTACGGCTGTATCACGCAATATGACTGATAGTCCGTGTTGTCAAAGTAGTGATGAAGAAATACGCTTGAACTACATCTAGATTAGATGTCAAATCATATCAATTTTTCCACACTCATTCAACAACGAACTACATATATACTATAATGACGAATTTACATCTTTTTATTTTTTTTATTTAGTTAATTATTCTTTTATTTTATTTTAACCTTTTATCCGTATACTTCTCCTTACACTCTCAATTCCATATGCCCATTTCATAACGCGAAAGGTCTCTACAAATGCACCATAGCTGGGATGATATAATACATCAATATACCCTGTCGTTCTATTCCAAAGGGAATATTTAAACATCAATGCTATCGATAGGCGAAAATAGGAAACTCAATAGGGCAAAGTCGTATCAATACTTCTCTGTATTAACCACAACATCTATAATCAAATCATATCACGCCCATATAATCTTCCCTGTTTATGATTATAATAATAACCATATCACCCTATCGCCAGGCACTGTTATAATGTACATCCTTAATGCAATTATAGTGACAAGTAATTTGGTCATTCTGTATCAATGACCGACCTTTCTCCTATAATTCAAGAATTATCCACATTATCAATACCTTGGGATAATACTTAATCAGTGACCGAGGTTTAATCATTGATTATTACAATGTAGTTGCATTAATGGATTAACATTTTGTACAACAATAGTTGTCGTATCATGCACATACAAATAATTCCATATAAGGGTTGTATAATTGTCCTCAATTTCTGCAATCAAAGGACAGATCGCAGACAAAATTTATTAGCGGACAGTTTAACCAGCAAACGTTGTATATAATACTATGAAAGTATATTCGACCTTGATTAAATTTCATACGAAGTTGTTTTGTCTGAAAACGTCACATTGGTTACTTTCTTGGACATTTTAGGAATCACGCAAAAGAGCAAGTAAGTAAGATGAATAATTATGCATTGGAAGAAATTCTAATGCGACATGAACAAGAACCAAAATGTCATAAAATACGCCCGTCTCGGGGCAAGGTGAGTCTCACGGCATTGTTAATGAAAACAACTAACAATCCAACTTTTTTAATTAAAGGACCATAACCCAAGAAGGCCTAAGCTGGTTTGGCCTACAACTGAACGTTTACTAGATATTATACCTTTAAACATTGTCACCAAGTTTGAAGATACTCAGACGAAAACTCTTTGCACTAGAGAACAGACAAAGTAAATTTCACATTTATTTTGGTATTTATAGAACCATAACCTAAGAAGGCCTATATCGATTTGGCATATAATTGACCTTGGCCTAGATATTATGACCATAAGCATTGTCACAAAGTTTGAAGACGATCGGATGAAAACTGTTCGCGTTAGAGTACAGACAAACTTCTGGACGCCGCCGCACGCCCGACCGCCCGCCAAGGGTGTTCCCATAATACGTATAAAAATGTATACCGTAAATACATTAATAGTAAAATATACAATATTGTATCTTTCAACATATCTTATTTCAGTTTAGAGTATTCCATTTTCAGGAATATAAACATTTTATAAATTGTCATGACCATTGACATTGTGTCATTTTATCTCATCTATAACAATAATAAATAATTGAATTTTTAAGATAAGTATATCGTATGGACTTCTTGAAAAAAGACTCAGAACGCACATCGACGGTTTCCTGGTTCAATTTTGTTATTGTGCTATTAAGATGGCTGTGTTGGTTTGTGTGCATTGTTCGTGTTGCTTTTGTGTGTTCAAGTTCTTGCCATTAGGATAAAATCTGCATAACTCGCGATAAGTTAAAACCAAAAATCTGACAATATGTGAATAATATGCATATACATGTACCATGTATATATTTTTATGGATTAAACTGAATTTGACAGCCACATTGACCCATGTACTCTTTAAAACATGATTTCAAAGGTTTTGTACACGTTTTGTGTTAGCGTTCTGATTAATTGCAGGTTAGAAACCACCAAAAAATTTTGCTCTTTAGTTCAATGTAAAGTTACAATGGTAAGCCCAAAATGTTTTTTAGTCTATGGCTAGCAGGAAGACATATATCATTTTAAAGAAGTACCTTTGAGCTTCAAAATAATACAATAAAAAAGGGGGGTCATGCATCTTTTAAGAAAAGTTTTGTCCATCAAACATGGTCTACCTATTTTTAAACATGTCCAGACTGATTTAATCCGGGTTTTACCCTATACTACTTTCACTTTGGTATCAATGTAAGAATACAAAAATATTCCAGATTTTCCAGTTTCACTACATAACATGCATATTTACAATGCATCTAAACTCAATTCCATCACTCCAGTGCACCCTTGTCAAGAAATATCCTCATTTACTGGCAAGCCAAAGTTTTTTTAAGGACTACTTAAGTGTATCACCATTTGGCCCGCGTAGGCACTTGGTGGTTCTTTACCTGCATCAATGTTATTTTCTACTAACTTTAGAAAGGTCAATCAAATTTGTCGATACTACAATGTCTTAACATCCTACTTATTAGACGTATAGTACCGGAGAAGCTATCGACCAAAACTTATCAGCTTCTCATTGATGATCTTTTGTCAACTATACAAAAGGCGTACAAACTCGTTATCTCCAAACTACTTTCGTCTTCACGACCGTCAATAACGCTGCGCGGAATTATACCAATCAACACTTCCACGCCAATCAACTTTTAACTGCACCACAAATATAGCTGGGATAACGAACATTCATCCAAGAGGGTGACGATAGACGTAAAGGCAATAATCAGCTATACGTAGGTATAAATTAATTATGTATTTTCGTCTGACTAAATCAGTCCATTTTGGACCAAACTTCCGTATTCACGATGATCGTTTCTACTTTCAGGATTTGGAAACAAATTAACACATTCTGCATATTTATATTTAACTATACGGAATGCCAGGAATTATGTTTGTTTTTAAATGAGAAAGACTGTTAGACAAGCTGAAAAGTTATCATGACCATCTTAATTGGGTGCTTTAAACGAATGAACCAGAGAAAAAATCACATTATTTCACAAACCCACGCTAATTATGAGTAGATAGACACAACAATGGAGTCTTTATGTACCATACTTGTGTGCAATTTCATCTGGATATGTAAGACAAGCTAATTATGCAAGTACAACTTAACAACGTAGATGTAACCAAATCAATACGCAATCATTATCCAATAATGTTGGAATGGCATGTGGTTAATAAGGCTGCTTCTGCAATTCAGAATCAGTGTTTTTTCTTAAAGATCATTACAATTATAACACTGACGACAGTTGTAGTAGCCTTATGAAAATAATGTTACCTACATGTACATCTGATTATCCGCTCCAAAACCTCTACACTTACTTTGTTTCAAAATAATCAATCACAGGAACTCAAATCAAAGTATTCTAAATTTGAGTGGGGACACTTTCAAGCAAACTAACAATGTTTTTGTGCCTTTTGTGTGCTGTTGATTCTGTTGAGTGTTGTCAACTCTGTCCGATTTGTTATTATCTTTGTGTGTAGGCTTATATCATTTACTAATATTACAGTTCGTGTCAGAAGATTCTAGAAGGAATGCCAACGCACAAATTTTGGTAAATCGTCCATTAATTTCAGCTAAGTTTGTATAAACAAGTGTATATATCACACGATATAATGCTCAAGCATGGGGACCCTTAGTCAACAAGGCAGTCCAAAAGACGGCTATTATCCCCCGCCGCATTAATGAACAGTGAAATTGTCCAATAAGTTACACATTTGCTATGAGTAGATGCAATTTGGCCAAGGCGTTAAAAAATTAAGGAGCGGATTGGAAATGAAAGATTCAAACATTTGACCTTTTAACTGTGACCTTGCCCTTAAACCGGCATGGTTGCAATGTGGGTTATGTTTGTCATCTTTATTAGTTGCACATTTGGTATCAGTTTCATGCGTTCGGCCTAGCCGTTAAAAAGTTATGGAGTGGACACGAAATGTAAGATTTAAACATTTGACCTTTAACGGTGACCTTGACACCGCATGGTTGAAATATATACTGTTCCAGCATGGGAACACTTAGACAATAACGCTAGGTTATCGAAGTTAGAAGAGCACTAAATGAGTTAGAAGTTGGTTGATCCACGAGTATTTGACAGACGGGAAATGATTATCATGTTATGTAACAAACAACTTCTGACAAACGAGTTGCTGCCTTCCCAGTCTGATTATATTATTATCCTTTTGCTGTGAGTTGCGTACTGGAGAATAGTGTAGTACGGTTTGGTACTGTTTGACATCCAACAAACACCCGTTAGATGAAGCAACTTACATCTAGGTATATCTACTATGTTGATATAAGACGATAACTCAAGCGCTCCGACAGGCCTCAAAACATGCCAGCAAAAGAGAAAAAAAGAATATCAGATGGATGATCAAAATCACACTCATAATGAGCCTTTCACGATATCATAATTGAATTACATAGATGATGAATATTTGATGAAGCCCAGCTGGTGTTTCTTTAAACAAGCATCTTGCTGCAATCAATAAAATGGTTTGAATTGCGAACTCATAAATAATCGCCAAATACTCAAATTAAATATTAGTTGTCGGGCTGATCGTTTCGGAATTTTCATTTATTTCTTCTACAGTCAAGTACAAGATACCTAAATTAAAGTTGTTTACCCCAAGAGGGAAGGTCTTAAAAGAATAATGTAAACACAGTTACCTCGACATTCCTACATTAAATCAAATCACAATTGGATCTACCGGTAGATTGAATGTCTATAGGGGCAATATATGAATGAATTATTCTCTACCTTTCTCAATATGTGGGTTGTTTTCAAACATAAACGAGTCGTTCACATTTACTATTACAGTATTTAATGTCTTTGCATACGTAAATAACACATTTAGTATGAAAGACTGATGTTTATGTGAACGTTGACGTGTTGAATCGTTAGAAATGGATTGTGGATAACTGGGAATCCTTTAATATGTAATATAATATAACATCTATTTAAATTGAAGCCGTCGTAATGCAATCACGATTATCAAACATGTTTAATATGTATAACAGGACCCCTATCGACACTGTCGACAATTTTCAGTTGTTAAAGAATCTTTAAGAATATAAATATGAGCTTAAATGAACAGTAGCCTGGATGACGATAATGTGTAGGAAACATTATACAATATAACTTTATAAATTTTTAACAACTAACCACTACCTTTCAAACAATTCAGCCTGCATAGCCCCAATTCCCCTCGTTATGTGACTCAACACATCAGTAATGAGCAAGGTAGTAATACATTGTTCTTCTATTAGTCTATCGAAACTTAATGCAAACTAAAACATATTACATGTATTGAGGCTGAATGAAGCACACGATAGTGATAGTACCAGAATGTAATGTTAATACTGTTGCGGAGGCTGATTAGTCAGGTAGTACTAGTATTTAATTTACTGACCATTTATATTAAGTTATCTGTCAAACACAAGTATAATGCAAATTTAACAATGAACACACAACTTTCAAATAGATATAAAGCACTCATGTTGGGATAATGTAAGAGAATTCTCGTTATTCAACATTAACATGCTTCGTGGTTTTATTCATCATATAAATGTCCCATGATTTAGAGTAGAAATTAAGAGCCTAAGATCGTGCGTAACGAAATAACATGCTATTGAAACTGGCATTCTATATATTTTGGGAATTAATTAGAGGAGGCGAACACACACTTATACAATTGTCCAAATAGGAATCAGTAACAACATCGTTCAGAAACAGCGGACCAAAGCACTCACATGACAAAAATATAATAACAAATCCGACACAGCCTTAGTAGTATGATGGCACATTGGACACTTTAAAACTAATCTTCTTATTGTGATTGGCATATTAATGAGGCTGAATAAAGCACATGCTAGTAGAAATATACCTTAATGTAATATTAATAATGTTGCGGAGGCTGATTAGTCAGGTAGTACTAGTATTTAATTTAATGTCGGGAGAATGTAAGGGAATTCTCGTTATTCAACATTATTCATTATATGTTTTTATTCATCATAATAATGTCCCATGGTTTTGGATGGGAATAAGTACCTAAGTTTGTGCGTAACGAAATGACATGCTATTGAAACTGGCATTCTATATATAATGGGAATGAATTAAAAGGCGAACACACACTAATACAATCGTCCAAAAAGGAATCAGTAACAACATAGTTCAGAAACAGCAAACCAAAGCACTCACATGGCAAAAACATTATAACAATTCAGACAGGGATGATAGCACTCATCAGACAGAGCGGATCACGAAATGCACACAAAGAACCAGTGAAACATACTACAGAATACCAGATTGTCACGCAAAGGTGATATTTTAGTTCATATGGATATAGATCATGTAACAAAAACATCGTTAATGTAATTATTAAGAATTATTCAATCTAGATGTTTTCTCTTTATAAACCACGAACAGTAATACCTGAGAGCAATACGTAACCAGTTAGTTGATGTTATGATCATAGTACAATTAACTCTTAAACAACAAACAATAGGTATATAAATCCAATTACTACGCTTATAACTCTTAATCTAACACATGGCTTTTAATTTTAATTACCAGTTATGTAAAATATAGCCAGCATTAACATGAACAGTTTCAACAATTACCACTTTAACAACGAGGTTAATGATTTTATGGCGTGCAATGTATGCTTCAATGTTGAATGTTATCGTGCGCGTCGATAATTGCTGGATTGTTTCAGACGAAAATATTAGGACTTGTTTAGCATTACATCTGAAATAAGATTTCATTATAATATACTCTAATTACACAATTTAGTATACCCTCCAGACAGATATACAAAGTGAATTGTCACACAAATGTGTACAGTATCTTGTTACTGCATGAACTATTGTCATAAGATAAAGGTGACAATTACATGCAAAGTGATAGTTAGGTGACTACTTTCTGGTGTGATTTATACACTTTATTTCATTAACGAGGAGAGAAATGTCAGTAAATACTAATCAATGTGACAATACGATGACGTCAGGTAGTAAGTCGCAAGACTTCGAACATTAACAAATATATTGTCTTCGTAGAGTCAGGTCTACAGGTCAACATTGGTGTTGAGTAGGTTTTAAATTTGAAATTATGATTGATACATAATAACTTAAGACAGGGTTGATAGCAATTTTGACTATAACAATTCCCTTACTTTTCACTGATATTTCCCTGACTAAATAATATGTTTCACTGACAATCACCACCACTTCTTTTTCCACCTCCGCCCGAATTAAAGCCATTCAACCAACCCTTAACAGGCCTTTTTTAGGTCTACCAGTATTTGTCAATATAAATTTTACTTAATTACACAATACAACCCACAAAACGACACTCAACAGAAACAGTGTGCATTTACTTTTCAAAGAAAAGATAGCCTTATATTGGGTATCGAAATCGCAGATGGAACAAACTAAATGCACAGTTTATTTTAAAATTTCTACTTACGTTCAACATGTTATTCTGCTACCTCTATAGAATGATAACTTCGCTAATAATAACATATAGGGATGTCTGTAATACTAATGTTAATACCGTACAATTACGTCCTTGAAAGATTGGTGTGTCAAACACAAATGAAATGATGGATAGTGTAGAGGCAATACCATTAATACGACACGATCCTAATCTACGATCACGCAAGTAATAAATAGGTAATAAATAGGCTGTATACTTCTAAATATATCTACATAAACGAAGATAATACAGAAACATTGAAACAATAGGCAATGGATGCGATATATAGTATTTGGAAAACAGGTGGCTGTGTCAATTACCTTTTTACAATTTCAATAATAAGTATCGTATTCATACAGTACAAAATACGGTTTTTAAAATGTAAAAGAACCACGATACGGTTAACTCTGATTGAAAGTATATAAAGGGTAATAATCTCAAACATATTGGATCTATATGAAGTCAAGTGAACAATAACTGCCAAACAATGAAACAAATGCACATAGGGGTCATGCAGTAGAAAGATTATATCAAGTCAGACAGGGAAGGCACCACTCAACTTAACCATCCGAGCACAGAAAACACCAAAAACACACAAAGCACTGAAAAAACGGCAACCCTGCCGCCTAAGCCAGTCAAACCAAAACGGAACGAGAGCCATGTGACGAGAAAACAACAACCGGACACCACACACCACAAGACATATATAGTGTACATGCAATTTTGAAAGGTACGATGCAGCCTTATGCTGGACAACGATATTGGAGAATGGCACATACAAAATGAACAAAGTTAAAAAACCCAACTATTTTTGTATTTTTACTATAAAGTGGACAATACATACATAGAGGAAGGTTGACCAAAGGGCTTCAGCCTTGGTACGGACAGCGACAAATGTCACTGGAGGCTTAAACGTTGTACAGTGCACCAAACATCAGACTTACCCAATAGAAGTCTCGCTATCTATAAGGCGGGTATCTTTCAGTTCATTAATGATGTACGCAAATATACTTTTGGACAATATGTAAAACGCTCGATGGGTTAAAAAGACATTCAAGAACGGTTTGGTCAATGGTCTCCAAACGTTATGTGTTGATTGGCCTTGGCGTGTAGATCGCCCCAATTGATTTTGTGAAATTTGTGATCAGTTGGTCAAAGGTCTATATTACTCTGACGATGAATATCAAAATCGTGAAAATATGCAGAAAAAGATGACCATATATAAGAAGAAACCAACGTCTGTCTCAATGTGAAACTTTGCCTCTGGTTACTTCTTTACATGCAGTATATTGACATCATTCCGGTTCCCTCATGAGTCATTGTTTCTTTTAGGAATCCGTTATAAAATGTTTTCCAGTAGCTATGTCTGTGTGTTTGAGATTTTAACACCGACATGCCGACAATGCGTAGTCACATAATATATTGCAATCATTACAAAAACCATTTTCGCATTATTGTCTTTATCAACGTAATTCATTGACGGTAATATTTTGAATGACATAAACAGAAATCAAAGTATCAATTATAAAAGTGAGAAGAACATTTAATGTTTATCAGAATAATGACGATGACATAAAATACACTAATAATTGGTGTTTGGTCGTATATGAATAATTGGCATGGGATTGTTCAACATTTTCGCCAAGTATAATGGACAAAATCACGGTGTGCAGATATCGAATGCTTGTAGAAAGGGATCCCGAGTGTTTTATGATCACTAATTACAGTACAACGCAGGCATACAGAATATTATGTATTAGTAAACACGAATAAAATCCGCATTATTCAGTTCGTTTTTGGAAAGGTGTGCACGTTCATTAGTGTAGTTTATGTATAAGCCAATACATTAGGATAGGTACATAAATATGCAGTTAATAATATAAATAACTGAAATACAGATTGGAATGTTTTTGTGATGCCTAAGTTATTTTATTAGAGGTTAGGTGTGCGTGTTCGTATAGTATCGATATATACATTTCTATCAATTTGAAATAGGTGAACACAGGCTTTCAGCCACCATTATGCTCTAAAAAGGTTGAGTGTGTCATTATGGGTACATAACCACGACATGTACGTGTAAAGGCCTTCTGATGTGATATATTGGATGCATCCATACATGTACATGTGACGAATTAAGTAATGACTAAGTGATTCCCGTGAGAAAACAATGATTCGATAAAAAAGTTATTAATCAAATTGCTTTCTTTTGTCATTGCTTTGTTGAAGTAGTTTCAAAAGTTAAAATTATACTGCTAATAGGACGTGGTGGTGAAATAACGGTAAAGGTGAATGTTTCCTACAGAAATATAATCATATACAATGCGCTCAACGAGTCGGTACAGTGCCTTGGATAATATAATACAAGCTCGTAATTCGCAAAAAGTTATATTAAATAAAATATATACATGTGTATTGTTCTATAGATACATCATGTCTATTTCCGTACAGTTAATTTCGTGTAAACTGTACGTAAATATTTGTGTAGAAAAGGACATTCTTTGTTGAAGTATTGAATAAATACATGCATGTCTGTTAATATGGCTACTGATCTGAATAATACTTTATATAGCAGAACCACCATGGATAATATAATTTGAAACAGAGGGAACAACGGATTAAAGAAAATCTTACTTTTCCAGTTTGTGTAGATGTGGCATTCTCATTCCAACTGATGCCCTCGTAGATGACATATAATCCGCATTACTAACAAGAGAAGTTGTAAATTTAAGCCCAACATTCTCCTCAACTTCCGAAACCGAACTTAATCCAACACCCGAACTGGTTCTTCTAAACACCGTATTATCACTGCTAGTCACAGGAACCTTCTCAACACTTTTAGGAATAACATTTTCACTAGATTTTGTTTCTACTTTATCTTCCACCTTTGATGCACATTTATCGTTACTTATTCCACTTTTTTCCGACTCTTTCTTTATATGTTGAACACCATCAATCGTGTTTGTTTCATTTGCTTTGTGGTTCGAATCTTTAACAGCATTTTCACTGGTTTCCATTTTAATACTCACTTATGTTCATTCAAATATACACAACACAATTTAACGATTTTAGAATGATTTTACAAGCAACGAATCATATAATTATATAAAAACAATAACTGAATGTGTACATAACGAATACAGCATTGATTCGCCGAACACTTTTTGTATTATTCTGACTTGGTGCGCCCTGGCAAGCAGACAATTCGATGCATAAGGACGTATAATGACAAGCCGATAGAAAACTATGCAGTCGTTATTTCATATTGGCATTATCAAATACCAATCACAGCTTGAATGTTTTAATTAAAAAGTTCATAGAAGCACACACGTATAACGCTAAAGCGCTCTAGTTGATTCATAAGTATTACTATATATATGAAAATGTCTAAAATCCAATACTTGATGTTGTTTTAGTTTAAACACTCCTTTGGATTGAAAACACTCAGGACGCTGGCATCTCAAAGTATTGGAAAATATCGTTTTACCGTCTCATTCATTTCTTTCATATATGCTTACTCTCAAGTATTAATGGTCTTCGTTGTGTTTCCTCATGAAGGCATATTTGTCACAATTGCATTTTCGGCTGTATCACTCAATATGACTGATAGTCGGTGTTGCCAAAGTAGTGATGAAAAATACGCTTGAACTACATCTAGATTAGATGTTAAACCATTTCAAATTGTCCACACTTACTCAAAAAAACGAACTACATACGTGTATATACTATAATGACGAATTTACATCTTTTTATTATATTTATTTAGTTAATTATTTTTTATTTTATTCTAACCTTTTATCCGTATACTTCCCCCATTTACTTCTAATTTCGTTTGCCCATTTCTGAAACGCGAAAGGTCTCTACAAATGCATCATAGCCGCGATGACATAATACATATCAATATATACTCTGTTTTTCGATTCCAATTGTTTTAATAATGAACATTTAAACATCAATGCTATCGATAGGCGAAACTAGGAAACTCAGTAGGTCAAAGTCGTATCAATACTTCTCTGTATTAACCACAACATCTATAATCAAATCATATCCCACATTACGCTCATATAATCTTCTCTGTTTATGGATATAATCGTAACTATATCACCCTATCGCCAGACACTGTTATAATGTACATCTTTAATGCAATAATAGTTGCAAGTAATTGGGTTATCTGTATCAATGACCGCCTTTCTCCTATAATCGCTGAAATGTCCACATTTCCAATACCTTGGAGTAATACTTTATCAGTGACCGAGGTTTAATCATTGATTATTACAATGTAGTTGAAATTAATGGATTAACAGTTTTTAAACAATTATAGTTGTCGTATGATGCACATAAATAATTCCATATAAAGGTTGTATAATTGTCCTCTATTTCTGCAATCAAAGGGCGAACCGCAGACAAAATTTATTCGCAGACATATTAACCAGCAAACGTTGTATATAATACTAAGAAAGTATATTCGACCTTAATAAAAATTATACGAAGTTGTTTTGCCTTAAAACGTTACACTGGTAACTAACTGGGACATGTTTTTTAATCACGCAAAAGAGCAAATAAGTAAGACAAATAAGTATGAGTTAGAATAAATTCTTTTGCAACATGAAAAATGTATACCCTTAATACACTCATAGTAAATATCATATCTTTAAACATATCGCATTTCAGATATGAATATTGAATTCTCAGATATACAACCATTTTTTAATTCGTCATGGTCACTGACATTGTCATTTTCGTTCATCTATAAGAATAATAAATAATTGCATTTTTAAGATAAGTATATCGTACAGCCATCATCGATGACTTCCTGGTTCACTTTTGTTATTGTGCTATTAGGATGGCTGTGTTGGTTGATTGTGGCATTCTATTCACAAGTGTCAATTGTTCGTGTTGCTTTCGTGTATTCAAGATCTTGCAATAAGAATCAAATCTGCTCAACTGGCGATAAGTTAAAACAAAACAAGCCCTGTAAATATGCATATACAATGTATACATTTATTCAGCTACATTTACCCATGTAGTCATACAAACATAATTTCAAAGGTTTTGTGTGTGTACTTTTGAATTCCGATTTATTGCATTGATGTTATTCCCTACTAAAATCAACAAGAGGGCCATCATTGCCCTTATATCGCTCACTTGAGTACCATGTTCCCATGTTAGCATGTACAAAATTTGAATATTAACATTGGACTGTCTAGCCTGCTGGGAGTCCCTGAGAAATGTTACAATGCATCAATGCAGTCGACCAAGCAGTTTTCCCTAAGTAACGAACCCCGCCACTGGGGACCATGTCTTTTGTCGAAAAATGAAAGAATTGCAACTTTTGCATTTGTAACAATCATTTTTGCAAAATTATCTTGAAGTCTAACCAGTGGTTACAGGTTTTATTTTATAGCTATATAAGAAAAGAGCCCCTACTTTGGCGGCCATGTTTTTTGACGTAGTTCTGTCCAGGTCACCCAAGGAACAAGTGTGCAGAATAATTTTGAAATCATACCAGTGGTTTCGGAGAAGAAATTTAAACTTTCACTATATAGCTATATAGGAAACAAGAGCCCCAACCCCTGGCGGCCATGGTTTTTGATGAATCAAAATTATGTCAAGGAATTCTGTAGAGGGCCATCCGAGGGACATATCTGTAAAATTATTTTGAAATTGACCAAGTTGTTTCAGAGGAAATGTTGTTTGAATGAATTTTTGACGGACGGACACACGGACGACTGTTGAATAGCGATCACAAAAGCTCATCTTGTCACTATTTGACAGGTGAGCTAAAATGACAAGTCAATTATATTTGTCGATACTACAACGTCTTAACTGCCTACTTAATAGACGTATAGTACCGGAGAAACTATCGACCAGAACTTATCAGCTTCTCATTGATGATCTTTTGTCAACTATACAAAAGGCGTACATACTCGTTATCTCCGAACTACTTTCGTCTTCTCGACCGTAAATAACGCTGCGCGGAATTATACCAATCAACACTTCAGCGCCAATCAACATTTAACTGTACCACAAATATAACTGTCATAACGAACCATCATTCAAATGGGTGACGCTAGACGTAAAGGCTATTCGTAGATATAAACTAATTTTGTATTTTGTCTGACTAAACCAGTCCAATTTAAACCAGACTTCCTTTATCACGATGATCGTTTCTACTATCAGGATTTGGAAACAAATTAACATATTCTGCCTATTTACATTTAACTATACGGAATGCCAGGAATTATGTTTTTAAATAAGGAAGACTGTTAGACAAGCTGAAATGTTATCATGATCATCTTAATTGGATGCTTTCAACGAATAAAATAGAGAAGAAATCACATTATTTTACAAACCCACGCTAATGAGTACATGGAACACTACAATGGAGTCATAATGTACCATACTAGTGTGCAATTTCATCTGGATATGTAAGATAAGCTAATTGTGCGAGTACAACTTAACAACGTAGATGTAACCAAATCAATACGCAATCATTATCCAATAATGTTGGAATGGCATGTGGTTAATTAAGCCGCTTCTGTAATTCAAAATCAGTGGTTTTTGGGAGGCGAAGCCTCTCATTACTACCATTGCCCATTTCATAATGCAACTTGAACCGCCTTTAGGCTGCTATGTGAATCCCCATTCAAGTAGTTCCAACACTCCCATTACTGCTACATATGTTTCACCAAAGTTTTACTTCTTAAAGGTCATTACAATTATAAAACACTCCCAGTCGTAGCAGGCTTATGAAAACGGTGTTACATGTACATCCGCCACAAAACCGACTTCAATTACTTTTTTTAAAATAATCCATCAAAGGACCTGAAATCAAAGTACATGTATTCGTAATTTTGAGTGGGGACATTTTGAAGCAGATTAGCAATGTCTTTGTGCCTTTCGTGTGCTGCTGATTCTGTTGAGTGCTGACAACTCTGTCCGATTTGTTGTTACCTTTGTACGTAGGCCTATATCGTCACTTATATCACATTTCGTGTCAGAAGATTCCAGTAGGAATGACATCGCACACATTTTGGTAAATCATCCATTGTTATCAGCTAAGTGTGTATACACAAGTGTATATAACACACGATATACTGCTCCAGCATGGGAACACTTAGACAATTACGCTAGGTTATCGAAGTTAGAAGAGCACTTGATGAGTTGGAGGTTGGTTGATCCTCGAATATTTGATAGACGGGAAATGATTCTCATGTTATGTAAGTAGCAACTTCTGACATACGATTTGCAGCCTTTCCTGTCTGATTTATTATCATTTCGCTGTGTGTCGGGTACTGAAGAATAGTGTAGTACGGTTTGGTATTGTTTGACATCCAACAAGCACCGGTTAGATGACGCATTGACATTTGAGGTCACTGTGTAAAGTTATTTCTATTGTAGGAAGGATCCATGATTTCTTTCCAGTGTGTGTTTATCAAGTCATGTCTGAACATTTAGAAATCCTCCTAATTACAAATCCCCACAACAGGGAGTATGCCGACATGTTGAAATTGAGGTTTATATTATATTTCTGGTTCCATATATCATTTGTAACATATTTGATTAATTTCAATTTAAAATCCTACTAACATAAGTCCAGTCAATTCAATCGGCACATTAACACTTTCACTTGGCACTTGACCAACCAGTACGCAAACATCCATGATACGAGCAATATGCTGTATCAGTACCATTTTAACGACTTTGGAATATGACTGTAGGTACCTGTGATGGATCCCACAAGGCCCGACTCTAACCACTAGACAAGTCGTGTATATAATAAACACTCTTAACGCTATTTAGTATTCATTTACATTGTATGTCACAAATACAGGATCTCTGACGTCATCAAAACTTGAGTTTAGCGTACTATTTTATCAAATCGCTTCAAAAGCGTAAACATAAACTTAAATTCAAATTCTGGAATATTCTTCGACGCTTACATCATAAAAATGCATTTAATTTAGTTAACGCATTTAAACAGCGATACAATTCCCTAAGGTAATGAACGGGAGAATGCAACAATTTATAAACTAAATTTAGGCGTTTTGATACATGTATATAGCTTCCGAATTAGGTGTATTTTCAGAACTGGTAGACACTGATTCAGCATAATATAACTACACTGTCTTCCTCAAACTATACACAGTTGTCTCCATTGCCGCTTCGGTCTCGCAATATTTATTGCTGTAATAATGCAATCCCTACGTTGACGAACGTAGACGAAGACAGACCAAGTGGTGTTGAACTTACTCATAAGGGTAATAAATAGCCACTCTGAAGCACTCAAGCTGACAAAGCGACGTCACGTGACATTGACACAACCTTAGTAGTATGATGGAACATTAGACACTTTAAAACTAGTCTTCTTATTGGGATTGACATATTAATGAGGCTGAATAAAGAACATGCTAGTACAAATGTACCTGAATGTAATATTAATAAGGTGGAGGAGGCTTATTAGTGAGGAAGTATTTTATTTACTGACCATTTATATTAAGGTATCTGTCAAACAGAAGTATAAAGCACTCATGTTGGGAGAATGTAAGGGAATTCCCGTTATTCAACATTAACACGTCTTCGTGGTTTTATTCATCATATAAATGTCCCGTGATTGAGAGTGGAAATTAAGAGCCTAAGATCGTGCGTAACGAAATGACATGCTATTGAAACTGGCATTTTATATGTTGCGGGAATTAATTTGAGGAGGCGAACACACACTAATACAAAGGGAATCAGTAACAACATGGTTCAGAAACAGCAAACCAAAGCACTCACATGGCAAAAACATTATAACAATTCAGACAGTGATGACAGCACTCAACAGACAGAGAGGATCACGAAATGCACACAAAGAACGAGTGAAACATACTACAGAATACCAGATTGTCACGCAAAGGTGATGTTTCAGTTTATATGGATATAGATCATGTTACAACAACATCGTTAATGTAATTATTATTCAGAATAATCCGGTATAGGAATAATTTTGTAGAATTATTTGAAGAAACGCAAATGAAAAGCCTTATGCCATCAACTAATCGACATTTTGATGCATAATGTCGCCCTCACTCATGTACGTAGATGGATTTTTTATTCTAGAATATTGATAGTTTAAATCCCAGTATTGTTATTATTGTCAACTATTAACTTGAAAACACAACTACACATGCTTACACATAGCGATAACATACTTCAATACGGAGGTCATTTGTCATCTCATTATGTACGTACAGTCATGGATGCTGAACCATAATAAATCGAACATATAAGCTACGATATACCATACAAAAGTAAGAATAAGAATATTATGTTCAACCAATCAGGGGTCATATACAACGAAGGTAAATTATGTAACGGGATATTTGATCTCGTCATCCAACCCAAAGAAATTCGAATGATGCCAAACGACGGGTCTGTCTCTTCTCTATCCTGGCATCTACAGGGTGTCCCAAAAAAACGGGGACCTATGTTAAACATTCGTAACTTTGTCTCTCTTATCAATAACAAATTGTCAATATGACAAAACATCAAGGGATAAACATAGTTCAATTATTTAGTCCAATACTTAGAGTTACCTCCAATGTTTTCAATCACGTGTTTTGGTATATTAGCATACAGTGAACAAGGATTTTCAGCATGTTCATATTTATAGATTTACACGCTGACCCCAAATCACATCTCATGTGTCAAATAGTCAATGATAACACAAATGTTCATCATGTATGGCAAACAGATTCACTATAGGGCTCATATCAGAGCTATATCTAGGCCACTTGCCCTTAGGTTTGAGGTAAAATTGCAGTACTTTTTGTGAACGCATCATGTTTTTACTGCTGATTTGTTGTAATAAGTGGTTTCTGCTTTCTTATAAATGCTGACACACTAAATGACTCTGATATATTTCTATGAACTGTTTATTTGGATAACATTTCACCTTATTACCTTTTGCTTCTAACTAAGCTTGCTTGTTGATTGTTCTCAATAATTATCAATTAGTATTGATATTTTGCTTCTTTGGTGAATGTTAATGAATAAATTGAAGGTGCTGTTTCCCTTTTATTTAGTAAACTCACCACTTTCTCCATGCTTTCATTGTTGCATTGCAAAGTTCTTAGATTTTCACAAATTTTTCATCACCTCTGTGACTTTAAAACCTTGTTTTTCTCAAAATAAACGCTCAGACAACAATGTCTTAACAAATGATGATGTTTTCCACGTAAGGCGGCAAAAAAAGGAAATAGCACCATAGGTAATATGATGACGTCACTTCCTGTTTTAAAGCAAAACATATTAATAAGTACCTATTTTAGAAGTAGATATCACTTTTACACACTCTCACAAATAATCAGCCACATTCATTAAAAAATAAATAAGTTGTACGGGTTTCAGGTAGGTCCCCGTTATTTTGGGACACCCTGTAAGTGGTTGCTTTCTGGGGAAAGGGGTTGTATAGAGCACGAGTACCGAAGGGAGGCTGTTTTCAAACATAATGACACGTTTTAACAAAATATATGAGGTAAAGTGACGGGCCCTTACATTAATAATGAGGGTGATTGCCAACGAGTCTGTTTAACATAATACAGGTTTGCCCACATTTATCTTCACAATCTAGGATTTTGTAAGCTGATACTTTCTTATAATCTGTGTTGGGGCGTATCTTTACAGTAATCTGTAATTTACATAATCTTCTTTCGTAAATCACAGAATATATCTCAAAAGCAAGCATTGGAAACGAAACTTAAGACATTGACTGTTACTATTATGTATCTGTTAGGCAAGACAAAACCCATCAGACAAACTTCTTATAATTCAGGATAGAAGGGTTCATGTTAAAACACACGTGACACGTGTTTTAATTCTGTCTCTACTGCAACAAATTTGAGCAAATACATGCCATGGGTGACTTACAAATGTAAGTACCCCGTTAAACCGTACTAATATTGATTTGTAAGATCTTCAAACTGTGCCCTTGCTGTGTTAGTATATGAATTGAAAAATGTTATTGCATATTGTTTACTTGTAACTTCATATTTGGTTGTCTGAAGTGGAGGGGTGTCAGTTTTTTTCCAATTATGAACATACACGCATTGTTACAATCCTGCTGCATTAAACATCTCAAAACTATAATGTCTTTTTATGATGCAAGTTCGGTTCAATATCCATTTGGCATTGTGGACTTTAAAATTTATAATTGTCCGCTAGAGAAAAATAAAATGAGTTAAGATGAGTTGGTAATTTCCTCGGACATTTGGGAGAAAAAATGTCCGGTGTAGCACGGAATTTGATATCAACTGCAAAATACAATTCAAAATAACTAAATATGTTTTACAGAGTGTTTTAGCAACCACAAAACATAACTAGTTTTGTCTGTAGATTTTATACATGCGCTGATTTATATCATTTCGATTGTTAAACAAGTTCTTTTATTCGGCATTGACACCCTATTCCTTGTATTCCCGATAATAACATAGTCATTGTGGTAAGTGATAGAGAAAGGCCAGCTTTTTCCTTCGTTTGTAACATATAGCATGGGAATTAACGGAACCATTAAGATTTCATTAATTCGTCTTTGTTATAGTAAGTCCATGGAGCGATTCCTAGACTCTCTAATCAGAAACGAAAATTATTCAGTGTAGTCAAAGACGAGAATGTAAAATATAATCAATGTTTTATGATTTAGATTTAACTATACATGGCACCACAGAGGATACTGTAACATTATTTTGTTATCTACAGGGTGAATACTATATATTGCCAAAAGAAGTGATAATTTATAAGTGTACCACATGGGGACATGCCGCCATGGATAATGGATAACTTTGGTGTCTTATAAATTTAGATCAACACATGACATCATCGGTAAATATTGTGAAAACTATTTTTGCAAAGTTGGTATATTAGAAAAAAGAGAAAAAATAACTGCCTTTAGATGTGTGTAATGATGTTTTACTAGTGTTGTCTACATGCATGAAATAAATATGAAAATTTGATATCTTTGTTATAGATATTTCACATTTAAAACCCATTCTGAGAGTATGTGAAAATCAAATAAAACAGTCTAGAGCCTAACGCCTAATGTGATCTCGTTTTGAAAACTATATAGTGTAGTGTTTGAATAATACATGCTTATTCATTTGTATTGCTCTCAAATCAAACCCCAAGCAAACAAAGGAATATGAAAACAATAATACAAAACAAAACATTATGAAGATTTTCAGGGCACCCAATAAGAACATTTCATAAAGACGTATAACACGAATATTTAGGCCAGTCATCTGTTTACATAACATTTGCAATTACTCTTGGTATGTTTTAATTCAAAAGGAAGTGCATGAATGAGTATATGGCTTAGTAGGTAATGCATTGGTTTTTACTGTCTTAATATCGGATCAAAATGTTAAAAACAATTATAATACAATGGTATGGTATTACAATATTGTACACAAGTGACATATCAAAATAGATGCACTGTAAGTCAACACATTTTAAACATATACCGGTAAACTAAAATGAAACAAAACAGATATTTCATTTCTGTCCGGTTGTTACCTCAACTTAAACGTAATTGGTAATTACGTAAATGGAAGCGTGATTCTATCAGAGGAGTTTCCAATAAGCGATGTTTCAACTGGTTCACTGTTAGCCATGGATACTTAATAAAACATGTTGCTATGTAATCAATCATTTTATTAATGTAACCCACATTCTCATATCATAATGTACGTTCAAGTTTCCGGATGGCGTGAGGAGGCGCGGTCATGTAATGTGGTGTTCATGGTATTAACAAAACCCTTCATTATTCAAGGAATAATGGAAATATGCACTCGTCTACGCTGTAATACTTCGGCATGAAGCTCTCGTATCCTTTAAATTACATACAGTGCCATTTTGTTCAACTGTGTTCATTTTAGTTTGTTTTAATTTCCTCGTCTATATGTAGATGTGGGTCGAGGGCATCCCACATACTACCGTACATATATAGCATAATTGTTTGTTAGTATCAATAACAAGAGCTGTTCAAAGACAGCGCGCTCGACTATTCGCAGCCATTCCTCACATAACTTCAAGTTCAAAACAGGCTATAAAGTTATACAACTTAGTTTCAAACTCAATGTAATAAAATTGACAGTACATAAGATAAGAATTGGTCTGAATATACTTGCAGATACAACTTTTAACCATGAAACACCTAAGTTATCTGAGTAATTATTGCACTACTGTTGACTTATGATGATGAATAAGTGTTGTAGGTTACAATGGTATATCATTGATATTATATGAGATATGGTATGAATGTAACTTACACACACAACTTTAACCGAGAAAAGTCTACGTTAAAAGGGGCACAATTCTACTTAAAATCAAAATGGATTTATTGCACTTGGTCAGTAGTGTTGAATTATAATGGCAAGCAAGTGTTGTAAGTTTCTATGCTAAATCATGGATACTGTGCAAGGTATGGCCTTATATAGTAGCTTGCACCAAAAACCTTAACCAAATGAAGTAATTGCATTTGACCAGTAGTGTCGACTGATGATGGTGAACAAGTGTGGTAAGTTTCAATGCTAAAACATCGATACTATGCAAGATATGGCCTAATATAGTAGCTTGCACCAGACACCTAAACTAAAAAGTCTAACTTAAAAAGCGGCACGACTGCAATTAAAATCAAAATTGATTTATTGCACTTGATCAGTAGTGTCGACTAATGATGCTTAACAAGCGTTGTAAATTTCAATGCTGTAGCATGTTCACTATGTGAGATATGGCAAAAATAGTAGCCTGCACAAAAAACCTTAACCAAAAGGGCATAAATAAAATAATCTACCATATATCTATATTTTATAGTAGCTATTTACATAATGCGCGAGAACTGTGTAAAGTACTATATATTTTCTAATTCAGCTAATAAACTTAAACGGATTTCAAGATTTTAAGATGTTTTGTGAATACAACCCAGTAGATTACCCGTGTTCTACTCCATATGGATATACAAGAGATCCAAGGTGTGTAAGTATAACTGTATATCATACATGTAATGCATTGCTCTATCCCATCAAATATCAATCAATTAGGACAGAAACAATGTGCAGGATGTATATTAAATTAAGATATGTATTACCTCCTTAGCAAAACTATATGAGACCTAGGTAGACACCAGATAAAGTTTCCCTCAAAGTACACGATAAGAAAATCAAATGTTTAGCAATACAATAAAACAACTATACATATAAGTAACCTCAGCTTCCTCCTTATTCCTATACATTGAATCAAAGTACGATTGCTCACTACCAAACAGAGATTCAATGTCGACAGGGGGACAAATCAACTAACACATACACCACAATAATTATGTATCTCAAGACATGACCTTCTGTCAAACTAGATTCGTCTAAAAATTCATCTTGTACATTCAACTGATAATCATACATAAATAATTCATCCAGTAAGAAAGATTGACATACACGTCAAGTTTGACATCTTATATCAATAATATAAATGGAATAGATTCCTATAATGTAATGTAATATGCCATCAATCCCCATTGTAGCCTTGGGAATAGAATTATTATAATTAAATCTCATTGACATTCGCGTCCACTGTGAAGACGATAATATCTATTGAAGGATATGTCCCCTGATATTTGTCCAGTTAATATTATCCAGAACATTGTGAATCCCCATAAATACCGATCAAGAAAACTTGGAATGTGTCAACATGAGGATCTATTTGATTGACTGCTATTATGTTTCCTGGTTAAGTTTTTGACTGCGGTGTTATATCTGTTTTTACAATGTTTTTGTCCTTCACATTCTGAGGTTTTAGTAATATTGGCATTGTTCAAGTGAAACTGCGACGGGATAACTTAATGTCTAGGCCCGATTGCCAGCAAGTCACGTAAACACCCTCATACACCAACGTTAGACTAAATCGACCGTTGTGTACATGTATCACTTGCAGGAATGTATACCACAACCAAATTCCAAAGTGAATACTCCATCCACTACACCAACTGACCGGTGTAGCCATGTATAAAACATTGAACAGCATTTAGAAACATTTACAATTGCTTGCTTAGAATCCATTTTCGACACGATCTTTGTAAAAGACGTATGCATACAGTGCAATTATTACTTGAACCCAAAATGATGCATGTTACGTCGCTTACGGAATCATTGACAGCGATTAGTAAAAATGGGCACAAATGAATAATTCGATAAAGGGTAACATATTATTCTAGTAAACACAATTACATTCCAGGCTGTATGATCATGACTTTGTGCTGCATGGGGTAACTTATCACATTATAGCACCCTACGGCGGTCCAAATCAGGGAAGTAATTTAAGTCCGAAAGCGTACGATAGTTAGAAAAGTCAAAATGCAGCGTTTGCACAAAGTTTATTTCTTCTAAACAACTACTCGTACGTACTAAACCTGTATAACATTGGACTGGTGTGTATGAAAATTAACACAAAGCATATAATCATGATTGTGCTTAATTTTGGACCAGAACGGTCGTTGATAAAAATGTTCCAGAATGCTAGTGAACATCGTGAATATTTTGTTAAGCAAGGTGAACCAATTATCCCATATGCCACGGTAAAGCCGACAGATTGTCCAAAGGAGGAAACCACTCACACACGTTGGTGTGTACGGAAACCGTTAGCATTCAATTATACTCTTAAATAGAAAATAAATATTTTCACAGTATTCAAATTCGAATGGCCCAGACAACCTTGACGTAAAATGCCCAACTTGAAATTCTACCACATACAGTCAAGCCAGTGTCGGGGATCACCTAAAGGGTGCTCGTTTTTCACCATTAGCATGCCTTCGTGTTTTAATGTTCATGTTAATACCAGTCAGCTATTTAATAACAAGCGACCGCGATCGTGCATGACATAACGTAACTCTATTGAAAAGGACATTATATGATGTTTTATATGCCGAAAACTAATATAATATCTAATAAAGAACTTGTAACAAAGTGGTTCAGAAACAGCAAACCAAAGCACTCATGGGACAATTCAAAGATGCACCAGAATGTCGGAGTGTCACGCAAAAGTGTTGTTAAAACGAATGAGTTACATGATTGTAGGTCATGCATAGATCACCATTAATACAAATATGCAAAAATGTCAGGCGACGGTTTTGTAGATATGGAAATGAAAAGGATTACCATGTAATCTTATGCTCGACATTTTAGTAACATTTCTCCCATTCTGCCACAGGCTGGTTTTTTACTTGAATAATGCAGCGAATGAAAACAATGCGTAGGGTTTCATGCAAAAATATATTAAATGTATTTAGTCCAGGAGCCAGATTTCAAAAGAGCCTTAAAATGGATTTTCATTTACCCCATCTGGTAGAAAAAGTCTGTTGGTATTTTCGAATAATATAGACATTCAGGCTTTGGAAAAAGGTGGATGCCAGATCTGAAAGTGGTGCAGATTTTTTTAACAGGGGCAACAACTCTTGCTTCGGAACAAATTTACGAAATCACCTGATGTCCTATGTTCTGGTGTTAAGTTTTTGTTTATACTTGTATTGCAACATATTTGCATGGATATTGTTCATTTGATAATGTGCATCAAAAAGACATACAACATTGACCAGTTTGAGGTCAAGGTCAAGGTCAATTCAAGGTCAAAGTCAGAAAAATAGCTAAAAATGAATATTTGCTCTCTATCTTTCTTAGTATAGCATATGTTTTGAATCTAATTAGGTCGTAAAAAGGATAGTTGTGTTTGTTAGTACATATTCTGTCATTATATGCCATTTGTTTGAATAAAACTACAAAAATATTGTCGTACCAGCCATTTAATGCATATGCATGTTGGCCGGGATGGCATTCTTACGAAGGCACCTAACATTCTATGATCTAATGTGATTTGTTTTTTTACGTATGTAGTGTCTAATATTTTATGGATATTATTCATATGGTTATATAGATCAAATGGACATGCACCAAAGAAAAAATTGAGGTCAATGTCAAGGTCATTTCAAGGTCAAAGTGAATAAAATAGCTGAAAAAAAGTAAAAAATGTAAAAAAAATTTCCTCTCATTTTTTCTTAATATAGCATATATTTTAAATTCATTTTGGTTATGAAAATGATAGTTGTGTTGGTTAGTAAGTATTCTCTCATGATAAGCCATTTGTTTAATAAAAATGTATCATTTTTTAAATAAACAGCCATTTTATGCTTGGCGAGATGTCATTCATACGAAAACCCCATGGCATAATATGATCTAACGTGATTAGTTTGTTAACATATGAAGTGTCTCCTATTTGCACGGATATTATTAATTTGATTATATACACCAAATGGAAATAAACCTAAGACCAATTTTAGGTCAAGGTCATTCCAAGGTCAATGTGAAAATGATAGCTAAAAAAGTAAAACTAGATATTTTCTCCCTATTTTTCATATTCTCTCGTATGTTTTGAATTCAATTTTGGTTATGAAAGTGATAGATGTAGTTGTTAGCACATATTTTCTCATTATAAGTGTTTGGTTTAATAACAAATATTAATAATTGGTAAAACTGCTATTTTACGCAAATGCATGCTGGCCGAGATGGGATTCTTAAATTGCTAGCTGCCTTCAATAATACTAGTATTCAGATATGAGTTTAATTTCTTTCAGTATTATTGAATATTTGTATGAACATTTTTAACTCAATGTCTTTCTCTAAGTGGAAATAAAATGCTGACCACTTCGAGGTCCAGGTCAATGACATTTCAAGGACAAACTAACTAATCATAGTCGGTCGATCTATGCGTCGGTTTGTCGGTAAATCACACGGTTTCTGAGTAATACCCTATCAATGCTTAGTACTAGAATCCTCACCCTTGACACTCTAGAACTAGGATCTTCAAACTTTATAGAAAGTGTGGTCACCGACAGTAGTTGAATTCTATTGATTGTGAGGTCAGGGGGTCAAAGTAATGGTCTGTGTACCAAGAATTAGGAATGGCTGTGCAAAGAAATATTAGGCACCATATAGGGACTGGGGTGGTTGTACTCTGTGGTGGCGAGAAGCCCTTAAGGCCTGGTATGGATTTGTCGGTACTAGATGGTGGATTGTATACGATGGGGGCTATGGCTGACTGTATTCGATGGTGGTGAGCATCTCATAGGGTATGGAATATCTACATTTAGTGGCAATAAGTAACCCTTAGGATCTATTATATTTGGCTGTACTGGTTGGTATACCTTGGTTAATTGTACGCTGCAGTAGTGAAGACCCATTAGGACATGAGATAGCTCTACCCAGTGATTGTGCATACCCTCATAGAACATAAGTGCCTGTACTTTGAAGAGATGCATCTCCACAAAGACCAGATATTCCTGTACTAATTGGTGGTGTGTATCCCATTTGACATTCCATACCTGAACTACGTGGTGGTACGTAAAATTCAGAATGAATGCACCAGTTATAGGTAGGTACCCTTACTTTCAAGTAAAGTTTTCATTGTGAAAGGAGGACGTAGGAATTTGATAAATAGGCAGAGGTACTGTTAACATACCTTTTGACACCCTGTATATACCAGGCTATGTTAACTTTAACACAGTATCAAACAATATCAGGCTCTAGGCCTGGCGATGAAAGGCAATACCAGTCCATTTTTAGTACCAGACATGACTTTGGATATCTGTACTTGCAAATTGAGAGTACCATACATGACATGTAATTGACTCTACTCCGAGTTGGGAACCACCCCTTACGGTCAGGTATGGCCATACATGGTTGCGGTATCTATCGCGCAGGGCCTTGAGTGTATGTACCTTGTGGTACATATGATGGTCTGGTATAGCTGTACTTGATAGTGGTAAGTATCCCGTATGACCAGGGATGGTATAATCATGTGGTGATATGTGCCCCACTTACGATGTTAGATGGCTTTTAGAATATTATGTCGTGGTGAATACCCCATAAAGCCTGAGATGCTTATACTCAGCTTGGGTATTACTTATTCTGGGATGACTATATTCCGTTAAATCGAATAAACAGAGCGTCTGCGACATCGTTTGTACATTGCAGTGGTTATTAGTGGTTAGGCACTGGGTTGTACGAGTATGTCCCAAAGGACCTGGATGATCTGTATTTGGTAGTGATGAGTAACACAAAAACGTGGTGTAGTTGTATTCACGGGTAGTGAGAACACTGTAGTATATATGACTTCTCAGCCTGGCGGTGAGTTTATCATAGGCCATGGTAGGCTGTACTCTATGATGTTGGTTACCAAACATGGACTGAGATGCAATCACTGAAAATGTTAAATGTGGTGTGTATCCGTTGAGCATGTAATAGCTGGATTCAGTGATGGTTAGGTGTCCGGCATGAGATGACTGAATTATATGGTGGTGAGTACCTTATGGCTATTCTCTCTTGTGTTTATTGAGTATCTTATTTAGCCTACGGTGCCTTTACATTACAGTGATATATTGTGTTTTACATATCGGGTCTAGCTGTATTGTAAGGTATTACTGGGTACGGTCTGTGAATATTATATTCTCATGCGGTAAATACTTTCTTTGGTATAGGATACCTGTACTTTGCAGTGATGTGTACCCACATACATGTAGGGCTTCTGATACCTGTACCTTGTCTCGGGTTCGATCCCTGGCCGCGAAATAAAAATGGTACCAGAAATTCCCTTGCTAGACGCTCAGCATAAAAGGAAATCTGGCTATTCTTCTCTCATACCCTCGTGGCGATGTATAACTTCAGGGATGAGGTGTCGAAAGTGATTAATATAAGTTGGAAAAACTTGCTTAACAATCGATCTTAATTAAATTAGTATAAACTAATCTGTACTTTGTAATGATGCATACCACAGAGAACATGTGTTGCCTGTACGTTGCAGTGATGCGTAGAGCATAGTGTCGTTGATGCCTGTACCCTGCAGTGATGTGTACCACATATGCTCCGGGATGTCAGTACCTGGCAGAGATTTGTACCGCACAGGGACTGAGATGTACTTGACATTGACGTTTACCTCATGGGGCCTATGACTTCCATACTCACCAGTGATACCCTGTATGGCATGGGTGGCTGAATTATGTTGTGGTGATAACCACATAATGCTTGATATTTCTGCACATTGCAACGATGAATATCCCATTGCGCAAAGGGATTACTGTATTATGTGGTGGTGAGTACGCCACAGGGTATGTTTGAATGTTTCTTATAGCAACCGTTTTCTAGAGAGCTACGAATAGTAGATGCTAATGAGTTTCTCAAGGGTCTGGGAATCCTATTATTGATACGTGTAGTTTGCATCATCACGTATGACACCCCCTAAAAACAAAATTGCCCATCTGAAGCAATGGTGTATATAAATGACAAAATGCTGTTACGAAAACAGACATTTTCTTGTTTTAGCATGTATACGTTGTGTATACATTCGTGAACTTCATCAAATGGTCGTTCAGTCAGGTTTATGTAAAGCCAATTTCATACAAAGCGAGACAAATCAAAATTGCACATACAATAATTGTACTGTTGACCTTAGATGAAATTGAACATGTCAATACCTACTACATGTCAGTACTTTAAGGGACTATTCTACATATGATAATATCTATACAAATATTTATCATTATAAATGCATGTCAATTTTGAATAAAAGCGATTAATATGACGAAAAGCAATGTCATCCCTGCCAACACCCTGATACATAATGAGAGGAGGATATGTTCTAACCAACACATTTATCACTTTAATAACGAAACAAAATTCAAAACATGTCAGCATAAGAAAAATAGGGGAAAATATCATTTTTAGCTATTTTCTCACATTGACCTTGAAATGACCTTGACCTCAAATTGGTTTTAGGTGTATGTCAATTCGATTTATATTATCAAATTAATATTATCAATAAATAAATATGAGACACTGGATACGAAAACAAGCTAATCATATTAGAAAATAATATTCCAGGGATTTTCGTACGAATGCCATGTTGGCAAGCATAAAATGGATGCTTTTTTCTCAAAATTGATATATTTTTAATTAACAAAATGGCTTACCATGAGAGAATATGTACTAACCAAAACAACTATCATTTTTATAACCAAATTGAATTTAAAAGATATGCTATATTAAAAAGAATTGAGAGGAAATATTAACTTTTACTTTTTCAGCTATTTTGTTCACTTTGACCTTGAAATGGCATTGACCTTGACCTCAAATTTGTCTTAGGTGTATGTTCATTTGATGTATATAATCATATGAATAATATCCATGTAAATATGAGACACTACATACTTAAACAAACAAATCACATTAGATCATAGAATGCTAGGGGCATTAGTAAGAATGCCATATCGGCCAACATGCAAATGCATAAAATGACTGTTATGACAATATTTTTATATTTTTAAACAAACAAATGGCTTATAATGAGAGAATATGTACTAACAAACACAACTATCCTTTTTATAACCTAATTCAATTCAAAACATGCTATACTAAGAAAGATAGAGAGCAAATATTCATTATTAGCTAATTTTCTGACTTTGACCTTGAATTGACCTTGACCTCAATCTGGTTCATGTTGTATGTCTTTTTGATGCACATTATCAAATGAACAATATCCATGCAAATATGTTGCAATACAATTATAAGCAAAAACTTAACACCAGAACATAGGACATCAGGTGTTTTAGTAAATTTGTTCCGAAGCAAGAGTTGTTGCCCCCGTTAAAAAAATCTGCACCACTTTCAGATCTGGCATCCACCTTTTTCCAAAGCCTGAATGTCTATATTATTCGAAAATACCAACAGACTTTTTCTACCAGATGGGGTAAATGAAAATTGAAATTCTGGTCACCAGCTCCTAGACTAATTCAAGTTCATATCAACTGAAACGAACAGGAAACGCACATATATTTCTGTACAATAATTTCTAAACTGGGCGCATGGAACAAAATACATTTAGAATAGTATCTGAGTTGGTAGGGACAATATTAGGTACAGCAGTAACGGTTCACTAAAGCGATTGAAGTAACCCGTCACTAATTATTTTCTCGTCACTGTTGCAAATAATGACAAAACGATTCAAGTTTAAAACATTCCCTTTACCCATCCTCTTGTACACATGTATACAATGGGAATATATGACAATGTGTCCAGCGATACAACGCAGGCTATATTGTGATGAGTTGGACGACGTTATAATTTTCCACAAATATTCAAGGAACTCCGAAATGCACTACGAGAAGTGTGGCATACACTTCCATGCGCATTGAATGCTTACCATTTGGCTAATTTGAAAATGCGTCCGATAAGATAGACTTATATGCTTGGTACGTGAACTTCCTTAATCACACTTAAGATATTGGACCACGTTCCTACGAATTTTCTTTAAACTTGGTTCAAACAAATACTAAATATGACTCTTTAATGACTTTCCTACAATTTGAATTATATTGTAATTTTGAATTTCGCGCATGCAAGAAAAAACTTATACAAAAAACATGTCAATATAATGGTTGCCTTCATTTTCAACGCAATTTCGTTATTATGGATAATAAAATTTGAAATTGTCGACTGGATGGAAATTCGAGGCAACGTCTAATCGCTATAATGTGACCGTGTTTACGCCAATATCGTTACATCACGAAATCAAACTAGCTGGCCTCGAGCAGAATATCAATTACTAGAAGAAGATTGGTATTCATACAGGAAGCATCACATTCACCACAACAAGCTCATACCAAGGATATTATCCATCTCATCATAATGACAAGCAATGGAAACTAAGTTAGACGTCGTTCGTTCTTGCGTTTTTGATGAATCGGCGATTTCCTTGACATCCCTATTAATTTTATAGACAACGGATAAACAATGTAATACACGTACATTGCATTCACAAAGGAATCGGGCTTGTGATGAAAGTTGTCGCATGGTTTGGATATTAAATGCAAAACACGATACAACAACATGTTAGTGACCAAAAAGACACCAGTAGCAATCAACAAGATTGCTGCAGTAGTCTACAATAAGGTTACAGAATACAGACAAATAAATGGCTGTAATACAGTTGTCTAACAAGTATGTTGAGCGAAAGATCGTTGTAAGTATATAAGAGAGAATACAATATCATCATGAACATATAGAACATAAGTATGTTGTGTGAAAGTTTGTGGTAAGAAGTACCATCATGATTATTCCAATGAACTTAGACGTCCTTGACGTTGACTTATCTGTCAAAACAAATTACAAGTCTAGAATATTTTGACGCACCAAATGCATATAATAACATACGTAGACAGAACAATGACATAAACTATATTAAGCTATACCGCAAGTCTTCTCTGTAGTTGTCTTGTAAAGGTTAAATATGTCCAGCTTATTGAAAAAGGAACTTAATTGTACTGTTTGAATAATAAATATTAGAAAAGATTGTTAGCAGATTCGGCACATACCAAAGGTAGACGTATATGAACATTTAAATATCATATCAGCACCCTTTCTATAACGCAAAAAATATAGAATGATGGGGACCGGAAGCACATGTTTTCACCAATGGTATGCTACTGCCGTTACAAAAAGTACTGGTTTTAATCAGATAGGTCTCACTAAAATGATATTGACATGTGAAAATTATGTACATTCTCAGAAATTGTAATAATTGAACTCAATTTTAATGCAAATGATTGAATAAAGTTTGTGTAATTATATTTGTTTAATCCCAAATTACATATATGGTGAAGCTGAAATTGCATTGCTAGGTTTTACGAAACGACAATTTGTAACAAAATGTCGTTCTAGAATCATTATCAGAAACTATTTTAACAGAAGAAAAACGCCAATGTGTGAGAAATACAATTATGTTTAATAAAACTCATGAACGCCAGACAACTATTGAATTGGACGTCATTCTTTATTGGTATTTGGCTACACTTGATTGACAGTAATCCTCAATAATAGCGTATATATAAAATAAGTCAGAAATGGTCTGTCCATCTCCAGCAAGTGGCAAATAAGCTTACTTTATAATATTGCTACCAGTACTCTTGTTAAGCAATGTATTTTAGTAATTCAAATGTTACGATAATGCCAACTAGTTCACCAATATTTCATTTCAACTATACATCCATGTGTCATTGAACACTTTCGAATCCGTTGTTGTTTCTGAAATAGACAAATGGCGTACTTTGAAAGATCGATTTATTATCTTTATCCTTGTTTAATGTACAAAGACAAATGCGTCACAGTAGCACAGTGTATTACCGTTGATCACATTTCCAACAGGTCACACGTGGTCTACCTAATTGAGGTAATGCGCTGCATACCTTCCAAGAGAAAACAATGAACACTGAAGTCATTTCAAGCCTCAGTGAGTTACGATTTAAATGTCTCGTAATTGTAAGTTGATATATAATCATGGACAAGTATTGTACACTTAATAGAATCTACCTTTAAAATTGTTGTAACTTATTTCGCTTTCCTTAAAAAAAGTTCGACTTCATCACAAGCTTATCATATTTTGCGTTGATTTTATTTCCCGATTATTCTGTTAGTTCCATTTTCTGAACAAATGTCTTCTACGTATGATAATTCCCTTAACCACAGGATTTCAGATATTTGGGTACCAAAACGATGGCATTAATATGGCCTTCAAGACCATGTATGACAATGGAATATATCATTTGTATTCCTGTTCCATGACAGCTTTCCGCAAATTGGCGTTTTTACTCTGTCACGCCTTTACCTGAATGAACTTATTTTAGCAACCCTCAGTTTCAACTGGAATATTACCGTACACTCTTCAACAAGTAGTCGATGAGTAAAACATTATATACGCTTTAACGAGTAGTGGATGAATAAAACACCATCTACGCTTCAACGAGCCCGTCGGTGAGTATTTTGAGGCAGCGATACAAGTTTTGACGTCAGTGAGACGTTGCGACCAGCACCAGTCGAACATATTTGACTGTGTGTAAAATATTGTATTCGTTTTATTTCTTGAAATGTACCTTAAGAAAAATGATTCATAGAGATGTTATACATTTATATGAACGTTTTATTTCATTTGATTGATATTTTTAAGGTATTGAATTTATCACGCTATTTTGAAATGACTCGTATGGCTGTAAAACACAATAGAAAATCAGTAGGTGGAACCACTGCAAAATCTCTAAAAGATAAGAAAGACAAAACTACTTTTTGTCCAATTGCAAACGATTATAAACCGTCAATACAACTTACACGTTGTTATGAAAAGACATATTTTGTGTTCGGGAAAAAAATCAAAGATTAATTCCTGGACAAAATCTCTACCTCTTCAGACAAAATGTATTGACTGCACATTATTGAACGAGTTGTCAATATGTTGATACATGTAACGTCATTAATCGGTCAATGGTGCTACTTGTCACTTTATTGCCAATAAATCCTTGATTTCGCGCCGAATGATTAGGTACAAAACGCGGGAGTATTGTTTTAGCCTTCATTATCAGTTAATATACGTCAGAATGTAACGACATAAAACTGAATTCCTTATTGATTGGTGAGACACAGAACAATGCCCCACATTAACACCGTGTCATTGTAAACAACGATTGGTTCCCTTGTCCTGTTTATGTCGTATTTAATGGTATATCATTTGTAAACATCATACAACCTTTTATAATGTCTCGTATAATGCCTCATTATTGTACATTTGAATGTTCTGTGTTGAAAAGTTCGCTCAAACCCTTTTTCCCAGTATCCTCATTTGTGTACCCTGCAGTGTTCTTTGGTTAAATGTTCACTTAAACACTCACTAATGACGCATGCTGTGTCCTTGTACTTATTCATTTCGATAGGTTTGTATGCTGGTGTGTCATTGGGGTCGGTCGTGGGAAGTATATTTTTTTGAAATTCCTTTTTGTCATTCCAGTTGACCTTACCAGTCCTCCTTGTTTTATTCCTATCATTAAAAGACTAATAAAATGTAAAATTTCTTCACGAACCATTTGTGAATGTCGAAGACGCATGAAAAGAACTCCCTTGTTATTCGTTGCTATTGTTATGCGGTGGTTTAATGTCATTGTTCACATGCTTAATGGTATGCCCGCTATAAAGATATGTTGTAGGTGATTGCGATTTTTTAAAGGCTTCAAAGAACATTATATTACGTCGCTTCATTTACTTCAATCAGTTCAGTAACGTTCGTAAAATGGCCGATACTATGTTTCATTAACTCAAAATTTCATCACAAAAAGATGATATATAAGGGAAGGCTCAACATAAATAGCACAGCACGAACGGCACATATAGAAACATACAGAAAAGTAAAAAAACCAAGGCCACGGAAAACGAACGAACTAACGACATTGTGGTTCTGATTGCTGATGTAATTTCACAGGAAGTCAAACACGTTTAATTACATCTGTACACCAGAATGCATGCTTACTTTTCCAATCAACGACTAAATAAATCTCAGCATCTCTGCATCTGATACAGATCAGAGTGCCAATACATTATTCTTTCGATGTCCTGGCTAGATACGATATATCTTGATAAAATGGTGAATTACGATGCGTGATTGTCAAAACGATATTGATGACAGAGGTGGATTAAGTAATTACATGTACCATCTGCTAATTATCGTCAGTACTGTTTTAATTTGATATTTTACGTGTCTCCTTATTAAACGTGTTCGTTTTTTTCTTAATAAAATGTGGTTTTTTTTGCATACACGTAACGTGTGTGATTTCTCCAACATGTCTCTAGCTGTTTCCTTCGCGGTATCGAATTTGTTCCTGTGGTGTCGTAGACGACGTATGAGTTTGGCTAGACGTTGTGTCGTCAGTCGATGGCGTCAGTGCGTAGAACAGTCAACCAATCTTCCCGTGATTCTGAAGCGCACTGAAGCCATCGATGTGTTGTTGTTTAATACACGACTAGCTGCAATATGTCGTGCTACGTTGCAAAAACCAACAATGTTATTATACCCTATCAGTATCAGATAAGCGTAATATGGATGCTGTATTAGTATTATTATTCGTTTAAATCAATCTCTCTTGTTACAACCGGATATCACAATAACGGGTGATTTCCGGTTACGCTATATTGCGTCTCTTGTAGTGTTTTTCGACCAGATTTGCCTTCACTTTATAGATACATGTAGTACTCCAAGGACATAGTCCATGAAGTTAGCAAACAACGCTATGAAACAAAATCGAAACTTTTTTGTTTTCGTCAGTTTATTTAATGTTTTACCGTACTTGTTTTGATTTTGTTGCTTTACTCGAAGATGAACCTCCCATATTTGTGGTGAAGTTTTCTGATAGAAAAGAAGACATTTCCGTTTGATAAATGACCATAGATTACGACAAGGCTTCTAGCAACATGTGGTTGTAGTTTCAATGCTGAAATAGTATAGTGTCACACAGAAAACTTTTCTGCAATACATCAGAAACCGACGGAGTTATTTTGAATTGGATAGAAGCCGATATCCTACAGACAATTGAAAGAATGGATAGGTCATGCTTTTACATACTCTAACGATCTTATATGAGTGATATTCTGCCAACGTTTTGCTGTTCATTAACATGTTGTTCTAAATATATAATACTTATGATAAGTTCAAATGGTGACGATCTTTTTGTAAAGACCTCCTTTATTCATTTGTATTGACATAACATGTCTATTGGATCAAAATGCGATTTCTACATCTAGCGTTGCAATAATCAATGGCATATTCCATACCTCTTCGCCAAAATAATGTGAAAGTGTGTGAAAGAGAGAAACAATTATCTTGAAGGTGAAGCACATTCACTGCCGAGTATGCACACATTTGAAATGCATAAATATTGAAGATATTTCATATGCATACACACGATCTATTTTGTCAATATTCGCTACGGAAATAATTATGTCATTTATTGTACAAGTTGAAATTATTGTCCCCATGAGGATAAATCAGATGTACATTTTATCATTTTTCCTGAACACTTTGGGAACGAAGCCAAAATGTTTCTCTGTCGTTAATTGATATTGGGATTGAAACAATTTTATTATTTTTTAATAGTTCGTCAATTAACAAATGCCTTTTGTAAATGACAATGATGTTGTTTACCTGTTGATAAATTTCTGATTCCTTATGGAAGGGTTAGTATGTACTGGTTTGGATATAATCCTGGAAAAGTAAGGTGCATCGGCCGCCAAATGTAACTGAACATTTTCAGACACTGTTGTCAACCCAGAATAGACAAATAAACAGTGGAATGAATATCTGTATGAAAAAATCTAAGTTAATGTATGCTATGCAAACCGTGGTAATATTTAAGCCGTCATAAAATTGGTCCTTGTGTTTATAAGACGTTAAACCCGATCAATATTATAGTAATTTTCTGGCTTGAAAAATGTTTTCGTTGAAATATTGACAAACATGCTGGTTGGATGACAAGATAGTTTTCCTAGTAAGTAATTTTAGTTTGTCAAATATATTACAAAGTTTGTTATCGGTCTTTAGAAGATCGTTCCGAAAAGTATTCCAAAAATAATTCAGTTACAGAAACAACAAAGAAAAGCATTCATGTTTGTTTGAGGTATGATCATAAGTATGTATCGGCATGTCAACTTGTGATTCGCTTTTTAGCTCACCTGATCACGTGCACAAGGTGAGCTATACTCTCCAATTGCCTCGCCCGAAACTACATCGTTTCTAGGCTCTGCATTATTGCTAGTGTATTAGCGCTATTGCTATTTTTAGACAGGAGAATCCAAAACCAGCGTACAGCGAGGCAAATGTGATAATGTAAACAGGTTTATAAATGCATTGTATATAAAACGCTCGTGTGTTAAAAGAATGACTTGTATTATAAATTAAAACACTCGCACTATCAATTTATCATATTGATTGAAACAAATAAATAATGACCAGTAGTCCATAGAACCATGAAATATTTAAACCTCATACAGTGTGTACTCGTTTAAACCTTTCAACACGTAGCCTTCATATTCACTATAAACTCTGCTATAACTCTCTACTGTCTATACAAACAAGTAAACTTTCATCAGCCAATGAAAATGTGTATCAGGGTTCACAGCAGTTTTGTAAAGGTCAAATATCAAAATATTCTAGTAGTTTAAGCAGCGTGTGAATGGTAACGGTTAAGTGGAAATCAAAGCGCTGTAGGGAGCGTAGGTGAGCTATTGTGATCGCCCACCGTCCCTCGTCCGTCCATACGTCCGTCCTACCACAGTTTCAAATGACATCTCCTCTGAAACCGTTTGACCAATATTGATGAAATTTTGCCTGGATGTTCCTGACATAGGGTGATTTAAAAATTGCTTAAATAAAGTTGCTCCATCTCCCATGGCAACCAGGTAACATAACCTTTAAAAATCTTCTTCTCTAGAACCACAAGGCATACAACTTAGATATTTAGCGTGAAGCATTGCCTAGTGGACCTTTACCAAGATTGCTCAAATCATGACCCCCGGGTCAATATTGGTCCCGCCCCGGGGGTCCCTTAATTTTGTATAAGAGATATATAAAAAAAACTTTAAAAATTCTTCTTCTCTGGAACCACAAGGCATTAAGCTTAGATATTTAGCATGTAGCATTGTCTAGTGGACTTCTACCAAGATCGCTCAAATTGTGACCCCCTGGTCAATATTGGCCCCACCCCAGACATCTCATAGTTTTATATAAGAAATATATAGAAACACTTAAAAATATTCTTCTCTGGAACCACAAGGCATAGAGCTGATATATTTTGATAGTAGCATTGTCTGGTGGACCTTTAACGAGATTGCTGAAATCATGACCCCTTGGTCAATATTGGCCCCCACCCCGTGGCTCCCTTAATTTTACATAAGAGATGTACAAATATTTTTAAAAATAATCTTCTTCTCTGGAACCACAAGGCATAGAGCTTAGATAGTTTGCTTGTAGCATTGTCTAGTGGATCTTTACCAAGATTGCTCAAATCAATATTGGCCAACCCAGTGCCAGACCACATGGCCCTAATTAATAGTGGCCACTAGACCTTAATATAGAAAAAATATACACCTAAGTATAGTTTTTTTTAAATACTTCTTCTCTTGAACCGCTTGATTGATCTTCATACAATTTGGTCTGGAGCATCCTAATAAGGTCCTTTCTCAAGCTTAGGGCAATTGTCTTCTTTAAGAGGCTACAGTTTCATCTATAAAAATATCACGAGCAAGGTGATTCAGGTTGGCGATTCAGGGCCATCATGGCCCTCTTGTTTTAAATAGGGGACTAACTTTTAGAAGAGTTACGACCTGTGTTTGAAAAATGATACCCATAATTCTCAGTTGTGTCTGACATATATGTACCTAAACGAGCATGACGGAAACATAGGACCTAAGCAATTATTTTATTAATACAATTGAACTTCAAAATAAACACTATTAGTTAATTACACGATATCTTCACACTATAATAAATTATATGAGTAATACTCGCCTCTCAGTATGCATTTTTGACTGATAAATAAAACTGATCTATGTATTCATCATTATAATTTTTGTAATAAAACTATTACTGAAACTACATGTATTTGTCTATGTTGTATCATTACGAGACAAAACATATATAGATTCTAAATTAGGACTTCCGGTTCTAAGCACTTACGAAATCTTAAAGTTACGTTCAAATTTAAATTATTTATATTTTTTAACAACTGCAAATCGGTGACGGACATGGTTTGTTTCATTAACTGAATCTTTATTAGTATTGCAGCTCCATTTACTACACTTAATAATTGTAAGCAAATTATAAAGAATTTAATTTTCATCGTCAGTTTATGATTTTCGTTAGTACTTTGATAAAATAGTACCCCAATGTTTGCTTGTTTTGTCATGTACAAATACGACATGGAAATGTATTACAGCTACATTTTCACCACAGTAGTTTAAATTACGGATGTGTTAGTCAATGTGATCACTTCAGACGGACAAAGTATATCTTTGTAATGCTGTTGAAATACTTCGCACTGACCTCGGGTTATTCTTGCACATTGCGGATACATATTTCCAGTCATACAGCATTTTTAAGTGTATTTAAAACAATTGCAGTGTATTCTAACTGCATTCTGGAGACAATTAAAACCTGACGGTAATCTGGCAACATACACATGTTGACTGCATTTGAAGGATAATTCAAAGTTTTATTACATTTTCATCTGGAAATATTCGTGTAAAACGCAACAAACTGCTTCTGCTAGAAGTTAACGCAGTTTGACAAACTTCATCGTAAGATTATTTATTGCGCAGTCAAAATGCAGTTAGAATATACTTGGAGTGTTGTTAGATATTTCCACTTCCAATGCATGTTTAGAGTAACAGTTTAGAGCACATGTAAAACATTCGGAATGACCATAAATGTACCGGAATATATTGAACGCATTCAGAATGCAAACGAAGAAACAATCCTTGAATTTACATTCTGTCGACATTCCGGCTTAGTCTGACTAAGGAATTTTAATAACAGTATATACATGACAATAAACAGATGGTGTCCTGCTGACTTTGTACACGTGTTTTCTAAAGTTGTATGTCGATCCTGATTATATATTGATGGAAAATGTTATATATCTAACAATCGAACACATGTGTGGGTGCGTGTGTATGCCACCATCTAGGCATCAACCTCAGTATTTACTCAGGAAGTTTAATTAGTACTTCCTGTTAAATGATTTAGTCTTCTAGTTTTCAACAGCTTAGCTCTCCCTCCAGGACATTGACTTCTAACTACTTAATTGGGTAAAATATGTATGCTGTTTCGTTCACGTAAACACGATACTTTTAATTTGATACATTATTATATGTGATGTGTGCATATCATATTCACCTCATCACTAGCTTTAATTGGTTATCATAATATTGCAAAGCAATCAAGACAATTCTCATCAGTCACAATAATATTGCCGGTGGAAATAAAATCAATGAGACATAGGAAATGTTCAGTAGACGTTTAGGGAATTGAACATGATTTATTTTTTATCACATAGTCGACAAATCATGATTTAACGCCAAACGACTTGATCGACAAATAGACTAAATTATTCTGTTTTGATCTAGGAGCAAAATATTACCGACTGGAAAATAATCCAAAAGGCTTTTTTGTGTAGAAGGAAATCATGGTAGTTAAAGAAAGAATCTTGATAACATATTTTTGGACAAATAAGGCGGCTTAACTGTTAATTACAACTGTACAAATTTATATGTATGCTGTTTGTTGTTAATATTTATAGAAACAAAAGGATTAACAAGAAATTGTAAAGTCAAATGTTAAATTATCTTTCACTTCTTCATACACTGAAAACAAAAACATTATCTGGAAGTAGTGTGCAACAATCACGTTCAAAAGACATTACATTCGTGAAAGAAACACGTTTAAGCTGATAAAGCCTACTGATAACCTATCAAAATAACGCATAATACAAATTGTTGCCTATAGCGTCTCTAATTATCGTTTGAACGTGAAAGTTTTGCACCAAATTTATACCTCCACTGTTCGTTGTAATAGCAAGCATCTTTCTGACTGAATTTCCCTATGGAGTATTTTTTCCTTCTTATTCATCTGATTTGACGCTATCGAATCATCAAATACTAATCAGTCTTCTGGTGCCAAATATAGAACAATTGTGTTATATTCCCAAGTCCGGATTTGTAGATGGTATAATTATTTTTTATAGTTTTTTTATATAATTCAATAAGTAAAAACCACATTGTAACACAAGTTGAAAACTTCTTTGACGGAGTTCTTTGCAACATAACATACAATGTATCTTGTATTACATTTGTTTGTTTGCAAATCATTGTAAAAAGTACCAATTTAACATCTACTTTCAGAAATGCGCCCGATTTAGTCCACTTCCTTGCTATAAATAGTTATATCGATTGGCCGTAAAAACAACATAATCTACCAATGAAGTGTTCGCCATTTCAGTACTTGGGTAATCAGTACATGTACTAATATTTCAATATTTATAATAATATTTATTTTGCACATTTACATGGTTCTCTTGAGCTTTGTTACGTTCAAATAAATTAATGAATACAGAATATTTGGTAATGAATTGCTACAATGATGATGTTTCAGATCGATTGTACACATAAATCATATTATGATGTGACGTTTCAAAATCAATAGATATCAAACAAATGTGTTTTGAGATGTGTCAGTTGATTTATCCCCCTGTCGACCTTGAATCTCTGTATGGTATTAACCAATCATACTTTGATTCAATGTACGAGGGGTGATCAACAAATACGCGGAAAAATGCTCTGAAATCTTTGTTACGCGACCAATATTTATGAAAATCGGTCTGGTAATAGATTGGAGTATTACAAATACATATCTAGAAAAACATTAAGCCCAAGCAAATATTTGATGAAAAAAACATAGAAACCGTAGCGTCACTATGGCTACACCGGCCCAACGTCATCGCGACGTCGTTACATATATCAATATCAATACTCATTCGTGGCACAATTCATACTGTATAACGAATAGAATGATTCTCAAAAAATAGCTGTACAACCAGTTACACTTCATAGACCTGTCAACCGAAAATAATTTTTTTTCTTTGAAATCTAATCTAAAATATGAGAACTAGCTGCGGGGAACATTCATACTGATGACGTAATTTGACGTTATTGACGTCGTAAAGCCCATTCGCATGTTGGCGTTGATTTCACATGGCTACATATGAGAGAATATGCAAAATAGACACCTGTTGTGTATGCTATTACATATTAGTTGCATTTTGCAATATTGTCATTGGTATTTTATGACATTTCATTTGCAACACGAATTTTCGCCGCCGATTTCTGTAACACACTCATTTTCCGACAATGACTTAGAAGCAAAATGCTCCTAAACATTTCTTTTTAATAATGAATTTAATGTTATATCATTTCATATTCATAACCCTCCCTTTAGAAAATTATAATATTACAAACGCACCAATGATACGTCATCGTTTGCTACGTGTAACGTTGGAAAATATAAAAATTTGGGCCGCATGACGTCGAGTGACGTTGCCATAGGAAACCGCATTCGTTCTGACTGTGAATCAATTTGAAATGATTTTAAATAACAGCACTTTTCCGCGTATTTGTTGATCACCCCTCGTAGAAATGTGGAGAAAGCTGAGGTTACTTACATGTATCGTTGTTTTGTTGTATTGCTAAACATTTGATTTTGTTATCGGGTACTTTGAAGGAAACTTTATCTATCTGGTGTCTACCTAGGTCTCATATAGTTTTGCTAAGGAGGTAATACATATCTTAGTTTAATATACGTCCTGCACATGGTTTCTGTCCTAATTGATTGATATTTGATGGGATAGAGCAATGCATTTCATGTATAGTTTACATTTATACTTACACACCTTGGATCTCTTGTATATCCGTATGGAGTAGAACACGGTTATTTTCACAAAACACATTAAAATCTTGAAATTCGTTTAAGTGTATCAGATGAATAAGAAAATCCATAATACTTTACATAGTTCTCGCGCATTATGTAAATAGCAACTGTAAAATAAAGATAGATGGTAGATTATTTTATTTATGCCCTTTTTGGTTAAGGTGTTTGGTACAGGCTACTATTTATGACCATATCTTACATAATGTACATGCTATAGCATTGGAATTGACAACGCTTGTTTACCAGCATTAGTCGGCACTACTGGTCAAGTGCAATAACTCTATTTTGATTTTAATTGCAGTCGTGCCCCTTTTTAAGTTAGCCTTTTAATTAAGGTGTTTGGTGCAAGCTACCATATTAGGCCATACCTTGCATAGTATCGATGCTTTAATTTTCTTGGTCGGTAGTGTGTTGGGCACTTCTTCGTTTTAAGATTTCGGACAGCTAACACTAGGCATTATAGTCATTTTGCTGTGGAAACTGGGTCATTCAGCTAGTAATAATTTATTATACTTTTCGACAGCTTGGACTTTGGCGAATCTGTGCTTGTTTAGTTGGGCATTATGTCTTTATGTGTTTTATGTTTCCTGTGCTCGGTTTGTTCAGTTGGGCATTGTGATTTGTGTGTTTTAAATGTTTTCTGTGCTCGGATGGTTAAGTTGAGTGCTGCCTTACCTGTCAGACTTAATATAATCTTTTTATAACACTTGTTTGTTTGCCATTATAAGTCAACACTACTGGCCAAGTGCAATAAATCAATTTGGATTTTAAGCCGAGTTGTGCCCCTTTTTAACGTAGACTTTTCTCGGTTGCAAGTTACATTCATACCATATCTCATATAATATTAATGATATACCATTGTAATTTACAACACTTATTTATCATCATAAGTCAACAGTAGTGCAATAGCTCAGATAACATAGGTGTTTCTTGGTTAAAAGTTTTATCTGCAAGTTACATTCAGACCAATTATTATCTTATGTATTATCAGTTATATTGCATTGAGTTTGAAACTAAGTTGTATAACTTGTAGCCTGTTATGAACTTGGATTTATGTCATTAATGTGAGAAATGGCTGCGAATTTGGACAGCTCTTGTTAGTGTAACTAAAACATGATTATGTTATATATGTACGATAGTATGCGGGATATCCTCGACCTCCATCTACATACAGACAAGAATAATAAAAGAACTAAAATGAACACAGTTGAACAAAATGGCACTGTGAGTAATTTAAAGCTATAAAGGAACACAATTCTACTTAAAGTCAAAATGCAGTTATTGCACTTGTCCAGTAATGTCGACTAATGATGTTAAACAATTGTGGTAAACTCCAATGCTAAAACATGGATACTCTGCAAGATATGGCCTTAAATTGTAGCTTGCACAAAAAACGTAACTTTAAAAGGGACACGACTCCAATTAAAATTAAAATAGAGTTATTGCACTTGACCAGTAGTGCCGACCAATGATTGTTAACACGTGTTGTAAGTTTCAATGATATTGCATGCATAATATGTAAGATATGGCAAAATATAGTAGACTGCACCAAAAACCCTAATCAAAAGGTTACTTACATCATACATGTAATGCATTGTTTTATTCCATAAAATATCAATCGATTACGAAAGAAAACATATGCAGGAAGTATTACCTCTTTAACAAAAGTATATGAGTCCTATGTAAACACCAGATGAAGTTTACTTCAAAACACAAACTCAAATGATTTAGCAATACAATAAAATAAAACAACGATACATTTATGTAACCTCAGCTTCCTCCACATTCCTACATTGAATCAAAGTACGATTGCTTACTACCATATAAACATTCAAGGTCGACAGGGGGACAAATCAACGAACACATATATCACAAAAATTATGTATCTGAAGACATTGCCTGGTTTCAAACTCGATTCGTCATACAATTCCACCTTGTACATTCAACGGATAATCATACATAAATAATTGATTTGGTGAGAAAGATTGACATGTATACACATCAATTTTGACGTATTATGTCATTATAAATGGAACTGATTCCTATAATGTAATGTAATATTCCATCAATCCCCATTGTAGCCATGGGAATACAATTACTATAATCAAATCTCATTGATGTTCTCGTCCACTATGAAGGCCGTAAAGATATTGAAGAATATGTCCCATAATATTTGTCCACTCCATATTATCCAGAACATTTGTAAATCCATCTTAATACCAATCAAGAAAACATGGAATGTGCCAACGTGAGAATCTATTTGATTGACTGCTATTATGTTTCCTGTTCTAGTTTTTGACCGCGATGGTATATTTTCATAACATTGTGTCTAAATAATCCTGAATATTTAGTCCTACTGGCATTATTCCAGTAAACCTGCGGCGGGATTACCCAATCAAAAAGCCTCGTTGCCAACAAGTCATGTATCCAACTTTATACGCCGAACATTTTGCCAAAGCGACCATTGTAAATCATTATCAGTGATGTATACCACGACCAGCCACTTCCAAAGTGAATACTCCGACCACTACGCCCATTGACTGATGTAACCGTGTATAAAACATTCAACGGTAGCACGTTTTATGCAAAAGACGCATTTGTACGCACTTGAAAACGACGCCATCAAAACTTGAGCCCAAAATGGGGAATTTTGTGTTGCTAAAGGAATTGTTGACAAAAAATAGTAAATATGGGCTTAAATGCATAATTTTATCAAGGGTAACATTATAATATAAGGAACACAATTCCAGTCTGTAAAAGACAAACTATCACAATTAAGCACACAGTGCACTCTTACTCTCTGTTATACATTTGCATGAAGCTCTCGTATCCTTTAATTTACGCACAGTGCCATTTTGTTCAACTGTGTTCTTTTTATTTTCCTTATCTATAATTAATTTATGTAGATGTGGGTCGAGGGCATCCCACTTACTATCGTCCGTATATAACGTAACAATAACAAGAGCTGTCCAAAGACAGCGCGCTCGACAATTCGCATCCATCTGTCACATAAATTAATTTCAAAACAGGCTATAAGTTAGTTTCAAACTCAATGCAATATAATTGATAGTACATAAGATAATATTTGGTCTGAATGTAACTTGAACTATGTAGTTCAGCAGTTTTACTGTTGTTACTAGGTCATTCAGCGTAGGCAGTCCGCCTTTTGGTTGCTGTATCTTTTCTACTGGGTCATTCAGCTAGTTATAATTTATTATACTTTTCGACAGCTTGGACTTGGGCGGATCTGCGCTTGTTTAGTTGGGCATTGTGCTTTGTGTGTTTTTAATGTTTTCTGTGCTCGGCTGGTTAAGTTGAGTGCTGCCTTCCCTGTCTGACTTAATATACTCTTTTTGCAGATAAAACTTTTAACCAAGTTATCTGAGTTATTGCACTACTACTGACTTATGATGCTGACTAAGTGTTGTAAGTTACAATGGTATATCATCGATATTATATGAGATATGGTATCAATTTAATTTGCACACAAAACTTTAACCGAGAAAAGTCTACAGTAAAAGGGGCACAACTCTACTTAAAATCAAATTGGATTTATTGCACTTGGCCACTAGTGTTGACTTACAATGGCAAACATGTGTTGCAAGTTGCAATGCTAAAGCATGGATACTATACAAGTTATGGCCTAATATTGTAGCTTGCACCACAAACCTTAACCAAAATGTATTACTTAAAAAGGGGCATACGTGTAACTCGAATTAAAATCAAAATGGAGTTGTTGCACTTGATCAGTAGTGTCTACTAATGATGGTTAACAAGCGTTGTAAATTCCTATGCTATAGCATGTTCAATATGTGAGATATGGCAAAAAAAAGTAGCCTTTACCATAAACCTTAACCAAAAAGGGCATAAATAAAATAATCTACCTCTATCTATATTTTATAGTAGCTATTTACATAAGGCGCGAGAACTATGCAAAGCTCTATAGATTTTCTTATTCAGCTCATACACTTAAACGGAATTCAAGATTTTAAGATGTTTTTTAAATACAACCCAGGAAAATACCCGTGTCCTGCTCCATATGGATATACAAGAGATCCAAGGTGTGTAAGTATAACTGTATACTATACATGTAATGCATTGCTCTATAACATCAAATATCAATCAATTAGGAAAGAAACCATGTGCAGGACGTTTATTAAACTAAGATACGTATTACCTCTTTAGCAAAACTATATGAGTCCTAAGTAGACACCAGATCAAGTTTCCTTCAAAGTACACGATAACAAAATCAAATGATTAGCAATACAATAAAACAACTATACATTTATGTAACGTCAGCTTTCTTCACATTTCTACATTGAATCAAAGTACGATTGCTGACTACCAAATAGAGATTCAATGTCGACAGGGGAACATATCAACTAACACATATATCTCAATAATATGTATCTCAAGACATGGCCTCCTTTCAAACTAGATTCATCCAACAAATTCATCCTGTACATTCAACTGATAATCATACATAAATAATACATTCAGTAAGAAAGATTGACATACACGTCAAATTTGACGTCTTATATCATTGTAAACGGAATAGATTCCTATAGTGTAATGTAATATGCCATCAATCCCCATTGTAGCCTTGGGAATAGAATTATTATAATCACATCTCATAGACATTCGCGTCCACTGTGAAGACGATATTTTAATTGAAGGATATGTCCCCTGATATTTGTTCCGTTTATGTTATCCAGAACATTTGTAAAATCCCCCTAAATACCAATCAAGACAACATGGAATGTGCCAACATGAGGATATATTTGATTGACCGCTATTATGTTTCCTGTTCTAGTTTTTGACTGTGGTGGTATATCGGTTTTTACAATGTTTTTTGTCTTTCACATTGGTGGTCGTTTTTCACCATTAGCATGCCTTCCTGTTTTTAATGATCATGTTAATAATTATATCCGTCAGTTATTTACTAACAAGCAACAGCGATCGTGCATAACATAACGTAACGTTATCGAAAAGGGCATTATATGATGTTTTATATGCCGAAAACTAATGTAATGTCCAATAAAGATTTTGTAACAAAGTGGTTCAGAAACAGCAAACCAAAGCACTCATAGGACAAGTCAAAGATGCAACAGATTGTCGGATTATCAAGCAAAAGTGTTGTTTAAAAGAAAAGAGCACCATTAATACAAATTTTCCAAAATGTCAGGCGACGGCAAGTATTGTAGATATGAAAATAAAAAAGATCACCATGCAATCTTATGATAGACATTTTAGTAACGAATGTTGCCCATTCTGCCACACGCAAGTTTTTACTTCAAAATACAGTGAATGAAAACAATCCGCAGGGTTTATGCAAAATATATGAAATGAATTCAAGTTCATATAAACTGAAACGAAAAGGAAACGCACCTTATTTTTGTACAATATTTTCTGAACGGGGCCCATGGAACAAAATACATTTAGAATAGTGTCTGAGCTGGTAGGGCCAATATTAGGTACAACAGTAACGGTTCACTAGAGCGATTGAAGTAACCCGTCACTGATTATTTTCTCGTCACTATTGCAAATAATGACACAACGATTCACGTTTACCCATCCTCTTGCACACATGTATACAATGGGAAGATATGACAATGTGTACAGTGTACAACACAGGCTATATTGGGACGAGTTGGACGACGTCATAATTTTTTCAAAAATATCCAAAGAACTACGAAATGCACTACGAAAAATATGGCATACAATTCCATGCGCTTTTTATAGTTGAATGCTTACCATTAGGATAATTTGGAAATGCGTTCGACAAGATAAACTTATATGCTTGGTAAGTGATTACTTCTTGCACAAATACGATAATTGTGTTAAAAAACTTCCTTAATCAAACTTAGATATTGGACAATTTTCCTGCGAATTTTTGTAAACTTGGTTCAAACAAATACTAAATATACTCCTTAATGACTCTCCATCAACTTAGTTTATAATGTAATTTTAAATTGGCGCATGCTAGTATAAACTTATACGAAACAAGACTGTGTTCAATAAAGGCTTATGTCCCCATGGAAGCCTTGTCCATAAAAAGTCAATCAGGGGCCATAATTCTGTTAAAATGTTGGATAGTGTTAGATGGCTTTGATAATGTAAGGGGCTTATGATGGTAAACGAGTATGCCAAGCTTTAAGGCAACGCCTTGATGAACATGATATAAGACTAAACGGTGTTAACTAAGAATTGGACGTTTATAAGTCTAAGTCCAAAAGTAGGTCAATGTGAAGATCAAAATGAGATTATGTGATATAGGTGTGTGGAGAATGTTCAAATACAACATCCACGCAAGTATGAACGCTTTGTAGCGATTCATATTAATAATAGACAAAACGGTCAATTCGGGTTAACCAAGAATTGGCCTTTCAATAAGGAGAAGGTCAAAATGAGGTTAGGTCATACAGGCGGGTGGAGAGTGTTCATTTACAACATCCGTGCAAGTATGGACGCTTTGTAGCAAGCCATAATAATGCTAGAAGAAACGGTCAATTTGGGTTAACCAAGGATTTGGCCCATCAATAAGTCTAAGTCCAAAATTAGGTCAAGGCGAAGGTCAAAATGCGGTCAGATGATACAGGCATGTGGAGAGAGTTCATATACAACATCCATGCAAGTATGGAAGCTTTGTAGCAAGCTATAATAATGCTAGAAGAAACGGTCAATTAAGTTGACAGGACGGATGAACGAACAAACGGACGGACGGACTGGTGAATCACTATATGCCTCCCGATCTATCAATACGGGGGCACTAAAACATCTTAATATAATTATTTCTTTCATTTTATAACACAATTTCGTTCCAATATCCATTTGGTATTATAGATAATAAAATTTGAAATTGTTCACAGGATGGAAATTCGTGGCAACGTTTATTCGGTGTAATGTGATCGTGTTTACGTCAATATCGTTACATCACGAAATCAAACTAACTTATCTCATGCAGAATATCCATTTCTGGAGGAAGATATGTGTTAATACAGGAAGAAACACATTCACTTCAACATGCTGACACCAAGGACATTCTCGATTACTAGTAATCAAAAACATAAGAAACGGAAACACTGATACACGTCTTTCTTTCTAATGTTTCTGAGAAATCGGAGATTGCCTTGACATCACGATTTGGAAGCTAGTGAATATAGCCAACGGAATAACGGTGTAATACATGCACATTGAATTCACAAAGAATGGCTTGTGGTGAACGTTGTCGCATGGTTTGGATATTAATTGCAAACCGCGATACAAAGGCACCATGTGAGTGACTAGAAAGAAACCAGAAGCAATCAACAAGATTACTGTAGTAGTCTACAATATGGTTACAGAATACAGACACAATAATGACACTACAACAGTTATTCCTAACACGTATGTTGGTCGAAAGATCGTTGTATGTATATAAGTGAGAATATCATCATGCTTATGTCAATGAACAGAGTCTCCCTTGACGTTGTCTTATCTGTCAAAACAAATAAGAAGATATTTTAACGTACCAAATGCATAATATATTACCATACCCAGACGGTGTAATGACATAAAATACAATAAGCTATGCCGCAAGTCTTCTCGTAAGTTGTCTTTTAAAAGTATACTATGTCCATCATCGTGAAAAAGGAATAATTATACTGTACGGATAATAAATATTAGAAAAGATAGTTATGAGAGGAATCGTTGCATTCCAAACACAGCGACCCTCAAGTATAATGCCAAGGATGAAATATAACGTATACGTCAATTGCAGTTAAGGATGATGGATCGGTTTAGAGCGCATGCGTTATTTGTTATAGGAAATCTGTGTCAAATTAATCTAAATTAAATCAAATTGAACAGTTTTGATAAGTATAATGCTGTTTTGTGAACATTGGTATTTTTAAAATATAAGCACCCTTCATATATTGTAAAGGTATAGAATGATGAGGACCGGAAGCACATGTCCTAATCAATGGTATGCTCTTTCCGTTACATTTGCGTGTTGTACATCCACCACAATCGCTTACCTGTTTGACAATTTAAGAGAAACAAGTAATTAAGAATTGCAAGCAATACAGAAGTCCCCTAACGGTTTGAAGCGATTTTCAATGTTTCTGTTGCCATAGCAACCACAATATGTTTGGACGTGCATAATCCCCTTATTGACCCCTATCTACATTTTAAGTTTCATAAACCTAGCTTGGAAACTGTTTGAGTTATGGCAGGATCCAGATATGGACATATTTTCACTCTTTCTGTCGCCATAGCAACCACATTTTTTGTCAGAATCAAACTATTTTTAGACGTGCATAATCCCCTTATTGCTCCCTATCCACATACCAAGTCTTAGAAACCTAGCTTGGAAACTGTTTGAGTTATGTCAGGATCCAGATTTTTTGACGGACGGACTGACTGACTGATGGAGGGCAAACCTATAGTCCCCTTCGGTCAAACACCGGTAGGGGACTAATTAAAGCTTTGCCTCCAAACTTGCTTGCTAATCAAAATTACTTTTGTAGCACTAATAAGGTTGTGTTTGGCAAAGCCTTTGTTTATAATGTAATCTTTCATTAGTTTTTGTCACGCAATACTATGTTCTTATTCTCGGTCAACTATGTTTCAGGGTCACACTGTGGAATAGTGTGTCCGTATATTATGCTTACTTTAGATGTTTCCTAATCTCCTAGTAAGACATTGTCATTAGAATCACAATAACTTTGATAAAATACATGATAAAAACGATAGAGAAAACTAAAGTATTCACCCACTGAGGATACATTTCATTATCATGCCTCGTGTAATAAATATAAGACAGATAATGTTACATTACTTTAGGATACAATAACACTGTAAATGTACTTACATGATCACGAAACATGATGATCTCTTACATTTAGGAGAAGTTTATGAGAGCGTAGTAGTATTGTTACTAAAGTAAACTAGTAGATATGTTAAAACATACAGTCAAACCTGAACAAGTGGAAACCTAATTGAAGCAGACACCTGCCTTTTGAGCTGTAAATGTCGTTATATACCAACTACATACTGTTTCATAGTATGTACACACGTATAAAACAGCCATCTGTTTGAAGTAGACTTCAGTTATGTGTTTGATATTGTGCCGTGAGCTTGTGGTCTATGCAATTTCTGTTTCCTTTTCTAGGCTGTTTCTGTTGAGTGCTGTCATCCCTGGCCGAGTTTACATTTTTTTAATCAGCCATCACGATGTCTCTTGACCGGTTGCTTATAGTCTTTTACAGGGAATTGTTTGTACATATGTATCTCTACAATGGCTTTGTTAGGTGGTTGTAATTTGTTTATCATATTCCAACCGATATCTAGAAAAAAAAATATTGTTATATTTGTTTGAATGCTCAGTTAATTTAGTATCACCCGAGAATATCAATTTAGTAATGTTAAAGTAACAAAGTGGTAATGGAGTACTGGTTTTAATCAGTTAGGTTTCTCTAAATTGACATCGTAATGTGAACACTATGTACATTCTCAGAAATTGGTATCGAAAAATTCAATTTAAATGCAAATGGTGGATTAAACATGTGTAATTATGTTTGTTTGATCTAAAATTACATATACAGTATGGTGAAGTTGAAATTGCATTTGGTAGTTTTTTACGAAACAACAGATATACAAAAAAAGGTGGTATTATAGTTTTGTAACTGTCATGTGTAGCTGGGCGATTCTAGCGGCCATTAACATGATTCAATCATTACTATGTCTTATACAGTCCATAGTAACTATTCCTTCATCTATTCATTTCCGCACATACCTCAGATGTAACACTTAAAGTAATATAAGAATAATGATTATTTATACGTACTATATCAGTCATAGACCGCTGTTAATACTGCTTGCTTAACCACGAACGGATGTTCAACTCGATCACCTTTAGAGTATATCGGTTTGTGGTTACTGTACTGCTACATAACCAGATCTTAATTTAAATAAATATACCGTGATAATGTCATATTGTCGATATCACACATCCATTATTACATTGTTGGAATCAGTTTACATTCACTTAAGTAGGTCCTGTCTCATTAATCATCAATGACCTTTAAATGATTGATATATTGATTTATTAAGATGTCATAAGTATTTGTAAGATCATTTCAGTTCAACAACTGATAAACCATTTTTCGCACCCTATTCTTGAAAATACTCGTCACCGAGAGACAACTGAAAATAAACGACAAAGTTGTTTTTAATATCAAAATCACCGCCTGTATACAAATATATACATGTATAAGAAACGCATGGCAATGATCTAGAGCTGCCATGTTGACCAAGTGTTCACCGACAAAACCACTTGAAAACGATGTCCTGTTTTTGGAAACAAATTGTACAAAACATTACAATATGAGGACATTTAGGGCAACCCAGTCATAAGTGTACATAAAGACGTTGTTCAACACAATTCATTTTAAACATGTAACGGAAAACAAAAATGAAACAAAATTCAGATTGGTTATTTCTAAGTTGTGGTTACTTCAAATTAGACGCAATTGATAATTTAGCGAATGGAAGTCTGTTTGTATCGGTAGATTGTTCAACATGTTATGTTTCCTCTGTTCACAGCATGGATTCATAATGAAACATATTACTATGTAATTAATCATTTTATTAATGTAGAACACATCCTCATGTCGCACTGTATGTTCATGTTACCCGATGATGTGAGGAGGTGTCGTCTTGTGAATACGGTATTGCTCGTTATAAAGCGAATCATTTCTTTAATGTTATTTTGTCTATTCTATAAAGACTACGCTGTCTTCTTATCAAACGAAGATGTATGAATTATACTATTCTACTAAGTGAAGTTTAGCTAATAAGACCAGTCAAAAAGGTGGTCTTAATAGCGAATCGGACTTATTAGCGGACCTTTTTTGTTCTCAATTTAATACTTTGGGGCCTTAAACTGGCAAAAATCTGCATGATTTCAAAATATTTCAAGTATACTAATAATAATATTCGTTCTAAGAGGTTATCGATCACATATCGTCTCTGGTTTAGGTGACATTGATGATCGATTGTGGACCATGCGAAATAATTGTACAAGCTCATAATTTCTATCTACTACTCTACTATCTTCTACTCAATCGGTTCCATATTAAAGGGGCGTTCCCTGAAATTGAAGTGTCTCGAATAGCAATCAAATTGGTATTATTTAATACCTAAGTCAAATAATAAAAAAACCTGTAAAAAAGTTACGAAATATCCCGCTAGTTTTAAAAAATAAATATTTCAAGAATAACTAAATATCGTTGTATTCAATAAAAGGTTGACAGCCTTTTATTCAAATCGATATACAAAATAACGAAGCGCGCGTTATAAAGTATTTTTAAGTCAAATTCTTCTTTGACTTTTCGGTAAAAGTTGGTTTTACAAGTGATAAACGCAATGTTGGTGTATGCAAACCAAGACACTCCAGTTTCTGGATATGTCCCTTTAACGCACAATGACCTTACATTCACAAATCAACACTTCAGCACAAATGGACTACTTACTGCAACGCAAATCTACATAGAAACGTCATTCTAGAGGACGAAAATAGTCGCAGATTCAACAATAAATCAGCTATTCGTAAGTATAAACTAATTATGGTAATTTCGTCCGGTTACAACTACGCCACCTTTGACTATAACCAGTGAACTCTAAGACATACTTCCCTATTGTATTTTCTGGATTGAATAACACGTTCACAAGAGTAAGTAATTGAAGATTAATTTATGAGAGGAATGCTAGACAATCGGTTAATTAAATTGATCATATAAATAGGAATATTTGTAAACACAATGAACGTATTTTAAAATGGAATTACATTACATTTTGTATTTTCTCATCGTGTACTTGTGTGAGGCAAACATCACATGGAACTACAGAATTAAGTCCTAAATATAAATTATAATACTGGGCTGGTATTCACAATCCAGAAAACATAAATATTAGACTATATAATATTTTATAGTACTTAGCTCTTAACATAATTCTTTCTTAAGAAGTATACACAAACAACTATTGATTTGAAGAGTTAAAGTGTTTTACTAATATGCTTTCATTCTTTGTAAATACACTTAACCAATGTTCTAACTACACCGACTAGAAAAGTGAATATCTCTGAAACCGTTGTATTAATTCACACTATTTTTTGAAAACAAGTCTAAATTGTTAGTAGGATGTTTTTGCAACCCAGTCTGTGTAATATTGAGCACCGAGGCATGGCGATATACAATATGGATTTTTGTACACGTGCTATTGAATGTTGGCGGGTAACCCATTCCACGTTGTAGATGGCCTTTTAGTCGTAAGTCCATTCAGACAAACAAATAAGGGTTCGTATGCCATTTGAAGAAAGGACCAGACATGTGGATAGTTCAGGTAGTGGTTCGTGTTGACGAGGGATATACCTGCTATTGATAATCTTGTTATCTTTGGTTTTAGAATATCGGTGTAAAATTCAACCACAAACATTACCAGTTCATCATTTGGGATTTATTTTATTATATCAACATAAAAACACCAATATAATGTCGTTTTTAGTGTAGGGACTGAAACCAAAAGTAAAAACATTTTCAAGAGTTTTTTATCCTCTGTCAACTCAAACCACCTCACTACCTCACCAACGACCCTTAACTATGACCTTTTCTTCAAATGATATACTAGCCATGTTATGTTTTTCTGATAGGACGATCGACTAAGAAGCGATTTATAACATGGAATCGAATCCCCGCCTAAAATTTCATAGCACGCGTACAAAAGAGGATATTGCACCGTCATGCCTCGGTACACATTAGTCTACCGAGTGACTTGTAAAAACATCATAATATTGTAGACGATATCGATTTAGACCCTTTCACAAAAAATCACGTGGTTCAATGCAACGGTTCCAGAAATATTCAAATTTAAATTCGGTGTAGTTAGAACATTGGTCAAGTGTACAACACAGGACAATACCAGTGTTCTACTCACTACGGATATTATAAGAGAAGAATCTACAACTGTACATGATACATTTCATGCATAACTCTATTTCACCAAGATTCAATCAATCAGGAAGAAACCATATACAGGACGTTTACTAAGACCTCTTTAGCAAAACTATATGTGTTCTCGGTAGACACCATGTGGCATTTACTTCAAAGTACGAAATAACAAATTACAATTTAGCAATACAATAAAACAACGATATTTTACCTCAGCTTTCTTCACATTCCTATATTGAAACAAACAACAATCGCTTACTACCATATAGAAATTCAAGGTCGACAGGGAACAAATCAACAGGCACTTAACTATATCTCTATATGTATCTGGGTTTAAACTAGATTCATTTTACAAATTTGTATCGTACATTTAACTGATAATCATATATAAATATTCATTTGGTAAGACAGATTGACATATACGTCAAGTTTGACGTCTTATATCATTATAAATGGAATATATTCCTATAATGTAATATGCCACCAATCCCCATTGTAGCCATGGTAATACAATTACTATAATCAAATCTCATAGACATTCGCGTCCATTGTGAAGACGATATTTCTATTGAAGGATATGTTCCCAGATATTTGTCCAGTCCATGTTATCAAGAACATTAATTTTGTAAACTCACCTAAATACCAATCAATGCCAACATGAGGATCTATTTGATTGACTGCCAGTATATTTCCTGTTCTAGTTTTTGATTGCGGTGGTATATTTTCTTTACATTTTTTTGTCTTTTTCATTCTGGATTTTTAGACCTAACTGCATCATTCCAGTGAAACCGCCACGGGATTACTTAATCACTACGCCCCATTGCCAACAAGTCATGTAACCACCCTTTTATGCCCATCATTCGGCTAAAGCTACCTTTGTATATCACTTGCAGGAATATACACCACAGCCACCAAATTCAAAAGTGAATAAACCATCCACTACATCCACTGACCGGTGTAGCCTTGTATAAAGCACTGAACAACATTTAGAAACATTTACGATTGCATGCTTGGAATCTATTTTCGACATGATCTTTATAAAAGACGTACGCATACAGAGCAATAATTGGATAGCGATGCCATCAAAACTTGAGATCCAAATGATGAATATTATATCGCTTACGGAATCATTGACAGTCATTAGTATAAATGAGCATAAATGTATAATCTGATAAAGGGTAACACATTATTAAAGTAAACACAATCCCAGGTTGTGTGAAATCAAGATGATCATGACTTTGTACTACAAGAGGAAAATCATCACAATATAGCACCCTACAAGGTCCAAATCAGGGAAGTTATTTAAGTCCGAAAGCGTACGAAAGTTGAAAAGGTCACAATGCAGCGTTTGCAAAAAGTTTGATTCTTTTAAACAACTGCTCGCACGAATTAAAACCCATATAACGTTGGACTGGTGTGTATGACAATTGATACAAAGGATATGATCATGATTGTGCTTAAATATGGATCAAAACGGTCGTTAATGAAACAAACGTTTCAGAATCCTAGTGAACATCGTGAACATTTTGTTAACAAGACAGTTACCTTAAGGTGAACCAGTGTCCTATATGCCATGGTAATGCCGAGAGATTGTCCCGAGGAGGAAACTCACACACGATGGCGTGTACGGAAAATCGTTAACATTCAATTATACTCTAAATTAGAAAATAATGGATAAGTTACACGGTATTCAATATCAAATGTGCCAGACAACCTTGACGTTGAATTCCCAACTTGCAGGAATGTATACCACAATTAGAAACATTTACAATTGCTTGCGTATAATCCATTTTCGACACGATCTTTATAAAAGACGTATGCATACAGTGCAATTATTACTTGAGTCCAAAATGATGAATGTTATGCCGTATCCGGAATCACTGACAGCGATTAGTAAAAATGAGCATAAATGAATAATTTGATATAGGGTACATGTAACATATAATTCTAGTAAACACAATTACAATTCCAGGCTGTATGATCATGACTTTGTACTGCATGGGGCAAATTATCACAATATTGCCTAAGACTAGGCATTATAGTCCTTTTGTTGTGGAAACTGGGTCATTCAGCTAGTTATAATTTATTATACTTTTCGACAGCATGGACTTGGGCGGATCTGCGCTTGTTTAGTTAGGCAGTGTGTCTTTATGTGTTTTATGTTTCCTGTGCTCGGTTGGTTCAGTTGGGCATTGTGCTTTGTGTGTTTTTAATGTTTTCTGTGCTCGGCTGGTTAAGTTGAGTGCTGCCTTCCCTGTCTGACTTAATATAATCTTTTTGAAATAACACGTTTACATTAACCGTTACCGCATACAGTCTAGCCTGTGTCGGTGATCACCTAAAGGTTGCTCGTCGTTTCACCATTAGCACGCCTACGTGTTTTAATGATCATATTAATGCCCAATGCACACACAAATACACAAGCACACGATCCGTCACGACAATAACTTCGAAAAGTCGAGCTAAAAATGTCAGATTTGAACACAACCACCAATTTACCCAATTTCATTTCATAACGCAATTTCGTTTTAATATCCATTAGGTATTATGGATAATAAAATTTGAAATTGTCCACTGGATGCAAATTCGAGCCAGCGTTAATTCGTAATGTGATTGTGTTTACGTCAATATCGTTACATCACGAAATCATACTAGCTGGTCTCGTGCAGAATATTCATTCCTTGAGGAAGATTTGTGTTTATATAGGACTCACCACATTCATTTCAACTTGCTGATACTAAGGACATTCATTCTCGATCAACAAAATGACATGTCTTTAATTCTAGTGTGTTTGATGAATTGTACTCGGGTTCCCTGGTGTAATCCGTACTCGCCCGTACTCAACTTAATAATTATTAGCTGTGCTATATATAGAACATGGAACACGTTCAGATGAATTGTGGATTTCCTTGACGTCACGATTTTGAAACTTATGAGTATGGTCATTGGAAGGACAATATACCCGTACATTGAACATTATTCACAAAACATTGGGTGTGTGATGAATGTTGTCGCATGGGTTGGATATTAAATGCAAAACACGATAAAAGGTAACAGGTTAGTGACCAGAAAGACACCAGAAGCAATCAACAAGACAGCTGCAGTAGTCTACAATATGGTTACAGCATACAAATAAATAAATGGCACTAATACAATTTTTCCTAACAAGTATGTAGAGCGAAAGATGGTTGAATGTATATAAGAGAGAATATCATCATGAACATACCAATGAACTGAGTCTTTTTGGCATTGTCTCATCTGTACAAGTATGTTCAGTGAAAGTTCGTTGTATACTAGTATATAAGAGAATATTATACCTTACCCTAATTTCATTCAACTGTTTCTCTGTTATTCCAATCAGTCAATATATCCAGCGATAGACTGACTGATTTACATGATCCAAATACAGCAGCCGGTCAATATTATAAGAAATATGGACCGGCAAAAAATATGGACCGGCTGCTGAAATTAACGTCTTGTTTATTGCATGACGTCATGGATACTGTGACGCTACCATATAGCGTGACGTTGTGCGGACTTTTCTTTTTGTAGCGTTTTTTGTTTAAATTAGATTTATGTCCTGCCAACAGTAATTGCATGGATCAATTCATGTGCGTTTATGATACAAAGTTGAGTATGAACCCTAAAGACGAATTAGTTTGCATAAAAATGACAAAAAGTCGAAATTCCAGGGATGGTGATTTATACTTGAAACAACTTAAGTTGTCTATAGATTTATTATAGCAATTAATTAACAAAAGTAGGCCTATAATGTCGAAATTGAATGTTCGGTATAAAATAAGAAATAGTCCACATCACTTCAGGCCCAATGTAATTATATGGACATAGAGTCATTCGTTATGTAATTATTCTATAAAAGTATTTACTTTTGAGAGACAGTACATAATTATATTAGAAAAGATAGTTAGATGAATTGGTACATACCAGAGCCATTTACATATCATATCATCACCCTTTCTATAACGCAAAGATATAGAATGATGTGGACCGGGAGCACATGTTTTCACCAATGGTATGCTACGAGGGTCATTCAATAAATTCGTAGACTGTGTTAATCATTGTAACATCCGAAGACACAGAGAAAAACAAACTACGTCAAGTTAAACTACAGTCTTTCAGACACAAGTGCTGAAAATATTGTGTGAAACAACGCATTTTTAAAGAAAATATGGCTACAATATAAATATCAACATTCCGGTACCACCACACACCGCAATTTATGATCTGACGTCAGCGACGTTATTGACGTTTTGCTAATTCTCAAATGAAAACCCGAAATGAAATTATGTTATTAACATAGAAATAAACATTAACATTCAAATTGCATATGATTTAACATGTCTTCCACAATATCTTATGTAGTCTAAGTTAAGGATTAAGGCTTGGCATAATGGTTGATTATCAATATTAAAAACACCTCGCACATTTCGACGGACGTTGCGTGAAACGTCACTACTTGTGCCTATCTGCAAATCCCTGTATCGTTTTAAATACCATGCTGCGTTTCAGAAATTTATTTTTGCCACTTAAACACAAGACCACTGAATGTTGTTTGTTCTCCTTTCGCTCTCTGTAGCAGCTCGTGTGTGTCTGCTGTGTTTTTCTAAGCACAAACCACAATTCAATAGTCGTATAAATTTCCCTGCGTAAAGAAATATACGTTTTGATAATATTTTGTAATAATCTGGCAGAGACAATGGAATGTACATTAACTTAATCTGAATTTATAACTAGTTGAACTAATGAACACGAGCTGTCCACGAACAGCGCGCTCCACTAGGATAGTATATATAGTATTATTATATATTCAAAACAAAATGCTTCATACCAGCAGCATTACCCTCTGCTGTGTAGAGGTTGGGGCTTCTAAGTCGAAAAAGGGGGATAATTTGGACAAATTATGCAGGACCGTTACCTACTCATGTGTAGGTCCCCTTGGTCATGAAGGTAAACAAATAAGCACTTCTTAGTCCCAAAGGGGGCATAATTTCAACAAAATGCTAAATGGTTATGTTCTCCTGTGTAGGGGTTGGGGTCATGATGGTGAACAAGTATGCATAGCATTATGTGAATGCACTTTGAAAATATTGGAGGTGAAAAAACCTGTACCTAAACTTAAACATTTGCACTAAGTTGAAAAAGAAGGCATAATTTCACCACAATGATTGATAGAGTTACCTACCCCTGTTTATGGGTTAGGGTCATGATGGTGAACAAGTATGCAAAGTATCAAAGCAATATGTCGTTGCACTTTGAAGATATAAGGGGTTGAAAACCTGTACCTAAACTTTAACATTTGCATTTCCAAGTCCAACAGGGGGCATCATTTCAACAAAATGCTTGATAGAGTTACCTACTACCCTGTGTAGGGGTTGGGGTCATGATGGAGAACAAGTATGCATAGCAATATCTGAATGCACTCTAAAAATATTAGAGGTAAAAAACTGTACCTTACTTCAACATTGGAACTAAGTTTAAAAAGGGGGCATAATTTCACCAAAATGCTTAATAGAGTTACCTACCCCTGTGTATGGGTTGGGGTCATGATGGAGAACAAGTATGCAAAGTATCAAAGCATAAGGTTAAAAACTCGTACCTAAACTTTAACATTTGCACTATTTGCACTAAGTAGAAAAGGGGGCATAATTTCAACAAAATGCCTGATAGAGTTACCTACTCCTGCATATGGGTTGGGTTGGGGTCAAGATGACAAACAAGTATGCAAAGTATGAAAGCAACACCTCAAAGGACTTAGAGAATATAAGAGGTTAAAAAAACCTGTACCTAAACTTTAACAAAAGTGTTACGTCGACGCCGACACTGACGCCGACGCCAACGCCGACGCTCGGGTGACTGCAATAGCTCCCCTTATTCTACGAATAATGGAGCTAAAAAGGCACGTTACGTCGGTCAGGGGTAGTAGCGCGTTACTATGGTAATAGAGTGGCTGATAAAATGCTACTGGTTTGCATTATTGAAGATAAACTCGCATTAACCATTGGTAATAAGTTACTGTTTGTAATGCTATAAGAACTTATTGTTAAAACGCAATAATAATCAAATGAGAACGATTGTCTACGAATATATTGAATGACCCACTACTTCCGTTACATTCGCATGTTGCATATCCACCGTGGAAATTGCTTACCTGGTTGACACTTCAAGTGAAATTAAAGCTTTCCCAAAAGACTACAAAACCTGTTAGCTAATCAAAATTGCTTTTGTAGCACAATCAACTTAAAATGAAGTGCATATGGTGTGTTTGACAAAGCCTTTGTTTAGAATGTAATATTTCAAAAGTTCTTGTCACAAAGTACTATGTTCTTATTCTTAGGCAACTTTGTATCAGGGTCACACTGGGATACAGTGTGTCCGTGTTTTACGCTTACTTTAGATGTTTCCTAATCTCCTAGTAAGACATAGTCGTTAGTTTCACATTAACTCAGATAAAATACGTTATAAAAACGACAGAGTAAACTAAAGTAATCACCCAATGAGGAAAATATTTCTTATCTTGCTTGTGTAATAAATGTAAGACAGATAATGTTACATTACTGAAGTAAACAATAACACTGTAAGTATACTTTCATGATCACGAAAATGATTATCTCTTATTTTTATGAACTCAGTAGTCTTGTTCTTAAAACAAACTAGTTGACATTTTCAAACCAGAATTTGCCATCACCTGATTTAAGCAGACACCTGTCTTAAGTAGCCAATGTCATTAGATATCAACTTAACTATTTCATATTAAGTACACACGTATTAAAGCAGACTTTGTGACAGATAAAACTAGGAATTGCATCGGTAAAGTTTCCTCCTCTCGTTCTGTTTTGTTTCAAATTGTGTAGTGTTCTTATGGTCTATGTTATTTCTGTTTTTGTGTTTGTGCTCTGTTAAGTGCTGCCTCCCCTGTCCTATTTAACATTATCTTAAAGCAGCCATAATTGCTACATCTCTTGTCTGGTTGCGTATGGATTCTACAGGAAATTGTTTGTATCTGTACGATGGCGTTATTAGGTGATTGTAATTTGTTTATGATATTCCAATCAATATTTAGAAAAACAACTGTGTATAATAATACTTGTAATATTTCTTTGGAAGCTCATTTTATTTTATTCATCACCTGATAATATCAATTAAGTAATGTAAAAGTGGTATTGGAATACTGGTTTTAGTTAGGTTTCTCTAAAATGATATCGACATGTGAACAGTGAACACTATGTAGTATGTACATTCTCAGAAATTTGAATAGCAGAATTCAATTTAAATGCAAATGATGGATAAAGGTTTGTATCATTATTTTCGTTTGACCTCTCTGGTGAAGCTGAAATTGCACTGCTAGTTTTTCACAAAATGACAGATTTATAACAAAATGTCGTACGTGAACCAATATCAGAAACGCAAACTAATTTTCAGAAGAAAAACGCCGGTGTGCGATATATACAGTTATGTAAATGAACTCATGAAAGCCAGACAGCTTTATTGATAGATTGCTTCACTTGATGGACAGTTATCCTCTATAATAATGTATATTGAAAAGAAGTTAGAAATAGTCTGTCGATCTCCAGCAAGTGCTAACAAGCTTACTTATATTGCCATCTGTATCCTTGGCTGGCAACGTATTTGGGTATGTCAAATGTTGCGATAAAGTAACGACAGCTTAAACTAGGTATTTCAGTTGTTTTTCTATTGAAACTATGTCAATCAGCTTGGGCATTCTTGTTTTGTGATTTCTGAAACATAATTAATTAATTCAGCTTTTTGACGCGTGGGACTTGGGTGGATCATTTTCTCGGTTGTGTGCTTGGCATTGTTCCTTGTATGTTTTTTGTGCTCGGCTGGTTAAGTTGGGCATTGTGCCTTGTATGTTTTTATGTTTTCTGTGATCGGCTGGTTATGTTGGGAATCGTGCCTTGTACGAGTGCCTTTAAAAAATACGTAGACACCATTATTTGTTTAAATATCTATCATCCGATTTTCATCAAATTTGGTAGAAATAATGTCCTATCGTTAATAAATTAAACCCATGCGGTAATAAAGAAAAATATATATATTATTCTAAAATATGGTAGTTATAGCAACGCAAGATTGAGCACACCGGTCAACCCGTCCAAATTTCTTGTCGAAAATTTGTGTGGATAGCTTTGCGCCATCACCGTCCGTTCACATTGGGAAAACCTGTCAATAATTTCTGTGAGTAGCCTTTGATACTATGCAGTTACAATACGTTTCAGATTATGACGTCGTATTAAAAACCGTTTACGGAGATCTTGGGTATCATACCAAATAACTCTTTTACTGCCAGTACGAAAACGTGACGTCAGTGAAACCACGGGGCAACGCGATTAATGATTAACTAAATATAATTCATATTTTATATTTAATATCTTAAAACTATAAGATATATTTATTTATTTTTATTTGTATCTAGTTCTAGTGTGTCCAAATGTTATACCTATTAATTTAAGTCAAATAACTGGTAAATGATAAAATCACCAATTTTTATTGACAAATAGGGAAAAAAGTTGTTACACACTCGAACTAGATAGAAACAAAAAATAAATGAATATATCTTAATATTCAAATTTAAAACAAACATAAATGATAATATTACACATTTTGTCTAGTGTACATACAGTAGCACACTATTGATTTTCGGTAGCTGGGACCTATTGTTAATTACATTGTCCAGTTACTTTGTTTTATGACCCTAGATAAACACTGATAGTGATCTCCTGCTGATATCATGCTGTTCCTTCTATAAAGTTCTGGTCCAGAAATATAGAAGACCCATACTAGGTATTTAAGAACGTCAAGGCGTTGCCTATGGTATAGCATCTGTATGTGGTGTGAAAACTTGCAACACCAGAAATAAAGAGTTCTAGTTCATACTATGTTCAGTTTAGTCCGGCATTGGGCATAGATGATTATACAGAATGGGGTTAGTGACTGAATTTTATTTAGTGTTTTATACGGAGCATTTAGAAAAGAGGTAACTTTACCAAATTTTATGACGTCGGCAGCGACGTCGGGACTTGTCCCGGGGTCACTATGGGTACAATCTATAGAACAATTTCCTCGCTTAACCGTTGGGCCGATTTCTATGATACTTTGGGATTTAAACGAATAAAGATGCAGCTACAGCATACTAATGATTTGTTTCTTATCTTCTAAAATAAAATAGTAAATTGATGTGTCTACATGTACTTATTTTTTAATGACCCTCGTTTGTTTTTATGTTTTCTGTGCTCGGCTAGTTATGTTGGGAATTGTGCCTTGTATGTTTTATGTATACTGTGCTCGGCTGGTTTTGTTGGGAATTGTGCCTTGTATGTTTTTATGTTTACTGTGCTCGACTGGTTATGTTTGGCATTGTGCCTTGTATGTTTATATGTTTTTTGGGCTCGGTTGGTTATGTTGGGCATTATGCCTTGTATGTTTTTATGTTTTCTGTACTCACAGGCACGCACGCACACACACACACGCACAGACACACACGGATAGGGTGAACACTATATGCCCTTCCTCCATTCAAGGCGGGGGCATACACATACATCTGTATTATAATTGTTTCGGGTTTATAACCACATTGGCAGTATTTCAAATAGAGACTACTGAGTCATTTCAGCATGTACTGTCTACATTTGTAGCTGCCAAGAGATACTGTGCGTCGCAATTTATAAACCACGAACTCCATTCCCGAGTCGAACTCTCTAACCATTAAACGATAAGAGCAAGTAATTGCAAATTCGCACCTCATAAATACTTTTAAAAGCAAAATAAAGGAAATCTGGAATGAGCATCTTTACAATTCACTGTTGGGAATTTGAAAGAGTACGCAATGTAGAACCCTCAAAAATATGTATACATTTACTATCTGAGTATAATTTTGTTTATTGTTAATGTATCATTATGAACACTAGAGTTACGAGACAATGCTTCTCGACACAGATCACATGGTAACATCAGCCTTAAGAATATCAGAATATCATAAGTCATGAATATCCTCGAATACGTCATGTGTTACTGTCATTTGTAGCTTGGTGATACTAGCGGCCATTAACATACATCACTACAACGTCTTATACCGACCATAATAGCTATTCTTTCATCTGTTCATTTCCGCAAGCTCCTCAGATGTAACACTTAAAGCAATATCAGAATAATGATTATTTATACGTATTTTATCTGTTATGGACCGTTGCTAATACAGTTTGCTTAACCATAAACGGAATGTTCAACTCGATTGCTTTGAGAGTGTATATCGGTCTATGGTTACTGTTTTGCTACATAATCAGATCTTGATTGAATAAATACACCAGAAATAACATCATATTGTTGATATAACATACTCATTAGATACATTGTTGGAATGATTTTACATTCACTTACGTAGGTCCTGTCTCATAAATCATCAATGACCTTTATATGATTGATACATTGATGCATGAAGATGCCCTAAAGTATTTCGAAAAGTTCGGTTAAGATAGGGAAACAAGTTGAACAACTGATCTCAGCACCTCATTCCTGAAACTACTCATTACCGAGTGACTAAACGGGTCCTTATCAACTGAAAATAAACGTGGAAGGTGTCATTACTAATATCACAAGAGCACCGCCTTCGAGTGCAGGACGCTCGATTTTCTCGTACTTGATAGTAACCTTGCTCATCTGTGAGTCACAGAGTTACCAGCCTTATCTGTTTAACACCCCTTGTGATAGTGAATAACTATGTTGAGTTCCAAGTGGATACCTTTGATAGTCTTTGAGTAATTGACATGTGTAAAGATTCAAATCAGAAAAGAGGAATAACTCTTATAAAATGCTGTGTATAGTTGTTTCCTCTTGTCACTAGATGTAGGTCTTCACATTCCACAGGTGTACTGACTTTCAAGTTGAACGATTTGATAGTGTTTGAGAAAATTCAGTTTATGTGTAAAATTTACCACTATTTCTATGTACTAAGTCTAAACAAGGGCAGATAACTCCATAAATATCGGTCACAGAGTTATCAGTTTTGTCAGTCGTCAGTATGGACTCAACTTGTGATGGTGAATAACTATTTTAAGTTTCAAGTTGATACCTTTTAATTATTGACATATAAAATGACTCTGGCAATAAAATTAACCAACGCACACGCTCACGCTCATGCTCACGCACACGATCCCCTCACGACAATAACTCGACTTTTTTTCTTCGAAAAGTCGAGCTAAAACTCTATTGTCAAAACAAAATAGACAGTTGATAGTTCCAATGAGCATTGACACATGTTTGTCTTACAAGTATGTATAAGTAATGTTAATGTTAATGATTTTTGCCAAATGTTCACCGACCAACCCACATTAAAACGATGTCCTTTTTTTATTTTTACATTTCCTATTTTACTGACTAAAGGCATTCCAGACAGAATATTCTTATTTCGCCCAAGATACAGACACTATTATCTTATTTCGTATAATAAGTTGAGAGACAGCTCGAAATGTTAAAGAACTAAAGCCCTCATATTCCAGATCTTTTGATACGAAGTCCTCAAATATACCTCCAGTCACTAATATAAGATGTTCACAATAATATCTGTACAGGTTCAAATACAACAATCACCTGTCACATTTTAAAAAAGTATGACCAACGTCAATAACAAAAGTACGTCCACGCATTTTAACAGACATTCGATATCACTAAGTTTTAGTTGTATTACTAAAATTGACAAATTCAAAATCTTATCTTATCCTTTTGGACATCTTCAAATGAGGTAGGTTGGTAAGCGCGTAAAAATAAACCAGCAATATGAACAATTGCAGATGCGTTAATACAGAGGTAGAAACGACTATATTTTTAAAATTTGACTTTAAGTTATGTGGTGCGTTTTTTTAGTCCTCGGGTGAAGTATTCAGAACTGTATGAAATGCAAATACAGATCCATTTAGTGCACAATACGATGCACCCAATCTTGTTGCTGACGAACACTGAACAAAACCAAACTGTTCATAAATAACTTAAATATTCCAATAAATTTCTGCTGATGTTATCAATTCAACTAATACTTCTATACTCTAATCGGTAATGATATATTTGTATGACCTTATACAGCCAAGAAGGATTGTTGTATTGTTGTATTGTTGTCTTATATGCGTTTATTGATGCAGTTTAATCCGAACATTTTGCTATAACAAGAAACACTGGTATTCATAATTAAATATTGTAGAATGGAAGGCAAAGAGGAACATAAAATTTTGTAATAGTTCACCATGAAACATTTCTATTGGCTTTGTCATCAAATAACTAATATCGTATTTCCCAGCGTCATTATTTCAATGACTGCGTTTTACTAGAACTATCGCGATTTGCTATCAAATTCCATCTTAAATAATAATCTTTGACTTCTATCAAATGGAAAAAAGACTGTACTTGTACTACATCCATTTTCCGTATCTGTAATATCAAGACAACTTTTTTCTATAAGTGTTAGCTGGCTCAAAAAGCTAATGTGATAAACCCAGGAAGCCAACAATGTTGGATGTAACAAATATTATTTGTAGTACATTATTTTAATTAATTCTTGCCGAGTTTTTCTATTAGTTTAAACACCGTATTAATAATGACCAACATACCCCCTTTTCTAAGCAATTTCGCCCATTAAGACAACTTAATGATAAGTCGTTGGTTCCAGTCATCTATTCTAATTGAACATCTTGACATAAGAATATATCTATGTTACGATCTTGGCATATGAATATAACTATTTATAATTATGGTATCGTACCGATTTTACACTAACCATGTTTCGTACAAATCAAAATAGATGCTTCAAATAAACGATGACATGCCTATTACTTCCACGAGGATACCATACATTGAACACATGGTACTTAAAGATAATAGAATATCGGACAGGGATCGAAGCACTCAACTTCAATAGCTGTGCACAAAAACACAAAGTCGAAATCCTGACTCTACAGCTCAAAGTTTTACGTCAAGTTGCCGACAATTCATGTCAAGATGCTGTTTGTAAGAACTAGATATCGCAATTTCTTATTTAGTTGGGTACAATTGGCGACCCATCAGCAAAATCAGGTCAGGTCATGTATGTTATAAAAGACTATAGAATCAGAAAATTTACTACTTCTGATAAATTGACCAATAATAATGACGCGCAAATAATTTCCAGAATGTTGACAAATCGCTGGCCTAGAATTAGAAGGTCGTAGGTACAAAATCAATATTTTGAGAAAACAATAAAAAAACTGTCTGAAAACTTCTCTTAACTTATAGAATCTCTAACTTTTTTAACTGCAGTTTGGTCAACATGGCCACTTCTGATTTTCATGAAAATAGGCTCATAAGAAGCGCCTTGAGGTGCAGATTACAAATATGCAGTTTTATAAGATTGTAAGTACTACTTACGACTTTCTAACTCTAAGCCAGCGAAATACAAAATCGTCGTTATTTATTTCATAAAAAATCGAAATGAGAAATGTGTATTAGATTATCGATTGTGTCAGTATATTCCCTTGACATCGGAAAGCTTTCTCAATCTTAAAGGATTTATGCCTTTAAATACTATTTATAAAGGTTATAAAATATTGATTCCAAACATACGTTTAGGAAAGTTGTTTGGTTTTGTACCAGTTATATATTTTATGTCACTGCATTGCATCGATTGTCTCGTTCACCAGAGATAGGCTGGAGATGATGCCGTCAACACATTATGCTAATTTTGCGATTTCATTCTTTTCATTTCTGTATAAAATTAATGGAACATTAGCATGGGGAATTCTTCCACAATCCGAGATCTTCAAACACTGGCACCGGGTTTGTGTTGGTTCTGCCTTCCATGTCCGATATTTAGTATCTTTTTTTTCAAACAAAGCGATCACTGTTAGCGACTTTCTAAACCAGGAAAATGTTTTGGAGGTACCCTACCCTCCGTATTTTCCCGGACTTGCTCCTTGCATGTTTTCTATTCCCACATACAATAACGAAAGTAATAAGGAGTAGCCTTCCTCTGATGATTCAGGTGACAACATATGTATTCATAAGCTCGTTAATTCTTCGTGCACTAGAAAGCCAGGTAATGTTTTATCAAAGCACTTGTGTAAATATTAAACATGATTCTTTAACAAATAAAAATTGGGCTCATATTACAGTTTGTTCATTAACTGGAACACTACCCTTCATCACAATTTATAGTGGTGAAAGAATTATATAGAATTTAAATTTGGACGTAATTTTACAGTTTTTGTAAGTGCTTTGATAAAACAGTACCCTGGTGAATTGAAAACACGACCTCAAGATATGGCAGAAGCAATTATTCAGAAAGATTGCTCCCCAAAGATCAGAATTCCAATTATGTGTTCAATTTTAGTTGCCAACACAAATAAACAACTTAGTTTTACGATCCAATCCTTCAAATACTTAGGTTTTGCATGAATATGATCAAATTTTACTTGTTATTGTGTTCCAATAATTCTTACGGTAAAATGACATCTCTATTTTCTTAAATTTGTTGTGAATATTAAGACTGACCGTTGGGAATTTCTATAACACGTCGATTTATTATGACATTTGTCAGGAAGCATCTAAGATAATTTAAGGAAGAAATCAACAACGTTATCGGCATACCTAACCGAACATTTAGAGAACAATCTAAAGGTGTAACAGTATAGTATCATGTTTCTGCGAAATGGAATATGAATTTTTACCACAATTTGTCACTTGTCAGACAAATTAAGACAGCAAAATGTCAAATTGCGCTTACAGGAACAAAAACGTCATGGGCTTTCATTTAAGAATAATCACAAAGTAACAATGTCATAAAATAAAATTGAACAATAACAAAACACTTATGATTACAATATGCACGTATAATTTTCACAGAAAACCCCGATCGTTGGAAGGAATTAAATATAAAGCGTGCATTAATTGAATTTTTTTAAATTTAGAACAAACACACTGACATTCTGTCACTCATTACATTATCATTAAATGTTGCACGTTTTAATATTACCCAGAAGCCATCATGTCAAATGCAGTTAACAGCACAAAAAATACGGAAGTGTAAAGTGATGATGAAACTATATCGGGATCAAACAATATAAATTATCCAGGATGAAATATGCAAACCCTATTAATTACATTTAATCAATAACAAAGTGCACAAATACGTCCATTAGAAGCTACGGCGCTTAATTTACTAGAACTTTGAGTGCGCAAAAAGTAGAAGGCAATTATAAACAAAGAGAAGATCGCTTTCTAATAGAAATTACTAAATTAGAAAAAGTCGAAACAAAACAAATTCGAAACAAAACAAATTCTATAAGGAAATCAACAATAATGTGTTCCATAAAACGGTACTCTAATGTGATGCTTAAGGAGATACGAATGCAATATATCGTGTAATGAAATCATGCAGTCTTTTAAGTTGATCGCATATATATATATACACTACAAACATATGCCTGGTACGGCAGTGGCCGCTTTATCACTGAAGTAAAGCAATATAATAACTATTGCCAGTGTCAAGAAATGTATCACGAGGATTAACGAGGACAGGAAACGCTTAAGCCGAATGCGGCGTAATAATCGGCCAGCAAAATCCATTACTGTATTACCATATAATTGGATCCCGGTGTAATTTTCTTCATAAATAGATTCAATAGGAAATTATGTAAAGCAAATTACAAATCCAATCACTGTCAGGCGGAACCGTTTGTTCCGAGACTCATAAATATTCGCTTCTTCTGATAGCATTATAATACAATGTAAACACACTTAAATAATAAGATGTCAGTTATGATTGCTTATCCTACATGGATACACTTTCTAATAGTATTTAACATCCGTTTTAAGGAGACCAATAACAAGTTTCACTGGAGTGGCGAATAATACCGGCTTGACAATCACATTGGCATGAAGCATGAATTTGAAATGATTTAAATTGCCATATCAAACCATGACAATAAGGAAGTGTTCGAAGCTTAAATAAAGGCAAATTCATTATACCTGACTTAAGACTTACTGCTGGAACTAGGCCATTCAGCTTGTGCATTCAGCTTTTTGATTGTTGATACTGGTTAATTTAGAATTTAGACAGGTTGGACATGGGAGGATAATAACTTATTTAGTTGGACATTGTGCCTTTTATGTTTTTATGTTTTCTGTGCTCGGCTTGTTCAAGTGGGCATTGTACCTTGTGTGTTTTATATGTTTTCTGTGCTCGGCTGGTCAAGCTGAGTGCTGCCTTCCCTGTCAGACTTAATATTATCTTTAAGCCTATTGAAGATGACTTATATGAATGACAAATCAATCACTGGTGTCATCATTTAAATAAGAATACCCAATCACCATCCATGCCCCGGAAATAATTAATTTAATCAATAATTTAATTAATAAATCAAATATACGATGCATCAAGCAAAACTCGTCGGCTTTCACTTCTGGTCACAGTAATTTGTTTTTATTCGGCATGATCAGCACGGAATTGTCACTAATTACTTTCCAACTATCAAGTCGTTGTTTTTCATGGACGATGGCTGAAAGCCTTGTAATTTATAGGATTCATAGACCAATTACAGTTCAACTTTTGACTGAGCATGGTATAATTATATATGTGATAAAAATAGCGTGTACTAGCGTACAGCACATTAGCTGATAATATAAGCATAACGAATAGGCACAATGTCTTGAAAATAATTACAAATGAAAATGCGTCACTTTTCATTTCTGTTGTACTTGATACATTTAATTGATATACCGTCGGGTGAAAATAATTAAGTATTTACTAATGGAATGAAACAATGATAAAAGCCATATCGTACCTTTATTAATTCCTATACCATCTCAGAAACTTGATATTTTTGCGCAATATCCCCAATGTATTTTGTATAACCTTAAGTTTTTTTAGCAACTATGATAATCAAAGCGCTGCAAGCGCTGAAGGCCTGGGGCTAAACAGTTTTCGCTTGGGAAGCAGTTTACTGACTAAACTGAAGTAAATGTAAACGGATCAAAAATAATTTGTAGAAAATACACGTCCTCTTTTAAAACTGCTTGTTATGTTTACCATAGAAAGTTGTAGGGTTAATCTGTTGGGCATGCTTAACTTGCCTCTGTATCTTGTTTATGTACTACTAGTAATAAACAAGATATCGCAGAATCCCATTACCCCCCCCCCCCCTATTGCACACATAGATGCACAGTAAAATCCGTTTTCCGGGATTACGGAATTAATTGAGCGACAATATGCGAGATATTCCGAAAATACGTCAGGGTGGTGGTTTCATATAGCGTATAGAGCAACCAGGTACAAAAATCGCAATTGTTTTAGCCAAATTATAAAAAATTGTAAAACGTCTTACTTGAACACAATGACAACATTATTTTACGACCTCGCTGACAATATTATCGCCTAAATTATATGTTTCACTTGAAAAATGCGTATAACTCGCCATCGGTATCGAGCTACGGAAGCGGCAGTGTAGCAGAAAAATGCAATACTTCAAATATAAGGTTTTTTAGGATAATTCTTGCTAAAGTTTAAAAACAAAGATGTTATAAGGATAATGTTCAATAACTGTTTTATATGTGTTTCATGTTTAAACATTGAAAAAAGAATAATTATATAAATTCCCGCTGTATGGCCTATTGCCCGCTACCACCCCCTAACCGAAAATTCCGGTTCAGAAAAAACGGGTTTTACCGTGTAATGTCGATATCGAGAATGTAGTATTATCTTGGTAATGTTTTGGCATTTAATGCGAAAAGCATAGCGAAATTATCAATGAAAATCGAAATTACGATCACCTTTTCATGCTTCTATTTCTGCACTATAACAACGTGATAACCAATTATCAAAATTACCTTCGTTATCAGAATTCAAAATCATAATCATTTGCCAAGTTTCAATCGATTACGACATTGCATCGTAAACGTAGTGATAGGGGAGGTAATCCTGTAAAATAATGATGCAAACTCCTACGCAGTAGTAAGCAGTAGTAGTAATAGTTTATTTCAAAATATCATAGGCCTCAGGCCCAAAATACACAACAATACACAATGGTAGCATATACGATATCATAGCATATACGATATCAATGACTTAGCCCAATATATTTACATATGAAAGAAGACATGAAAGTAAAAGGGATGTAACTCATCCGTAGAGATGAGTTAGTAGATTAAACTGTTAAATTAACATGGTTTACAAAGGGATGTAACTCAAATTTCAATCATATGTTTTAAGCAGTTTTTCAATATATAGTACAATTTTATGTATGGTTTGTTCGACATTGGAATTAATTTTTTTATAAAAATCTTGAATATTCGTGTTTAAGGTATACCAATTTAGAAGAAAACTATTTCTTATTATCTGAAATTTGGGACATTGAGAAAATACATGATATTCACATTCAATGACTCTGATGTTACATGTATTAACTTCATTACAATATTGGCAAAGTCGTGATTCAAATGGAGTGTTATTATGTCTATCAGTTTGTAGACCATATTGAAAATTGGTATAACACCAAATATGTTATCTACTATAAATAAAGTCGTTACTTACTTACTTACTTACTATGTGTAATTTATGACTAGAGCATCGAAAACGTGACAAGGCTATTCTAAGTTTAACAGGCAATTCAATGATAAGATAACGTTCAGTATCAGTTATCTGTTATTATGAATAAATGGACACTCAAAACAATAGAAACTGTGTTGTTGTTAATGCCAATTTTGCTTAAATACTATTTCTTTTACACTTTTACATTAAACAATCATGTAAAAAAGTAATGTTTTTTTTTGCCTTTTTTAAAGGCGGGTTAGTGAAAATTGAGTAGAACTACTTTTATTGCGCATGTATGCGCATGTAATGTAATTGGGAGTTTTGGGAAGTTGGATTTGGCCGTCTGCCAATTCGGACAGGCTGAAAAATTGGTATCATAGCTTTGGCCTTTGGGGCGCCGCCCCATGCCAAAAACTAATCATTAGACAACTATTATGGTTAAGATTTTCATCGAATGCTAGGCTACCAATATTTTATCTCCCAAGTATGGGTTATATTGACGGTATTAATCAGGGATGTATAGCACGGTCAATCAACCGTTTACTGCTATAAACAAGTTAACCATTGCTCATTTACAGTAACATACTGAATTCATTAATATTCCACTTATTTATTCTAATTGACCCTCTTGAAACGAACATGTCTACCAATATCAGATGATACTGATTTTACATTGACCACGTTTCATGCAATTAGAATAGATAAGCTGAATACATGAATTCAAGTATATTGTTTCCACGATGACTCAATACTGAACCTACTCCATTGTTAACCTCTCCCTAAGTAGTCGTGTTGATTTCAACAGCATAATACCTTAAAGCATCAACATAAAACTAAAACTTTGTACATCGAGTTACAGCTAAAACTAGATATTGAAGCCGTTTTACCATTGGCACTGTTGTAATGGGTCATTCAGCTAGGGCATTCAGCTTTTTTATTGCTGAAACTAATTTATTCTTCTTTTCGACAGCTTGAACTTGGGCGGATCCTTTACTTGTTTAGTTGGACATTTTGCCTTGTATGTGTTTTATGTTTTCTGTGCTCGATTGGTTTAGTTGGGTACTGCCTTCCCTTCCTGGCATAATATTATCCTTCTACAACGAACGTCCAAGTTAAATATTGCTTCTAGGACTTCTGGAACCAGAGATCTTATTTCCTATTGATATTTAGAAATGTGTGATGCGAATGAGATCTTATATCAACAACTTGTATAGATGCAGAATAAGGTCCTATGTACTATGTATGTGTTTTATCAAAGCACTTACGGAAGTATTAAACTTAAGATCAAATTCAAATTCTTTATAATTCTTTTAAAAATGCAAATTGGAGACAGACATGGTTTGTTGGACTTCATTGCTTGAAGTTTAAGACTTCCGTATGCGCCCCAGGTGCATATGTGTTGAAACTTATATTAAACACAATTTAAGGCATGAAACACACATTTGAGAGACGTAATTCTAGACAAACATGAAGAAAAGCTTTCGACAGGTTTGGGCGTTTTAAAAATCCATACAAAATGACAATGAAAACTCGGACAGGGAACGCAGCACACAACAGAAGCAGCCGAAAACGAATGGTACAAAAAGGAATACATACAAAATAAATAACACAGTTCACAACACGTCACAAAATTGTATAGGAACGTCATCGATAATGTCCACAAGAAAAACTCCACCCAAAACACCAAGCTTTGAACAGAGAGCAATAATTAGAAAAGAGAACATCCTCCCTGAAAGGTCGACAATCCCTTAATTAATATCGAAAAATCAACGTTTTATGCAGCCACATTGCTTAATTTGCTGCACTCAGTCCATTCTGTAAAGTGCATTAGTTATAATAAATCATGGGACATAATCAAGCATCCGAGGAAGACATTTATTTTAATAGAAATGTTAAATCGTGAAAACATAATAAATCATCTGAAGAGGAAATTCATTTTAATGGAAATATTAACTTTAATTAGAAACATGGGAAAATAACTGTAATTCCAGGTTAGACCGATGTTTAGCCACATTTCACATCCAGGAAATACCAATGCATATAAAGTACATCACAATTTTAAGTAACTTGTATGATGGTTTTCCAGAGCACGCGATCAAACATTGCGCATGCTTAAACTTGCCTACGCAGATTGAGCGATTAATTAAGTTGATCAATTATATATGCGAGCACTTATTCTTAATTAGATAGACGTAACGAGTTTTATACAATATAATTTGTTTTATTTAGTGTTAGTTTGTCATGTGAAGCTGACAGCTCAGACATAGCATACAGTATTCAATAATGATTAGAATATTTTGGCAACGTCAATTCATGAATTACCAACGCAAGGAGTCTCTCTGTCTACACTATAATTCAAATAAAAAATGAAAAGATTGAGGTAGGCATTCTTTATATTTTAACGATTTCCCAAATAGGAAGTTTGGCTCAGTGTATTAATGGATTGAGCTCAGTTTTTACATCAACTGTTAGACGGAGCCTAACGTACACGCAAACATTCAATACATCCAGGAATAAAAGTTTTAAGTTACGGAGTAAGCCTTGAATATAGAGACATATCAACGTTATTAGAAAAAGAAACACAATAACACTATTCTGCGTTATGAAACATTAATGTGTAGTCTATAGTGTTCTCTGTTCGATGATCAGGCCTGATTACATAGTTTTAAGTTAATGAATGTACTTAAATGTGATTTATTTCGAAATACATGTATATGTGAGCAAATACGATAGTGAAGACTTATTGTCGTAAAACAGAATGAACACCGTCATAGTATCAAACTCATAGTGACTCGTATAATGATGTAATTATATTATTGTATAATTTAATAACACATATTTTCATGATTACCCAACTTGTTACAGAAGATTTTAACAACAACATTGCAATGATCCACGCTGTGTCCAAATTTATTGAAAATAGAGAACATTTTGAACAGAATATAAACATTACTAGACGATAACCGTTCACTCGACTGTCATATCTTTTTACTTACTCGTTGCTTCTGTGCTTCTACACTCCACTCTCGCCCATAATTAAATTGCTAATAATAGCAAAGCCATAAGTTGAAACTAGGCCATTCAACTAGCCTAGGACATTCAGCTTTTTGAAACTATGTCCTTCAGCTAGGGCATTCAACTTTTTGAAACTATGTCATTTAGCTAGAGCATTCAACTTTTGATACTAGGTCATTCAACCTTTTTATTGCTGAAACTAGGTTATTTAGTTTTTTGACAACCTGGACTCGAGCAGTTCATTGTCTTGTTCCGTTATGTGTTGGGCATTGTGCCGTGTAATTCCGGTATGTGATGTTTTCTTATGTTTTCTGCGCTCGGCTGGTTAAGTTGAGTGCTGCCTTCCCTGTTCGACTTTCTTTGGTATTTTTTATCGCCTGCTGTAATTGATGTTTGCCACTTTAACTGTATGTGTAATTTATAATATTGCAAACTACAAAAAGTTCGGATATTAGGAATTCATAGTGCACATTTAGTGTTCACAGCATAGTCAATATAGCAAAGAGTTGATATTACTAGGAAACCTGTGTGTATAATGTCCCAAGGGGTATTTAAAAGGATACTACTATAATGTAAGAAATGATCGATTTCGGTGCATGTAATTAAATCAAAAAATATAGCGGTATTGCAAAACAATGTGGTTATGTCAGACAAAGTGATATTTATGCTCCATCTAAGTTGTCTCTGATGCTTTGTGTCGATATAGAGGAACTGCGTATCTTGCTATAGCTAGATATTTAGTATATTGTTTTCGAAGTAAAATGAATGGGGGAATAAAGGTTGTAAAACTTATTATTTTCTAAATGAATTTCTAAATATTAAATATTGTATGACGTTATCATAAAATAAATGGCGTCGTACGCAATGGCCTTAAAATTAACTCGTTGACTACATTTGTATTACATGGGTTTATGATTCATATATATTTCATTTATATGTTTACATAAAACATTAATCTATAAAGCGTACGTTTAGATCAGAATTTAGTCAAGTCAATCATGTACTGAATAAGAATATGCCTACAAAATGCATGCAGTAGTTTTATATGCAATTTCAGACTTTTCATTATGTGAAAAGGTGTACCAATAAGTGTACCATTCTGCTATAAGCAGAGATCTACTGAAAAGGAAAGTATAAACGTCATTATGATTTGGCCGAGACCTGGCGAATAAATTCTGTATTGGTTAGCCCCGATGAAGGATATACATGAAGCCAAAAACAACAAACAGGCGCGTGTTTAACATCCATCCCTTGTAAATATTTCTCGATAACGTTGAAGCATCCCGATGTATCTTCTTAATGCAACATTTCGTCTGGTAATCTAGAAATTATTACATTGAAAACCAAAGTTGTATTCACAGAAACAAAATCATCTCACAAAGGCTATCAGGTACCAACCAACGCGGAAGCTGAAATTGTTGCTTAAAATACAACCCGCGGGACTTATGGATTAAAATGATTTTATATCTGTACGGTAAATGAGAAAAATTAAGTTAAAACAACTAGAATTAATATATGGGAACTCGTAATATGTCCAGTGGGATTGTACGGTGTTTTTTAAACTAGTTTAAATGTGACCCCAAGACATTCTTCAAACAGACAAACAAATCATTTTGAGACATACAAGTACAGGCTGTCTCAAAACGTGTCCACTTGTTAATTGGTAATATAACGTCCCCAAATGAAGTCGTACATTGATAAGCATAGTCTCATTTAAAAGATAAATTTAAAACTGCTTAGTTAAGTATGACATATGACAATGCAACGAACGTTTCCAAATGTCCAAAGACGCAGAAAACATAAATAATAAATTATTGTGTGGAGGTTCATGAGTAAATTTTATATCTTTAGTGGAAATGGTAATCGTCAGTAACTGTACCAAATAACGCTGCGACTATCCGAGAAAATGATAAGTGTTTGTGAGCAAGTATAGAACAAAAGCTGTCTACGAACAGCGCGCTCGACTATTCGTCAGTGTCATGATAGTGACCAAGTAAGCCAAGTATCAAAAGCAAATGACTATTATGCTTAATTGCATAATCTAAACATGACAATTATAACTTTTTCAAAATATCATTTACCATGAACATAGATGGGGGACAAGAACCGCCCATCCCAACAATATAATCAAGTTTAAACATCAAAGCAAATAAACAATATATAAATATATACAAACAATATTATGCGGAGGTGGGGAGGGAGGTGGACACAATATGTTGAGGTAGGGATGGACATGGCAACATAAACGTGGAGGTGGGGATGGAGGTGGATAAACAAAAAGCGTCTTGTCGTTCTTGTAAAACAATGGCGACTGACCCCTGACCTCAATTCATAATTAGCACGCATCACCTATTATTACGAGGGATCGGTATAAAACGTATTTCCTGTCAGGGGTCAGTTAACGCGTATATTGTTTTACAGTGTACGACTCAAAAGTATTTATTTTCTATAAATAATTATTTGAATCTTCACTTTCATATTCTATCAATTTTCCATGGTCAAACACAATATAGATAGTTCATATGTTCATAAAGAAAACAGACACATAAGTATGTGAATATGTCATTTTATTTCAAATGACTATTATGCTTAATTGCATAATCTAAACATGACAATTATAACTTTTTCAAAATATCATTTACCATGAACATAGATGGGGGACAAGAACCGCCATAGCATACCATGCTACCCCCCATCCTACTCTATAATTTAGTGACTGACCATGGAATAGTTAAATGTCCTTAAAAGCTGTTAAGCATATCAAATAACATAAAATTATAAGCATATTAAATAATATAAAATTACAATCCGAATTTAACACCAATGTAAACAATCAAATGGAATTATGTACGCCTAAGACATTATTTGAACAATATCTACTATTTTCACCCAACAAGATGAATGCATTGTTTTCATGTAATGCTTAGCATTATGTATGCTGCTTACTATTTGTGAAAGTTTAATACGTGGTAATTTTGATAACTTGAATTATGAATCGTGAATCTGACTGACTAGTTATTCTGCATGGCTACATGTAAACATGCGTATGCACCTACTTTAATGTGTAATGCATTCCCCTCATTTAACTATAATGTACATTATATACAACAATAATAAGTCATGAATGACACAATTAAACCTACAATCAAACACACCAAATTTTGACCACTAGATGGTTGGTATGACACAACAAAACTATTTAAGATGTATACATACTGAGCGACATACAGATATGCATGGCAGATGCATGTTTAACATGCAGCCTTTTGCTGGACATGATGACACCGGCCATACACATCAGCATATCTGACATAAACATTTATAACACATATATATATACTTTACAGCAATAGTAAAACACTTAATGATTTGTTAACACAATGATCTACATCACAATGTGTTTGGCAACCTGAAATCTCACAAGCAGCCTTATGCTGGACTTGCATATCACAATCAATTAACTTTGGATATTATTTCAACGAACAGATAACAACTCAACAATACAGCGGTTGTGATATACGGATGCGCATGGCACAAAGCACTCTTAACAAGCAGCCTTATGCTGGACTTGCAGACAACGACCATGTACCTCCGTATAACACACACTAATTCAACAAGACACACTTTCCACTCCATCATGTAAGCCTACGATTACGAACATTATAAATATGTACACTCATAAATGCAGTTTTGGCAATCGGATGTAATTCTTTACAGCATTTGATTTCCAACGACCCATTTTTTGAATTGCGTCATCATGAAAACCTTGCATTGCTGCATGTGTGGCTGCTCCTATTCTAAAAGAATGTGATTTGTATTGATTGGTCGAAAAACCCAGAAAAGCCACAACGTTTCGCAGATGCATATTGAAAAATGAATAAGTAGCAGTGTTCCCATTATGGAATTGGAAAAAAGGTCCTGCCTTGTGTTGAAAGTAGCTTTCAAATACTTGTACTGCCTTTAACGGACAAATGTGGGGATGCTTTCCATTGACTGGCATGAACAAGGTGGCCATTGAAGCACTATGCTTATATCGCCGAAGGATTATTTCCACCCCCTCATGTGCAACCATTCGCACATCATTTCTTTGTAATATCCAAGAATTGGTATTTTGAGATTTTGCACAAATCTCCCCTATTCTTAAAAAGCCGTTAAATGCAATAATACACATGGTAGAGAACATTATACGTTCCATTCTATTCTGTATAGTAACAGGCAAAGCATTGATGATTTTTGTCAATAAATCGATTGTTATAGGTAACCTTGTGTCAGGCTGTTTATTTTCTGTGGACAGATTATTAGCACCTTTAAAAAATTGGCGTACTACAAAAGCATTACTGAAATCGCCAAAACCAAATAACTTATTGATGTAAGCCAATGCGGAAGAATGAGATGCAATCGTACTCACTCTGTAGCCACTATTGAACAGAAAGGCTAAATAATTTACTAATTGTACATCAGTGACAGGTACACACAACTTGATATTCTTATCAGCACAAAATTTTACATATTGGTTCCAATAGTGTTTGTAAACTGCCCGAGTACGAGGGCCTATAGCATGAGCAATAATGCGTTGAGCGTCCACCGTTAAAGGTCTAACACATGTCCTATGAGTGGAATTGGTTGCCTGTTCAATGTTGGCGCTATCCGAAAAGCCTTCTGAAATTCAAAACGAGACAGACTGTCAGCCAGATTATTATGAAATCCTCTCACAAATTGAGCACGGAACAAAAAATTATACTGCATACTCTTGAGAACCAATTGTCTGACAAGTTTCATCATCAATTTGTCTTTTGAACTTTGCTTATTAATGACCGCTACAGTCGCCTCATTGTCTGAATGAAACACAATTTTGTGGTTAGCTAATTTATGGCCCCAAACATCAACAGCTAGCACAATAGGATACAATTCCAATATGTTAATATGGCAAGCTCGTTGCTCATCAGACCATTTTTCTGCAAACCACTCAGACCCCAAAACTGCTGCAAAGCCAACTGTGGATGCAGCATCAGTATATAAATGTAAAGACTCTGAGGACAACCACTCGTCATTGAGAAACATACAACGCCCATTAAAACTTTTCATAAATTGATACCACATGTCGAGGTCTGCCCGACCCTCCATGTTCAACCTGATGTAATGCTTAGGGTTAGATATACCTAAAGTGAGGTCATACAAACGCCTTAGAAATGCTCGACCAGGCACAATGCAGGCAGTCGCAAAATTCAATAACCCTATTAATGATTGTAAATCCCTTAATTCAACCTTTCTCTTGTGCTTTAACACCTCTAAGTTTTTTATAATTTTAACAACTTTATCCTGGGGTAGACGAGTTTGCATAATTCTAGAATCAACTTCAATGCCATAAATAATGATAGTGGTAGATGGCAAAGTAGTTTTCTCATGCTTTATAGGGATATTGATATCTTTACACACTTGTAAAAATCTATCTAAATTAACTTGACAATCAGTTGTATGCTCACGACCCACAAAGAAAAAATCATCAATAATATGACTCATGGGAGCACCAAAGTGGAACTCCATAATCCATTGCAATGCATTACTAAAGCGTGTAAATAATTGACATGACATACTCAAGCCCATAGCCAAGCAACCGTCCATAAAATACTGAGTTGCATCATGAAATTGCCATGTAAACCCAAGCAAATGTCTGTCATTTGGATGAATTGGTATAAGTCTAAAAGCATTTTCAATGTCAGTTTTTGCCATCAGGCTATTCCTTCCACATTTCTTAACTAGAGCTACGACCGTATCAATGTTATCGTACTCCACTGCAGTGCTACCACGATCAATCATATCATTAATAGAATCCCCCTTAGGGTAAGACAAATCATGGATTAAACGGAAAGACCCTTCTTCCTTTTTAGGTACCAAAGCCAGTGGTGAGCATATTATATGTTTCGGCTTAACAGAGAACGGACCAAATATTCTCCCTTGACTTAATTCTTTTCTTATTTTTGCATCAACTACGTTTTTGTTTTCTAACGCAGAAGGATGATTTCGTTCAATGTTATGAGATGGCAAAATGCCATTATGCACAATCCTAAATCCTTCTTTGAAACCTGTAACCAGAAATTCCCTTTCCTGTTGCGTATAATTTTTTAAGTATATGTCTAAAACCTTACTTTTTACTGGCGTTGGCACGAAAGGACTGGGTTCTATCATGGTTAGATTTGGAATTGGAAGCAGTGGATGAGGAGGCGGCATTTGCCCCGTTATTTTTCCCCCAGCATTTAAATTTTGGATGGTTCTTCTTACATCCAGAACAAATGTGTGCAAATTGACACTGTTTTCGGTGACAACCCTGGGCTTTATTGTAATCATAACAGTAACGGCGCTGATCTGTACTGGTCTGATTATTTACAATAGGTCTTACTTGCCCTGCAACAGTGGTGGCTCTTATCCACAATTCACTGTGCAGCATCCCCCAAGGTAACAGCTGGGTTTGCCTATGGGCCCTGAAATTCCTATCATAAAAGTTGAATGCCGCCTGCCCATGCACCCTCTCCAAATCCCTTATCAAATTAATATAAGCTAATAAGCCTGAAGTGTCTACAGGAAACTTTTGGATATACACATCCATGAACTTAGTAAACGCTGACAACCACTGTCCAATGCCTAGTTGCTTGATTTCCTGTTTATTATTTTTCAGTGAAATGTTTTTCCCATGTCCAAATTGAACCACTATGTCATCCTCCTGGGTATTATTCTTAAGGAGAGTGCCCAGTTCGACAAATTCATTACTCCATATTGACTGTTTCGTCTTGTCTGACAGTAACGCACTGGGAGCAATGTTATATGAATGTATACTGTCAACAGGTAATATGTTGTTCATGTTGGTATTACCTGTATTACTACTCGTAGTAGCACATTTCATGACGTCATTAGTGACGCATTCAGTAATTTCATCTACGCTAGTACTGGTGGCAGCAATTGGCATTGTCACTGGTACTGCCATTGGTTGTGTCTGACTCTGAGTGTCCACAGGTACTGGCACTGATATTGGGCGAGTGTCCACAGGTACTGGCACTGATATTGGTTGAGTGTGTGTGTCCACATGTACTGGCACTGATATTGGTTGTGAGTTAGCGTCCACAGCTTTGGGGATTATACCCCTTTGCTCAAGTGCAGCTAATACAGCATTGACAACAGCTGAATGGTCCGGCTGCACTGTTCCAGTATCACGGGCCTGAGAAGCCGGCTCATTATTTGTAGCACTGGCCTGGTTGGTCAATTGTTTTTTAGATCGTTTCCTTGTGGGCTGTGAATCTCCAGTTCTTTTTCGTTTTGGAGGCATGTCTACAATGTTAATAAAGATCATATAACATGATGCATACCCGGTATGTCAATTTGTGATTTTTTTTTTTTTTTTTTTATCCCACTTGGTATTACTTCTATGCTACATTGACCATCTCATTTTCTACTATTTGTTAAAATCTTTGAAGTATTACTGATTTTTATGCCTCTGTAATTAAATATTACACATTAATGTATGATGTTACAATGGTAACAGTTTAATATCTAAATCAAGAATGCCACCCTCATAATCAATTTGATTATTATGAAACCTTTCACATTGAACATGTTGAAGAACATGATATAAACAATTAAGTACAAAACCCTATTCATTGTGTCTAAATATTCGAAGAATACTTAAACCACAGTACATATACACATTTGCCCACAAATAACCTGGGTTTCTAACCAGCGAAGAATACTTAAACCACAGTACATATACACATTTGCCCACAAATAACCTGGGTTTCTAACCAGCCAATTTTTTTTTTTTTTTTTTTTTTTTTTTTTTTTTTTTTTTTTTTTTTTAAATGTATGTTACTTTTAACATATACACAATCTAGAAGCCAGTTATATGACCAAAGTATATGACCAAAGTTAAAACTCCACCAGTCCTTTAAGGCTAATTACAACATATATACATGCATATAAGAACTATCTCATGTTGACCACTAATTACCTTGTACCTGATACATAACCAATTACACTGCCCGCAACATAAACAACTATCATTCACAAGTTGTATCAACCTCGACAAATCACATGGCCCTCATTAAAGCAACCACCATTTACATGGTGTAACTATATAAACTCAATTTAAATTATCTGACCTATATTACAAACAACCACCAATTACATGATGTAACTATCCGTAACCAATTACATGGCCCATATGAATACAACAACCACCAATTACATAGTATAACTGTATGAAACTAATTACATGGCCCATATTAATACAACAACCACCAATTACATGGTGTAACTGTAGGAAACCAATTACATGGCACCTATTAATAACAACCACCAATTACATGGTGTAACTATATGAAACCAATTACATGGCACATACCAAATTCAACCACCCATTACATTGTGTAACTATACGTAACCCATTACATGACCCATATCAAAATACAAAGTTTGTCAAACCACCAATTACATGGTGTCACTATATGAAACCCATTACATGAGCCATATCAAATTCAACCACCAATTACATGGTGTAACTATATGAACCCAATACATGACCTATATCAAATTCCACCACCAATTACATGGTGTAACTATACATAACCAATTACATGGTCCATATTACAGACAACAATCAATTACCTACTATAACATATGAAACGGTTAACCAATTTACGACCTGTATTACAAACCACAAGCAATTACATGCAAGTAATATATGAAAAACATATAACATACGGAAACCCATAACATGACTAACAGACCATCACAGATATGCATAAGGCCTATATTTATACTAAGTTATTTTTATATAACATTGTGGTTGTGTTGCACAAAAACACTAATCGCATGTACTAAATACATCAGATGTTACTACATGGCCAGACAACCATTTGGGTGTAAACCTTTTTACAACATTAATTTTGCCCATATTTCATACAACAATACATGCTTGTACTACATAATCAATTGTAAATGGCCTTTAAAAATCTGTCAACCACCAAATGAGTATATTACTACGAATATTGTCACTTAACTCCCCGACAACTAAGTGTAGTATTACTAAAATAATTAGAAACATCTTGCAAGGTACATATCCATCTCTACTACTAGTACTAACATCACTCCCATCCATGCACTCGTATAATACAATCTCGAACACTACGTGTATACTTGCGATATCCCAAGTCATGAGACAAATGGACTCCATCCGGGCAAAATATATTCACACTTGGGTTCCACATTCCCCTATGCCGCCAGTACACCAGCTTACTACTTGACGTAGATATCAAGTTTTCAACAGCAACATTTGCTCTGACTACACACTCGTTATAACCAGGGAAAGGCTCCTTTAATCTACGTAACATCTGCATAATAACAACCTTTTTCACCTGTAAACCTTCAACTAAAAAGCTTGCATAACTGACCAAATCTAAAGCAAACTGTTCTGGCAGATAATTAACATCACATAAATCATTCGAACCTATGTCTATTAACACTAGATCCGTGCTACAAAGCTTAGAGTCAACCGAATGCAACCTGCGTCGTTGTTGCAACTTTAACCCACCGATACCAACGCATTCCACAGCAAACCTGCTAGCATCAAGACCCAGGTTCACCTCTATTTCATTACGATTTATCAAATCTGCCATCCTACGCACGAAACTATGACCCCAAATCACCACGTTACACGTCATAGCTAACTCAAGAACAACTCTAAAACCGAAATAATAATGTAAACAACTACGAAGCTCCTCCGCTCTGAATCGCAGAAACACTGAGCGTTACGTAATCGCCAATCCAACCCGAGATAAAACAGCGCTTCTCGGGTTAACTAGACGCTACACAATTACAACACTTAGCTAAGTGCATAAACCAATATATAATATACAATATTGCAGTAAAATACTTATCTGAAACTGCAAACCTTCAACACAATCGAAGACTTTCAATCATAAACAAAAAGCGTCTTGTCGTTCTTGTAAAACAATGGCGACTGACCCCTGACCTCAATTCATAATTAGCACGCATCACCTATTATTACGAGGGATCGGTATAAAACGTATTTCCTGTCAGGGGTCAGTTAACGCGTATATTGTTTTACAGTGTACGACTCAAAAGTATTTATTTTCTATAAATAATTATATGACAATGCACTTTGAGGAAGTAAGAGGTTTAAACGTGTACCTGAACTTTAACATTTACATGTCTAAGTCCAAAAGAGGGCATAATTTCATCAAAATCCTTGATATGGTTACTAAACCGTGTGTAGGGGTTTGGGTCATAATGGTGAACAATGATGCAAAGTATCAAAGAAATATTAATGCAGTTAGAAGATATTAGAGGTTAAAAAACTTGTAATTTAACTTTTACATTTTTAAATCCATAAGGGGCTTAATTTCACCAAAATGCTTGGTATAGTTACCTACACCTGTGTAGGGGTTAGGGTTACGATAGTCAACAAAAAGGCAAAGTATCAAAGCAATATGTCAATGCACTTTGAAGATATAAGCCGTAAAAACTTGTACCTAAACTTTAACATTTACATTTCAAGTCCAAAGGGGGCTCTTTTCAACAAAATGCTTGTTAGAGTTACCTTCGCCTGTGTAGGACTTGGGGTCATGATAGTTAACAAGTATGCAAAGTATCAAAGCAATATGTCAATGAACTTTGAAGATATTAGAGGTTTAAAAACGTGAACCTAAACTTCAACATTTGCATTTCTAAGTCCAAAAGGGGGCATACTTTCAACAAAATGTTAGTGCTAGATACAGTTACCTACCCCTGTGTAGGAATTAGGGTCATGATGGTGAATAAGTATGCAAATCATCACAACCATATGTCAATACACTTTGAAGATACTAGAGGTTAAAACCTTGTACCTAAACTTAAAAGTTTGCACTAAGTAGAAAAGACGGCATAATTTCAACAAAATACTTGATATAGTTACTAACCCCAGTGTAGGCGTTTGGATCATGATGGTGAACAAGTATGCAAAGTATCAAAGCAATATGCCAAATAAAAACAACTTGTACCTAAACTTTAGCATAAGCATTACGGCAAGGCCGACACCGACGCTCGGGTGATAGCAATAGCTCGCCTTATTCTACGAAAAGTGGAGCTAAAAGAGGTGAGACTCATTTAAGAGAAGAACATCAATACCCGGGGACTTAAACAATGGTATTCACGCATTTCTAAGCAAAACATGCTCTAAATGAAACCTCAAACGCCTCGAATGAAAGTCAAAGGTTAAATTCCTAATCTGTAACTACCATATATTTATACTATATAGCATTTCTCCTATGACATTGCACACGATCCATAATAATCTCAATTTGTCCCCCACGCCTTTTTTCTTCTTCTTCTTCAATAATAATGGCTAGCGTTCAAATCTTTGAACATTATTGCCATGCGTGGGGGGGGTTAAAAAGAAATAGATTGTTAGGTTTCGCAAGTTACTAGCACTCAATCCACCTGGTACCTCCTACCAGATAGTGATCAAATATGTACATAATATACCATTAGATAAATCTATCCCTATACTGCAAAAACATGTATACAGTATAACTCGGTGTGCAGAAAAGAGAATATTAGTAGGGTTAAAACAGGATAAAAACAGTCCTGCGTTCTGGGGAAAATCACGTGCTTTTTCCTTGAACGCAGGGCTGGTATCGTCATAACTGTAGTATGAAAATCAGTATAGCTAACGCTGGCTTGAATCCGGAGATTGATTCAGTGCCGACTACACGTAATGGTAGAGAATTCCACTGGACAACAGTTCGAAGGAAAAATGAATATTTGTAGTAATCCACAGTAGTGGAAGGTATCTAAAACGCCACCATGGCGTGATTTTCTTGGTATCTGACTCCATATACGTCTTTGATCAACTTCAACATGAGTATAAACCATTGTATGAAATAAAGTGAGCCTACTGTTTTGTCTTCTTTCTTGTAGGGAGTTCCATTTTTAGTCATCCATTATTATTATTTTATTACAGTTGTTTGTAACAAAACGTGCCGCCCTTTTTGAACATTTTTTAATTTATTAATATCTTTTTGATGATACGGGTCCCAAACACTAGATGCATACTCTAAAGTAGATAGCACAGTTGAATTTTAGGCTGCAGCATTGGTAGCTTTTTTGGAAGAATGTAGGTTACGTTTAATGAATCCAAGGGTTTCGCTGGCTTTACTAGTAGTTTTATTAATTTGAGAAGACCAAGAAAGATTGGAGGTAATTTCTACACCAAGGTATGTCGCTTGGTTTACTACAGACAGTGGTTGATATTGTAACGTATAGGTTGTTTTAATTGGTTTCTTTGCTCGAGTTACATGCATGATATGACATTTGGATATATTAAAAGACATCTTCCATTTCTGCTCCCTTTCAGATAAACTGTCAAGATCCTTTTGTAGCTGAATAGAATCTGCCTCAGACTTGATGTGTCTATATAATACACAATCGTCTGCAAAAAGATGTACGGTTTAGTGTGAGAAAACAGTGTCCTGTTAATGTGTCGTCTTCTGTAGCACAATAATCCTTCCTTTAATGAACCTCCGCAAATTGTTTCATCAATAATTCCAATTGATACAACATGAGAAACGCTTGCCTAGTATGTCGCGCAAACAACCTGATACATGTAAAACACTTCGTACAATACAAATGTGATATACATGTATATTGAGATATAGCAAAGACTGAGATATAACAACAGTACTAAATGTGCCCAACAGAAGACGACAGCTTTGAGACCATGTACATTATAAATGCGTATACGTGTAGTTCATACGTATGGCAATTAGACTAAAGTTACGTAACCCAACAACAACACGTAAATTCCTTTACAATGTATCTCCACATAATACCCCCGCGCCGTCCCATGTGAAGATACACATTTTGTTTGTAAGAAATGTTATAAATGTATCGGCTGAATTCCTATAATCATATATCTTCACATGAACTCGGCTACTTGTAGCGTATTTCCAATCGCCGTTGATGGAAACAAATTAATCAGAAATACATAAGATAACACATATTTATAATGTTGGATGTCTGTTCAAATATACATGGTACCCAAAGGAATTTCCCATCTCCTGATAAGGCATCCTCGCACCTCGAACAATAATTCTGGTAAATTATAGAAATCAAAGTACGACGTCACATCCACAAACTCTATCACGCACAATTCAATATATTAATGAAATTCTGCAGCAACTTAAATTCACCCTCATTGCCGTGCTGTGTAACCCTCATAATAGCAATGTTTTAAACGACATATCGAATATTTCAAATAATTACCAACCAACATGAACAACAACATCGACATCGTTAACATACTACTTGTCATTAACTATTTAATTACTTGGTGGAGAAATACTTCAGGACAATGAACCCCAATGTTCTGTTCTTATGATTTTAAATTGTGCATTGTTCTAATTTCTCTCCTAGAACATATACATGTGCATGTTGCAAGGAAAACATAAGATGCTTCAAGCAAATGATCGATCCTCTATCAGAACTAAATTGCTTTCACGCAGACAATATTTTAATTTATTGAGCCATCTCATACTAATAGTGTACATATGCATTGTAACATCATCAGGATAAGTCCGGTTTGTTGGAATATTACTATCAAATTTTGACAGATTTCATTAATAATTAGTAAATTATTCGAAGAATCCTTCACCATTAACTATTTCACTTCATGCAAAATCAGCGGAATATGAAACAGTAATGATATCTCTCATGTCCTACACAGAGTTCTCTTGGTGTACATTTAAACATAACATAACTTCTAGGAATAGGGCATAACAATTAGCAATAACACAGTGTAGTCACAATAAATATATACCAGTTAATCATTGAAATTAAAGAGAATTTACGTCGTATGTCAACCATTTTACAGTCAGATACGACGTTCTAAACTACTGGGAATATGTCGTTATGTCATATATTGGACAAGGTTCTGACAGATAAAGTGTTGCCCATGGAGTAATAACTGTATGTAGACAGTCGTGGGAAGAGGTTGTGGCACAGATAATGGCTTTCAGAAACATTTACCAAGAATCATCGGTCCGTCGTGAGTTGGGGGAACATTAAGAAAACAGAAATAACCCAATACATAACAACATATACACATTGATTGACGACATACGTATGCAGCTGAGGGACTTCTTCAGATCAAATCCTTCATCGTATATTTTATTACAGTTCAATAGCGTGTAAAGTGCAACAAAACAAACACATACTTTTATAACGACATGATACATAACGATTAGACTAATGCATCGTGTCTACAAGAGTATTTAGACTTAGTATATTTAGTTAGACATAACTAGCTTAACGCTTAGTTACTACTTGAAAACCTACAAAATACGTGCAAAAGATGCAACAAATCAATAGGCGGGGCGAAATCTGCACTAGAGTAATGTGCAATGTTTGGTGTTTTCTTGTCATTATTATTCATTACCCGCGATTGACAATTGTTACATAATAAAAAAACAGTCTTCACTATTCTAGCACATTGCTGATAATCGTTTTCACCACTTCAATGTTATCATATTCAGGAACAAATTACTGTCATCACAAATTAATTTCACCACATCCTTCAATCTGTTAACAACACATACATCTACAATAATAAATAATAAAGCTAGCAACACCATACCGGAGGCATAAACTGTCGCTTCAACTGGATGATACTATATTGAATTGATGTCCAGACAATCTATCAACCATACATGGCAATCATTCCCTAAAGGTACATCAAGTTCGTTAAGCTTCGTTTTTATAGCGGAAATAAGTGATTATCAATGTTAATAAGTCTAGGCAACTTGGTGAAATACCCGAAATTATAGCTAACAAATTACAACCTCGATAGACTATCGTTTTCCAGTCTGTTAATTGACAAAATAATTGGTTGTGTGATGTGAGAAAACAACACATGTTCATTTCTTTCTTCACAGACTGAGCTCGGATTCTGGATAATTCACTTAGTTAACGAGACATGAACCATTCCTGGTCAGGATGGAATGGTAGCATGTGTACTTTGAAGAAAATAAAATGTAACTGACATTGTCATCGGGAAGGAGATGTAACAAATATTACGTCAAAAATGAATTTGAACCTTATTGATTTAAAACTGTGAGTTCACCCTTGTCCCGTTCTGGTTTAATTATGAATTAGAACGAAGTAGTACTTGAAACATTAACAACATAGGGTTTCCTATTTGATTGATTATATCGTCAGATTGCCGATTGCCGAACATTTGCCCTGGGTACGTGTACTGATAGAAAGTAAACTTCAAAAAGGTAATGAAAATTCGGACGAGGAAGGTAACACTCAACTGAAACAAAGTATTCTTACACTGACTGTCAACTTCCTCTGCATCAACAAGCACAATGATGATTTATCATTTCTGAGAATAAAAAGAAATGAAAGCTTGGAATAAGCAATAAATGCCACCAACCTTATGTAAAACCAGGAACATACAGCATCAGGATCACTCATAAATGAAACACACTCCACAAAGTGCTGTTATAGCAATAAAAGTGCACATAACATTTTATAAAACCGTTTCCATTTCAGGAAACACTACATGAGAACATAATAAATGTGCAGATTTATACTGTCCCTGGTAAAAGGTTGTGTGACTTAACTGCTGATTGTGCTATTCATCCAAATAAATAGACATAAAATCAACAAGCTGATTGATGTAAATGCAAAGTTACCATTAATAAACATATTAGGAATACTAAAAAAATTGGTTGTTGTTTTAAAAGAAGCAGACAAAAGCTTTCATTCAGTCGTCATTTTATTCAGTGTCACTTGACAATGCGCGCTTGACATTTATCCATAATATTTACAGTAAAATAACACATATTTCTAGAAAGCCCCTCTCCTACTCCCAATTTATTGTATCAAAGCATCTAGATGTGTTTCCGGTTGATCGGGCAATAGAGCCATAGTGAATACATTCCAGTTAATCATCAAAATTACAGAGGCTTCTATTGGTTTTACGTCGCTTGTCAACATTTTACAGTCAGATACGACGTTCTAAACTACTGGGAATAGGTCGTTATGTCATAGTTTGGACAAAGTTTTTGGACAGATAAAGTGTTGTCCATGGAGCAATAACTGTATGTAGACAGTCGTGGGAGCAGGTGGTGCCATAGATAATGGCTTCCTCAAATATTTACCAAAAAGCATCGGTCCACCGGGAGAACATTAACAAGACAGAAATAACACAATACATTACCACAGACAAACTTGTTTGACGACATATGCAGCTGACGGGCTTCTTCAGGTCAAATCCTTCATCGTAGATTTTATTACAGTTCCGTAGCGTGTAAAGTGCAACAAAACAAACTCATACTTTCATAACGACATGACACATAACAATAAGGTTAATACATCGTATCTACAAGAGTATTTAGTATATTCAGTTAGACACAACTAGCTTAACGCTAGTAAATACTTGAAAACCTTCGAAGTACGTTTCAAACAATCGAACGAATTCTGCCCCGGGGTAATGTGCAATATTTGTTGTCATTAATATTCGTAAACAGAGATTGACAGTTGTTATATAACAACCAAATGAAATATCTCCACTATTCAAGCACATTTCTGACAATCGTTTTCATCCCTTCAATCTCCTGTCATATTCAGGAACAAATTACTGCCATCACAAATTAATTTCACCACACCCTTCAATCTGATAACAAAACATTGATCCGCAATAATAAAGCTAGCAACACCATATCAGAGGCATGAAATATCGCTTCAAATTGATGATACTATATTCAATCAATGTTCATAAATCTATGAACCATACATGGTAATCATTGCCTAAAGGTACATCAAGTTCATTAAGCTTCTGTTTTATTGCGGAAATAAGAGATCATCAATGTCCTTGGCGACTTAGTGAATTACCCGAAAGTTATGGCTACAAATAATACCCTCGAGAGATAATCAATTTTTAGCCTGACCAGTTGAAAATTTATCGTATCTGTAAACTCCGAGAACACAATAGAGTTTCATTTCTTCTAACACGGACTGAGCTTTATGTAACTAACCCATCCACCAGGAAAATTGACATAATTGTCAAATTTACATGCAGGGTGTTGCAGAGTGTGAACTGTTGCGACAAGGAATCAAACCTCTGTATTGGTTGGTTTACAAATCCAGCATACTTTTAAACGGGTTACAGTCGTTTCGTACACTAGTAGTTTCGTACACTGTAAATTTCAGTTGTTTCGTACACTCTCGATCGGTCGTTTCGTATACTGTTGAAAATCGTCGGTTGTTTCGTACACTCCTATTGTTTGTGCATATATAATTGGCCTAATAATGTAATTAATGTATGTTTGGCGTGACAATAAAATATGTTGTTCGCGAGTCTTAATTAATTGAAATAGTTTTCTGTATTGAATAAATAAAATTCATAGAACAGAGCAAAGTAAACATAAAGGGTTTCATGAAATAGAGATAAATCTAAAAGTATAGAAAGTTAATATTCAATATTTGTTTTAAATTTATGCTTTATATATACTATATGAACATAAATGAGATGAAATAAAGAATACTGTTAACTGTTTTAACTGCATTTATAAGACTATTTTGCAGTTACAGTAAAAAAGTCAGAATTTCGTTTGTAAGATTGTTTGCAGTTAATTAATTTATCAATATAAGTGTGGCTGTTTGCCGTTAATTGCAATCAATTTATTAATCAATGCGTGGCTGTTTGTCATTAATTGCAATCAATTAATTAATCAAAGTGTTGTTGTTTGTCTTTAATATGTACGTTGATTAATAATTATAGCAATTGACATTCCTTCTAATTAATAATTAAGTTATTAATATGCAAACGAAAAAAGTGATATGTGTCATGCCTAAATATGTATATATATGGCGAAAATTGTATTAACGAAATCATTGCAACCATGTCTTCGACAACGCAATATCTATGCTTACATTGTTCTCGGAATGTTTTTAATCATCACCAGGCTGTAGAATGTGACACTTGTAAGGGTTGGTAGCATCGAGGCTGTGGTAGTACTGGAATCTCCAAGTACATGTACAACAAAATGAAGAAGGGTTTAGTACATGTAGAATTCGTCTGTGAGAGCTGTGCTTTTCATTGGACACAAGCCGTTTGGAGGAAAGTTCAGGTAATTAGAGTTTATGTGTTGTTTTTATCAGGTTGTCAGTAGATATACTCACATTCTATACTATTTTACAGTAGCCGCATACAGCGCTCCATCGAAACGTGCGACAATACCTACCTAATTTATAAAAAAAAACTTTTCATTGTTACGTTTTATATGTGTAAATACAAATCATTATCAAATGTTATGAAAGTAATAATATTTTTTTCTCTTCTCCTTTCAGGCTTGTGGTCTTGCTGCCTCATACTGCTCCGGTGGGGGAGTCCAGAAATTGGTTCGTCGGTTACTGGCTCTACCTCTGCTACCCGCAGATCACATTTCTGACGCTTTTGAAAAGTTAGAAATCCGATCGAGGGAAAACCCTAGGTTAGAAGATCTATTCGCTTACGTACGAGACACGTGGATTGTTAACAACATGTGGAAGCCAGTGGACTGGTCTGTGTATGGCCAGAACATCAGGACAAATAACGATTGCGAGGGGTGGCACCGAAGGTTAAACCAACGTGCTAGGAGTCTCCCCCCGTTCTATGTACTTGTCGACCTTCTTCACCAGGAAGCTCTGTTTGTTGACACTCAGGTGAAGCTTGTTTCTACAAAGAGGTTGACCAAAAGACAGAAGAAAACCAGACAACAAATGCAGGGAAAGATATTCACTGTGTGGGAAACATACAGTCAGGGACAGATGTCGGCTGAAAAGCTTTTGAAAAAGTTGTCCATGGTTTATGGTGTCTAAACTGTATAAATGTGTTGACAATCATCAATCATGAGCTTCATGTTCTGTGTGACTATATGTTCTGTACTCTGGACTAGTTCTGTATATAAAGCGTGTACGTGTTCTGTTCTATATAAAATGTGCGTATTCATTGTCTATGTTCTGTATAAAAATGTGCGTATTCAATTGTGTTCTATGTTCTGTATAAAATGTGCTTATTTAATTGTGTTGTATGTCCTGTATAAAATGTGCGTATTAATTGTCTATGTTCTGTATAAAATGTGCGTATTCAATTGTGTTCTATGTTCTGTATAAAATGTGCTTATTTGATTGTGTTCTTCGTGCTTAATAAAATGTGCTTATTTAATTGTGTTCGATGTTGGTGAGTAAAATGTTCTTACCTATATGAGTTCTATGTTCTGTATAAAATGTTATGTTTCCTGTTCCTGTAAAATGTTCTTACCTATATGAGTTCTATGTTCTGTATAAAATGTTATGTTTCCTGTTCCTGTAAAATGTAAAATTTTATTTCAGATATGCTGCCTAATATTCTTACACTATGATAATGTGCCGATAATTTGTATAATATATATGTGTATATGAAATAAATTTTAAAAACTATTCGGTTTTATTATGCTTCAATATGCGCTTGTATAACAAGAAGAACTCGGTACATCATACAAATAATTAAAATTAATAGCCATCATGTATAAGTTGTGTTTAATAATTTGATAAAATATCACATCTAATTTACTTAAATATAACATCTATGTACTGATGTTATAATCATAATACTATTCTTTATTCACATTCTATATGGCTATTAATTATTTTTATTTCGTAAGTTTGTCATTTAAATGCTCAAATCCTCCTTAATAATGGTAAATAATACACACAAAAGCATGTAATGCACAGTGTCATAGGTGCGAATAACAACTATATACACACAAATACATGCGTAATAGATCAATTATATATGAATTAACACCTAATACAATAGGAGTGTACGAAACAACCGACGGTTTTCAAAAGTATACGAAACGACCGATCGAGAGTGTACGAAACAACTGAAATTTACAGTGTACGAAACGTACAGTGTACGAAACGACTGGCTCCCCTTTTAAACGACAGTGGACTGTATGGCTTAAAGTTGGCTCCTATAATGTTACTAAACAAAGACTTTAGTGAAGTAAACATGCACACAGCATATAATTGTATGGTAACTATAGCAATTAATGAAGCCATCAATTTGTCATATGATACTTTAGCATTATAAACCAGTAACACATCAATTCCTCATTGGTACAGGCAAGAACCTTTGACTCCTAACTTCATATCATTTTTCAATTAATACGCTTGTACTCTCATTAATTCTAATGGTCAGTAACAATGGAGGAATAACCTATTTTTGTTCAAGAAAAATTTGAAATCTTGTAACGACCGGTTTGATTAGTCTGGTTCACGACATTCTTACAAAATGCATTTTGTTATGGATTTTTTTTTTTGAAATCGTAAACCATCGGGAACATGTCACGTGCCCCTCCATGGACTTTTTACTTGGAGCTATCCAATACAAGTTTTAGCTTTTCCAAAAATCGTTTGCAGGGCATATCCATTTTTAAGAAATGTTTTAAGATATAGCATATCAATGTAGACTGCAGAGCCAAACCGTTCTTCTCAGTCTATAGTCGGCTTTAATTTGTCATATTTGTAAAGTCATGCTTAACAAACAGTAGTTGCCTTTCTAGAAATGTAAATGACGAACTAGTTACTGTGTATAAAAATCCCTTAGAAACATGAAATACAAATCAATTGCACGAAATAAATGTTGCTCTTCTTAGAAATGACACGGGTACAATTATCGTGAGGACGAGTTAAAATGTCAGAACATTGCCATTCTTTGGAAGATGTTTAAGCAAATTCCTGAAAGAGCAACAAGTCAAAGACAACTATTTAGAGAATGAAACATTAAAAGCAGTTATACACAAACAAATAAACCCCAAATAGTCGTACATTTCTTCCAGAATCGTGTTCGCTCTAGGTTTGTTGCGGGTTTGTTGACCGAGACACGCGCAAAATGACGCAGTTATTGATCACGTGACCTCAGATTTCCCGCGGTTTGGAACTATTTACTGAACACATTTTATGTAAAATACGTACTAACAGATCAGCTTTCACAAATGCAGTACTCGCAATATCATTGTAACCATTAGATTTAATCAATTCAAAACAATTTAAAATAACGGAGTGACGATAATAACACGATAGCGTAGGGATATGTATGAAAAGTAGTGCGTTTACGTAATGTCTGTTGTTGCCCGGGGGTGGAAGTGTTTGCTTTTTAGAATGTTAATGAATGTAACATGTGTAAAATATGAAAAAATAAACATTTACTGTAGAGTTGAAAGCAAACCCTAGAATTTAGAAGGTTTTAAATACACAACGCAGATTTTATACAGTTTGGACTTTCAAAGAGCGGTTCATTTACTGTTTATTCTAGATTTTTATTTACACCAAGCTACACCCCTGTATATCTGTCGAAACCATGTACTAGCGACGTCACACTGGGAATTAGCTTTACGCAAATAAGTTATTTCACCGGCCAGTCCAGCGAGGCTTCTAAGGGGAATTTATGAATGCATCGTATAATTATGTAAGTACTGGTCAGGAAGCAGATTTGCAAAATACCCGCAGGCACCTCTACACAATTGAACATAGTGTTGGGAAGGCGAGGTTAAAAGGGGGGGAATGATAGATGCATCGTTGCAAATAAACAGCCGCTCATAGTGTGGATCCTTAAGTAACCCCGAGGTGCAAAGATATGCCAGAATCCTGTTGAATGAGTCAATAAGACGGAAGTCGGATTCAAGAAAATTGTTATCGTTTGCAAGCAAACGATAAAAACGATAAAAATATATACCCACCATGCTTTACGTACACAGTACTGTTACACAAAGTACTCCAAGTTCAAATTTGAAGATAAATCAGATATAGTCAGAATTATTGTGACAATTAACAATTTATGGTATCTTTATAGTACATATTTCACAGTTATATGACAATACGGTTTAATTTAATATTTATAGCCATACTGCGTTAACATCATACTTTAAACCGGGAACATCACTATATTTTTTGTGAATTTTAATAATGTACTTTAGGTACGTATTCAATTTGAAATTATAAATGGTAGTGACTATTTCTTTGTATATAAAGCTACCTGACGGTAATGTACCCAATGATTATAACCCTTTACTCCATGGTGACACATGCTGACTCCCACGGGTCTGAATCTCCATGTAGATTTTATTATTTGGATTGATCACTTCATATTTGATACCATCATCATGCACTTCATATTTTTCCCTGTATTTTGATAAAATGCACCAGTCAATATTTTGCCCGCCCGGGGAGCGGGCGACCAAGGGGGAATTAGGCATTTTCAGTTTTTTTATGTCTAAATTCCCACCCTAGTTACATCAGTCACTACACCGTGACAGTGGCCGAGTAAACTAGGGCGTCCGCCATAGATGTGGGAGATCAATGATTTGAATCCTGGTGGAAGCTGATATGATTGGTTGATGAGCCACCTGCCAATGAGCTACGGTCGTTAAAATTAATAATTAAGAACGGTATTCCACTGATATTTTACAGGTTTTTTCCCTAAACTAGAAAATAATTATTCTAAATCTGCCAAGTTCTAAATTCTATCGCCTAGCTCTGTATTCAGATTTTCTCACTGTCAAACAGACAAGGTGAGAGAATGTTTGTATAATGTGCATGTTGTGACAGTCTACAGCCAAACTAGACACACAAACACGTTGACAAACTTTACATTATAAAGTCATTTGAACACTTGAGTATCATTATTAGCGTATCAATATACCGCAACAATCGTTGGCTGTGAGTTAGCACGGTACTGTGCAATCTTCACAATTTTAGTTCAGGCCAAAACAAATTAATAGTGTGGTACTTGTAACTTGTTGGGTTGAGTTGGTAGCATGCTGAAATAAAATAGGGTTGGAAGGTAGGAAATTTTCTTTATTATTTTAAATTATTTAATTGGTTTTATAATTCACTGGAAAATCAATTACCTGTACTTACTTCCAGTAAATTATGCCAATTTTAAATATATAGGGAAGCGGCATTATAACCTAGTGTCGGTCGAGTTTCTGCCAAGCATAGCCTTTATTTATTTATTTGCCAGTCAGCTTTCTGCTGAAATCTGGCAGGCATATGAGTGGCTCAATCTGTATTTGAACCCGGGTTGCCAGATTAGATGGCAAGTGCGCTAGAACCACACTGATAATTTGTGTTTGCCAGTGACAAATCATATAAGACTTTGTTAAGAAAACCTCATTCAGATCTGACAGATATCCCTGTATACGTGAGTAGTGATCAGTCTCTTGGTTAAGCCATGCACTTTACCTTGTCAGGAAGGAATAGTGTTATGTATAATTCATGCTCATGTTCCGTGCACTGTCATCAGTAAGGAGATTTGACAAACATGTTTTTTTCCAAAAAGGCTCCAAGTACTAGTTTATAGACATAATGTTATTCACTATTTCCCGTTGTGATTACATTATTAATCGCTACAAAGAAGTTATATTGACAAATTATCTAAGTAGGTTTTTTTTAAATCAATTTGTAAAATCATTAGAAAATTAATAGTGACCAAAGCATAACATTTCCTTATGCGTAAGTGTACATTACACCATCAGTTTTTGCGAACTAGGTTAAACGGTAAACGGTCATAATCAAATTCTACCTTATGCAGGTAATGTAACTTGTAAGGAGAGGTAACTATTGTGGGGAGTGTAAGAATATGAATGAGTGGTGTGGATACTATGAAATTTAGGTTCACAATGTTTAAATGGAAACGTATTTCTATTTGGTACACAGGGACAATAATAAGGTGTGCGCTTTACGTGTACTGTATTATAACTGGCGTGTATAAATAATATAGTTAACACCAGTCTTTATACTCTCTGTATTTGTGTTCGGAATCAGTAAATAGTTTATATGCATCAAATATGCACGACAGGTGCAATACGGAAAAGCATATATCATAAAACATAGTCTGGATATCAAATTAAAAGACTACTTACCTGCTAATGCGACATCATGTAAAATAAAAAAACATCATATGCGACATACAATGTCATGTACGTGAATAATACTTCAAATGGCAGTGAAGGCACTACATTTTTGTATTTTTACGTTTAACAATTTATTTTAAAGCGCACTTAAAAGGTTGTATTTGTTTTTTGCATTTTACTGACACCGACTCATTTCAGGTTGATGCAGCTGGTTCACCATTATTGCAAATATAACATAAATAATAATATCACAAAACTTAGACCGGAGTATTACTTCAAATGTAACATAAATTATATATTGTGGTGCCAAATTAATTTCTGTTCTACGTACATAATGGTATGATAAAACCGGGAGGTGTTGTGATGTGATGTTACTGGTAGGCGTATAATGTTTCCTTTCCAGACATATTATATCAATTATTGACACCCACAAACAGTTGAAGATGACGTTTATTTCGTTATATAGACGACTCTTTGGACAAACACACATGCGATCAATTCTAAATTACATTACAGCGTCGCTCAATTTCAGAAAATAGAAAAATATTCATTAATTAAGGCGCAAATAAAACCAGTATCCCGACTAACTGTCGTAAAACTACAATTGTAGAGCGTTTACAAAATCCGTATTTTCGTAATGTTATATACTTTTTAGTACTGGAATTGCTCCTGCCCTATGTTAAAATACAGATGCTCCGACCTATCTACAATATACATATTTGGGCATGTTAGCCTAATTATTTTTCAAAAGGTATGATTGAGGTGCCAAATAATCACATTTAATAAGGTTAGTACAGTTCACATATTTCACATATTTAGTTACTACATTTTAGTAACTTCAGGAAAGACATGTATCTTCACCGCATTCCAAGGTTGCTTTTCCAAAGGTGTTTGTACAAGGTTCAGAAAAAAGCTGAAAGTATGATAGTATAAGTATGCGTGCTCCACACTGGCATATACAGATGAAAACTGAGTTTATTCCCCTGTATTAAACATTTGTTAAAACATTTGTCAAGTTTGGAAATCATCTTTAAACCTTCAAATCTTTGAAATATTTGCTATCTCTCTTACAGTGAGTTAGTTGAACTATTTTACGCAGCATGCGTGTTCTCTCATCTTTAACATACACTAACCACTTACCTTAAATTATTCTCTTCGTCTAACAGCTTGTTAGCACCTTCAGATCTGCGTCGTAAGTCAGCCATGTGTCCATAATCATTTAATGTCATAATTCTACATGCAAATGATCCTTCTGGTTTCATGCATTCTCCCTGAAAAAAAACGTGAATACAAAATGGAGCTCACGGTTTTTTGAAGGCCTACTGATACTTAACAAAATTTGTGATCTGTTCAAATCGCTCTTGAAGACAACAATAACTATTACAAATTACATCAGACGTATGTAGATTAATAATTCATGCTAAAGAACTGTTCGAATTCCCTGTCCGATTATCTATTATCTTCTTGTTGCTGACAGTTTTTACTTCAGTAACATCATTGTAACCCTTAAAAACTAGACTTAATGTTTGGTATAGGTAATAGAAGATTTTGAATTTTCGTAAGTGTATGTAATTACACAACGTCCTTTGGCCAATGACTTACATAAATTACCATGTTTATTATCTACTTTATACTGTGACAATTTAAACACAATGATAAGCATGTGTAGTTTATAGTACTAGTATGTTCTTAAAGATTGATTATTGACCATCGTCAAATTATACGAGACTGTTACCTTCACAAAAACTTTGGAATCGTCAGAATCCTCCTCAATCTTACTTCTATCCATTGATATGTCATCTCCAGTCAACCAATGATCATTGTCACTAACAGCACTCGACTCTGCATCAGTATCATTGACCTTTCCGCCATCTAATCCGCCAGATCCATTTACACAGTGAATATCAGCATTTACTTCAAAGTTCTTTACGTTCTTCAATGACTCACTTTCAGCAAGATCCTCCTCTTCGATGACTTCTTCCGTAGGTTCAAAAGTATCCACACTACGACCTTTCTTTTTATAAATTCTTCCAGTCCCTTTGCTGGTTTCATTATCAAATTCTTTAAACACATCTTCCTGCTCCTTAAAATCAGATACAGCAGATAAAGAGATATTCTCCCAGGAGTCCAACCTCCTCCCCTCAGATCCAATACTACTCCTAGTTGCATCAGCAAAGTTCTTCATCTCATACGATGTATTACCATCTGTTTCAACATTAGCTGGATCACCGAGTGTCTCAACTATCATTTTCTTATACATATTCGGATCAACATTTTCATTCTTACTCCCTAATGAGGTGTCCGAGACACTGTTGTTGTTGTCAATACTTGAATCCATTTCTTTTTCCTCTATATCAGACATTATCGCAGCTGAAAAGTGAAACCCTTTTGTAATAAAGATGAGACTGTTTTACACACCAAAGTCATGGCAAGAACTGCATTCATCATTGCAAGGTTTTTCTTGTCAGCAAGAAAAAATAATACAGCTTTATATATTACACTATTTTACACTATTTTCTAAATTACTCCTTTGTTAAATACAATGTAATGTTTACAGTAATAACTTTGAATAAAGATCAAAATGCCAAAACATGAAATCCATGAAACTTATTTTGACACTTATGCACAGAACGTTTGGTCGCCATCTTTGTGTACCAATCTGGTTTGATGTAGCTAGACAGTGATGAATCATCATAAAATGTCTGGTGTAAAGAAGGAAAGTTATGTAAATATTCATTGACAAAATTTGCCTTGCATAAATAAAAGTTACAATATGTAGCAAAATATATTAGAAGCTGCTACACATGCAAAACGCATTAGACATATTTTGTACTGTTAGAGATAATGTACAGACAAAACATTCTATGTCAAGACTAAATAAGCTAACGAATGTGCATATAAATTGCAAAATTACTGTATTTTATTCATTTCACAAAGTAAGACTTGCTTATCTATGTGCTCAAATTGGAATGACTTCCTCAACAAGTATTTTCTTCTTTAGCAAACAGTTTGATTTGACGAAGGGAAGAAACTCTTAAAAAATACAGATACTTTTAATAAACTGTTTTCTCCCTTTTTGATCGCTTGATTTTTGTACTGAGGTGACTAGTCTGGCACCATGCTTCTATGCATTTTTTTTGTATTAACTTATACATTTGTGTTTCTTTAGCAGTACAGAAATTTTCTGTAGCAATGTTCGGTAACGTTGTTTATGTTTCAATTCTGCCTGAAACACGAAAGTGGTTGAGCTCAGGTTAGATGGTTGATTATTTATTTGTCGTTTTCTGAATAAGTTGTCTCTTTAGCACATTCCAGTTTAAGCAAACATAAACGACAGGGGCGTAGCGTGGTCTTATTTGGACTTACTCGAACATGGGTTGGTGCGGAAGGGTGGTCTGGTGGTCCTCCTGCAGGAAAATTTTGTATTGTACGACCGATTTAAACGTCTCTGGTGGAGTTTTGAGGTCAATTTTGTCTCATTATATCATTTCTCGATCAGGTAAACGAGTAAGCGGCGCTACGCGCCTGAACGATAAGACTGACAAGGGCGTAGCCAGACATGAATGGATGCTACGCACACAAGCCTTGAAGTTGGTAATAGGGATGGATTACATAGAAAATATTACATAAATTGTAGTCTCCACCCGGCTGTACAACACGGGGTTATCTATATTGAAGATCTTTTCAAGTATTCAAGAAAACAATGTCACTCTTTCGTGTCCAATTAATACAGCTATGCATAGCTTAAGTGAGTGTTATGTGTTTAAGAAAAAAGTCGTTCTATGATAAGAAGCAATTTGTTAAACATAGAAAATGATGGCGTTTTGTGCTAAGATAGCCCACAAGGTTAAATTCACGAAGTTATGATATTTTTAGTTCATCACCCTAGTTTTTGACTTTAATGTCATTTCTGGCCATATTTAGGATTTACTTTTCAAATTGATGTTGCGCACGTGTGTATCGCTGGCTACGCCTCTGACTGATCAATGCCAATATAACAAACTACTTGCTGAACAGTTTAATATTGTAATTATGACAAAGGAAAGAAACTCTGCGAGTGTTTGGGTATTATTGATAATGTAGTTGCTTCCCTTTGTTATTACAACGCCATGTATTATACTGAGCAGTGCAGAGATAGATATCTCAGAGAATAAACATATAAAGCCACTTATGTTACCTAGGTGTCAAAATGAGGCACCAGACAGTCTGGAGGAGGAGGGAATGTAATTAAGACTTGATTACATTGCATTTGTAACACAAATCCAACGTTTAAGTACCAGCCTTGTAGTGTTACAAAGTATGCTAGTATAATAGCTGCTTGAAATGTGTTCATTTACTGCAAATATATAGTATTTCGAGTATTAATAAATGATTTTTCTGCATTAGACTGCTTGCTTACCAGACTGATGCATATTCTGTAAATAAAACTACATGTAATGCATTATACTGTAGTGTTTGCTTTTTGCTCCAAAATCAGTAAACATTTTTAAACTTATTTGACTTTTCACTATCAAGGGTTGGCTAATTGGTTAAGGCATCCATCTTTTGGGCTATGAGGTCAACTATTCAAGGGATGCCATTGGTGTTGAACCAAAGGGACACATGTTTTCATTGGGTTTATGTCATGATTAGGTTCTTGTTTTTGCATTATACAGGTGGTTGGTCAAGATCATTTCATATATTTAATGTTCATGTTGTGGACCATATTGAAAATTGGTCTAGAACCAAATGTGTCGTCAACTATAAATAAATTATTACTATAATGACTATTATTATAGTCCACCTAGTAGCTCCCCCTACACCAAGTAGATCAAAGGTTGGTTTCTGCTTAATTATGGCTGGTCAATTGTTTTTCAATGACATTGGCCAGGGTTGTGTATTCCTACATGAACAGTTGTCTACGCTGTTCAATGAATGAAAGCAAACACTGGGTAAATATTAATTCTGAAAGTATCATTATTACTACTGTTTCAGTGCACTGCCTGGCATAATTTTATATGACTGAAAATGGTCATAATATATTACATAAAGATGAGTTGTTTTCCTTGGGTGTAATGCTACTTTTCAGCATCGTTCCTGTCATATTAAACAACACACAGCTGACCTTACTTGTGTTTTCCAAGATGTATTAATCAGCCAGTACTATAATTGAATATGCATTTCTGCAAATGGCAACTTCTCCACATGTGGAGAACATATGACTTTAGCCAATGTTGTGGAAGAAACCCTTGGTAATGGAACACTATCAGAAAGGTGACTTATAATCGAGCAGTCAATTGTCAGAGTGAGAGGGGCTTGTTAACAAATTACATGTATAAAATTACAGATTTGATACACATAGTACAAAGATCTAAAAACACAGATTAGACACTCGATTGAAAACAGAGAGGAAATGCTAAATAGCATGCAGCAGATTCTGTTATTTTGCATGAAATGTTTTGTTTCTCATCCATTTTAATGACCATTGCCTTATTTTGTAGAGTTAAGTTTCTTCTACTGCATGAGGTAACTTGTTTTTGTCTACCTATTATAGAATTCTGAAAATTATTATTTGCATGAGGCAAATCAAGTATTTTCTGATAAACTTGGGAATTCCATTAAATTTAGAGTAGGTCTGGCTCTTTGTGAACTCCTGTTTTATTCTTTGACTGATTCCAATAAATACGGTATCATTTTAAAGATGAGAAATAATCTATTGCATGAGATTATTAGTTTTTGCCTATGTTCATTAAACCATGAGATATAAGGTATTAAGAACAAACAAGATTTTGCGAGATTTCAGAAGACTGTTGCAAGATATTGTGAGATTTGGTACATCTTTCCAATCTTTGTATTTTTAGATCTTTGCATAGTAACATCATGATTGTATGCACAATGTAGCAACCTGGTGATTCTGCTTCAGTGTAACAAGTGCCAAATTCATTCATGACTTGATTATTAATAAAGCATTAGTGAAGTTTCAATTTTCAAGTATATGTGTAAAGCTTTCAAATGCATATTTGTAAGTACTGCTAAACAACAGCACCAATTGTTCCTGGTGCTGGAAGTGTAACTAACACTGCAGGGCAGTGGAACAGAATCTACTTCACACAGAACAAAAACATTCTTTCTGTTCAGCTGAGGTATGTTTGGCAGCTAAATGTTCCATTTTATGTGCAAAACTTCCAATCACAAAGTAACAACTAAGGCACTAATGGATGTTTAAAATGAACTGATGGCCATAAAAATGTCAAACAGCATCAGTCTGACAGAAATGAATCTATTCCTTGGATAAAGCATTAGAAAAGACCTATTATTTTGTTTATGGTGCACCCTACTATGATACAAGAAAACAGAGTAGCAACTTCGTGTCTGGCTTTTATATGATAATGCTGTTTTATTTCTTATTCTGCAATAAAAGTTAATGTTCATATATCTAAGAAGATTTTTGTTTGTGTTTTTTTGCAATTAAAACATTTGTTTGGGCTGTGAAACAATTATGCCTCTAAACTTTCTAAAGTTTCTCAGTAAATTTTGCCAACCAACAAATAATGAATTTGCATTACAGTGTCTGCCCAAAATGTAGGGATCTTAGTGCAATGAAATGAAATAGGGGGGAAGCCATTTTATTGGGTTTTTTGTTCCATTGAGTTGTATGCCATTTTAATAGTGCAATTTTATTGACCAGTCAAAAAATACATAACTTTGTGGTAACTCGATCTGCACACAATAGGTAAGTGGGTGAGGATTATTTAAGAAATAAAAATCTGTTCGCGTATTTTGTCGGTGAATAATACACGGGCAGGAGTTTGGATGCGGAAAATTAAATCACGAGTGCATAGCACCAGTGATTTAATTTTCTACATCCGAACGAGTGCCCGTGTTTTATTCACCAACAAAATACAAGAACAGAGTTTTTATTTCGATTCTAAATACGATAATATCCCGTACTATTTAACTGCGCGTATTCCATTTTCACCGATTTGACATTGAACATAATTCCACGCTGAAATTGAGTGGCTTATTAGCTGGTGCAATTACCTCCCTCGTTAATGAAAACGACCTTAATTATCTGAAGGAAATAACACATTTTAAACATTGAAACAATTTTAATAACACGAGTATAGGGTATCTATTTCATGAAATGAAAAATATAGATTAACTGATTATCAGAAGTTTTTATGAAACTTAGTTTCGAGACTATATTGGAGTTTCTAAAAATAGATGCGTTATAGCTGTAACACTGGATACTTGTGCAACTCCGGACTCGTTGAAGTTTTACTATAAAGTTTACATTTATTTAAGAATTGAATACACATTTTCTGCAGTTCATCGGTGTATGATGAACTGCAGAAAATGTGTATTCAATTCTTATAATTACAATAAAAAATAAAAGGTGTTGTTAATTTCCATAGGGACTCCCATCGTTCAAATCGTGTTATGTTACGTCGTGGCGTAGGAATCCGTTGTCCCCGGAGATGAACGAAGCTAAATTTAAAAACAAAACCAATCAGCGCCGGGGCAGCAACATTATAACTTCCGTAAATGCGTTTGTATTTCAAACTAATTACATTTTGGCGGGAATTTTAAGGCGACGTTGCGTACGTTACGTCGCGAAAAACAAACGTTACGTCATACAAGTTTTTGTTATGAGCGTCGACTTCCGGGATCGGAAAATACCACGAAAACATGGATAATGAAAATCATTGAGTTGTTACGAATAAAATATGAATTACAGTTCATTTGACGCTGAAGTACATTAACATGCTAGATTTAGAATGAATGAATGAAAAAGAAGATTTGCATACGGAGCTTATCCAATCAGAATGCAGCATTTATGTGAAAATACACAAAGTTGTAATTATTCATTCATAAATATGTCACGTGATGTAAATAGTAACAGCCAATTTGATAAGCATGTTTTATTGCGGTAATAATACATGCCCTGGTTTGCTCTATGCGTAGATGGATTAATCCGCAGATCGTGTTAGAATAATCTATAGTATGCATCTGCTGTGTATTAAAGCATGTATAAACCGCACTGTAGCCATGATTTATGACAGTGCAAGATTTTCTTGAATAAATTATCAACCAACACTGTAGGGTGTTCTACTACAATTAACTGACAACACCTGTACAGTAAGAGGACTTGACCTTCCTATAAAATTCCAAATCCAGGAACCAGCCAATATATTCTGGTAGGCACTAATTGCGCTATGAAGATAATAATGATTCCTATCAGAAAAGGCTAAAGATTGGTATAAATCATGCAACTTATACATTATGGCAAATCTGGCTTAGTGTTCTGTACGTAACCATTTAAATACATAATTATATCTTTTCAATTTCACAGAGCTTAATCTTAGTGCTAATAATTAAAGCTTATTGTGATTCCAAGCTAGAAATTATAAAAAAAAATCACACTTATAAATTTAAGAAATTATAGCACTTTTGGCTTCCCATATTTTTTTCAAAATTTTCGTTCAAAAATGCATTTTTTTGAAGCACTATCCATACTTTAATAAAATCAATACTCTGATATATATTAGTGTAGATAACATCATTACAGACAGGACAGTTATTTTCATGGTCCAGTACACATATTTAAGTCAGCAATCAAATTTATTTTAAGAAAGGCACTTTTGGCTTCCCATATTTTTTTCAAAAATTTGTTCAAAAAGCACTATCAAAACTTGAATCGAATCAATACCCTGATTCCTATCTGTGTAGATATCATCATTATTGAGCAGATAAGTCATTTTCATGCTCCAGTACACATATTTAAGTAAGCATAGAAATATTCATTGCACACAATTAGACAATTTACAAACATGTTTGTTAAAAATTGTATGAGGTTTTTGATGTGTATCCATCCTTAAATCATGATATTGCAACATTAAATTAGATTTACAAACATGATAAAGCTTTTCTTACTGGCTACTGACAAGATATGTAAGAAGACATAGATTTAGAATATTCCAAACCGGTAGATTTGGGGATATTTCTTCCAATATTAGGAGATCAACTGAGAGAAAATTTAATTTTGTTTAAATTTTTAACAATATCTGGACACAAGCAATTTCAAAATACTGCTTTTTTGAGTTTCATTATGTTTAAATCACAATGATGGCCAATTAGAATACCTCCAAACCTAGATAATACACTTCTTTTAATTGATGACCGCCTCAAATTAAAACAAGCCTTCTCAGCAAAATCTTGATCAGAACCCTGTTTACAAAGGTTGGACTGTAGTTTTTAATATCCCCCTCAGTGTACCAGCTACTGATATCACTATTTCAATTTATGTTAATAAAAACTTCAGTATATATAGAAATAGAGATTGTCCTAATATCCTCATGAATTTATTTATTAGTTATAAGATTCTAATACAGCAATTTAATGATAAAATATTCAATTAATTTCTCGCTATCAAGCAATAAAATTTGTAGATGGACAAATTGTCAATCTATCTTCAGTAATATTGCCACATATCGTTGACAACATACAAGTAGATAAATGCCAAAATGCCATAAGTAAACATAATTTATAAATTTTATATTAAAATTTTTGTCAAGAAGGATAGAGAATTTTGTGAGAAATATGTACAGTTTTAGAATTTGGAACACAATGACAATAATCAAGCCTTTAAACACCAGAATAAATAATGTCCTAAATATATCACATACATATATCACATGAAAGCAGCATTTTTGATGCTGTGGTAAAAAAGCTCTCACTGAATTTGAAAAAAGAAAGAAAATTACTGGTATATGTGTGACTATCCACATAAAATTATAAAATTGATAAAAAAACGCCTGTCATATTTATTTTCTAATTCTATTTAACTAATTTGATATTTAATTCACTATAAAAATATACTCTTGTTATACCCTCTATATAACAACACACATCATTTCTATCCACTTCTTATTATGCCACCACTGACTTACAGTTGATTTTAATAGATTGCAATAATCTAATTTGACACCAGAAAATTAATTATATTACTTTTGATAAAATAAGTTCTGAAAGAAAAATTGGATTACTCAGGTAATTTGTGATCTAAATATAATATGTATTTTTAGATTTTTGATAATGGCCTATCATTTATTGGTAGTGGTAATGCAATTTTATTAATTTGATTTATTTTTACACACATATATCTTATTCAGACATACATTGTGTAATAGATCTCAACTTATTTAAACTTATTGTTTATAATATATGAACCTAAAATCAAGGGGTTTCTTATTAATTAGCGATACTATTATATTAAAAGATAAGATAACATCAATTATGATAACTTAAAACAGAAAACTGGTGACAGTAATTTGGTACACAATTACTGCATGTTTCAGCAATATTCCCTTAAATGGTATCTTGATCAAAAATGCAAATGTGCGGATTGAGCTTACCAGAAATATGAGTCTGTTAGTTGAGACAGGAGAGGATTTTTCAAACAAATACTAAACACTCTGCTGGACACTATTGAATGCATTAGTTTAGGAATGACATTACTCAGTCACGCTTTCCTTGCGCGAGATGTCCGTGTATGGACACACATTATCATGCACCCCATGATGCCACGAGCTACAGTGCAACTCAGATAGTTGTCCAAGAAATTTGGACACAGTTGATACTAATGTGACAATTGTGTTATAAAACCGTTGACAGCTGGCCTTTATCAAGTAGAGAACTCAGCCTGATTGGATGGTGAAATTGGTGTTGCTATCCTTGTTGCGTGGTGGAAACTATTTCATATCAATGATATTGAATTTGGTATATATGTACTAGAATTTCTTCTTTTCCTCTTCGGGTTTGGTTAACGGCGTTTCTCCATACTATTTTTTACTCGTGCTATGTCAAGTTAATGAATATTTTAGTAGATCTACACAGAATTAATATCAAATCTCTAGAAAATAAACACATGACGATTTCTAACTAATTCCATTCAACAAAATGCCAAATAGTATAGTGAGTGTTCGTATGCTACAAGGGTTATTTAGTCATAGTCTACACTTCCATGGAACAAACAGCATATTATAAAAAAGTCAGTAATTAAACTCCTGAGCTTGTATCTCAATGATATCAACGATTAACAAGTTGGTGTTATCAGTGACGCCACGTGCAGTAAAGTCTCCCGTCTCTTTCGCGCGAATTAAATTATAGGACGGATGGAAGAACGTCGCTGTATTATGCAAAGTATAGCTTTGACCAAATGTTTATGTACACATTTCACGAATACCCGAAGTTTTGTATGGGAACTTTGTATGGTTTTATTGCTGAATAACATTTGAATTTGTTTTTATTTGAAACCAGAGACGAATACCAAATATTGTAACTGAAACTTGGGATAGAGAAAAATACAAAAACCAAGGTACGTACATTTGTACTTCTTGCAATATTTAACTAATATAATTATCAATTGATAAAATGACTGTGATGCTGGAAGCTGACATTGTCTCGTTCATAAATACATGCCATCACTGGCCATTGTCATCTGGTCAAAATCGACTGTTTTACAGCTAATTACTGTTCATAAATAGTTACTTTTAATAGAGAATCTTGGACGTGGGAATAAATTCAACTGGGGTGATACTATATTTATCTCTGGCAATCTTCTGCATTGTTACACCAGTGAAACTAAATAACTAGAATGTACGATTGTGTAAAATCCGTTGTGTTGGTGGATCAATATATCTTTTGTTTTATATAAATCGTGCATTGCTATAGTCTCTCTGGCTAACAAAAATATATACCAAGACCAGAGAAATTTAGTTCTAAGATCTATTCTCTAGCTATTCGTTCATCATATCACCATTAATTCTGGATACCATAACTAAATGGTCTTTTATTTACACTGATGTGTCGACCTTTTGATGAATAGACTAGAAATGGAATGACCATCGTCAAAGACCTTTGACTAGGTTACCATGGCATTTTTTAGTTTCATTAAAAGGAACAATAAAACATAGACCATTAAAATATATTGTATCATGGAATTAAAGTTATATGCCTTTTGATTGTATCAAAATTCCTGTGTTTAAAGAAAATTTGGATGACAATAGACTTTAGTCATATAGCAATTAATTTATAATGTCTACTTGATATATGTTTGAGTATAAAATACAATGGCTTTACTATATATATTAAGAATGCTGATTTAAAATGAAGAATTAATGACTTTAATGATGGTAACTTTAATGATGAGGCATGGATCAAACCCAAAACCTCCAGCCCCGAAGGTGAACATGCGCTTTGACGTAAAAAAAAAGTACTCAAACTTAAGGCGGTAAATGAAATGGACATCTGAAACCTAAAATTTTAGAAAAAAAAATGTTTGCAATTATTTTGAAAATAAGACATGCGTGTTCAAGTTTAAGGTAAAACAGCCACCAATCTTAATGTTACTGCATTCAAACATGCAATAGTAAATTAACCTTTGTTCTGTGTTGCCTAGTAATCTGAAATAAATACGACAATGAAATTTAAATTTGAATAAATTGATCTCTGCATGAAGAATTTGTTCTTCTATCTCTTTAATCCTTTGTACATGTTGGTATCAATTGTTTCAAGTTTTGTTTGCAGTTCTGTAAAATTTAGAAACTTTGCTTTAAGTTCAAGTTTATTTGTGTATAATTAGCTGAGATAGCTCAGTGGTAACGCACTGCTCAGGGCTGTCAATCCAGAGATTATGAGTTCGATCCCCGGTATGGGAACTTGACATTTCTGAAATTCTATTAGTACTATTATAAGTATTTACTGCTATATCGGACCATGTGGACTGTATTTAAAAGTGTCTGGTTAAAGGTGCCAGGAAGCTCACAGTGTATCAGGAACATTAAAGAACGGCAGACAGTCTATTCGAAATAAGAGCTAGACGCACTCCTGCAGCACCAGATATGCCTGTCTATCTAATGTCTCTCCCTTCCATGTAGTGGGGTGACAATCAGCTCAAAAGTGGCTTATTTAAGGAGTAGGTGACAACTCAAGTAGAACAAGCAATGTTATATACCAAAATGTTCGCCTATGTCTGTACTATATGGAACTGCCGGCATAAATTGTCAACGCGTGGTGCGGACACGGAAATCCAAGATGGCGTCCAAGATGGCCGCCATAATTTACACATACACTTAAAATTCTATGTTCTCATGCATTTTTTTTATTTATGTATGTAGTCACAAATATTTGCTTGGATATTATTCATTTGATAATGTACATCAAATGGACATACAAGACTGACCACTTTGAGGTCAAGGTCACGGTCAATTCAAGGTCAAATTACGAAAAAAAGCTGAAAAAATTATGTTTCCTCACTTGTTTTCTTGTTTTAACATATGTTTTATATTCAAGTTGGTATTAAAAGTGATAAAAGTGTTGGTAAGCACATATTCTCTTAATATTAGTTGAATTTTCAGTTCAAAATATTTAAACTTTGTCAAAACTGACATTATTATGCATGTACATGTTGGCGGAGATGGCATTCCTAGATTGCTAATTCCCTATTTAAAATTTTAGTATTCAACTACTGACAGTATTATTTCTAATGGTATGATTAAATGTTTGTCTAAACATTATTAACTTTGTATTGTACTGTCCCTCTGGTCAGATCATGCTGTATCTACACTGGTAGAGGATGCACCTGCACTCTTGTGGCTGCAACACTATATGTGAAGCACCATTTAACCACACATGAAAACCACGCATGAAAAGGGCGCTACATAAATATTTTATTCTGTTTATAAGCAAATCAGCATTTACACAATACCGTTGGCCATTAAGTAATGCATGTATAAGTACAATTATATTGAGTCCATGCATCTCATATTGATTTCATTAAGATGAAACAGTATCTCATGGCATCAATATAATCATAAAAAAAATTATATTAATTTACAAAATAATTAAAATAAAATGTACCGGTATTTCATTTTAAAGGCGAAAAAGAATAGAAATATTGTATTGAAAAAAAGGCAAAATGATATACTGCAGATCCATGAATGTTTTTTGTTTTGGTTAATTACAAATACATGTAATTGATTTTCATTTCACAAAAGAGTGGAATATTTCTTAACAAATATTTCTGGTTGTTTTCTGGTTATTTTTATATAATTATTATCTTGATTATTGTTTGGGTGGTAAAGATTTATCTTAATGATTTCCTGATAAAATACTGAGTATGTCATGTTTTATTTGACATCAAACGATCCTTATTTCATAATGTAAACTGTAATGATCTAGTGATATAGCATTGAACACCATACAAATCAATTTTTTTTACAAAATGAGGGTTTATCACAAAATTGTGGTAAATTACTCTTTTCATTCAGTCAGTTGATAGTTTTGTGGTCAGCCCTCAAAAGGCAGAATTTCTTTGTCTTATTTTGATCAGACCACCCTCACTGAGTGTGGGTGTCTTTTAGGCCATATAAGTATAAACTGTGTTTGTATGGGTTACTGGTAACACATAGCCATGAATTATAGATATTGCACCCAGGATAATGTGATGTTTGCAAACATAAGTCGGTTTGGTAAATTGTTAAAAAATTGGTTTTACAAATTACTTAAATAAACAGATAAGGTCAGTTTTGTACTAACAACATCACAGATAAATCATGCACATCTGATTAATCCACCATTATGGAATATACCAAGTTTCCCCAAGTTCAGGTTGTTTTCACGTATCGGTAGTACAGGATCATTTGATAATTTGGTACTGTCCCTTAAGCTCTATTTAGACTACGCAAATTGTTGCACAACGATTGCCAGTCTGTCTGTTTGTTTTGTGACAAAGCGGTGTGGTGGGAAAATATTTGTCACTGTGCAACAATTCTAGCAAAAATGTTAATAAGAAAAGTAGTTCACACTTGTCAGTATTATCATCATACATTGGCAAAAATGCGGCATTTTAAAATTTGCCACCTTGGCCAAAACTCTAGGGCAGATAAGTTAATTATTGTCCTTGTTGAATGATCAAATTGCCAAGAATCCTTTAGCAGAACAAATTTCGGATACTCAGCTACTTGGCTGATAATTTTATTGATAGCCGCCCTTGAGGCGGCTATCTTATGGAATACCAACCAAATTTCTCCCCTGGACGTGAAAGGACAAGTTACTGATAGTTATTAAAATGAATAAATTTGTTTGCGTGGATATTGAAGCTATTAATTGATACCTGTACAAACACATTTAAATTCTCATTGATCCCACCGTAAATGACATTTTTTGGATGGATAATGTTCGTAATTAAAATAAAAAATGTTTCCGTATTAATAATTTAATTGCTGATCCCTTTTTGCGTAGACTAGCTGAGGTGTCTATTTTTTTCTACTACTGAACTGATCGCTAATTTTATCGATAGTTGTATTCGTTTACCAATGATGCTGATGTTTTCGCCTGAAAACAATAATATAGAGTTTCATATAAATTTTCTTTTTTAATCAATTATAGATAATGAAAAGAAAAGAAATTGCTGAAATTTAAACATTAATTTGATAAAAAAAAATGTTGAGTCGCCGGAATTAGTCTATTCATAAATTCTGTACTATAAATAGACTTGTTTAAAACGCGGTCAAACTACCGAATCTGCGGTCACAGAATGGGTAGTCTGGATTACCTCCCCTATCACTACTAAACAAATATAGAACGACAGGGAACCAGACTACAGAATGGGTTGGCCCGGGTACTTGCTTCCAAAAGTTTAACGGTAACATATCAGTATTTTAGCAATTATTGTGATATGGTGCTGTTTATTGTGATTATATAAGTAGTTTTCATATATTATGAACAATATCTTGATGATTTTAAAGTTGCTTGATTTGGCCGCACGTGCCCGCAGTTTGGCCGCGTTTTAAACATGACGGCGGAAGTAGATATATTGTTTTGATAAAACTTTACTTATCAAAAATAGCCGGGAATAAGTGAATACAAGACGCGAGTACTTGTTGAACAAGGAAAATCTTTAATACTCATAACGAACGTAGTTATGCAATTTCATCAACATCCGATACAGACCTTGAAGTAAGTCACTGTCGTACTCGTACCGATTCGACCCAAAATGTTAAAAAATGTAAACAACTTTTGAACAATGTTATGCATCTATTGTGCATTGCTATTTCGTTTTGCACGCCAATTGTTTACATCAGTACGAGGCATCGTGTGCTACACTGTAACTGTACGAATTTAACACTATTGAAAACTGTTAAATAAATGATAAAATCTGAAATCTTACAAAAGTTCAGTAACCAAAATGAATAAATATCACAGACTTGTGACATTAGATTGATTCAGTCGAGCTGGGCAGTCTTGGATGAGCATCGTTAATCATATGCTCGTGAAATCCTTTTTAACAGTATGTTGTCGATTATCTTCCTTATCTGCATGATGGTCGGGCCAATTTTTTTTCTTACCCACATGATTGACCAGGGTTCCCACGGTCAGGGAAAAGTCAGGGAAAAACATAATTTTTTCAAGGTCAGGGAAAAGTCAGGGAATTTTGGAATTAGTCAGGGAAATCCAGAAATTTACCAAAAGTCAGGGAAAAGTCAGGGAATTTTTCATTGAAGCTGTCGATAAGTGTCATTTCCTATGAAGTAATACCTAAGACTGAAAAAAAATCCTCGCTCGCTATGCTCGCTCGCAATCATTCTACATTATAATAACTTTATGTCAATCAACAGCCTTAAAATCTGCTACCTTAAACTTTTTTGTTCCATATAAAGCAAATATATCCTCATTTTCTCTATTTTATTGCCATATTTTGCTTGAACAAAAAGATGCTGTGTCGCCCGATTGCTCTAAAAAGTCAGGGAAAACTGCTCTGTGGTCAGGGAAAAATCAGGGAAAAGTCAGGGAATTTTGTCTTGGAAAGTTTGTGGAAACCTGTTGACAGTCATGCCAATTATTATTTTCCTTATGCGTCTGACAGTCGTCCCGATTACTTTGGTTATCCGAACGACAGTCGTACCAATTATTTTCCTTATGCGCATGATGCTCGTGCCAATTATTTTCATTATCCGCCGCACGACAGTCGTACCAATTATTTTCCTTATGCGCATGATGGTCATGCCAATTATTTTCCTGATGCGCAAGACAGTTGTGCCAATAATTGAATTGTTTTCCTTATCCGCACGACAGTCTCGTAAATTATTTTCCTTATTTGCACGATGATTATACTGATTAATTTTCTTATCCGCACGTCGGTTGTGCCGATTATTTTCCTTATCCGCACGACAGTTCAGCAAATAATTTTCCTTATCCACACGACGGTCAAAATGGTCAGTCCGAATGAATATTTGTCAGTATGAATGAATATTTGTCAGTTCGAAAAAAATATTAAAATGAAAATAGACCTAAAGTTGTACCTTTTAAAATTTTTAATTGCTTTATTGAGAGCTAAATAATTTAGAAATGCATGTTTAGCTTTTAACATATTTAATAAGTGATTGCCAAAGGACCTAATTTGTTGTTTACCTTTTTACAATAACCTGAATGAGCATAGCTATAAATTTAACCTCTGTAGAGCTGAAATACCTCAAAATGACAGCCAATATTTTCAGCTCCCAGAGACTGAGAGTGAAGTAGAAAAACCCTAGGTACAATGTAACTGCACCGTCATCGAATCCCAAGTCCGCATTTAAAATGCAGGAGGGCCTAATAGCCTAATTGTTATTATTTTTTATGCTCCCCGAAGGGTGAGCATATAGTCGCCGCTTTGTCCGCCCGTCTGTCCATCCTTAACACTTTTGTCCGGGCCATAACTTGAAGAGTATTAGAGATATCAATTTGAAACTTCTTAGGTGAATAGACCTCATTGAGGGGAAGTGCATTGCACAAGAACCATAACTCTTGAAGTTGATTGCACATTTTTTGAGTTACTCCCCTTTCTATTTTTTTTCATAATTCATTCTTGTCCGGGCCATAACTTAATTAGTATTAGAGATATCAATTTGAAACTTCATAGGTGAATAGACCTCATTGATAGGAAGTGCAGTGTGAAAGAACCATAACCCTACAATATATATTTTTGAGTTATTACCCTTTGTAATTTTTTATACTTAATTCTTCTCTGGGCCAGAACTCATACAGTATTAGAGATATCAATTTGAAACTTCATATGTGAATAGATCTCATTGAGAGGAAGTGCGGTGCACAAGAAACATAACTCTTTATTGTAAATTTTTGGAGTTATGGCCTTTTGTACTTTTATACTTACTTCTTGTCCAGGTCATAACTCCTTCATTATGGGAGGTATTGATTTGAAACTTTATAGGTGAATTAATCTCATTCAGGAGAAGTGCACCTTTATTGTTTTTTAATTATCTCCCTTTATCATACAAATTAATGCTTGGCAGGTCCCTCACTTGAACAGTATTGATGGCATTTGATTGAAACTCAACATAATGGTAGAGGAAGTGCGGTGTCAAAGAACCAAAATTGTACATTATTTTCTTTTTTTACCTGTATCTGTAATAAGTTATTTCCAATTTTGGGACAAACACTTGCTTCGGGAAGCATAATTCGGTTTTACCGATTCATTGTATTCTACATTTACTTTAATCCAATAAATATGTGGAACTATCAAGTACTTCAAATTTATTTTGAATTATGTTAATAATCTGGTGACATTGCAACACTGCACATCCAATTGGTCAAAGGAATGATGACTAGTTTCCAATACCAGTAAGCTATTTAGAATGGTCACATAATAATGTTTCAGTGATTTATAATGTGCTTGTAATTGTATAAATGCGAGGGTTGCATGCTACATGTATTTACGTGTTTTTACTTCATATCGTGCAGCATGTGTATATAAGAACGTTTTGCTCATCCATATAGAAATGCATTTGTAAACGAAATTGCTGTTAAACAATAAGTAGAAATTAAAAGATCTAGATCTGTTATACAATACCGTTATGAAAAGTTAGGTACCATCCTATCAATTGACTCTTATATTTAAAATTCACGTTACACTGTGTTAAAAGCCGAACACAACTATGTTTTTACCTTACTGAGAAGTCACAACTTTAACAATATTCAGATGCACACACTAGAAAACTTTTGTACCGATAGGTCATATTGTATACAAAATACAGAGATATATATAAGTGGTAACTTTTCAGTGACTCCCAGTTTATAATGTCAAATACCTGTGTATATTGGAATATTTCCCGCTCAATTTCATTCTATCTGAATGAAACGTTAGAGATTTCAGTCGTTTAGAATAATTTATAACACCGTTGCTTGATATAACAGTATTCATGCCATGTAAACCACAAAATTGCGGCTACTTTGATGCATTGCATCACAAATTTGTCTTGTTCATATTTGTATACAGTGTGAATTATTATGGCAAAGTGCTGTTGGTAGCATATAAAATTCTGGGCTTCTGATCAGCATGGTGTAAACAGTCTCTGGAGTATTTATTTCATTACTGATAGCAATTACTTACATGATTAAAGTAATTTGTTCTCGGTTCATGTGGTTGACCTTATAATCAGAAGTTAACTGGAAATTACCGACAAAGTCATCATGTTCATATGCTCAATTAGACAGCTTGCCTTGTTTCCATTACCACAATAGATGATAGCTTTCAATATAATTATACAGTACAACCTCTGTAGAGCAACACCCTTTGGGAGCTGCATATATTGGCCATTTTATAGAGGTTGTTGCTCAACAAAGGTTAAATTTATAGTAAATACCAGCTTAGGGAAATTTTAAAGATGTTGTTATCTAGAGATGTTGTTGCTCTACAGAGGGCCCCTCTGGAGAGGTTGCTGCTTTACTGAGGGCCACTCTGGAGTGGTTGTACTGTACATGCATAGATGAGTGGTGTAGGGTTCAGTATGGTATAAAATACACTTGTCTAGGTACATTGTAATTGGATGCTGGGGGGACTTAAATTGGCTTAATCTTACCTGTGGTGAGGGTGGTTAAAGTATTATATGGGATTATTGTACTGTAATTTGATCATACAGTCTCAACCCAACCAAATGCCTCAGTTAGTCACTGAATGTGTGTTTTACCACTGGGTTCAGATATGTGCTGTTGCATGAAATTTTAATTTGGGGTAAAACCCCTACTTAATGCATAATGACCACTTGTTTCAATTCAATTGCTGCAGGTTTAATCCCTGCATCATACCCTGGTTCAACATATTGTAGAGCAAACACCTCACATTGATCACGTCATTCATTGCTACTAAAAAAATAATAATTACTGGGCGTAATGGCAAGGAAGGAGTTTGCATACTAAGTCATCTATTGTTGGTTAAAAAGACTGATGGTTATTGAAGTCTTAATATATATTATCTGACTCTCATTAGATCCAGTGTAAGGCCAGTGGTTTGAGCAAGTCTGCCTCTGGAACATGAAGGTTTTGGGTATGATCCCAAGCTGTGAACTATTATAAACAAACATGCATCATGTACTATGGTTACATAGCTGTCGTGCGATGATGACACACTGTATTATGTGACGGCAGAGTCTGCAGACCCCAGTAATCTTGATCCATTGTACTAAAAATTTGTTGTTTTAGTTATAAATATTTTTTTTGAAAATCGCATGCATATTGAAAAGTTGAAACTGTTAAAAACATTATTTGCCAAAAGGCATCAAATTATTTTGTACATCTGATAAGCTTTTATAAGCTTAAATTTAAAATGTACCTACATATTTGTACAATAAAAGTGACTGTCATTGTATACAAGGTATTGTTACAAGGGTGTCACAAATTACACAGGTTTTTCTGTAGGTTTAGAAAAATAATGAAAAGACCCATTGAAACGAACAAGTTGATTCTACCAGCTACCTTAGTCAGTCAGTGTATAATTTTGTCACATATAACAATATATCTAATTTGTTGTCTCCAGTAATTTAAATTACTATGTAATATAAACCTTTACTTGCCTGTAAGGCATTGTAGATAAATTATAGGACATCTCATTCACCTAGTTTTGGCTTGATTTACTTTTCAAGTAAATCATCCCAAAACTACTGTTTGTACTGTAAAACCAGAAATATTTGTGATGGACTAATATTTGCTAATTCAATTTTGGGAAAAAATTGAGCTGGTGAACCTAAACAACATGAAAATGATGAATCTTATAGTTAGTTATTTCTGAATTTAAATTATGTTAAATTATTAATATTCATGGCAGATTTAAGTCTTCATTAAGTTCACAGATAAAAATTACGATCGCAAAAATTACATCCCATTGAATAATCAACCTAAAATCAACCTAAAAAATATTTATGTAAACAGGTATTTTCTTTCAATATTTTAAATCCAAAAACTTAAGAAACTCACCATAATAATTACCATTTTACCAATATATGCAAAATTTAATACCTGGAAAAATAAATGATTTTACAATAATTTAAATGAGTAATTGTGAACATTATAAACCTTGCAACACTTTTAAATCCCTTTTTATTGCCCTTGTGAAAAATTATGATTTTACGGTATGACTCTCTATGATGATTTATCATTGTCCCTCTAAGCTACTACAGGGAGAACTTGTAATTAGGAACATACATTTTCATGTTTTTACGGACTGAGGCAATTTGTTTGTGATGAAAAGTTAAATAATCCTTAGCCACCTGTAAAATGTATGTAAAATTGTGTGGGAGATTTCTCCGCTCAAAACTGGGACAATCTTCAGAGGAAACTTGTAGATATCAAAATGTTCTAGAAATCTTGTTATACCCCCTCCCAACTCATTCTGACTAGCAACATTATCCTCTCTGAATCCCCTAGAACATGATAACACTTAATGCTGAGACATCACCGTATTCATATGCAAAATGCCCACCAGCAATCTATTGGATGAATGAACAATTTAAACCTGCCAATCACCAATAGCTTGCTGGTGGTGAGAATGCCTTTGTATACAAACATGACCTCTCCTATTATATAATTAAAACTTATGCAAAAATGTTAATCATAATAATTGCATACTTAAATAGTCAATTTACATGATTATTTTACAAGCCCCTTAGACTACACCTCTGAAATTGGTGAAGATGTTGGGGAAATTGTTAATATTGCATAATTTAATGATTTATCAGTTTAGTTGAATTAATGAAAAAAATGGTGTCAAAAATGTGATGAAAAATCAGTAGCCTAGATCTTTATAAAAGTTAAATAGTAATTATTTCTCTATCATTTTAAAATATCTGGCCTGAGCACCAGTAATACCATATAATTGAATTAGATTTCTTCAGAACTCTTGTTATTGCTATAGCTGGACATAAATTTTAAACTTTGATGTGTGATATCCATTAAAATGCCAAGTTCTGTTAGTGATATGTTCACATATAATGGGATATCTGTCAGATCTAAATGAGATTTTCTTACCCAAGTCTTATATGATTTGTCACTGGATGTTGATAAGGCCAACACAAATAATTAGTGTGGTTCTAGTGCACTTGCTGTCTAATCCGGCAACCCGGGTTCAAATACAGGTTTCAGCAGAAAGCTGACTGGCAAATAAATAAATAAAGGCTATGCTTGGCAGAAACTCGACCGACCCTAGGTTTTTGCCCCTTCCCTATACATTTAAAATTGACATAATTTACTGGAAGTAAGTACAGGTAATTGTTTTTCCAGTGCATTATAAAACCAATTAAATAATTAAAAATAATAAAGAAAATTTCCAACCTTCCAACCCTATTTTATTTCAGCATGCTACCAACTCAACTCAACAAGTTACAAGTACCACACTATTAATTTGTTTTGGCCTGAACTAAAATTGTGAAGATTGTGCAAAACAGTGCTAACTCACAGCCAACGATTGTTGCGGTATATTGATACGCTAATAATGATACTCAAGTGTTCAAATGACTTTATAATGTAAAGTTTGTCAATGTGTTTGTGTGTCGTCTAGTTTGGCTGTAGACTGTCACAACATGCACATTATACAAACATTCTCTTGCCTTGTCTGTTTGACAGTGGGAAAATCTGGATACAGAGCTAGGCGATAGAATTTAAAACTTGGCAGATTTAGAATAATTATTTTCCAGTTTAGGGAAAAAACCTGTAAAAATATCAGTGGATACGATTCTTAATTATATTTTTAACTACCGTAGCTCATTGGCAGGTGGCTCATCAACCAATCATATCAGCTTCCACCATGATCCGAAACATCGATCTCCCACTTCCATGGTGGACACCCTAGCTTACTCGGCCACAGTGACACATCCGTGGCGGACGCCCTAGCAAACTTGGCCACTGTCACACATCCGGGGCGGACGCCCTAGCAAACTCAGCCACTGTCACACATACGTGGCGGACGCCCTAGCAAACTCGGCCACTGTCACACTTCCATGGCGGACGCCCTAGCAAACTCGGCCACTGTCACACTTCCATAGCGGATGCCCTAGCTAACTGGGCCACTGTCACACTTCCATGGCGAACGCCCTAGCTTACTCGGCCACTGTCACACGTCCATGGCGGATGCCCTAGCTTATACAGCCACTGTCAAACTTCCATGACGTAATATTCAATGAGGGTTATTGTAACCTGTGTATGAGTAAGATTCAATGAGGGTGATTGTAACCTGTGTATAGGGAGTGTGAAGAGATCATTGTTAATATCTTTTAATGTCAATCTTTAAAGTATTAAACATTTATTGCCCAAAATATAATCATAAATTTTACAAATCTGTTCAATCATAAAAATAAAAGTGCATGTATGTAGCGGTTAAGAATTTTGTTCAATTGTGGAATAATGTTTGTATGTTTACTATATGTTATGAATTGAAAATAATCAGTCAAATTATTGTTTTAGTATAAAGAATAAATTTTAGGGCAATATTGTGTTACATATCAATATTTACGTAGGACATTTTCTTTCTATTGGGCATGCATATCATTAACAAAATTACAGTAATGTATAGATGGCAACTTAAAAAATCAGGGCATTTTTAGCAGCCTGATTCATAAGACCAGCATTAACTACTTTATGACAGTGGCTAAAAGAGATAATGTCCGAATACTCAGGGGTTGCATTTGACTCGGGAGTAGACAATTTCCAAAAGCCACATTTTGACCCTCAAGATTTTTGGTTTGAAGGGTCGTTTTCTCTCAAAATCATGGGTATTATGCCCTTAAAATGGTAAAATTATGTTCAGAAGTATCAAAATAACCCTTTAGATTCAGAAGCTAGTGGAACGCCTGATACTTATCATCTTCGTGCCCACTGGCACATAAGGCTGCTACCAGGTCTCTCATTTGGTGTCTGTCCTTCGCTTTTTTCTACATTTCACCAAAAGTCTTTAAATCCCATATTTGTCTGATTGTTGTATCAAAATACAGGGGAAAATATGAAGTGCATGATGATTGTCTCAAATATGAAGTGATCAATCTAAATGATAAATCTACATGGAGATTCAGACCGGTGGTAGTCAGCATGTGTCACCATGGAGTAAAGGGTTATAATCATTGGGTACATTAAAATTTTACTATATCCTTGATATTTGCTCATTTGTGTATAAAGATATGCACTACCATTCATAATTTCAAATTGAATATGTACCCAAAGTACTTTATTAAATTTCACAAACAAATATTTAAAATATGATGTTAAAGCAAGTATGGCTATGAATATTAAATTTACCGTATTGTCATATAACTGTGAAATATGTACTATAAAGATACCGTAAACTGTTAATTGTCACAATAATTCTGACTATATCTGATTTTATCTTCAATTTTGAACTTGGTGTACTTTGTGTAATAATATTGTGCACATAATGTATGGTGGCTGTATATTTTATTCCGCCATTGTTCAACTCACCATTAAAATTTAAATGAGAGTACAAGTGTATTAATTGAAAACTGATATGAAAGTTAGGAGTCAAAGGTTCTTGCCTGTACCAAGGAGGAATTGATGTGTTACTGATTTATGATGCTAAAGTATCATATGACAAATTGATGGCTTCAATTATTGCCATAGTTACCATAAAATTATATGCTGTGTGCATGTTTACTTCACTAAAGTCTTTGTTTAGTAACATTCGAAGAGCCGACTTAGCCATTCAGTCCAAAGTGGATTAAAAGTGTGCTGGATTTGTAAACAATCAATGCAGAGGTTTGATTCCTTGTCGCCACAGGTCACACCCTGCAACACCCTGCATAAAAAATTGACAATAATGTAACTTGGTCACTATGATCATCTCAAATTCGATTTTTGGTCATCACAGGTCAAAAACTAGGTCACAAGGTCAAATCATAGAAAAAGCTTGTGTAGTCACTAGAGGTCACAATTTTAAAATAATCTAATCAAACTTGCTCAAAATGACCATCACAACAATATCTAGGTCAAGTTAGATATTGGGTCATCTGGGTTAAAAAACTAGGTCACCAGGTCAAATCAAAGAAAAACCTAGTGTAGTCACTCGAGGTCACAATTTTGACTTTTTCTTTATGTAACTCAGTCACAACAAACAATCATCTAAGCAAGATCTAGGTCAAATTTGATATTGTGACATCCAGGGTCAAAAACTAGGTCACATAGTCAAATCATAGAAAAACCTTGTATAGTCACAAGAGGTCACACTATTTGCCTAATCTTTATGAAACTTGGTCACACTGATCATCTCAACAAAATCTAGGTCAATCTATATATTGGGTCATCTGGTCACTAGGTCCAATCATAATTAAGGCTTACATGTACTACTAGGACAGGTGAGCAACCTAGGGCCCTTTGGGCCCTCTTGTCTGACTTCTTGTTTTTGAACCAAGTTTTGTTGAGGGATTGTTGAACAATGGTTGAAGGCAAAACAAACAATGTACAGATGGATTGTATGGATCAGTTACAGTTCCTGATTCACGTTTCCTCCAGCTGGAATTCACCGGCTTACACCATGTGTTGTTACTTGCGTGCTAAATCAATTAAAAACTTTCATCAACAAACAACTAGTGCTTGCTGTAGTAGTTACTGAGCAATCAAAGGCACCACATGATACCACATGGCACAAAACTCTGGGAATTCTCAGAATTTGTGAATTAATTAAAGTAGACAACAGGATGAAAACTTGTCTTTCTGTCTTGTTGAAAGATTCATCATGTTGAAATGTCTGACCTTTGACCAGACGTGCTGGTAATGTAAACATCTGTCATATATGTTTGTGGAATCTTGAAGAGAATATAAACTATAGATGTATTTGTAGAGAGTTGGTCAAGTCTGGTATTCTTCCAGTTCATTTTTCTGATGATGTTATATTTTGGTTTATAGTATTTCAGTCATGTGGAGACTACTAGTATCCAATCGTTTCCATTTTCCTGATGTTCAGAGCCAACCACGATGACATTCCTATTATGTTAATTGTGGCCAGCAGTGCACATACGGTGATCTGTGTTGATCTAGTCTGGCTACCCAACTAGATAAAAAAAAATTCAATCAACTATCATAAGTTCATATTCAATTTTAGCTAGATTTTATTTTGGGCTTGATCATCTATTGTTTGACGGTGCAAAGGGAATTAATTTCAGGAAAAAAGTGTAGACTGAAGAGTTGTCTCCTTTAAATAAACATAGGGTCTGTATAAGACAGACTAGTTTCTACCTATTGGTTCTTCTGTAATTCTATGAAACTTAAAACACAAAATTATTACAGACCTTGAACCTTTAATTGGAAGCTTGAAAACTGGACAGATCTTTTAATTTAGTAAGTCCATTTATCATGCAACTTGGTAAAAATTAATGGACTTGTAGTTTTGTGTTCTTATTTTTGGGTCTGTATTTTGAGATTTTGCGGTATTGGTTTGGAATTTCTAAATGCATATTTCACATTCCTGGTAATTCTGTTATCAGTTCCATTCGTCAAAGAGAACTCAGTCTGTCTTAAAGATTTGGACCTGACTCTCACTCTGTTCCCAGATAAATCTAATTAGTTTCAATTAGACTTTAACTATTGACAATTAACAATCTAAAATCAATAGCAAATTGTCTTGTACCACAGTGCCCTAGTATAACTAGTGTCTGTTTTGTACAAGAAATCAATCCAATGATCAGGAAGCCGTTATGAGGAGAATTGTTATGCATTTTATGTGAAGAATTACTGAGGTAATGTCTGTTGATGTTGGAATATTCAGTGTCAGATTATGACATATTTCACACTTAGGTCTAGACTTATCATAGTTTATAAGGCAAACCATATTTTACCATTTGTTACACTGTCCTCTATTTCTATTATATACTGACCAGCTTGTTGATCTAACGGTTATCACTTTTCCTGCAATGACTTAAATCAACCAGTACTTATAATCTTGTTCTTTCCTAATCATGCTTCCAACTGACATACATTTACTGCTTCACTTGCGGAGGATGACGTAAGCTGTGTGACCCAGTATTCAATCCCGGCCGACCCAGTTTTTGTGTCGCCTGAAATGGCGACATATAGGTGTTACTTTCGTCGTCGGCGGCGTTTGCGGCAGCATCTTAAATTGCTTGTCCGGTGCATAACTTTGTCACCTTAAGTTCAAATAACTCAAGATTTGGTATGCATCTTTCTTGCAATAAGCTGAAGTGCAGTGTCTAAGAACTATAACTCTGCCTTATATTGTTTTGGAATTATGTCCCTTTGATTGATTTAATTAGAGCATTTCTTGTCAGGAGGATAACTTTGTCACCATATGGTTGAATGACTCGAAACTTGGTATGCATGGTTCTTACAAAAAGTCCAAGTGCAGTACACAAGAACCATAACTCTACCTAGTGCCATTGTTGAATTATTTCCCTTTGATTGATTTTATAAGCATTTCTTGTCCAGGGCATAACTTTGGCACCATAAGTATGAATGACTCCAAAATTGGTATGCATGTTTCTTGCTGTGACATGAAGTGCAGTGCGCAAGAATCATAACTCTACCATTTTTTGTCCAGAACTTTGTCGTTTTCAGTTCAAATGACTAGAGAACTCTTGTGAGTCGAATATGTAGCCAAATACTGGATAGCTTTCCATGAAAAATGTGCATGTCGTCAGGTGACACATGTGACTCGCGGAGCTTTTATTCAACAAGGGTTTTTCAGGGCGGGGAATTAAACTGACTGTTATGCCAAGTAGTTATATATGACAAGCAAGCTACTCACGGTGCTTTATCCACTGGGCTGCATACATCTTCATTTCGATATACATGTCTAGTACATGTAATGATAGATAAGTAGATGCATCAAAATGCATCACTATGGAGTAATAGAGTACAACCCCAACCAGTTTTCTCAGACTGTATAAGATTAAATGTTCAATCTCAGAGTTTGCATACATTACATAATGTTACATGGCAGGAACTTCAAACAACAATACAATGTCTATCTACACAGACATCTGGCTTACGTCTTGTGTTTGCTTATCGACAATCTTATCTGTTTAGTTAATGAGAAAATTGGAAGAACTATGCTTTAAATCAGATGAATCTGGTGAAATGTCCCATTACTTGTCAGCCTTGATGAGGGCAACATTATGTAAATGTAATGAATCAAGTAAAAACACGTCAATTTTATGGCAAATAAAACCGAACAATAGGGTGGGAGAAATTACATACAATGCCTGTATGGAATAATCAGGAACTGGGTGCTTTTAAGCTTCAGATTTTGTATTGAAGGATACTTAATAAAAATTATTATTCTCAAACTTGATGTAAAATTCAGGATCTGTTGGTTTGTTTTCGTCATCACATTGAGATCTGTCTCTTATATTGTCAACCAGTTTCGCTTTTCATAAAAAACATTTTTAGATTTACTCATTGTCGACAATGGTCAACAAATACGTCAAATCATGTGCAAATCTGATGAAACCATGGTCATACCTGGTATGACTTTGAATAACCATTTATTGACCATGGTCAACCATATGGTCAACCAATGTCACATTTTGTAGTTGTATGAAACATATTAATAAGCTTACAAATCTGAAAGATTTCCTTCCCTTAGCATCAGTTGGCACGGTTACTGATAGGTACTTTATAATTACACCATTCTCTAACATGCTTCTTACTGGTGCAACTGTTTGATGTAATACCCTTCAAGCTATATCAAGTATGCCTTATCATAGAACATCTTCATTAGCTGCTTTAAAGGCAATGAAGATCCTTATCCAGTCTACTGACATTGCACCTTACCAAGTGCATTCGAGATACCCCGTAGATTTTTTCTAATCATAGATAGAGGTTCAAACCAAAGATATCTTTTATAATTATAGATTTCTAGCCTTTTTAATCATAGATAGTTGATCATCGATTCTGCAATACTTTCAAGAGAAGTGCTAAAAGAAAAACACAGTAAAATTAAGGTTACATTTTCTAACTGATCAGCCGATTTTTACCCAACTACTTTTAAGTGTTACAGAAATAATGGACTATAAAGCTCTGACTGATAGACCACCGTGATCTCTTGATTGATTTAATTGAAATTGATGAGAGTTTGCACTTAGAAATATTAGAATTCATTCCTGCCTCTGAGAATCCTATGTTTATTGGTGTTGGCAGGTCTTGTAGAAGTTACAGTTTAAACGTTTTTGATGGTGTCAGTAATGTAGTCAGTGTGGTGAAGTGGTTCATCTTCACCAGACTGCGATCCATTGCATTTCCAGATGCTGATTGATGGCTCCAGTGCATTGTCAATGCAAGTCGAAATATTTGAAAATGTACAGCTTTTCAAACTGATTACTATTAACTCATATTTTACAGTATTTTCAAGATTAAAAGTTCAAATGGCAGACTGTCTCCAATGATCCAAATATCATTAGTATAATTTAATTCTCTGACCTAGCTGTTCTTATATTGAAAGTTGTAAATAAATTATATGACCTGCAGACACTATGTTAATCAAGAATCGAGTTAATGGGTTTGGATGAGTATGGAATAATATTTTAGAAATCACATTTGTGTTTTCCTTGAATTTGGATTACTTCATGCAGAACTGCAGAAACCATGTTAATCAAGAATCGGGTTAATGTGTTGTATGGAATAATATTTTAGAATTCATATTTTGTGTTTTTCTGTTCATCCATGAGAGAAAAACATCATTATTTTGGCTTCCCTACAGCTCATATATTAAATTCTGCATGTTTGTCATAGTTCCTGCCACCATGACTGCATGCTGCACATAACACATGACTGGATGTCATAAATCTTGTGATAAAGTTGATTGTAGCATGAAATATATGACAGTTTCTGATAACCAACTGATTTAATTAGATTCTTATCTCTGCTATTACCAGATGGTGGGTTACACCATTGTTTGAGGTTGGTTTAATGGTGATAAATGATTTATTTACATCCATGGGTACATAGTGAGAATACTGCACTGTCGACTGATAGCAATGTATCTGAGCTTTCTCTGATTCATGAATATTAATATGTTTTCTGTCAACATTGGATGGAAAACTGATTTAATAATTCACTGTTTACAATATTATGGAACTGAGTCACACTCACCACATGTTCAAAAACTTGTTGTCATTTTAGCTTGTAAATGCAGAACGCCTCAGTTTTGTGACGCATTGAATATGTAAATAAGTGACTACAAATCACTTAAGTTCCAATTTTCCAGCATTTCTGAAATTTCCAAATACGTAGTTGAGATCCGAACCAGGGACATTCAGACTGGTAATTGAGAGTGTTGGCCACTCAGCAACCTTGGATAACGCAATAGGCAAACAAAGTTTCATTATGGTCTTAGGTTTTACGCATCTGATAAAGATATGTTGCCATTGTTTGCAAAGTGTGTTAGAGCATAAATTTATCAATTTTATCTGATGTTTAGCCCCTAATACCCCCTATGAACTCCCTACCCCTATCTCTGGTAGGGTATAAACCCCCTGCTATCTCTGATAGGGTGCAAATGTATGAACAATGTGAAGGCCAATTTCATGTTGCAAGGCTTTAAATCAATGAAATGTAAATAATGTCAACAATGAAATTCTAAATTTGCTTCATATAATCACGAGCATTGCTTAGTTATGTTCCCTATTATTATCAAAGGCTTTCATATGCGATAGTATTCTAAATATTATAATTCAAAGGTCGATAGGTGCACATGAACAGTATCTTCGACTGAATCAGACAGAAGAAAATTCTTACCTCAGATTGTTGTTGTAGAAACTTGTAAATAAAATCTCAAGTGTTGCAATCAAATACATCAGAAGTCAAGTGGTTTTGGGAAAGTTTGGAGGCATTTTGGCACACAGATAAGTGCCAAATCTCACTTGAATGTGTTTGGATGTATATATACAATCTTGAATTTGTGTTGGCTTGATGGTTTCAACAGAACATTGATTGAAAAGTGATATTTTCCAGTAAAGCAGACTGCACAGACATAAATAGTCGGTTTATTTTCATAGGGACCTAGATTGTTTTATAGGAGATCACCATGGTACCTTTACAGTTAGTCTGTCTATACATACCCTATGTTTAATTAAAGGAGACAACTCTTCAGTCTACTCTTTTTTCCTGAAATTAATTCCCTTTGCACCCTCAAACATAGGGTCTGTACGAAAGCGGTTTTGCTTGTAGCCTATATTGTGGCTATTGAACTTTTCCTAAGGTCAAGTAATTACAGCTGATAATGATCTTGGAGTGTGAGTTGGTCAGTCTAGAATATTTATGGTTCCTGACCAGTACTTGTGGTAGCCCCAGATGTTATAAAACCCTGATTTGTTAGGGAACTGAGAAAAATGGTTTCAAAAAACTTTTCTTGGTGCATAAGCAGTGATTTTTAGAAAGAGAGATATTTTCTGAGTATGTGTCTGGAGAATAATATAAAACATGTATATGTTATATAAATAAGTACCACTTGCCATTTCCTGTTGGTGCACGATACAAAACACTTTCGTTGCAGTTATGCCCTAATAGTAGAAACTTGACCATATGCCTCATTAAGTGGTACTTTATCCTGTTATGCAGTATATATGTAGAGACTATTTCCATGAATTACAATGAATTGTTTACGCGAAAATACATTGATTGTCATCATGTTTCTTTTAAAATATATAATTAGTGTACAAAATATGAACCCTTTCGCGTGGTAAAAACCTTGCAAGATCAAACGCCCATGATAAATCATTTTGGAAATATAGATATAATATAACTGTACACAATTATATATATTAAAATAACAAGAAAATTACTAGTACTTTTTTAAAAAAAAATAAAACACACACCCTGCTTTTGTACTAAGCAATGCATGGTGATCAAACAATTATTGTATATTGGCCTTAATGTGTATATCTGAGTATATGACTTTATATACTTGATTTATGTTTCAGGTTTTCTTTGAATTCAAAATAATGTTCCTGTATGAATGTTACTATGATAAATGTTAACATAGTTTTCTGCACTACTTCTGTGTTTCAGTTTTCAAACATGTGTTGACCATATGGTCATTTGAAGCAGAATAATCTGGGCCAATAGGAGAGATTTATTGACATGTTAAATACTTGTGGTCAGGTAGCTAATGGTGTAACGGTTGTGCTAGGATATCAGGTTACAAGAGGCTGGCAGATTCTACCAGACTAGATAATCAAGCCCAAAATAAAATCTAGCTAAAATTGAAAATGAAATTATGATAATTGATTGAAAAAAATATATTATCTAGTCGTGTAGCCAGACTACTTTACAGTGTATGTAGCTGTATTTTTATGAAATAATTTTTTTAGGTCCCTTAACATTGCAGTCTGAAACAAAAACGGTACTAATATAAATTATATATAACTTATTCAACCCTACCTTGAGACAACCCCCAGTATGTGCACTGTAGTAATGTGCCCTAGTATCTAGTTTGGCATGAATGTAGCTGATCATGTTGCAGTGAAGGCAAAGTGCTCCCATGTCTGCCCAAGTCAAGTCTGTCTGGCAGTAAGGGACAACGCAAGCATGCCCTTCCATCGCGGGAATGACAGTGGTGTGTTACAAAAGATATTCCGTATCGACACACCACTGTAATAGCTGCATGGAATGACAGTGGTGTGTTACAAAAGATATTCCGTATCGACACACCACTGTAATAGCTGCATGGAATGACAGTGGTGTGTTACAAAAGATATTCCGTATCGACACACCACTGTAATAGCTGCATGGAATGACAGTGGTGTGTTACAAAAGATATTCCGTATCGACACACCACTGTAATAGCTGGATACCATGAGATTGTCCCATATTGCCAGACTGCAGATTTAACCTCCACCACTTCTCCTTCATAAATGCCATGCCTCCATGGTTCAGTGGATACTGTGCACTGTCAGAATCTAACCTTCCTGGTTGACTCCCAGTCGCGGCTGCGGTCATACACTTCCATGAAAATTTGACGGCAATGTAGATTTTCTTCCATATGAGGAGGAGTTGTTGGTTCCTTTTGAAAAGGTTAGTTAGTACTGGTTTTGATTCAGTCCAGAAGACTGGTGAGGTGAATTGCACACCTTATATAACTGAAACATTGTTGAGAAATGGTGCTAAATGAAACCAAAATAAACATGAAAGTGGCATGCCTCTGTAGCTCAGTGGTTAGTGCGCATGCCCTCTAATCTGGTGACCCAGGTTCAAATATGGGTGGAGGCACTCATACATGTATGCCAGCCATATTACAGCAGAAAGCTGACTGGCAAATAAAGGCTTTGCTCGACATTTTAAAAAAGAAATACTTGATGATGTCTAAGCTACTGGTTAATATAGCCATAATAACTTGATCTATAACTATGTATCATACAACTGCTGCTTCTTTGGGTAGTTAAAGGATCAATATAATGATACAGACATAAAATTGGATTTCAGATAATAGCTCACACATATGTCACCTTTTATATAGCGTGATGTAAGCCTTTATTCCTGAATAGCGTTATTTCTTTGACGGAAGGAAATAAGAAATTATCCGCTAGAATGGATTACAGTATGTTACAGCTTGATTGGATGGCAGTATGTTACCAGTGCTCTGTTCGTCCGTTCCTTCTTCCGTTTAATCGAAAATGTTAACTAAAACTTTCAAGTTGTTGTAACTTTAATATCTTTAAGTCCATCAAGGCATTGCTTTCAAACTTGGCATACTTGTTTACCATCATTAACACATTACATAGTCAAACCCATGTAACACTATCCAACATTTCAACAGAATTATGGCCCCTGAGGGACTTAGTTATGGACAAGGCTTCCACCGGTGCATAAGCGTTTACTAAATGCAGTCTTGTTTTACATCAATTTTAGCTATGATTGCCCTATGTTTGAGAGTGCAAAGGGAAATTGTTTCATGAAAAAAAGTATAGGCTGGTGAGATGTCTCCATAGGGTCGGTATTAGTCTGTCTATGTAATTAAAGGAGACAACTCTTCAGTCTACTCTTTTTTCATGAAATGATTTCCCTTTGCACCCTCAAAACATAGGATAATCAAGCCTAAAATATAATCAAGCTTAAAATGAAAATAAAGTTATTATAATTGATTGACAAAATGTTACCTAGTCGGGTAGCCAGACTAGGTCTGCATAGACAGTCTAGTTTGGGTCCTACTTCATATGAGCACATGATGTATAACTATTCCTATGAAATTGAGATAGCTATATAATTATTCTATTGTCACATTAAGGTGTCCTGTTTCCAGCCTCATCTATAATGTGCGACAGATGAACTCATATTGATAATGTATAAATCCCGGATATTGTATTGATTGATGATATTAAATTGCATGTTGCTATTTCTATGTTATTTTATTCCCTATAGAAAATAAATGGTTATTAGAATGTGGAGTTAATTGGGCAGGTGGATTGGTGTCAACATTTTTATGTTGTATATAATGAATTATTATTCAATTTCAGTAATGAGTTTAGCAGCAGTATATGAAGATGTGCGTCGGTGCTGTAAAACAAAGTTTTAACAGAGCTATGGACCACGTTTGAAAACTGGAATTTATGGAATTCTCACGCTGAAAACCATCGTGTGCTGATGTCAAAAGGGATCACATGTTAATGCAGGTACGCATTTTTTTGGATTTTACGGTGAATGTCAGTTTGCATGCTCACAACGAAAGTTCCTGCATGGTCACTGAACTCTCAGAATGCCTCACTAAGTCATATCAATTAGTCACGGTTTGAACATGGTCACAGTGCGGGTGAGGGAGTGACTGCAAGCGGCCGGATGACTCAGTTGGAAGAGTTTTCGCCCTGAACACAATGTTAAGTTAAGAAGTTAAGTTACCAGGTTTCGAGGGCCGCCTAGTTGAGCCATCCTTTGAAATTTAACTGTTACAAGTTCATGCCATTTATCAATGTTTCCATGAATACTGTATTAAGTGGTATGCCGCATATTATGCATAGTGGTCCTCTCAGGTTCAATATCTAATTTATTCCGCAAACTACAGTTACATTATTAAGTTACCCTTTTACCATTTAGATAGATATGCAAATGTGGTTGACAGACGACCAGATTGCCTGCCTTTAAATTACGGTCTGAAAAAAATACTTGATTTGCATATTGTAATAAATCAGAAAGGTTTGAATAACCAGGGTACTACATCATGTTTAGTGTGTACCGGTACTCATAAATTGGATATATTGTAATTAATAGCAGCTATAACTTCAGGATAGGTGATTTTATTTTTAAGGTGGAGCAAGATTTATTGTCTTTGAGCCTAAACATTCGAGGGAATGTAGTATAATTGAAGCTTTGTAGCTCACGGTACACATTGGTCGCTCTTTGTCCCGCCTTCACCAAACACTGTAAACCAATTTACTTTCGCAAATACTGACTTTCGCATTTCGCTGATTGTCGACATATTCGCGACTATTTTTGTATTTTTAAGTTTCCCGCAATGTCCATATTAATGTTTTTAGCACTTTCGTGACAACTCAATTCCGCGAAATTCTACCACTCACAAACTCAGCTAACTATTTAATTTTGCAGAGTTTGCGAGTGGTAGAATTTCGCAAAATAATTTCTTGGTTTACAGTAATTAGAAAAATTTGAATTACCGTACTACATCTTATTTAGTGTGAACGGTGGTGGGTTAAATAGGACAAGTTTGGTAATGTGATATTTCCCCAGTGTTTGAGGGATTTAAGATAAGCTATTGAGACAGATATATAGTTGTATGATATCACACATTATTGTGTGGCTTTAACACTAGGATGAAGAGGTTATATAACCAGCGACCAACTTTCTTTGATCGATGATAAGAATACCATCACACACTACTGCGGACATTTGAATAGGGCTTGTTCAATAGAGGTGTTGGAGTGTTTGAACTAATGTACTGATTCTTTATTCATTGATTTAAATTTCTTTTGAACAATTTTTATACCATTTTTGTACCATTTTAAAAATAGGAATGATTGGGAAATAATTGAATTAGAAGGAAATAATATTTAATTTTCTATTTTCTAATATTTGGAATGTTTTAATGAAACAATTTTCTCATACTGTTTGTGCAACATTGTAATGGATTTTGGTTATGCTGGATATATTGGTTTCGTAAACTGTTGTGGCATCTTGTTCAGGTAATTGTTTCTGCAGGTGTCTTAACACCGAAAATATGTGTAAAGTTATTTGTTTGTGTTAAATAATGCAATATTGCAATGCAAATGTTCAATGGTGCACTTGGTAAAATTGATGTTTTGCAATATTTTAAAGTAACTATTTTTGCTTTCCTAATATACTTTTTGTTTTGCTTTCCTAATACATTTTTAATGTAGCTACATGTGTAGCTATAGGTATATTCAAGAATTTCAAATGTTTTGTCTAAAGAAAATATTTCAAGAGAATTAAACCTTTGGTTATTGTCCAAATTAAACCTTGGCAAAATTGATCATGCATTTGTGTGTGTTCCATATTTATATATTTATACAATTTGATATACAATGTTATTAAATTTTCATAAAAAATCAAATTTTTAGCAGGATGAGAGAAAATAACATCCTTTTCATGGTGGGCTTACTGGTATCATGTTGAATCTAGAACATTATACCTTAATATATCAAAACGTCTTTTTTTTGTTAGCTAAAAAATTATATCTTATTTCTTGTATAGTTTAACTACTCCAAGCTCTAGCATGAAATATGATTGATACATTCAATTTAATAAAGATATCTTATTTGTATAGTCTCTAGAAGGACGCCCCCCCCCCCCCAAATAAATTATCTTTGTCAACGGTGTCTCTGGGCACATAAACGCTTTGTTGCTTGAAAAAAGTCTCAAAGTTTTGATGATGTTTTCAAACTTAGACAGGCGAGTGTCTGTCTATAATATTATAGGAAATGGAAATTTGTGGATTAATTCCTAAAGTCTGACATGCCAAAGATGATCCTGCTTCACTTGAGGCTCTGCGAATGTGTACCCATAACTTGGTATTGTTCATCTGGATACCTTTGACTAAATTTTACGATTTTATAGGTAAAATACCCATGATTTTAAAAGAAAATGACCCTTGAAACCAAAATCTTGAGGGCCAACATGTGGATTTTTCGGAAATTTCAATGGTCAAACCCCTATTCCTGATCAAATGGAACCCCTGCCATTCATATGAATCAGGACAGTGTGGCTGGGTTCTTCTTCGTAGTGGGACTGAAAAACTAACTACCAAATATAAAAAAAACATTACTGTAATATAATGACTGTCAACGTACACTGTACACAAAGACACCTTACATGAATTTATTTCAGCCTTCACAGTGTAAGGCAAGACTTGATAAACACAGTCAAGTAATTCAATACAACAGCTTCAATCAATGTAACATTGATATGGCTGACTATCAAACCCACTCGGGTGCACCTCCAAGGATTTTAAGGGTCAATAAAACCATTAAGTTTGGACCTGAGAATTTATGCTACAATATAATCAACTTCACCCTAGTGTATTAGGCTATTGATTGAAAACTTGAAAATCTAGGGATAAAACTCTCTCATATTCTGACTGCTAGCCATAGCTCTCTCTCTCTCTCTTGGTTGATTTTTCTCAATTACATTTTCTTTGTACAAGGGAAATATTCAGAATGTAAGAGAAAATTTAGTGTTGGATATAAATACTTGACTTTCTTTGTTGTAGCTTATACTGTAGCTTTAAATTTGTAAAAAATTGTAATAAGTTTCAGAATTGAATTATGGTTACTATTAAATGGACAGAATATAATGCACATGTATAAAATGTGTTAAAATATTTTGTAAATAATATGCTTTAAACTTTTCTATTAATTGATTGTTGTTATTTATTCATCTTTGGGTAAATATGTTATAAAAATGTGCATTCTTATAATTTAGAAAAAGATTTAAATGTTAACTTTGAACATAATAAAATGACATTTAGAAGTATGTAATTTGATTCAATAATTTCTTATTTATTTATTTTATTAATTGTGTGTATACATGCAATTATTCTGTTAATTCACAACAGTGTAACCAATTACCAAAACTTATTACATGCACTTGCCAGTAAATGAGTTCCTGCCATTACAGAGTGCCCAACATTTGTTATCTCTATTTTTGTATGTAAATGTTTCTCATACAAATTACTTGGTAAATTACTTAACCCTTTAATTTTCTTCTATTTCAGTGTTTTTATATGGCTGAGTTATAAGAATAATGGATACCAGTCTTACAGCAACACAGGTGGATCAGATAAGCAATTTATTCTTAATTAGTGACACACTGCCTTCCAAGGTGTTAGACAAGAGGCTGTGCTAAATTCTGATTGGTCAAAGTATTTGTTATCTTATTGCTGATTGGCTGATACAGACTTCACACAAACACCAGCAGGATAAACACTTGATTACTTCTCTTTATCCAAGCTAGAAAGATGGGAAACATATGATGAAGTTACTTTGAAGGATATTCAACACATAATGTGTGAAGAGATGATATTTGGATTAAATCAGTCTTTCATGTGAGTATCGGATAGGATCAAGCAATTAGACTGCTGCAGATTCAAAGGAAAAGTTTCAGTTTGTTATAAAATTTGCATGATTGACAGATGTGATGCAATTTATAAGAATTTTCATATGCGGAGAATTTAGCTCGAGGTATTGAATGTACTGCAAACTATGTGACCAGAAATATTATTCTGTGATATATATTTAAAGAACGTGAACCGCAAACATGAGGATTCGAGTGATGAGAAAAGCGAAAGCTTTATTTCTAACATTCGGTGTGGTCTGTGTATGTATGTTTATGCTCCTTAACACACTTGCTTCAGAAATCTCTTCGAAAAATATGAAATTGACAGCGTTGGAGACGGATAAAATACAGCTGTTGGCGTCACCGAAACACGTGAAACATGAAGCATTCCAAGATGTTTTTGCTGCACACGGACAACGGAAACAGAAAACTTTGTTAAACAATGAATATAATCCAACAGATGATAATTATGCTTACGAACAAAATGAAAACAATATTAGTGAAGAAAATAAAAATGAAAATTTAATCAGAAATTTTAAACATGACAATGATGTCAAAAACTCCAAACATGACACAAATCGACATAATTCAGATATCAAAGATAGATTGAATCCTACAAAAGAATTTCCAAATGACAATGTTGAATCTGATGATGGTGACAATGATTTAGATGATTATGAGGATGAAGATGATGATGATCTTTATGATCCAAATGAAGAAAATGAGTTTGATGATGAGGAAAGTGAAAATAATAATGTTAAAAACTTGGTAGATAACTATCACTATGATGATGCCACCAATGCTCCATTCAAGCCAGGAGACTTTGGAGATGATGCCGGAAAAGTCTATTACAGAAAACCAAAGTTAAAATTTGCTGAAGTGACCGATAAAAATAATGATGGTGATGGAGGTGTCGTGAAAATGTCAATGGGTGAAGATGACAAGCACGTAGCTAATAAAGAACTCTTTGAAGATGGAATATTCTGGTCACAATATGTAGAAAATCTTATTCCGAAAGGTAAGAAACGTGTCTACTGCTACCGTATTTATTTTATGTATAGCACCATTGCCTGTTCTTTTCTTTCACAATTACAAATTTTAAGGTATAAACTCAAAGACTTGAAAGTTTGAAATAAACTTTTGAAGCAGAATAAATTGGACTTCCGGTGTATTGATTCTCATTAATTTCATATTAGTTTAAACAGTATTTATTCAGAAGATATTTTACAACATGTGTATAATAAGTTACAATTGCTAAAGGATTGGGAAACAAGTTTTTTAAACTTATATTAATCGCGCTCCTGTCATATTAAACCTTTTTAGAGGAAATTATTTATTGATACTAACAATACTGTCAAATATCCTACATATTAAAATATCATTTATTAGAAAATTTAAACATGTCTGAATACAGATCACAGTGATTTTTCTTGAACAAAATTAAACAGCCTGTGCCTTTAAAATTGGGAAAAGCGCAATTTGGGAATTATTAAAAAAGATTGTTTTGGTTAAAATTGTTCATAAATTGCTATTTTCTACTGATAATACTCTAGTTATATGTGACAAGGACTTTGCAAGTTTGAAAATCCATTGTTTTGACTTTAAATCAGCAATACTGTAGTTGCTTTGAAACCAGCGAGCACAAAAGTGGGAAAATATGCATTTTTTTTGGGAAAAATGGAGGTTATTTTGCTAGGGGAAGGGGCCTGTATTCGGCCCCAAAAATAGCCAAAAAAAATCACTGGTTCAATATTAGGTTGATTCTGTGAATTTCCGATTCTGTAACCAAAATGATGGGACTGGACTTTAAAAAAAAGTTTAAGTACATGTATTAAGAATCATTTCCTTAAATATAGTAAAAAACATTCTTAACAAAAATACACTTAAATGACTTATAACTTTATGCTGTTTGATATAAATGAAATTTCGGTTATGCTTCCGACATTGTCTGGAAAGAAAATGGTGTACTATAAAAAAAATATTGTTTATTTGATTACAGAAGTGCTTTTTTCCTAGGGTAATCAATCTACATGTATGATGTAAAAGGGTGATGTGTCAGTAATTGACCTCTGTGAACTTTTAATAAATAATGAAATACAACATCTGTTTGACCAATTTTCTGTAACAAATGTGACTTCTTTGAGATAATAATATGATTTTAAAAGAAATAATTAATACATGATAATGAATAAACAAACACCCATATCTAAGATGCATAATATCATGAACAAAGGCAGCAATTTAGCTTTAAATACATAATGTTATGTTGATGGCAAAAATGACAAGCACAGCTTGCTTGATGAAGGCAGTATTTATGCACCTGCACACAGACTGTTGAAATGGGCTTTGCAATCCTCTTCAGAAATGTCATTTATTTCAATAAAATACCAGCATGAGTTTATTTAAAACTCTTTTCTCTTGATATTATTCTTTGGGCTCATTTAACTCTTCATGCATCACGTTTGCACATTCTTTGTTTTGTTTGCTCATCTGCTTTACAAGTCTTGTTAATGGCAAATATATGGACAAGAATTATTTTAAATATGTGCAGAATGTTACCATAAATTCCTTTTGCTATAATTCTATTTGCTGCAATATAGTGAAACGTAATTTGTACAGACAAAGAAACAAATTTACTTACCAGTGCAACTTCGATATTTAAAACAAACAACTCAAATTTTAAAAAAAGCATTTACATAATTTAATAGCCCATTAAATGAGTATTTCATCTTCCAACATGTTAACATTAACACAACTTTTTTAAAGTGAAATATGACATTTGTCAGTCAAGATATGGTACAATTTGTTGTGGATAAGTTACTCATGAGAAGCTTTCATGATGAACAGGTCAAGAAATATTCTTTCAATATTGCGGGTAAAAAAGTTAAACTTAACTAACAGTCTTATATTTTTGTTCTTGTATCATTTTAAGGTCGCAGTGTTAATGAAATATATAATTTTATGCTTCAAAATGGTTTAAGAACTTTCAGAATTTTTAAACTATTCAGAATTGGTTTTTGAGCTTAATAAAAGTTCATGACAGTGCAGTTCAAGGCAATTGAACATTGAGCGGTCAAGAGATGCTGAGGTCAAGAACTGCTCCTACATGTTCTTAGACAATTCGTGAATGGCTCTAAAACATAACAACTCATCTTTGCTGAGATAAGGTACATGGAGTTGATCTAACAAGCTCTTTGGGGATTAACAAGGGTATTAATATATACTCAGCGTCAATGAAAAGTTACCTCCCTATTGACCTTTATATTGTAACGTGCCGGACGGACAGACTCCAACAAATCCCGTCAGTGAAAAGCTAGCTCACCACTAAGGGTGATTTGTTGGCCTTATATATGCCATTCTATTCTAATGACAACCTAAGGTTTTACTTTGTGCATAATTATCCAATTACCTCCCTTTATGCACCCAACAACCGTTACAATATTTTAAAATTCATGTTACACTGTTAAAAGCCGAACACGACAATGTTTTGACAATACTGTGTAGTCACAGCTATCCTATTTAACAATATTCAAGTGCACACATTATAAAACTTATGTACTGATAGGTCATAATATATTAAAGTGGTAACTTTTCAGTGATGCCCAGTATAACTTAAATTTACAGTTTCAAACAACCCAGTAACTTCCATATGATGTGTAAAGAAACATGATATATTAGCGTGTTGAAAAATATGACCAGTGATGGCAACCTGGCAAGTGAAGCTAGATTGATCTGTTGGGTGACAGACAACTGCCACCTACTTTCACCTTCCTGGTAGACTAGTGTAGCAGGTCACCTGAGTCTGCCTGTATCCGAGGGTCTTATGATAACTGTATACATGTACCTTCATTTAAAACACATAATTTCTTGTTTTCACCCCAGGGCTTATAGTAATCCCTCCAAGTATTTTGATTAAACATAAGGGATATCATTATAAACTATAAATACAAATTTTCTTGTCAGATGGAATGGTTAGATGAAGACAAATAGGAATACGGCTTTTTTAGTGAGCAGTTTCATAGATTTATGTGCCACTAGCGGAGAGGTTATCTAGATTTATCAAGCTTTGCTCTGATAAATGCATTTTCCTAGCTCTCTATTTCTGATGGAAGATGAGATAAGGCGCAATTTGCGAGAGGGAAAGTTTTTAACCTGTGAGGTTTTGGGATAATAACAAATCTGTCTGAGTTTGTCCTTCTGCTCTGAAAACAAATATTTCAAGTTGTCCGAAGAGTTGCCTTGCTGCCAGCTGTATTGATCTGTCAAGAGAAAAAACAACATTAAAATGTTTCTATGAAATGAGAGCTGTTGTGAAGGGAAAATTTCTCCAGACTTTTGCTGCTAACTGCCTCTCAACTGTCACATTGCTGACATGTGTGAGGGAACAACTGTCTGTGTGGAGTTTTTGTTTAACATTATTTATTTATGAACTTGTATTGAATGTTACAAGCATACCTTATAATTGTTGTAAATGGGTTTTCCTTTTCCCCTGTATTCTGGATGGAGTGCATTCTCAGCTAAAAGCGTAACTAACATCTTGTCATGAAACATTTAACTTATATTAATTTATATTGACTTGTACCATTCACTCTCAATAAAACGATTGCCCCTGAGAATGCATTTGGTAAAGTGCTAAGACTGTTGCAAGAATACTGGAGTTCTTAGGATTTGGCAGGCCAAGTTTCTTATGCCCTCCAGTTGTCAGTTGCTAAAATGCTCCTATTGGAGAACAAGTATGTTATCCTTGGTTGATAATTGATTCAATGAATTCTTGTTTATAATGTGTCACATGAGCCACCATATATGCTGAAGTGCTGTACGTCTTACTCGCCAAGGGGCAACTATGCTTGGTCCCTTTGGCATCCCACACTGGGGCTGTTAACCATTTATTTCCTATGTATATGTATCACACTTTGGTCCTGGGATTGTTGCGTATTCTACCAGTATCCCCCAGTATAAGTTGCTTTATATTATTATTTGTATTTTGTTTAGTAAACTGTTTGTTCCTGCAATGGTTCTCAGATTTAGTCTATAAAATATGCCATACTGACTGAAACGTTCCCAATAATTTACAAAATAATCTAAAGCTGAGTGCATTTTCTTGTTATGTAATTCTTTCACCAAAATACTGATAATTTACGATAAATACAAAGTATGTCCATTAATTACCTGCTGTTGTTCTTGATAAACTTTGATAAATGCAAGTTATACACCACCCTGCAAATTGATACATGTTGATATATATAGGAAGTAATTCAAGTAGCTATGGTGATAGTGCAGCCGACTGCTGGGTTATGTTTTAGACCCACCCTCTATCATGCTGGGTATTATTACAGTTGAACCCTTCCAGGAAATTGTGACCTACTGTAGTGTAAATCATTATATTTCGTGGGGTTGATATTTCTTTGATTTCGTGGCATACAGCTTGACAACGAAATCTATTTGATATCCCCTCAAATGATAGACATCTAAGATACAGAACTAGCGGGTTTCCCCCTTCAACAAAATTTAACAAAGGCACGAAATTTTAATTTGTATCAAAAATCCACGAAATTTAATGACCACAAATTAAGTTGTTTTACAGTTAAGTTGTTTGATCTAAACTATTATGTTGTATTTATTTTATTTCTCCCGCTTGCAACATGTTCTGGCCATATTTTCCTTTTAACTTTCAAACAGCAGCCCTGTTTTATGGTTTTCTGTTTTCTCTGCATTTTGTTAAATTCATTCTATATATTGATCAGTTGTATGAATATTTTGAATACTGAGGTTCTTGGAGTTTAAGAAGGCCTTCACTTCAGTTAATGCACTGAACTTGACATTCGTCTGTTATGAAGCTACATTTTCTTTAAGCAACTTGTCCTTCAAAAGCTGTATAATTGATACAACTTTGGACTGCATAGTACATGTCATCCTGTATGTCTCCTTAAGGTGCCTTTACAGTGACTATAATTGTCATTTTAGGATGAAAAAGGCCAAGGCCTAAAATAAAATATTGTTTGTTTCCCCTTCCCCTACCTACCGAAAAAACGGCCCTACCCAAAATATTTTATTGCCCAAATTGAAATACCGGTAATATTTTTTTAATCAAATATTGGGGATGAAAATATTATTTTTTGTATAAAGGCAGGTTTCTTACTACATGTAGTGGACTTGGTACCTATTTTAACTTGGTTTTCACCTTAGAGTTATTACTAAATTTCCTTATTTTTATTTCCTTATTTGTATGTCTTGACAAATAACTATCATTCTGAAACAAATCCAAAAAAAAATGTAACCTACCTAAATACCCATTCTAAACATAAATATTCTTAGTTCTGCCCAATCAGCCTTATTGTTTAAATTGCAGATACGCCCTTTTCTTTGTCAGGTCTTCTTGCTGGACTTCTTTATGTTAATATGTTTTAAAAACATGCATATAAAAAGTATAACTGTCGCACTGGTAACCATTATGTAATTTGTATTTTTGTACCAGTTTGTTAGTCCTTGTATTAAGCCATTAGTCTGTCTATACCTACCCTATGTTTAATTAAAGGAGACAACTCTTCAGTCTACTCCTTTTTCCTGAAATTAATTCCCTTTGCACCCTCAAACATAGGCCCAAAATAAAATGTAGCTAAAATTGAAAATGGAATTATGATTATTGATTGAAAAAATATATTATCTAGTCGGGTAGCCAGACTATTAAGCCATATAAAGCTATCTTGTTTCAAGGCTTTGTTTTAATTATGCGTTCCTTTAAAGTTAAATCTTAGGACAAATTTTATCAAAGATGATCAAACGTTACATGAAGCAGCCTCAGATGTTTGGGGGATCTTCAAAGATATTGGCATGGATTATTCTTGACAGTTTGACATTTTCTATGCTTGGTTTTAATCTGCCTTAAAGATTATCCGACTTATAAACTGTTGAGGCAGTTTATTATTAAGTCTGAAATTTGCTGTGTAATGGTCATCTCTTATCTTCAAGCTGTCAGTACAAACAAATCAACAACAAAAACAAAGATATCTCTAATCAGTTACAGTATCTTAATCAATCTTGATTATTTAAACACTTTCTGGGATACTTATCAGTGTTTATGACCATTTACCCAATACATGAATAGACCCCTAATTCCATTTACCTACATTGACCTGGTAATAACCACAGGACACCTGATATTTTCATTGTGTCATAAGCACTATACAAGACACTGTTACTGACCAGTACTTAAAAGAAAAAATAGTTGAAAATTTCATTGTAAATATCAAGAAATAAACATATTATAGCACTTCCAACACCTCTCGAACATATATGTTGAAACTGGGATGCTAGAAAATTAGTCAGTATTGTAGTGTGTTTGTTTGGAGATATTTGACAATGTCAATTTTTCTCCACATTTTGAGAGGTTGCTGGTTCCTTTTGGAAGGTACTAGTTAGGATACAATCCAGGAAAACTGGTTAGGCAAATTATAATGAGCTGCCATTGACAACTGAAACTATGTTAAAAAACTGCGTTTAAAAGTTAAACCCAAATAGACATGTGTATTAAGGGGACTCAGTGGGTGACTCCATGCAGTAAAGGGCTAAGACATCAATCTAAGTCATCTAGCATTAAACCTTTGCTTCAAGAGTCCTATGTACTATCCTTAAATGATAAATATGAGTTCGGACAGCACATGCCCATCAAACTAGTCAGGAACAACATTACATAGGAAGCAGAACATTCCACAGATTGACTTCATCAGATTCTTGGGATCTCTTGATTATTTTACTATGCTAACAACGCTCAACATCAAAGGAGGTAGCATCTGTGAAGATAGGATAAAATGCATTATATTTGTACTTATCTAATGTATGTGGGTTGTTGCAAAAGTAAGCTAGTATTTTATTTTTTCTCAACACATGCTCTGAATTTTATGCTCCCTACAGCTCTTTCATTCCACATCTCCAATTCATTCACTGTGATATGGTAAATATGTATGTATCAGTCAATAGCGCCCTGTGCTATAGGAGAGTGCTCTTTTACATGCATTTAATTATGTATCTAAGATGCAGATGCCTTACATAATGTCATACTTAATGGAAAAAATTATTTCAATTTAATGCTGATAATAATGAAGTTTTGCATGATGTATTGGTTGTTGTTGTTGTTTGATAACATCTTGATCAGCCCTCAGATAAAAACAGGCATATTTCTCTATGATGGAAAAAATAATCATTTTGATTACTTTCTTAGTTCCCTTGGTAAGGTGTTCTCAGGGTTTCTAACCCTGCGATCCAGGTTTTTTCCTGTGGTAAGGTGTTCTCAGGGTTTCTAACCCTGCGATCCAGGTTTTATTCCCATGGTAAGATGTTCTCAGTGTTTCTAACCCTGCAATCCAGATTTATTACCGTGGTAAGGTGTACTCAGGGTTTTCTTACCCTGCAATCCAGGTTTTATTCCCGTGGTAAGGTGTTCTCAGGGTTTCTAACCCTGCAATCCAGGTTTTATTCCCGTGGTAAGGTGTTCTCAGGGTTTCTAACCCTGCAATCCAGGTTTTATTCCCGTGGTAAGGTGTTCTCAGGGTTTCTAACCCTGCAATCCACCTGCATTCCAGGTTTTATTCCCGTGGTAAGGTGTTCTCAGGGTTTCTAACCCTGCAATCCACCTGCAATCCAGGTTTTATTCCAGTGGTATGGTGTTCTCAGGGTTTGTGACCCGGCGATCCTGGTTTTATTCCCGGGCTGCTGATCTCCAGTGAGGGCAAGGTGGTGTAATCTTCCTGGTTTGACTCCCAGTTGTGGCAGGTCATACCCTTCCATGAAAATTTGAGCACAATGTTAATTTTCCTCTACATGTGGACAAATTGGTTAGTTCCTTGTTTAAGGGTAGGTGAGTACTGGTAAGGATATACCGGTAGTCCAGGAAAACTGGTAAGGTGAATCGACTGCCGTATGTGTATAACTGAAAAATTGTTGAGAAACAGTGTTAAACCCAAACCCTCACACCAGGGAAATTTGTAATCATCCCTCATGATGCAAAATTGATTTCCTGATTTTACGTCTTGTCGAAACAGTCATTACATTACGGCATGCATTATGGGAAATTACACTGATGTGTGAATGGGAGACACTTGTGTAATTGACTATCATTAAAGTATGATTATGTTGTTGCTTCCAGGCTCGAATATTATGCTTGATAAGTAGGCAATTTTCCAAACATAAAGGGAAAATGTTGCGATACTGTAGTCATTCTTGATTACTCTACTATCTTGTTCAGATTTGATACATACAATTTATTGCAGTCGGTAGTTACAGCACATCTTAAAGAAATCTTTCATAATCAAACCTTTCTCTTTAATAGTTAAGAAACATTTGTAGTTTGTGATAAATGTCTGAGCTGTTTTTAACTTAAAATAATGCTTCATTTGTGGGGGAAAAAAGTTTACGAATCAGCTGAATAGACAAATATACTCAGACAACAACAACTAAAACACATTCTAAATGATACCAAGTTTAATTACTGCCAGTATGTTGAATCATTAAGGTGTGAGGAAATCTTTTTTTAATAACCCCAAAAATAATAAAAGAAGAATAAAAAAGAATATAGTTTATTTTCCAAATTCTGGACCCTCTCGGGTATACAATTTTGATATTTACATAAAAGGTAAAAATGAAAAAAACTTTCTAAAATAAAGAAAAAAATGTAAGCATGACTGTACTTCAATGTATTCAATAGGTAAGTTTTTATGCAACGGTTACACCAGCATCTACTGATACGGGAGGCATATAGTATTTGTCCTGTTCCTTTGTCTGTACGTCCTTCTGTCAGTTTGTTCATTCGATTGAAAATGTTAACCAAAACTTGAAAGTTCTTGAAACTCAAAAATTGCTTGTGTATGATCATAAATACCTTACATTGTCAATGCCATGTATATTTCTACAGAATTATGACCCCTTATTCACTTAGCTAGTTGTTATGGACAAGGCTTCCACCAGGGCATAAGCGTTTATTGAACACAGTCCTGTTGTGGTTTGCTTTGACTCTGAACCCTATACAATTTAATTGCTTTTAAACTATTGTTGTTGAAATCACGTTGGACATGCTATGAGTACAATAAATCTTGTTTATAGGCTAATTATTCATTGATTCAAGTTTCAATGTCATTTTATTTCTTTAGGTCATTTAGGTCAATATTTGACTGGCCAATCATTATCTTATCTGTTCTTAAAGTGATTAATTTGTGGACAAAACTTTAGCCCTGTTATTTTAAGCATGCCAATACTCCAAATATTATGAGATTTTTTGTTCTGAAGCACGTTTTGATATCCTGTACACTAAGCCCTATGCAAAGACACAAAAATCTAAACTGTCTGTATACAATGATAAAATATTACAAATTTGTATAAAAATCGTTTCAATTCATTCGGGTGCCGTACTAAATTATCATGTTACTTAGTAAGTGAAATATTTTATCGTTACATAGAGCGACATATGTGTTTGGATTACTATAGAATACCATGTTGAGGTGACAAATGCTCGAATATTTCACAAACTTATCTATTTATCAAACCTTTCCTTCAAAGAACGATAAACACAGACATTCAGAGGGGTGAAGTTGACAGAAACTGGTATTTTTAAAGTGAAATCTTCAGCTATGAAGTATAAATCTTTGTATATTTACTTCTTCAATTAACTTCAGTTTAGATCAAATGCAGTTTTAAGGACTAAATAAATGATCTTGTATTCCTGTGTGTAATGGTATTTACCAATGACATGAAAGGATGATTGAAATGCACCCATGTCTTATTACATTACCTTGGCATGCAATGCAGTACATGCACATGTCTGGATTAGCCTCCCTTAGATCTTTGGTAATAAGTGAATTAGAGTTGTCCCCCTTACTTGTGCATACTATAGATCCTCTATGAAAATGCAAATTTAATGATGTACAATGTACCGTACCTAGGAATCTTGCAGTTGTGTGTTGTGGACTTAATTGTGTTTGATTGTCTATATTCAGAAGTACAATTATGTTTTGAGTTGATTATTTCAGTCATAGCTACGTAGACTACCCAGTCATATTGTCCTGTTCTTAATAACTTCGGTACTTTGGTACGGCAACCCATCTCACATTCCCTCTAACCACTAGATCAACGTAGTGCATATATTATACTTAAAGGTGTGATTGTATTTTTAGGTAAATCATACTCTGAAGTTACCAGACAGATTTCTGAATTAAAGAAACAAGTTGTGAAGACGCTAGATAAACCTGGCTGGGATAAATGTGGAAGACCGATGAATGGTTATGCTGTATTGAGTGATAACACCAAACTATGTGTGCGATATCGACAACCTCACACCTCATTTATATATGGTATGTTTCTCTACCTCTCATCAGTGGCTTCTTGTTGAGGTCCAGCCATTTTTCTGGAGGTTATTTTTCTAGGGGAAGGTGCCTGTATTCGGCCCTAAAAATAGCCAAAAAAACACTGCAGGCCTTAGAGAGGTATTTGCCGAGCTCTATATCAAATGCAAGAAATTATAAAATTTGCTGTTGTTGAGTACTGTAAAGTCATACTTTTGTGGGTATTAAATTTCCTGGATTTTGATAATGATGCATTTTCGTGGTGTCGTTAATTCGTGGGTTACAGAACATTAAAGGGTAAACCCATCTCTGCATTTGAGAGGACGATTAATCATGGGGATTAGATTTCATGGTTGAGTTCAAAATAATGATTTTATAGTATTATAAAATATTTCAGTTTAATAATATCGATAGTTTGAGTATATTTAAAAAAAACTTTCTTACCTTTGCCACACAGAAAAGTCCTGAAGGTGTTATCACCTTTCATATCCATGTTTTTCTGTTGTAGGTGAAGCATTGTCGTTTTATTTGTCCCGACTTCTGAAGATGGACAATGTCCCTACAGTCATTCTTGCCAAGACTAATTCTACCTCTAAACAGTGGAGAAGTGTTGATTTAAGTTCTTTAACTTGGGAAGAAGATAAAATGGTTGCACTAATTACTTGGGTAGATGAAGTTAACTCGGGTGCAAGGTACTTGTTTAATTGACTCCTATTGTCCAGATGATTCACTTAAAACAGTTAAACGTCAGTTATAAGATGACACATACGGCCAATATAAGCATCGCAAGTTAAAATCTCAACTCATTGAGATTTTGCTCAAATCAGAGTTGGAATTTGAGATCAATCTGAAGTTCCAGCTCTCAAAATTTTACTGGAATAAACTCTTAATATTTCTGTTTATTTATGCTAATTTTGCCTTATGCCTTGCATGGTAATTCCCATAAAGATACACAACAATATATGAGATGAGATCTTGCTCAGGTTGAGATGCTTGGTAGACTGGCGGCAGGGGCTGGGATTACAACGAATACTTACACTCACCAATCAACACTCAAACATTGAAAAATGTAATATAATGAGCTATTATTAAATTTTGTCCTAGATTGCAAATTTAGATGAGGAAAATATATAAGATAGTTTATGAGCATTGAAAATAACGTTTGACAAATTTTCTTTGCCACTGTGTACTATTTATTAGGTTCAATTGTAATTATTGAATCTGAGTGCCACACTCAGCACTCAGGCTGATGAATTGCACTAATAACTTACAAATACACTAAATTAAACTTGGAAGTAAGCCAAAAACAATATTTAGTACCAATTTAACATTATAACAATGCCTTGCTCTAAAAAAATGCCTAAATGAACCTTAAAAGAGTGAATTTCAATATTTGAGTGCTGAGTGTAAGTATTCATTGTAATACCAGCCCCTGATCTTCATATTTAAGATGGTCCTAACATTCAGGATGCTAAAAGGGCATGGTGAAAATACAATTAAAATTTGCTTTCTTAATAAGATTGCCTTATTATTGGGTTGCATTTACTGTTAATGTTTTAAGTTCTTATTGCTCCAAATATTTTACAATATTATTAAAAGCAAAAGCTTTTATTTGATCTTATTTATTATGTCAGCTGATTGATTTACTGTTTAGTTGTTTATCGGGTACATGAGTAATGAAGTTATTATCCAACTTATATTTATCTTTCATATTGCTCCTTAAGGGATTCAAGCCCCATGCCTATTGAATCAAGAAAGATGTATTAACTTCTGTTGGTATCCCCTCTTGACCCCATGAAGAAATGACAATGACAATTGTCCTTTTGAAACCCAATCACAAATGTGTTCCTCCTAAATGATAGTCATCAATTTTATCTACTCTTGTAGCTCTATTTGTAGCTAATTTTATACGTAACAATTATCATAATATAGTTCAACCTCTCTTAAGCGGCCAATGAAGTAATACATGGACTTTGACTGCTTCAAACAGGTGGTTGTGTAATTGAGTAGACCACTAGCACAATGTTTGAGTGTATAGTTTAATCTTAGTAGAGCAACACCCCTTTGAGAAACACACTTTTTGGTTGCTGTACAGAGGTTGCTGCTCTGTAGAGGTAAACATTTTAGTAAATGGTTACATCTCGAACAAAATGCTAATGTTTCAATAAAGATGTTATTGCTCCATGGAGGGTCGCTCGAGAGAAGTTAGACGGTACATTGTTTTTCTGTATTTTCAGTTCTAATGCTTACATTCCACCATTACTACTAAAAGCATACAGGACGGGTAAACCTGTAACAAGACACATACTACAAACATCACGTGATACATTGACCGATACATCTACAATATCTGCCATGGTACAATGGGGTACAATGATTGTGTTTGATTATTTAACAGGAAATTACGATAGGTGAGTGTTTATATTGTATTCCGTAGTCTTTTGTATAAATTGGTCATTCTGGAGATGATTTGTTTGATATTAACCAACATGGAAAGGGATTTATCTTTCATATAAGTCTGAAATATTTTACATTATACAAATTTAGTAATAAGAGCAATTTAGGAAGCTTGGATTTCATTTTAGATATACATATTATACAAATGAATTCTCTTTTATTTTCAGGGTTGCTAGTATGCAGGATGCGGAGAATCGAGAAAATGACCCGAATATTATTGAAGAATCAATACGCAATCTTAAAAAATCTGCGTCAACTGGTAAACTATGGTTGATAGACAATGAATGTGGCCTTCTTGATGCCTACCAGTTACTGAAACCTTATTCTCCAAATACTAGATTCACTACATTCCACCAACAAATGTTACAGACAATGTGTGTTTTTGAACAGCCGTTTGTGCAAGCTCTACGGAAACTTTATAAGCATCCCTCACCACATAAAAGACTTGAAAACTTTGCAATATCTTTTGAACCTTATTTGATCGATCTTCCAAAAGACAAACATTATGAGAAATTTTCTGAACTTTTTGATAAAAGATTAGCTGAAGTCATTGATTGGATCCAGCATTGTGAAAATTTGAATATCTGATAATGTCAGGGTCAAGTGGGCAGTGCACCTGATGGAGGACCAATTCTGTTTTCTTCCATAACCATATGGATGTGTTCAGAGAATTGTACTTCTTGTACAAAACCATTGTTTCAAGTATTAACTACTTTAGTATTTCCTTGTATTATGACTCCCTTTCAAAAATGATGGGATAATTATTCTGGGCTTTTTTAGTTATATACTATAAGAGGATGTTGTAAGGTGTCTTCCCAGGAAAATACTTTAAAATCATACTGTTTTTTCCCAAAAAATGAAGTTAAATTACATCTATATAATCAGTTCCCCATCTTGCCTAAAACGTAACCTCTATTTTCCTCCAAATAAATGGTCTAAGGATCCATCTATAAGAATGGAAAAAAGCCCTGTTAGTTTTTTTCTCATGTTACGTCAGTAAACCAAAATGATTTTAAATAAAATAATGATCAAATGGGCTTAAGGTCCGTAATGTAAGTCTACAACAAGGGGGGGGGGGGGGCATATGTGTAATTCTGACAGCTCATGATTTATGTGTATCTGTGTTATACCATTATGCATTAACATTAATGATGTGTGGAATATCATTCCAGTGGCAGGAGTGTAAATATTCCTGATAAATCCAGAATTCCGAATGTGTCCATCCTGAAAGAGCTATCATTTCTGACCGAAATAAAAGTTATTTTATGAAAATGTCTCAAGAAATGGCAAGCTTATGGTCAATTTAATGTGCTCTAAAGGATTTTATTCAATGAAAACTGAGTTAAACATGGAAACAACGTGGTCAAAGACCTCTTGTTTGGCAAAAATGGTCGGCTGCATATGATTTTTAGGATTTTTAATTTTGCTCTGTCGACACCCCTGCTGAGTGGACAGATCATTGATTTATAGGGACACCTAGTGGACCAATGTGTATAGATATCTCATAATATCTAGAAATTAACCCTTAAATAAATGCATTTCATTGGTCAGGTCATTCTATATGTAGAATTAGGTATCGATGATTGATGTTAATTATATAATGTTGAAATTAGGAGTTTTCAGTCATTTATTTAGTGATTATTATGCAATGATTATTGCGTATTTAGAATTAATATCAATAACAGTTATAGGTTAAAGTATGCAGTATGCTAAGTTTAGCATTTAAAATTGACAAAACTAACAAATGCCCCTTTAGCAAAATAAAACATTCAATTCTAAAACAAGATATGGCGGAGCTTAGTCAAATTTCTTTGTGCATGCAATTTGAGACAGTGTGTGCATAATTTTCATTGATGGTTTGGGAATTGTTTAAATTATTCATGAATATGTTTGTGTATTCCATTTAACTGTGGTGATATGGCTATATTGCTGTCTTAGAATGAGAAGGTCATAAGTGCTACTTACAACCTTATAAAACTCATGCATATTTGAAATCTGCATCACAAGGCGCTTCTTATGAGCCTATTTTCATGAAAATCAGAACCGGTCATGACGACCAAACCAAAGTTTAAAAAGCATGTTTTTCCATAAATAAAGATAATTTTTCACAGTTTTTCTTGTTTTCTCAAAATATCAATTTTGTACTTACGACCTTCTCTTTCTAAGCTAGTGATGTATACTATGTAACATTTTCTGGTTGCCTATGGTTACACTATGTAATATTTTCTGGTTGCCTATGGTTACACCATACATACTGCAGTAACCATCGGATGAGTGTTCTTGTCAACTGTTCTACTAGTATGAGGAAGTTTTAATTGTCAGGTCATCCAAAGCATGTTAAGTTACATGTAGTACAGTTTACTGGTAGAGATATACGCTGTGGCCAACTCAGGCTGAACTTCTAGGTAGGGTGTAGGTTTTGTTCTTTCATGACATTGGCTGTACCAAATCCTCCACATATGGAGAAGTTAGAAGAGTCGGTTAGTACTTCCTCCACATGTGGTTAATAATTTATTCTAGGGAAACTGGCAGCCATTTATATAGACAAAAATTCCAAATAAACACATTTTAATTATTTGACTGCAACTGAACTTAAGGAAATAAAATATTTGTATTACAGAAAGCATTAATGATACTCATGGTCAGTCTAAGAAAAACAAAGGAAACAATTTTCAACTTTAAGGAGTGTAATTACAGTATTGTGTCACCATGGCAACCAGAAATCTTACATCAGAGCTTTTGAGATCTCTTGTTTATTGTTGTCTCATAAAAACTGTGCAATATATTGTTGTTGTCCACGTCAGTGATCATATTGATACAAACGAGATTTGTTGAATGTTCATTGAAATCCATTTTACTGAGTTACATTGTATATGAATAAAATGTAAAAATTGTGTCGGTTTTTGTGATTTAAAAAATGTTCCATGTCTGTGAACAACTGTATAGGATGTTTAAATCTGTACTGCAGTCATCAAGTCGCAACACCAGGACCTGTGGTAGAATCCTAAAAGAAAGTTACCAGTTTTCGAGGGCTACTTCAGCGGGTCAGCCACCCTTTGACATTTCACTTCCCCTTGTCAATGGGCTACCTGCATTTTGAGTCTCCATAGGGAGACTATTTCTCTCCTGGTTGCTGTGCAGCCAACATCAAGATACAGCGTCCAGGAATATCAAACATGTACAGACACCAACCTCACAGGTACCAATTCACACCTTGGTCGAGTGGAGCATTGTGGATTATTCTTGCACAGTGAAATTATGAAGTGGCGGAGACAGGGAAAAAAACCTGGACCTTCATTAGTTTTCATGTGTTGATGATCCTTATCGGTTTGGAGGTCACTGCATTCAAGGTTACAGTGACCGATCTGTCCATGCTTGTAATATATTATATAGTACTCAAACTTTGATGAAGGTCAAAAAATCAATATTCATGTTCGTCTTGTGTTATTGTCCAGAGAATTTGACATGACTCTCGACATTCCATTAGCATAATTTCACAGCTGATTTATTGTCTATATTATTATTATGTATGTATTGGTGTAATACCAACACAAATCTAAAGGACCAATATTGCACGATTTGCTCGGGGAAATTGATATATTCAACGCAAGAACCTTTAATATATTCATGCATAAAGGTCAGGCTCATGTCAAATTCTTCGTGCTATAATTGAACAAAACGGATAAAGAAACCATTGTGCACATGTTAAAACATGATCTAATCTGCTGCTAAATTCCGAAAAAGTCATGCATTGCATTTTGTATACATTGACAAACAACGGACCACTTCTGCAATCACAGATGTTTGAATGCAGCACAAACATTTTAGTAAGGCTGGGCTTATCAGTACTTAAACATCAAAATTTGAATCAATCTTTATTTGCTTACACTATGGCAGATATAACATTATGTTTCCGTATTCAGTATGCAAAATATCAACAAGGAAAATGTGCTGACCCTTATCAAATTATGAGTACCGGTAGTATAGTTAGATAATATTGGCAAGTCACATTGAACATTCATTGCCAAGGGAGGCAGCTGCCAAGAGAGGCATGCATGGTTTTCCATTCAGCTTTTAAACAGCTGGGACTAGCGTTGATATAATTTTCTTAGTTATAATAATCTTGGTTGGCAGTGTGCTGGGCACTTCTTCGTTTTAGGATTTCTGACAGCTAAAACTAGGCATTATAGTTTATTTGCTGTGGAAACTGGGTCATTCATCTAGGGCATTCAGTCTTTTGGTTGCTGAAACTAATAATTATTATACTTTTCGACAGCTTGGAATTGGACGGATCTTTGCTTGTATAGTTGGGCACTAAGCCTTGTGTTTCCTGTGCTCGTTGGTTCAGTTGTGCTTTGTGTGTTTTAATGTTTCCTATGCTCGGCTGGTTGAGTGCTGCCTTCCCTGTCTGACTTAATATAAATTTTTTACAAACATCGCTTCTATATTACGATATGTTGTCGATGAATTGTTTACATTAGCTAACAAGACTTGTGTTCAATAAATGCTTAAGCCCTGGTGGAAGCTTTGTCCATAAAAACTAGCTAAGTAAATCAGGGGCCATAATTCTGCAGAAATGTTGGATAGGTTTATGGCTTTGACAGTGCAAGGTGTTTATAATGATTAACAAGTAAGCCAAGTTGGAAAGCAATGCCTTGATGGACTTCAAAAATATTTGAGTTTCAACAACTTGAAAGTTTTGGTTAACATTTTCGGACGGACTAACAGACGGACAGGACAATCACTTTATGCCTCCTTCATCCGGAGCATAGAAAACAAAGACAGTTCTTACAGAAAAATATATTAATTTATTCCATTCAATATTATACATTATACATCATTAACAAATAAGTGTAACCAGCTTATAGCCGATATAACAATAATATTACATTTATATAAATAAGGATTTCAATTACAATTATTAGGACAGGAGATATTTGAATGTAATAAATGCAATAACAATATATATGTACGAGGGGTGTTCGGAAAGTTTCGGGACAAGTGCTGGAATATTTTTATTTCTTTATATTTTTCAATGAAACTTTCCGAACACCCCTCATATATGTATCAATATAATATAGGTGCAGACAGTCCTACACATATATGTTGATATACTAGAAGGGGAAACAAATTAATCTGATAATCAGATCATCTATTAGCATAATTTAACAGTAGATTTCTAGTTAAAAATTTAATATTGGCCTTTGTTTTCATAATTGGCAAGTATTATATATGAACATGGTATACTATAACTAACTATTAAACTTAATCTCGAACAAGGTCCTATTTTCTTGCCGGAATTGATACATTTCGTACAAGAGGCTTGTCATATATTCATGCATATTGGCAGGACTGTCAATAAATCCAGAATTCTGGATTTATCTATCCTGAAAGAGCTATGATTTTTGATGAAAATATATCAAGAAATGGCAAAGTTATGGCCAATTTAATCTAATCAAATGAGCTTATTTTCATGAGTTGAAATACCATCTTTAATAAACAGCAAACTAAGATTTAATTTCAGCATGCACTGATCAGCACAAACAAGACTTTCATTGCCTAGTGCATAGCCTTCAGGAGATATCAAAGAAAGTAGGTGCATAGGAGAAATGAAGTTATGGTTAGAAAGTATGTAACAGTAGTCACTGACGAATATCATAGCCATAATGTTGACTTGCCCATTAAATCGGGTTGACACTATAAAACTAGAGCTGTCACAAATCTGCAGACAAATACACTCCGAGCATGGCAAAGAACAATTTTGAACATTGTAGCTTATTCTTTCCTTCATGTACACATATTCATATTCAAGTTGTTCATTTAAGAAAGTTTGAAGGAAATCCTGCCAACATTGTAAGAGTTGCATCCACAAGAATGGGTTTACGGATGGACAAGCTGAATCGAGTATCCCCCTCATACAACTTGTTGTGTGAGGCTATAGAGAATAATAGGTTAGTGACGTGGATGAGTAAGTTTATCTGGCAAGGCAGATGAATTTATCTGGTGAGCTGTAGGTGAATTCGATTATTGCCGCAGCTGAGGCAGGTAAGCTTTTACTTCATCCATGTCACTAACCTATTATACTAATTATCCAGTCACTTAATCTGCTTAGTAAGAGTATCAAACTCGGGACTCATTTACCAACGCGTAGTATCACATTCCTTCAATGACATCATCATAAACAACGATGTCGGACATCTTGATGGATGTCATGTAGATACAGGTATGTCGTAGAAATAATCGACCAACCGCCATTTCATTTAGGACAGGAGAACCCTCAGGTACGGAATTTCAACAAGAGACTCTCATAATTCTTAAGAAGAAGTCTGCTAGATCACATGGTCAGTTGACAGTTTATCACAAGTCACATGACCAGGTGACCTAATCAAGCAAAGTTTATTTGGCACCCTGTTATTTGGTCGATTTTGCTGGAAGTGACTGGATAAATAAAAATAAACAGTTAACTTATTCCTGTTCAGTCTGACATGAACATTTCACCCATCAGTGACAGTCTCATATGGAATGGTAAAGCATTACACATCAGTTTATCATGTACAGGTTTATGAAACAAGCTGTAATATTTTAACTTTTCATGTAAAATTTTCATACTTTTCACCCCACCACTCATTAGATAGTCTTCGGTAAAACCTGTGATTAGTTTTATAACATCCTGAAGTTTATCAGTTCCTAGTTTTACACTACTTTGAAATTGTCGAGTCTCTGACACTTTGACACTTTTATCAAACTTAGCGCCAGTGTTAACATTATCCTTAGCACCAGTGTTAACATTGTCACCAGAATTATCCGTAGCATGGAGATTTTGGTCCGGTTGTTTCACGTAATCTTTAGTACTAACTTTACGACAATTTCCATCTTTCTCGCAAACTTCTATCATGTCTTCAACCTGTGGTTTACCAGGTTTAACAGTTTCCACACTATCTCCACCAACAGTGTTTTTGTTACTACCTGTAGTTTTTGTATTTAAAGTAATTTTTGTCACCTGGGGATTTTTCACACTGAATTTTACACCCTTAGTGGACATAACTCTTTGATGACTGGCACCCTTACTTAAATCAAACTTGAGCACATTTTCTCCCGAGCTAAATACATTCACCACCTCATCGCGTTCACTTTGTTTTTTCTTGCTCCACTTAACGCCTTTAAATAAATTCTCAGTGTTTTCTGTGATGTCAAACAAGGCTAGAAGGTCAAGGTTATCATGGAATTCTTGAAGTTCAAGGTCATCCACTTTCTTCTCGGCACTACAGCAGTATAAGGCAGCAGTATCAATAGGATGTGCTTCTGTGTTAAATATATAGCTTCCTGAAAATCAATAGAGTGTTTATTTCATTACCAAAACAACAAAAGGGTGGCATGGTGGTTGAGGGGAATTCACACACACGAAAGCTACTACAATGTAGGTGGTAAGAGGTGTGGCCTAACACAATAGAAATCTAGTGAATTCATTCTATAACCACTTAATTCTTTTCTTAATGTGTTTATTCCTTTGATCCTTAAACAATTGAAAGACCACCTACGTTAGTGTGCGTTGGGGTGTTCACTCTTTGACTTCTGATCAAGAGGTCTCTGATATGATTCTCGACCAGGGCACTTAGTCATTTCTGAAACGCTTTTCAGTGTTTCCAACCCAACTAGAGATGGACTGCTTGGTAACACAGAGGTAGTCTAGCATGAAATGATACTGGGCATATCAAAGAACCAAGAACCGTTCGGGAAGAGCTAACCTTGGTATCGCACCAAGATTCCTGGTATCACACGATTGTCTCTTTCTTCAAATTCAGGGGTCATTGACCATTCTTGCAGGAAAAAATCAAAATGAACGCACTTACTCAGTCGATTACAAACAAATAACTACATTACCAAGACATTAATGAGGTGGAAGGTATTAAGACAAAATATATGGAAACAGGTTTACAAACAAAGCCAACATCTCTGCTAAACTGTACAGGTGGTCATTTTACTAAACTTACTAACTTTGATGAATAGAGTGATTATTTATTTGATAAAGCCTGAAAATCTGAAATTGATATTAGTGAAGCATCATTTTACTTCCACTAAGAAAGTTACAAAAAAATATTGTTTTTGTTTGCTTTTATGCAGCGTTCTTGGAATTAGTTACAAACCAGTACTAACTTGTTCTACAAAACGTACTGGTAACTTCTCCACATGTGCAGGACATGAACGTGGTCAATGTCACAGAATAACATAACCTATTAGTATCTGAGCAAGTTTTTGAACTCAGGACACTAGGGTGACAAGCAAGTCATCTATTTATTATTGCTAGGATACTATGGATAAGTCAAACGGGTCTGCCTTTCACATTATATCAAAGTTTAATAGGTAAAAACCTCAAGTGATAATAACATACATAGTGAAAAACGACATAACATAACATGCCTAACCCTGCATATCACCCAGATGGCTCATGTGTCCATGCCACTGTGCTAAACAAGCAGACTGAATCAAGAAGACATTGAAGTTACTACATACCTGTATCAATGACACATTGTCCATTAGGTGTATCTATGATGGTACCATGATCACCAGTGTTGTGCATAAAGTTGTCCGGATCAAACAGTAAGTATAGATATTTAGTTGTCTCGGCCAAGAAAAAACTTTCCATTCTGTTCTCCAGTGTATGAGTGGTAACATCCTTTACCTAGCAAGTAAGACACAAAGTTTAACAGTAAGTAAAGATATTTTGTAGTCTCGGCCAAGAAGAAACTCTCCATTCTGTTCTCCAGTGTATGAGTTGTAACATTCTTCACCTAGCAAGTAAGACACAAAGTTTAACAGTTAGTAAAGATATTTTGTTGTCTCAGCCAAGAAGAAACTTTCCATTCTGTTCTCCAGTGTATGAGTGGTAACATCCTTCACCTAACAAGTAAGACACAAAGTTTAACAGTTAGTAAAGATATTTTGTTGTCTCAGCCAAGAAGAAACTCTCCATTCTGTTCTCCAGTGTATGAGTGGTAACATTCTTCACCTAGCAAGTAAGACACAAAGTTTAACAGTTAGTAAAGATATTTTGTTGTCTCAGCCAAGAAGAAACTTTCCATTCTGTACTCCAGTGTATGAGTGGTAACATCCTTCACCTAACAAGTAAGACACAAAGTTTAACAGTTAGTAAAGATATTTTGTTGTCTCAGCCAAGAAGAAACTTTCCATTCTGTTCTCCAGAGTATGAGTGGTAACATTCTTCACCTAGCAAGTAAGACACAAAGTTTAACAGTTAGTAAAGATATTTTGTTGTCTCAGCCAAGAAGAAACTTTTCATTCTGTTCTCCAGTGTATTAGTGGTAACATTCTTCACCTAGCAAGTAAGACACAAAGTTTAACAGTTAGTAAAGATATTTAGTTGTCTCAGCCAAGAAGAAACTTTCCATTCTGTTCTCCAGTGTATGAGTGGTAACATTCTTCACCTAGCAAGTAAGACACAAAGTTTAACAGTTAGTAAAGATATTTTGTTGTCTCAGCCAAGAAGAAACTTTCCATTCTGTTCTCCAGTGTATGAGTGGGAACATCCTTCACCTAACAAGTAAGACACAAAGTTTAACAGTTAGTAAAGATATTTTGTTGTCTCAGCCAAGAAGAAACTTTCCATTCTGTTCTCCAGTGTATGAGTGGTAACATTCTTCACCTAGCAAGTAAGACACAAAGTTTAACAGTTAGTAAAGATATTTTGTTGTCTCTGCCAAGAAGAAACTTTCCATTCTGTTCTCCAGTGTATGAGTGGTAACATTCTTCACCTAGCAAGTAAGACACAAAGTTTAACAGTTAGTAAAGATATTTTGTTGTCTCAGCCAAGAAGAAACTCTCCATTCTGTTCTCCAGTGTATGAGTGGTAACATTCTTCACCTAGCAAGTAAGACACAAAGTTTAACAGTTAGTAAAGATATTTTGTTGTCTCAGCCAAGAAGAAACTTTCCATTCTGTTCTCCAGTGTATGAGTGGTAACATTCTTCACCTAGCAAGTAAGACACAAAGTTTAACAGTTAGTAAAGATATTTAGTTGTCTCGGCCAAGAAGAAACTTTCCATTCTGTTTTCCAGTGTATGAGTGGTAACATTCTTCACCTAGTAAGTAAGACACAAAGTATAACAGTAAGTAAAGATTTTTAGTAGTCTCGGCCAAGAAAAATCTCCATTCTGTTCTCCAGCGTATTAGTGGTAACATCCTTAACTTAGCAAGTAAGACACGAAGTATAACAGTGAGTAAAGATATTTAATTGTCTCGGCCAAGAAAAACTCTCCAGTCTGTTCTCCAGTGTGTGAGAGCATTACGGTACTCTCTACTAGTGAGTTTGCGGTTTCAATCCAATACTGCAATATGCCAAGTTATTAAAATTTGTACTGAAAAAGCTCCCTTGCTTGGTACTAAAAGTATAAGGGTAAATCCATAAACACTAGACCTTAAGTAGGATACTGTGACTGGGTAGCCTCTGTATAACTAGAATACTGTCAAAAAGATTTTAAACCCAAAATCTAGGAATGCACAATTTCTATGAAATGACAATATACTTAGAAGATCTTACTGTAGCATATCCACATTTTGTTCTTGTGTTTTGTTCGATAGATTCCAACATATCCACGCCAATCTCCAGTAAATACGGATCCTTGGTAGCTTGGTATAAATACATTGCTCCTTCAACCAGCTCTACATACAGAAAATGCATACAATAATATAGCAATTACATGTGACAAATCTACATCAATACATGTAGTGAACAAGCAGAAGCTCAACAAGGCTTTCCATATGAATTTTTTGTTTGAAAATTTATTTCTTGATTTTACAAACTTGTTACATCAATTGAAACTAGAATTATCACTGCCGTGCGCAGGACCCCGATGTAGCATGCCAGAAGAGGGAGGAGGGAAAAGAAAAGTAATGAAGTGTAGTATTGAAATCAGTTACAAAATTTAAAGCTAGAGTTTTCAACCTTTGCTACATATGTGTGCATTGTTTTTAGCTCCACATACATGTACTTATAGTCGTAGTCAATACTAGTAAGTATAACAAGTTTTATTTGAATATCTTGAACCGTTTTTGAACTATGGCCAATGCTCAAGTTTTTGAAGCTGAAAAAGGGGCATAAGTCAAAATTTATAAAAACTAGAGTTGTTGCCCTTTGCTACAGATATGCGTATTGCCACTGGCAATAAGTATAGCAAGTTTATTTGAATATCTATTATGGTTTTAAAGTTATGATGAAAAATTAGGAAAATTGGAATTTAACGAAGGGCCATAATTTTTCCAATATTGTAGCTAGAGTAATGCAACTAGCCTTATAATAGTGTTCTGTTGTTGTGAGCTTATGTTTAGAATTTGACATTGATATCTTCAATGGTTTTTCAATTATTATGAACAAACCCTGAAAAATGTTTCTGCGGGGCTCTAATTATAAATCAGCAGTAGGTCTCTAAATAAGTTTGTCCATGTAGTAAGAATACAGTCAGGTTTTGATACAGTGATGCTGGTTGTTTCCAAGAAAAATGTCATTGTACCGAATAGGTTGATATACTGACTTGATACAAAATATATGGAGACTTGACCGTAGCGAGGTTGCAAAAGAAACACGCATAAGTGCCTGTACATGTAGCTAACCCAACATTTTCACGTACACGTTGCAATTTAAATTTGATAGCAAATGTGTGTAACGTCACATGACAGTTTTAGCATGATTTCTTCATGAATCAATAATGAGTGTTTATATAAACTCAATGCGTTCGCGGGCGATAAAATCCTGTGTTTCCCACGCACACACATACCTGTGTGACATAGTACACATTTTATTTTTGTCTGTCACACGTCCGTTACTTGTAGAAACTAAACATACCTGGATGAGGAAATACCAAAAAGTAGTATTTACACAGACATACATGTTGCACATTCGTTTTCGCAACCTCTGAAAGTTATTTGTTTATTTGACTTACCGGGTCTCAGAGGGTAGCCCTCCCTACCAGCATAGGCTTCATTCTTCACTATATTATAGAATTCAGGAAGAAATCCAAATTGTTTCCATACTTGATGAAAGTTATGTATAGTCTTCATAGCTTTTTCTACATCCCCTAGCATAGCCTGAGAGAACAAAATACATATTTATAACTGTACAAGGTTCCCACAAATATTCTGACACAAAATTTCCTGATTTTTTTCTGATTTTTCCCTGACCACACACCAGTTTTCCCTGACTTTTTAGAGCAATCGTGTACAGAAGCATCTTTATGTTTGGGTAATTTATGACAATAAAAATAGAGGAAAGGAAGTTATAATAGCTTTATATGGGACAAAAAAGTTAATAATTCTAGGGCTGATGGTTGACATAAAGTGATTTAAATTTAGAACTGTCCATAGCGAGCAAAGATGTTTTCAGTCTTCGTTTTTTTCTACATAGGACTTGGTATTTATTACAGCTAGAATAAAGAATTCCCTGACTTTTCCCTGACTTTTGCTCAATTTACAGATATCCCCGACTAATTTAAAAATTCCCTGACTTTTCCCTGACCTTGAAAAAATTATGTTTTCCCTGAACCTTGCTGTACTGTACGATCATATATTTTTGTGATATTAAAATATCGAGAATTTGATATTCTGAAGTAGTTTGCAGGGTTAAATGTTCTCTTTTATTAAACAAATATATTCTGTGATTTACTGCTGGGCAGGGAATTACAACCAATACTTACACGCAGCACTCAAATATTGAAAATTTAATATAATAAGGTATTATTTATCCTAGATTGCAAATATAGATGAGGAAAATGAACAAAATTGTTAAATGGGTGTTGAAAATAACATTTGATACATTTTCTTTGACATTTTGTACTATAAGTTAAAAAAAAGTTACCAATTTTCTAGGGCTGCTTTCAGCAGTTCAGCCGTTCAGCCACCCTTTGACATTTAAAATTCCCCTGGTCATTAGGCTACCTATGGAAACCTGCGTTGAGTCTCCCTGGGGAGACTATTTTTCTCCTGGTGGGTGTGCAGCCAACATCGATCTTCGGCGCCCAGGACTATCGAACATGTTCAGACACAGCCCTCACAGGTACCAATTCACACCTTGGTCGAGTTTAGGAGGAATAGATGTAATTTTTAAATCTGAGTGCCACACTCACAAACTGATTGAAATCGTGAATATAGCAAAAATTAATCACTAATAACGACAGAGAACTTAAAAGTTCCTGTTAATTACTTAGCTCCTTATTCCCAGGACCCCAATTCATTTTAAACTACAGCTAAAATATAAGTAAATTAATGTGGAAAGTATAACAGTGTGAGAAAAGAGATAAATTCACTTTAGGTAAGAATGAAGAATTGTTTCAGTCATAAAATCTACACACCTGTATTCCTGGCCAGTAACAATCAAGGGAGGTAAATATGGGCAGACTTATAGAACCTTTTGTCATGTGAGCCCACATATACCAATCATCTCTCTTCAAATATTTCTCAACAGATTCAAGATATCCTGAAATACAGAAAATGAAGCATTTACAATGTATTTGACTAAGGTTCTCAGACTTAGTCATATTTTTTTAATTCCTGGGCCACCATTGAAACATGACTACCTCGCATTAGAAGTTGAATAGTACCGGTATGACTGGTTAGTTGATTTTAAAGACAAAAACAATTAAAATCTGAATGAAAATTCATAAAAAGAAAAGCCTTTTTACTTTTTATAAAAGCATATCCTACAGGATTACAGTAAAACCTCACTTTAAGACAACCTCAAAACCAAAACACCATTTTAGGGTCCACTTTCACTACTTTGCTCTTTATTCAACCATATTAAGACCAACCCATTAAAAACCAATCCAACAAGTCACCAAGAATTGAAAGCTAACAGAAGTCCCCTACTGGTTTGAAGCCATGACTTTTAAATTATTTTCAATGTTTCTGTTGCCATAGCAACCACAATTTTTGTCAGAATCAAAAAATATTAAGATGGGCATAATCTCCTTATTTGCACCAACATGTACCCACATACAAAGTTTAATAAACATAGCTTGGAAACTGTTTGAGCATCGGCAGGATCCAGATTTTGGACATACGTCACTCTTTCTGTCTCCATAGCAACCACATGTTTGTCAGAATCTTAATATTTTTAGACGTGCATTAAACCACTTATTGCCCCCTATCAACATACCAAGTTTCATAAACCTAGCCTGGAAACTGTTTGAGTTATGTCAGGATCCAGATTTTCAACAATAAAGACTAGTTTAAAGAGATTCCAAGTGTGGTCTTAATATTGTGTTTTACAATATTAGTACTCGTATATAATTTTTAATTTAACAAGCCAGGCACGCTACCAATAAGTGTAAAACCCTGAAAGTTATGATTTATATGCTTTTATTTATCCTCGTCACTAGAAACCCATATGGGCGAGGTCCCAGAAGAGGTTAGTCACTTTACTTTTCGGGGGATAGTGCATGATACAGAAGATGCCCCAGTTTCAGAAGCATCCCTGGTTCTTTTACATGCCTGATGTAAAGCATCATATACGGGACTTCGCTTAAAGTCTTGTCCGTTAGACTGTTAGTAATTTTAGTTATGATAGGTTATGATAGGTGGTTAACACTGAAAAAGCATTTCTGTTTGATTCAGCTGGAGTAGGGATCGAACCCACATCATTCGGATCAGCAGTCAGTACTGTAGCCCTTACCACAGGACCACTTGTCCACCTTATTCAAAGTTATGTTACATTACAGTTAGTTATATAATAACAGACATACCATAGTACATATCCAGCAGTTCAGTGTTTTCAAACATGACAGATCCTTTAACAAGATACTCGAAGTATGAATCCACACCACCTCCGATACCTGAGTCCAGAGCTGTCCATTTACCTGTAGCAACGTCTATATGGTTCCCTACCTGATGAAAAGTCAAACATAAAAATGATAAATTAATAAATTGCTGTCAGAGAAAATTAAAAATAATTGCCTTAAAACTGTTCCAAGAATTCTTATGGACAGACAATTCTTCAATTATTTATTTCATTTATTTTCGCGGATATTTAATTATGCCATTTTCAACAACTTTTTATCAAACAAATCACAGAGCATTTTCCAGAATTATTTTCTCCAACATGGTTGATAGCATTATAATGTCACACCATTTTGTGTGCAAAAAGGTAACATCCCTGGCATGTCATTTCTGATGTTGTTTGACCAGTAACTATAGCTGGCAATGTGATGAAGTCCAAGCATCAAATCATGCCTCAGTTAACAGGAGAAGAAGAAGTTAAAATTGTAACATCTTACCAAGCCAATGGCTGATTTTGCCTTCCATAGACTATTCATAGCTCTCATGGCAACCTTTTCAAATATTGGGTCCCCTGTTAACTTGCTTAATGCTCCAAATTCTACGAGGAAAGTACCGACACCAGCAGTACATGTTATAGTTGTCTCCCCTGCTGGAACTCCGTGCTTCAGATTGACTGTACCATACGGCATACCAGTAGGTGTATCAAACGCTGGAAGAAGGTAATAAATTATAATCATTCATAATTAACTAACTATTTTTCAATTCTATTGACAAACTTAATTAATTAAGACAATATGCGTTTAAGTTCTATGTAATAAAAATACATTTGTAACAGTAGAAGAAAATGATTCCACAATGAAATATTTGTTGACACAAATATTCAGTGGATACAGGTGACATGATACAGTCAAGAGTTCTCTCCCTCCCTGTATGCCTTTTTTACAATAATGTTACATTGTAACTACATGTAACAATATTCACCCTTTTCTTTATTTGTTAAAGTAAAAAATTATTCCCCTTAAAGAATATACTTTTGCATATGCAACACCCAGTAAAGTTTAGGTAAATTGCTATAAAATTGTTATTTTCATATAATTATTAGGTTTAATTTTCGTTGATTATAAGTGGGATTGAATTTTGTGGTCGAGTTTAACCACAAAATTTAATCCCCACTTATAGTTGACCTCCCAAATACATAACCAGGCTTCACCTCCCTCGTTTTGTAATCCACAAATTTACAACCCCACAAAAACTGCATTGCATGATTTGACAAAAATACACAAAATTTAATGTCCACGAAAAATAAGTGAACAGTAAAATGTCAATAGGTAATTTTTGGGATGTAGCCTGTAAAACTATTCATGCACTGCTAAAATTCCACTACTCAAGACTCCTCAAAAGCTGCTTTTAATAGTCTCCACTTTCAGGGATTTTTAAATATTGTCCTCCATGACCAGGGATCAATCATGCGTCAGTTTGGTTCCATTTCAACCCACATTAGACATGAGTCACATGGAGCATATAATACTGTTTAGCGGGTATATTTCACGGGGTCCATTATTCGCATTTTCTGGATCCTTTTGAATTCACGGTGTCTTGATTTCGTGCAAACGACCTCAACCGCGATTTTAAAACCTTGTATGTTAACATGAAATGGGAGGTCAATCTTACGTATGTTACACCTTGGAAAATATAAAAAAACAGAAATTGAATGCTGAACACGGCAATTAATAAAGCTTAAAACTTAAATGCAATATCTTAAGAAAACCAGGCGTAATGACAATTAAAGTGTTCATTAAGTGTTGATTTATTGCGAACATACGTACGTTTTCACATTTCCCATATTGCTATCATAGTCCATAATTAATAATTAATTAAACAAGTCCGACAATTTAGAACTGACGATACGTTATGTTATTATTTTTCATGCACGCAAAATCGAATCAACGCTTCCGATATGCAGGCATATATTACGTCATTTTCTCAACACAGTGTGTATATATGCTGCGTCTGAGTTATTTTAAGCGTTTGATTTTTTTGGGGCGCACATGGAAACTATCTAATAAGACGTCAGCCGTATTTATAAGACTATTTAAACCCTCTGTCCATGATTTATTTATGCTCCCCACCGGTATAATATACTCTGGGTGAGATTCTGTCCTTCCAAATTTGATTATTAATAAACAATTTGTTATTTGTTTTATTCTTAAACTGCTCGTTGCATTTCTACTGTTATTTGAACGGTTTGTTCGATGGCTGAGTTGATTATAACAAGAACATGTACACAAACAAATACTTTTTCGGTAAACATTAACACGTTTTGCAAACAAAATCGTTAAATTAAACAAGTTTGTACATGTATATATGTTTTTGTTAAAATTTTCAACTTGCCACATTATTATTATTGCATTGGCAATAAACATTTTATATGTTTACGTCAAATAAAATATTGAAGTTGAAGTTGAAGTTGATGCACTTACTTATAATTAACACCTTTTAACGTTGAGAAAACATGATGCATGTATGATATTTGATACACATGCGAAGAATTTACACAAGTTAAACAAAGATCTACTTTCGAATTATATTTTGTAATTTATTATAAGTCGTAGTCTTACTGCCGTATTTTAACGTCTTTTACTAATCCGACATACTTCTTGCAAATTCATTTGTCCAACGTTAATTTATTTCTTGTTGCACCTTCACACGTTTTTAATCATGAATTGTCTCCCTTTGTAAAATTTGTATATTTACGAGGTGAATATTTCGCTGGGTTTAGATTTCGCGCTATCGATGTTGATCGCGAATATAGTGAAAATTAGACCCCGTGAAAAATACCCGCTATACAGTATATTATAATTACCAGGCAACAATCTCCGTGCTACATCTTCTGCCATTCTAAGTAACGGACCAGAACATGGCCAGCCTGCTTCTAGTTCCAACCCTCCACGTTTTGACATCAAATGAGCCGACAGCAAACCACCAACAACTGAAATCAATTAAGTCCAGTAAACTAGTTAAAGTCAGGGAGTTTGTGAAATAAGAGAAATGCTGCATGTGTTTGTCTTTCGTATAAAGTAGCAAGGGAGTGAACCCATCTACCTACCTATCTAGTTCATCATATAATGATAACTTCTAATACCGGTACTCCAAAATAATTTATAAAGCAAATAATTAATGAATGCAGATAAAATGTCTACAAATTCAGTGTTATAAATTTTGTTATGCAACCCATTAATATCTTATACACAATGCAGAATACATCCAAGTGACATGACTAAACACATGAATTACCTCCCTTTGTGTATGCCATCTACAGGGTGTTAAAAAGTTGGTTCTCAATGTTAAAGTTTCAATAGTTTATTTTTCTGACGTCAAAAGAATGTAAAATTTTCAGGTTAAATTCAAGAGGGCTCTACCATTGTTCCACTCTGTCTGGCATTAAATGAAGCTATGAGTAAGAAATTGAAATTGTACACTGCATATACAGCTCAAGTAAAATTAGTAGGAATTTAAATATTGAGAACTAACTTTTTTAATACCCTGTATAGTACATACATGCATTACAACAATTTTAAAGTTGTGAACCTTACCTCGAATATTTGTTTCGAAGACAGAAACATTAATATCATCGTCAAAGTCTAAACTTTCAATGACTAGGTTAGCAACACGTTGAAATTCAGTATTATTTCCCATAATAACCAGCATATCTAATGCATCTATCAGAGTTAATGAATAACTGAAAGTAAAAGAAGAGAAATATTTCCAGCCCAAGAGATGAGGGTCTTAAACTTTGTAAGCTGTCGGAGGAAGAAATATTGGCACTTTGGTAACATGAGGAAAATATTTTGCACTGGTAGTAGGCCTAATATACATGTAATAGATAAACGGATAGCAGGGCGGCACTCAATTTAAACAGCCAAGCACCAAAAACATAAAAATATCACATACCACAATTACAATGTACAGGGCACAATGCCCAAGGCAACACAGTAGGCCTACGTCTCTATAGTCTTCATCTTTTGGAAAAACGGCATAATTTTAAAGAAACTTTTTCAGACTTTTAAAGACATCTTGTAAAAGTAGCCACTACTGAATAAGAAAGAACTAAGAAGTGCCCTGTAGATGATTGTAAATAGAAGTCAGCTACACGATCCACTAGGTGCCAAATCACCGGAATGTGACCAGAACTACCTAAACATTTCTTTTAACTGTAAACACAGTTTGTAAACGAGTCAACTTCCAGTTATTGCAATAAGTCATCAGGGCTCTGATATTACCATTTTTGGGGCCGAATTTCGGCCCTATTCCCCTCCTAAATCATAGTAAATGAATATACATTTTTCCCCTATATTCTGAATTTTTTTTTTTTGAAAGCCAATGAAGAGCCTTTGCAAATTTTATGTTGATCAGCAGTTGCAGTAGCTTTTGTTATAGCTTAAAATTTGCGTTTTGTTCAGTTAATATGTGTTATTTTTATAATGGTATTGATATTTGTAAAAGACAAAATTCCCCTACCTGAGGGCCCCTGGCCCCAGTCCCAAAAGTGTAAAGAGAGCCCTGGTCATACACGTTGAATTGTATAGTCTCCAAAGCTGGAAATCACAAACGCTTTTGATTGCAATAAGTCATACAAGTTGAGCTGTATAATATACCAATAATATATCATTCAGTGATTTAGTTTATATGCAGTGGGAAATGTGATCAAGAATCACCAACTCACCTTCCCCATGTGTCGTGACCATCACATGTTAAAGGACGAAGTTCATCATAAGGATAAGCATATCTGATATAATTGTCGTACGCATGATGAAACATGTTAATTACTTTGTTCCTGAAAATATAATTATAAAAACATCTTATTTTTTAAACACATTAAAATTTTGTAGAAAATAGGACAACTACAAGAGTATACCTTTCGAAAGGCTGCCATTGTGTTCAAGTAAGACTTTTCCAAAAACTAATCTTTTGGCAAAAACAATCGCGATTATTGTACCCGGTAACGGGTTGCGCAATAGATGCATTATATTCAACCACCCCCTGAGGTATATTCGGAAAATCTCGTGCATTGTCTTTCAATTAATTCAGTAATTCTGGAAAACAGGTATATAATGTCTATATGATGAATGTTTTCAGAGAATCTTGAAATTTTAGTATCAAGTACTGAAGTAGTCAGGGCTTTCACTAGGTTTCAAAACCCAAGAGTCATGACTGTGACACCTAATTTCCAAGAGTCAAAATGACACTTGACCCCAAAATTCCAAGAGTCAAAATACTTAATCGGTCGAAATGAAACCTTACCGGTAATGGAATGTCTTTAATTCTAAATTATTATCATTAGTATTGTGTGTGAGTCATATATTTGCATGTACTGTATTAACAGTATTATAGATGTTCAACATCTTGTTATTCTTGGAGGACTTCCTCGCGGCAATCGAGTGATCTACAGAACTACCGGTATTGGTCTTCACATAATATGACAATGTAAAATTATTCTTACCAGGTACAAAATTAAAAATCTAACAGAAAAAAATATTTGTTTCTTAATAATTCCATAGGCTTGATATGCAATGTATTTTATATTTAACAGCTGATATATCATACTAAACAATGAATAGCAATATTTTAAACTTGTGTGTTGTGCTTATTTACCACAGAGGAGCCAATATTCAACCTAAAACCAACTTATCCGAAAATATGTGATATCCGAAATTGCGCTACTCACGGTTATCACTGACTTCGTACTTCGACCATTTGTCGTTATTAATGCATTTAAACTCTTAACGATACGCTTAATACCCTTAGAATGTCTTAAAAGCTCATAATATACCAGCGCTGTCATCGGCATAATTGTTGACGTTCATAAAAACTCGACACAACATATTTGCAGAACACACATAGTCACGTGACGTGTGAATATGTATTGGCATATTCAAGCAAGTCAAATATGCATTTTGTTTACTTTTAATTTAATTTTTAGCGTAAAAGATGTGCATTGATCAGATTTAAAATTTCGTTTAGGCCTTTCTCGGATCGTCAATTTGTGACTGTTTTTAATTACTCGTCAGTCGTAACATAATTTGGACATAATCAACGCACATGTGCGCCTGTAAGCATATTAATTTAATAATTTAGTAGATCTATCAAAATTTTATCCAATTAAACCCATTTGAAGGCGGGCTTAATTTTGACAGCATTTTATCAATAATAATAGCGTTTCTACAAGCGCGGTAGGTGTCACTCGATAATCAGCTAATTGGCGGGTTATACGACGACACGTGGTCTGTCGGCTTGTCTGATGTTTAAATGACACGCACGCACTGTTAGTTCAGATTTCCTGCAGTCAGAAAATACGCTCGAGGCAATAATAAAGCATTTCACATATGAAATTATGATTTTTGAACACTTGAGTGACGCAGAGACCAATTCTATCGAGGGTCAAGATTACGCATGATGCAGAATTTCCGAGCGTCAAAATTGGGTCGATTTCGAAATTCGTCCGTCAAAACCCGTACTCCCTGGCCATATATGCAAATGAAAGCCCTGAGTAGTGCTTGTTTAATTTTAGCGATTTTTTAAGACACAAATAAAGTGACAATTGGATGCACGCAAAATTAACATCGTATCATTTTCAACAAAGAATAGTTAATTGGTTTAATATTTTTTTAACCGGATCAAATAGGACGAGCGAATTATGGTGAAAACATATCCGAAAATATATGTCCTAACACCATGATACTTCAGAAAAATCTCGATTATTCCCTTATTTAAGCCTTTGATAAACCAAACTTTTTGTGAAAGACATAAGCTAATGTATATACCTATAATGCGGAATATCTTTATCGCTAATTATTCGACATTCGCTGTGCATTAAGTAAAATATTGAAAAAATAATAACACGTCTCATGAGCGCAGACATCTTGGATTGAATCGTACTCCTCCGTCATTACCGTCTTGATTAACGAGATGGAAAAAGTCCGTTAAGCAGGTGCTCCGAATTCATGTGTACTTCCTTTTCCGGTAGTGGTGAAAAACAGCCACAAGTGAGTATCACTATGCTGAAGAAATCGGTCTTTATCGTAGTAACCCTGCTACCCATCATGAATGGATTTTTGTCCATGAGTTGATGGAACATTGGTTGTACATATGCCGGACCATTCTTAACGCTGTAGCGCTCTAGATATACATAAAACTTGCAATAAACCAAGGGATCAAATATTCCTCTATCCGAATTCTGTACCGCTATGCTAACAGTTTTCATGGTTTTTGCTGTGGAAATTGCGAAATAGCGAATATAACTGAAATTAATACTAGCATAAGACTTGGTTAATGTAACTGAGTGAGGTAGATTTCAACAGTTGTCATTTATTTACTGAAATTGTTACTTTTACTGTTGTGACTGCACAAACATCTCAAAAATATTTCATCAAATTCATGTTTTACTTTGTTTTCTCCATTTGTCAACGGGTTGATACTATTTACTTATGTATGGTTATTTGGTGGTGTCACACTACATGACGCTGCTTAGTTTTGTAATCGCTTTCCAACCTCTACTAGCAAGCAGTGTTTGCCAATAGCATTCCATTTCTCAGCTCTTTGAAAGTCCGTCACTTGAGTCTTTGCTGGCTGCAACAGACTGCTTCAATAGTGTTAGATAGAGCTTTGCTTGCCAAAATCCGCTATCCAAGAATGTTTGGCTGGTATCAAGTAATGATTTTACTTCGTTCTCGGTGTAGGCTCGGGCAACGGAAGGACCCAGAGCAATGGGGCTTGCGGCTGCCGCTTAGCAACACAGACACTTGGGGTCTGGACCACGCCCCCTCCCGATACGCGCCTGGAAATATTTTTTATATTTCTTATATATCCAGACCCATTCAGCAATCACACAAACATTGTTGGATGTATTTGATATTAATACAAAAATCTGAGTAATTCATCTACTGCTTAAATAACACAAAGATAGAAATGTTTCGCTGAAGTTCCTCGCACACCGACCTAGAAAAATTGATCGTGTAAAACTTGTTTTGCAACTTACCCGTATATTTCTGATGTCTTTCGGTCAATAACAAATTAATCTTTACGATGACTATACTGACAATACTCAATCAGCGCTCTTGTCGACAAAATATGCGAGAAAGTTTGCAATTGTCAACTCATTTTCCGCCGCGCACATAATCTTTCGACAATTTGAACGGTGGTTCCCAGCCTGATACATAAGAACTGTGTCGCGCGTTGAACGTTGGACCCAAACGAGGTATTCCGAATGGTTTATTTACATATCTGGTTCCAACGTTCAAGGCGCGGCGCCGTACTTTCGTATTGATCAGACGGGAAACCAGCGTCGAAAGATTATGTGCGAGTCGTGTTTTGAGTTGAAAATTGCCAACTTTCTCGCAAATTGTGGAGGCAGGGGCGGTGATCGGTTTCTGTCTTTATCATCATCGTAAAGAGTAATGTGTACTTGACCAAAGGACACCAAATATTGGCAGGAAAGTTGCACAGTGAGTTAAAACACGACCCGATATTCGAGGAAGGTGTGCGAGAAATTTCAGTCAAACATTTTTATCTTTGTGTTATTAAAGCTAGAGAGGCATTTACGAATATTTTTTATTTGTCCGGATGCGTTTAATAATGTTTGTGTGATTGATGTATGGGTCTGGATATACAATGTTGATGATAAAAATATACCCAGGTGCGTAGCTGGGGGAGGGGGCGGGGTCCAGACCCCAAGTGTCTGTGCTTAGCAACACAAGTTCACGTCCTCAATAATGCACGCCTGCATGGGCTTTCTAACTTACTGCTTCATTCTACTACCAAGAATCTTTTGGTTATTGTTTCGTAAGTGTTGCAGGCAGATTTTGAGCCAGGACTATTATCTGAAAAGTTCTTTATTGAGGAACTATTTTCATAGTTGATAACACTTTACAGGGAGTAGTAATGTAAACACAAACCAAAGCTGCTATTGTCAAGCTGAATCTATACTCCACATAAACAGTGAAGAATGGCTAAATAAGTGAATCATGACATGTCTGCTAATGACGAATTAGCGATTCTTCGATATTGTCTTCTGAAATATCGGAATCATGTATCTTCAAGTCTTCCATATATCAGAATCCTTGGTATGCCTCTGATCAATTAATCAATGCCAGCTCTAGTTGTCAGTAGGTGGACAACAACCATGGTATCTCTATCCGAATTTTGTACCGCTATGCTAACAGTTTGCATGGTTTTTGCGGTGTAAATTGCGAAATAGCGAATATAAATGAAATTACTGCCAGCACAAGACTTTGTTCATGTAACTGAGTGTGGTAGATTTCAACAGAACTTTGTGATTTCTTTATTTGCTGATATTGGTATGTTTCATGATATTTAGGGCATCATTTTGTCATTAGACAATAACATTATATTTCATTTCCATCCATTAATAGCCATTTTGTCATTTAAGACATTGTGGTCGCTAAGTGATGGGACATAAATACAGAATTATTTTCCAAAGCACTTTCATCTGTTAGGTAAAAGTGCAGGTATATATTCACACATGGTAGGATTGTTTCATTCCTGTATAAATATTAGTAGTAAGGAGACGGAAAAATGTGATTTTTGTCCCAGAGTACCAGTCTCCCCTTCATGGTATTATATATATATGCACAAAATTAGTTAAACTGTGCCCTTTATAATTGATCACTTTAAATACATTTATTTCAATTTCTTGCAGGATGTTGATGCCCAAGAAGAATCGAGTGGCTATCTTTGAATATTTATTCAAGGAGGGAGTCCTGGTTGCCAAGAAGGACTTCATAGCCCCAAAGCATCCAGAAATTGATGTTCCCAATCTTCATGTGATCAAAGCTCTCACAGTATGTCTTACATTATCTATCGTTAAAGTCACAAATTTGTTACAATGTGGATACTATGCTCGATAGTATTGAGTAATCAATCAAAATGTACTAAAGTTAGTATCACTATATGTTCTTAATTTGTTCAGCATTAAATAAGCTTTTACTGAAGTTTAAACTTTTATCATTTGTCTGTTTAATAATATTATGTTGTTGCTTTAAATTCTCTGTTAAAGTGTTTGATGTGAACATCAAACTTATTAGTAGTATTTTTTGTGCACTTTCATAACATGGTTTAATTAGACTTTTACTATGATTAAATCTTTCAATATGCAGTGATTTTTTTTGGGGCCGAATACAGGCCCCTTCCCCTAGCAAAATAACCTCCATTTTTCCCAAAAAATCACCAATTTTTTTTCCAAAAAGTAAGCATTATTTCCCCCTTTTGTGCTTGCTGGATTCAAAGCAACTACGGTATAGCTGTTAAAGTCAAAACAATGGATTTTCAAACTTGCAAAAGTCCTTGTCACATATAACTAGAGTCTTGTCAGTAGAAAATGGCAATTTATGAACAATTTTAATCAAAACAATATTTTTTAATAATTCCCAAATTTGCGCTAAATTTCCCAATTTTAAAGGCACAGGCTGTTTAATTTTGTTCAAGAAAAATCACTGATATGTGATGTTATATTTTTAACAGTCATTGAAGTCAAAGGGATATGTAACAGAACAGTTTGCATGGAGACATTTTTATTGGTACTTGACAAATGAAGGTATCCAGTACCTGAGAGATTATCTTCACCTCCCAGCTGAGATTGTACCAGCTACCTTGAAACGTCAAACAAGACCAGAAACCACCAGACCCAGACCAAAGGAATCATATGGTAAACTGTTTCAAACTTTTATCCACCCGTACCTTAATAATTATGTTTGTTTATTGTCAACAATTTGACTGTTGACACTCTAGAAGTTAAATTCTGCATTAGTCTCTAAATCTGTTTGGAATGGGTTGTGTATTAAAGTCAATGAGGTTAGGTTGCTGGCCTTCTGTTTACCTGACCATTCCTGTTGCCGATTCAAATGATCAAACTAATAATGTAATTGAATTTCACTGAAAATCCTTGAATTCAGGCAAACAGCCTTTAATATCGATAAAAGTGTATGGATGTTGTCAATATGGCACATTTAATATCTGTGTACAAAAAAAAATATTTTTCTCAAAAATTGAAAGTACATAAATGTTACTGGTATTTAATGAATTGAGCACAATCGGGTATTCTTGTGTATGACTATGACGTCACTAGAAATAGTGTATAAAATGACAGCGCATAAAGGCATTTTCGAACAATTAACCTCAGTAAATGACTGGAAAAATGCCTTGAAAATACCTAGTTTACCTTGAAAAGTCCTTGAATTTGGGTGCGAGAATTTGTAGGAACCCTGTATGACTGTTAACATTACGCTCTATTTGGCTACCTTGAGGGCATGCATGTTATAGAAAATTTCATGTTAATGATATGATAACATTGTGTATATTGTTTCCCTGCAGGTGGTGAAGGAGGTCAGAGACCACAAGCTCAAGACAGACAAGAATACAGAAGAGCTGCTGGAGCTCGTAAGTTTGTCATTTGTTGCTGCACTTTCTATATTGTATACTTTCTGGTATAGCACAGAGAATTTGACATGATCCTGACCTTTATGCATGAATATATTACAAGGTTCTTGCGTTGCATATATCAATTTCCGTGAACAAACCGTGCGATATTGGTTCTTTAGGTTTGTGTTGGTATTACACATTGAGCGTCTTTGTGATACTTTCTGCTTATGAAAACATACGACCGGGGTTATAAATAAAGACAATATATTAGCTGTGAAATTATGCTAATTGAAGGTCGAGAGTCGTGTCAAATTCTCTGGACTATATTAATGTTAATTTAGCTGTACAATTGTGTCTGAGCCTTTACCCCTCAGTTTTTCATGTTCTGATTCTCTTAGCGTTGTCTCGAATATTTAACAGTTGAGATGAAAAATAGTGATTGATATTTATGCCCCCCATCTTTGACGAGGGGTATATTGCTTTGCACATATCGGTCTGTCTGTCAGGTCGGTAGACCAAATGGTTTTCGTTCAATAACTCAAACGCTTTGCCCTAGGATCTTGAACTTTACATGGAGAATGGTCATCAATAGTAGATGACCCCTATTGATTTTGAGATCGCTTTGACCTTTACCATTTCTGAATATTTACATGGTTTCCGTTCAATAACTCAAGAATCCTATGTGCTAGGATCTTCAAACTTTGCATGGAAGTTGGTCATAAACAGTTTATGAACCCTATTGCTTTTGAGGTCAGTAGGTCACGGTCACTGTGACCTTTACCATTTCTGACTATTGGGCTGCCATGGGGGCATGTGTTTTACAAATATCTCTTGTCTTTTCCGATTTTGTGGATGTCACATTATGCCATCCATTAATAGCCATTTTGTCATTTAAGACATTGTGGTCGCTAAGTGATGGGACATTAATACAGAATAATCTAAATCACTTTCATCTTTTATTGATAAAAGTGAAAGTACATATTCGCACATATCCTAACGTGAATATAGCATTTTGACTTCTAAGAATTTGAATGACCTTTGTGTAACAATAGATGAATATTGTGTTATATTTTTGCAGCTGGTGGTGACAAAAAAGCTGATGCCGGTGCCGGAGGTGGTGATTTCCAATTTGTAAGTAAACTCTTTCACTGCAGTCTGAATTTTGGATTTTATACTACTTACCCAAATCGGCAAAACTAAATAGCTTTCCTATATATACTGTAGAAGTTACTTGCCCGAGTCCCAGACAAATGCTAATTTTGCACACTGCTTTCAGTTACTCATATTACTTAAGACATTGTATGATTGTGAAGATTGTGTTTATTTACATTACAAGGCTGTGTTTCTTGGTGTTTTCTGGTATGGTTTGGTAATTGTTTGGACAATATTTTGATGTGTATTGTTACCGGTAGTTGATTCAGTGTTTAAGTCACCCTTGGTCTCCTTAGCTGTTGGTTGGACTTCCCATGAACACTTGGTACCAAGCTTTGTTGTGCTTTATTGTCAGTAACTTAGTCCTGATGATGTTATGAGTTATTGCCCTTTGTGTGAGACATATACATTGTTAGCCACATAGTGTCAAGTACCCTTGTTTGTTGCTGATTAGCTGTTAAACAGCTTGTAGATATTAGATCTGTATATGATGTTTTCACGATGGTCTTCTGAGTATAAATGAAGACAAATGCCAGATGGCACTACTGATACAGATATCACGTAATCAACGTTTGCACAGGCCTTGAAAAGTACTTGAATTTTCACATAATCAACGTTTGCACAGGCCTTGAAAAGTACTTTAATTTAGTTTTACCTCAAGGTTTGCACAGGCCTTGAAAAATCCTTGAATTTTGGTTCAACCTTGAAAAGTACTTTATTTTAGTGCTATCTTGAAAAAATGTCAAAATAGTACTTGAATTTAACTGAGAATCCTTGAATTAAGATGTATCGGCTAAATAAAGCACAAGTTTTAAATTATTTGTTGTTGGGAGTTCAATGATATCTCACACAAGTTCTTGTTGCCAATCTAAAGTTGATGGGCAAAGGCTCTAAAAAATGTCACCAAATTTATAATGCTACCGATGTGGAATTGGCATCCTTCATGAACATGTTGGTTGTAATTGTTGTTGTAATTAGGCCTACAATGATGTTTTCACGATGGTCTTCTGAGTATAATTGAAGACAACTGCCAAATGGCATTACTGATGTAGGCTTGTCTGTAAAATCCAATATCTATCTTACTTATCAATAAATGTTCAAATAACAATAAGTGAAATTTAGGTACATAAAATTGTTAACTAATGGTAGGATTTTAATGAAACTTCATTCACTTGAGCTGTTGGTACCATGCCTAATTGCATATTGGCAGGAATATGTGTCCAATATTGTTGCCAGTGTTAACTTTTATAATGACCCTTTGTGGGAGACCTACATTTATGTGTCAAAAGTTCTTCTTTAATGAAGTTTTGGTTCATTTACTTAATATGATTAAGCCTTTAGGGAAGATGTTCTTGAGAAAGCTATTATAATTACATTTTGACACCAGCGGGTATAAATACATTTTCATTTTTGTATCCATTCCATGGTGATATTCTTGTGTTAGTATCTATAATGATGTTTTCACGATGGTCTTCTGAACTAGTTTGAAGACAACTGCCAAATGGCATTACTGATGTAGACTGGAAGTTAAAGCTTTAGGATTTATATTCCTCTCACACCTAATGTGTTCCAAAACAATTGTGTTATAGTATGTATTTAGTCCTCGGTTCTGCCCTTGACAAGGTAGCCCGTAAAGTTCTCTTAATAAGCAATTCAACTTAGACAAGTGACAAAAGTTTTTAAATGTAATAATGTAATTCTTTGAGATGGCAGATAAAAACAGTAAAATTAAACTAGAAAACAAGCAAATGGCTGATGATATGAATAAAGAGATGGTGGTGATGGTTAGTGTTATACGTGTCTACAATGATGTTTTCACGATGGTCTTCTGAAATAGATTGAAGACAACTGCCAAATGGCATTGCTGATGTAGACTAGGAGTTAAATCCAATTGCTCTAGAATTATTCCTCGCATATTGTGTTCCAATAACAATTATGTATTCATTAGTCCTTGGTTCTGGCAACTTTGCCCTTGACAAGGTAGCATCATGGGCGAAAGTTTTCAGGCACATGCCTGAACTTCAGGTTTTTGAGGGTGCCAAAAAGCCTGTTTTTCTTTATTTTCCCTATATAAATTGTCTATTTTTGAGGATTTCAGGTTTTTCAGAATTTCAAACTTTCACCCATGTAGAATGTTGGTGCAGTTCTCTATAATACGCTATTCAAGTGACGACGTTTTTGAATGTAAAAATGATAGCTGTAAAATTTAGACAGATGAAATAGGTCAAAGCAAACTTTAAAACAAAGTTGGTGATGAAAATGCCATGGTGGTAATATTCTGGTGTTAAGTGTCTACAATGATGTTTTCACGATGGTCTTCTGAACTTGTTTGAAGACAACTGCCAAATGGCATTACTGATGTAGACTTGATTGCTGAATATATTATCCTCATCTGTCTTCACAATCCCATACCCAAGTTATCAAATTCTGGCTGACAGAATTGGAGATAAAATACTTAAAACACTTAATACTTAAAATACTTAAAACATGAGATGTCAAACATTTCTGGAAGTCATGGCTACTATGCATCATATTGATGTGTTCTATTACCTATAATGTATACATGAATCATGTATGTATTGTTTTGTGATTTCAGAGAGGAGGTGCTGGAGGCGGCGCACCAAGCCGAGGTGGTTTTGGTCGCGGTCGTGGAGGTGGAGGTGGTTTTGGGGCTCCACCAAGTGCTGGACAATAAAACGTTCTGTGTACATAAAAGGAAAAAAATAAAGAAAAAAACACCATATTTTTGTCTTGAATTTTGTTGCAATGTGTTAGTGCAAATAAGCTTGAGCTGTTTAATGTCGCAATGTTCCTCGCTTGATCTTCATATCTTACCATTGGTTCGATTTCAATGAAATTTCACATGAATACTAAATGTTATAGGCGCCAAGCCTAGTTTTGCATGTTGTCAGTAATTTTATGTCGGATTAATATTGCTGGAGTTACCGCCATTTGTGCGAGATGTGTTTTTATGCCCCTGTATTAGTAGAACGGGAGACATTATATAAATAACACATAGCTTCAAGGGTGACAGTAAAAATGTCAGCCTGAGGAAAGTACTGTTACCCAAGGCTGAAGTGACAAAAAAGTACAGTCAAAAAAGTACTATCACCTTGCTGACAGTAAAAAAATGTTCAATCACGTGGTATATTGATCCGCTTGATCGTAATAGTAAGAATACTACCTGTTTGTCTATGGGAAATTAACATTACGAAAAAAGTGAGAGGTAATAAAATAAATTATTACCTAGCACTCTATATAACGAGTAATTCGTTATTTTTAAGTTTCATGTCTTAATGTTTATTTTTAGATTCAGGTATGAAACAGTTCATTGCCAGGAGGGCAACAGTTTTAACTGTTACACCCCTGGATGAACTGTTACCTGCGCACTACGATGCGCAATATAAATTCCTGCAAAAACACCCTGCTAGATCTGTAGCGTATTTTTAATATAACTCTTGAACAATGTTTTGTCCCTTTTTGCTTTATTACATGCCGATTTTATTTGTCTGATAATAAAATCATGGGGATAATGAGTCTCGAATTGATAACAAAAAATATCCGCTATTAGTATGACAAAATGTCTTAGAAATATCCTTTTTGTTTGTTGTATAAGTAGAACTTTACTGTAGTTATATAGAGTAGTAGGTAATAAAACAGTTATTTCATGTCTGTTTTGGGTTAACAGTCAAAACTATTGTCCCTCGGTATCGGGGAAGACTTTTGAACTGTTGCACGAGGCCGATAGAATGACCGCACTAGCGCTTGTGTTACTTTTCAGAGGTGATATTTTGGTTATAGTTTTAGTTATTATACGCTCATCCAACCATTGCATTGTTTTTGTCGACACTCCTGTGTGAAGAGCCCTATAGTATGGTAAGGGCCTGTCCACATTTTTGTCCTGTTTTTATTTTTCAGTATATTTTCAACATGTATGCATTTGTAACGGCTCGAGTGCGATATATTTTGACATAAGATTGGTTGTATCTCGAAGATAAATGTATAAGCTTGCTACTGGAGAAAACAGTATGTGATTAATTGCCTTTTTGGAAAAGTTACAAGACTGTTTGTTAAGATGGTGGTGTCGCAATTTTGATACCAGTTATGTCCCTGTTAATCTATATCTAGTGATTGAGAGACCAGTGAGTCGATACAGACCCCTATGTGTTCAGCAATATAGTCTGAAAAATCCCTTCCTTGATTAGCACATGATCATCTCATAAGATATACCTATATGTATTGTTTACACTACATATACATATTTGGTGAATTACAATATTCTCAACACAATTATCACAGAGTGAGCATTTCTCTGGATATACCCGTGACAACTATCTACCTATTATGCACATAATTTTGTGACACAGGGGAGATAAGTGTATACTTTTACGAGATCATTGCCATACAACACACGGATTACCTGCCTTTATAATATTGTCAATATCTATCATAGGCATAATACTAGAAACAGCTATAGCTCTAGATTGACGACCAGGTAGTAGAACATGTTTATACAGAAGATTTTTCCAAGCATGTTTGGCTGGAAATGTACCATTCGACATATAGTTATGTAACATATATTGTAAACCATATTTATATAGAAGCCTGTATGCATCGGGTATAAATCCAGTAGTTTGTGCGTCGATATTACAGTATCTGATCAGTCTGTTGTTAAAGATATGTTTAACGAGATATTTATTAGGGAGCCTACACAATTGGCCTAGAAATTGTAACTTTCTATAATCTATCATGACTTCTACTGGATTCATATCCTACGCAGACAGTGCAAACTCAGTGCACGTATTTTGCCTAAGCCCTTGAAAAAACTTAATGCAAAAACGGTGCGAACGTTCAAGTGTCAATATATCTGTGACAGATAGAGTTCCACAACTCACAACCATATAGTGCTTTGGGGATTACGATAGAGTTGTAAATAGTCTTGGATGTTAATGGGTTAATATTAATAGGATGAACACCACTGTTGCAAATGCTCAGGAAGGTACCACGAAGTTTTGAGCAGGCGCTTTCAACCATTGATTTGTTGGACATAAATCTGTCACACAGTAAACCTAAATGTGTATAGTTATCACTTTCCTGGATTACACTATCCCCTAGACGAAGTTCACGCAAATGTTCATGTTTGTCTGACTCATTAAAAACAATTACAGCGCATTTCTGAGAATTGTATTCAAACCGCCATTGTCTAGAATACCTATCACAAATTTCTAACATTTTGTTCATTCCGTTTAAGGAATAAGACACAAGTATCATGTCATCCGCTACTGTTGGCGAGCACAGTGTCATGTCATACATACAAAGTGCGTAGTTGTTGGATTCAAGTTCTCTAATTAAATCATTTATGAACATGTCCACACACTCTAGGCCAAGTTCTATATTGGGTCATTGCAGTCAAAACTAGGTCAACTCTTAGAAAAACCTTGTGTAGTCACTACAGGTCACAATTTTAGCCTAATCTTTATGAAACTTGGTCAAAATGATCATCTCAAAAATTCTAGGTCAAGTTCGATAATGGGTCATACGGGGTCAAAAACTAGGTCACAAGGTCAAATCATAGAAATCCTTGTGTAGTCACTAGAGGTAATAATTATGCCATCTTTGATGAGGGGGTATATTGCTTTGCACGTGTCTGTCGGTCGTATAAAACGGTTTCCGTTCAAGAACGCTTTGACCTTGGATCTTCTAATTTTACATGGAGGTTTGTCAGCAACAGTAGATGACCCCTATTGATTTTGAGGTCAGTAGGTCTAGGTCACTGTGACCTTTACTATTTCTGACTATTTAGATGGTTTCCATTCAATAACTCAAGAACGCTTTGACCCAGGATCTTCTAACTTTACATGAAGGTTGGTCAGCAACAGTAGATGACCCCTATTGGTTTTGAGGTCAAGGGCACTGTGACCTTTACTATTTCTGATTATTTAAATGGTTTCCATTCAATAACTCGAGAACGCTTTGACCTAGGATCTTCTGACTTTACATGAAGGTTGGTCAGCAACAGTAGATGACCCCTATTGATTTTGAGGTCAAAGGTCAAGGTCACTGTGACCTTTACTCGAGACTATTTAAATGGTGTCCGTTCAATAACTCTAGAACGCTTTGACTTAGTATCTTTAAACTTTACATGGAGGTTGGTCAGCAACAGTAGATGATCCCTATTGATTTTGAGGTCAAAGGTCACTGTGACCTTCACCATTTCACCATACATGTTTTATGAACATCTCTTGTTTTGACCTTATCTGTATAAAACTTGGTCACAATGATCATCTCGGCAAGATCTAGGTCAACATTTTTATTTGGTCATCCGGGACCAAAAACTAGGTCACAATGAAATTTTAACACAATCTATGTCAAGTTTGATATGGGTTATTTTGGGTCGAAAACTAGGTCACTAGATCAAATCATAGGAAATCCTTGTATAGTCACTAGAGGTCACTATTTTAGCCTAAATTTTATGAAACTTGATCGCAGTTATCATCTCAACAAAATCAAGTTCGAGGTCACTAGGTCAAATCAAAGGGCTTGCACACACTGCTACGACAGGTGAGCGACCTAGGACCCTCTTGTTTAATCTCTAATATCTTCCAAAGTTCATTGACATATTACTTGCATACTTGTTCACCATCATGACCCCAACCCATACACGGGGATAGGTAACTCTATCAAGCATTTTGTTGAAAGTATGTCCCCTTTTTGTGTCCCCTCACTTATTTATAAGTGGGGCATATAGCATTGGTGCTGTCCGTACGTAACCCAAATCTTGTGTTAAACTCATCATAAACTACTGGGTGGAATTTCTTCAAATTTTCACAGATTAACAATCTAAATGTATAGATGACCGTAATAGATGGAATTTTGTTGCGTCCACTTTTACCAGAATTATGGCCCTTTGTTAGTTTTACTTAATATCCTATAGTGAAAACTATTGTGTGTTGAACTCCTCATAAACGGTTGGTTGGAATTTCTTCAAACTTTCACAGATGAACAATCTCAATGTTTAAATGACCGTAATAGATGGAATTTTGTTGCGTCAATTTTTACCAGAATTATGGCCCTTTTATTTGTTACTTTACTATATACCCCCAAAGTGAAAATCGCTATTCCCCTGTCCTTACCATTTGAAATGACACGTGCTATAATGGGGATACCCATGTCATATGGACACATTTCTAGTGACTTTTGAAATGCAAATGTTAAAGTTTGGGTACAAGTTTTTTAACCTCTAATAACTTCAAAATGTATTGATTGATTGCTTTGCATACTTGTTCACCATTATGAACCTAACCCCTACACATGAGTAGATAACTATTTAGCATTTTGTTGAAAGTATGCCCCTTTTGGACTTAGAAATGCTTAATTTGTTCACCTTTTTGACCCAGAGGACCTACGCATGAGTAGGTAACTCCTGCATTTTGCCAAAATTATCTCCCTTTTCGACTTGGACAGCAGAGGGTAATGCTGCTAATATGAAGCATTTTGTTTCGAATACAAATAGTCAAACACAACGTCAAATCAGACGTACATTGTGTAGTCACTAGATGTCACATTGTTGGCACAATCTTGATGAAACTTGGTCATAATTATCATCTCAACAAAATCCAGGTCAAGTTCGATATTGGATCATCTGGGGGTAAAAACAAGGCCACTAGGTCAAATCATAGAAAAACCTTGTGTATGCAAACTATGCTGTAGAGGGAACTGCATTCAAGTTAGTCAAAATGTTTGTCTAGATGGACCTAGGTTCAGATTTGACATTGGTTATCTGATGTAAATTTACAACAGGGTCACTTGTACATGGAATAGAAGCTGCATAGATCTATTATTGAATCTTAGTCAGAAAGCGTAAATGATTAATCAACTTAAGGGACTGCATGCACTACTATGACGGGTGAGCGACCTTGGGACTTCTTGTTTGTTTGTGTCTGCATGGTTTTTTATATGCCAGGTTGGAATTTGAAATAAATTGCCGCACGCAATGACCTTTATTTAGTATGCCCTGACTGTGTATGGGTATTCAGTATGCCACAAATGATATCCACAGAGTTGTTGAGTTAACTAGTCTTATTATGGCCTGTTCAAATAAGCATAGATTATCTCATTTGGAAATCGCTTTACTTGGGCACCAGACCGTCCATACCTCGTTAGACTCACGCATTTGAAAAAAAAGATGATACATGTATTTAGTTGGCCAGGGAAGGCAGCACTCAACCAGTCGAGCACAGAAAACATAAAAACATGCTAGGCACAATGATCTGCCCAAGTCCCTGCTGTCAAAAAGCTTTGTGCCATACAAGTTGTACTAGTATATAACTCGTGTATTTACGATCCACCCAACGTCGCCTGAGCATCACACGAAGACCGTATACCTATTTACCCTGTAGACAATCGTAAATCAATTGTACGTTTGTTGATTTATTCTATTTTATATTTATCAATGATGAACAACCGTTACGAATTATAAATTCATCTGTATTGACAGTGACGATATTTATTGCTAGCAATAACTGGGGGTTATAAATATAAGCACTGTTTACAGATGAAAGGACCATCTGATGAAAGTACGACATTGTGGTATATTATCGGATCATTGAGTACTTTATAAGATACGATGCACCCACAACATACCTTTTTATGGACAAACACAATAATTCAATGGTCTGAAGGAGATATATTTTAATTTTGAAGAACTGTTCTTCAATCTGAAGGTGTCAGTTTTAGTGCTGTGTACTCTAAAACAAGGTTACAACTCGGAACACAATGTGAACCGTTAGGTCACAGGCACGGAGCAGTCGTCGAGCCCTGCATGAGACTTATCAATAGATTAACTTTTTGCAGACTACCAGATGATTTTTATCCCAAGAGAATGTGTTACATCGGAATATTTTCACGTGATTGATCTGAAAACACTATTTAATTTTGAAGATCTCCAATTAGATTTCACATCCGTTGAATGTCAAGTCTACAATGTACTGCAAGAGGCCAAGTTTTCTTGATGTTTTGGTGACCGGGTTAGCCACGGTGGCATTCGTGTTGCACACCGTTGGAATCATTTTCCCAATGTGGTGGACAGTGCACGAGGAAGACGGTACAGGGAATGCGTTAACATTTCACTACGGTATCTGGGCGCTTGTGGATTGTATCAACGACGAATGCGTGACAACGTCTTCTATCATGCATGGAGACAGAGGTATGTGACCATGTGATTCATTTATTCCGCGTGCATGCCATACATTGATTGTTCTCAAATGTTACCACTGTTAATCATGTTTATTGTCCGCTTCGTTGGTACAGTAGGTTGAGCACCCTCTTGCTACCCGCTGTTCGTAACACGTTACGTTCTTCCATGGTATTGGCAAGCCATGTTCTCTACTAAAAGTATTGTAGTTGTCAAAATAGCAATTGATTGCAGAAAAGCTAGTTAGTGCTGGTGTAATTCTAGAAACTGGTAAGTTCAAGTGCTGTCGTACATATGACTTGCCGTCGTATACACTCGGGTCTCGATACAACGACGCAAGCCAAACGCGGAAAGTTGTAAATAATATGCCAGTATACTGATTCGAAAACAGTTGTTGCCATGAAATTGATGTCAGTATAAGAACTTTGTCATAATAACGGGTGTCGTTATATCGAAATCTGACTGTTTATTGTCGGGAAAAAATGTTGAGAAAAACTGCTAAACAAAACAAAAAGTAAGCACTTCATATAAATTTGTTATAGGTATTTCAGCTTTCAGACAGCTGAGACTTTGGCGTTTGGCGGTGAAGTTCATTTTCTAGTGGGTACTGTGCCGTAGAATTGGGGTATGTGCTGTTTTTATGTTTCTGTGTTTGGCTGGTTAAGTACTGCCTTCCCTGTCCGATTATCTAGTAATGCATACTTGTATATTTCAGCTTGGCTGATTGGTCCAGCAGTTCTGATTGTTCTTGCTGATGTCATGTTATGTACTGTTGTTATGACAACCTGCTGGTATATTTTCCATGATAAACATGGCTTATTTCTTAGACGCTTGTGTGTGGCACTCAGCGCTGGAGGAGGTAAGAATTCTTTATTTTAACCAAAGACCTAAAAATTATTTCTTTATATCTTTGTTTTAACGGAGCTTTTTAATTTATAGTTTAAACATATTTATTAAAGGAATTTGGTTAATTGAATATTTCGAATTTTGAATGAATTTTGTTCATTTTAATAAGACTACAGTTTGTATTCCTTACATTATTTTCTAATAATTTACCTACTGTTCTTAAAACAAAGGCTTGTCTATCATCACTACGAAAAATCACAAACATTTCATCGGCTCGTTTTCATGACATTCATCATTTGAAAAATTTGTTTTATTATATATTATTTTGTTGCACAATACAATGTGGTATCGGTATAAAACCCGTGACAGCTAGTTTGTTCGGCTAATACTAAACATGGAATAGCAAAACGTATCGCCGTGCATGTTTTACACAGTACCAAATTATATAAAAAAACTCAATTTCAGCTGGAACGATCCTTTTGGCAGTTTTGATATTTTTCAAAAAGAAGACTGGTTTACGACCATCCGACGCCCCGGAAACATCGGACGGCAATCCAGACTGGTCCTTCTTTATGTCAACATTTGGCGCCATCGTTGCAATGATTCATGCAATAGCGTGCGGAGTAAGCGCGAAACGCCTTCATAAAACTGGAAGTACCGAAAAACAGAAACAGAAAAATACCATATTCGGAATTGAGGTTGGGGATTTAGAAGTTGACATTAAGGCGCTTCGTCGTGGAGAACTTTCTTTCGGCAAAAATGTAAACATGGCATCAAATGAATTTAATCAAAATCCGAGTGTTAATATTTCACGATATTAAAGTGGAGGACTTTATCGACCCTGGAGTTATGTTGGTGCATCTTTAAATGCATTTTTGAACTATCTGTCTGATCGATCAGCTCTGTCGTTAGAAACACAACACTTCATGCTAGTCGGTACTTACTTATCCATGCAAAAGGTTTTGGTGAAAGCAAACATTGTGTTTGTGCGTAACGGATTTTTAAAAGTACAAATCTCGTAAAAAACCACATCACCTCTTGCTTACATGTGCCTTCAATATACTTGAATATACTCGAAAAAGCATACGCGACAATAAAATAGCCTTCGTGCGCATTGTGGGAGCTTCATTAAGTTAAGACATCACGGTATGATATTTTACACCATCTTGTTTTCCGTATTTGTTACTAGCAGAATCTGATGTATGTCGTCTGATGCCGTCCACATAAAATGTGACCATTACACCATTCATTACATTAACAGCAGTGACATATTTAACTACATAATAGCATATACATACAATGTACATGGCTTCTATTTAACTGTTAAAAGCGATACGATTTTAGAATTCGAAGCTAGTAGTTGTGTGCAGTTTGCATTCGTCTTACGAATGTGTGCTCTCTAAACATTATATGGACAAACTGTTACAAAATCACTTTGCGAATAAATAAGAAAACAAGACAGAACAGAAGATTGAATGGCAGTACATGTCAACATTATGCAGTGAATTAATTCAATAAGTGCAATATCAATTCGAAGTTTGGAGTTGATGTTATTATACCAGACATGTTACGACGTATAATCTTCTTGGTACTAGTACGGACAATTTACGTCTCACCCAACAATCAAGCCCCTCCCGCTACGCGCCTGGAAATATTGTTTTACATTTATTATATATCCAGACCTATTCAGTACTCACACAAACATTTGTTGAATGTATTTGATATTAATAAAAAAAATCTACGTACGTCCTCTACTGCTTTAATAACTTTAGCTAGAGAGGCATTTACGAATATTTTTTATTTGTCCCGGATACGTTTAATAGTGTTTTTGTGATTAATGTATGGGTCTGGGTATACCATGTTGATGTTAAAAATATACCCAGGTGCGTAGCTGGGGGCGGGGTCCAGACCCCAAGTGTCTGTGCCAACAATGAAGGTAGCCAGCGCAACACACTGACAAAAACCTTAAACAACGCCAGAGTTCATAAATTATAGTTTTCATCCCATTTTTTTTAAAATAGGAATTTGGAAATAGAGGATATTACATGAGTGTCTTTTCATATTGAATTTATTAAACGAGTTGAATAAAATAATAAAATGCGAGGCTCTGCCGAGCATTTTATCGATTTTAGTAAACGAGTTTAATAAATTCAATGTGGAAAGTCACAAATGTAATGTTCTTTTTATCACATGTTAGCTTTTTTCCGGCCGAAACATAAAATAGCTACATATTTTCACTATAATAAACGCGCAACTTTGACGACGTCGCCTATGCTTTGAGTGACGTCGCGTGAAGGCTTTATTACACTAGTGTATTATCAAAAATAAATAATGGCTTTATTACGCTACCGCGACGTCAAACATGTGATAAATATATTTTGTATAGCATCTCGTACTATTTACAATATATTTGGGATCTCAAAGACACTGTAAGGATATGAATTGTCGTGCATAAAGTTCAAAGTTTGTTTTAAATTTATAGCTGGAAAGATTTTATCATACGTGTTCGAAATATATCACACGACTGTCTTTTGGAATATATGAATTTGAAGTCACTACTGGAATATATGAATTTGAAGTCACTACTGGAATATATGAATTTGAAGTCACTACTGGAATATATGAATTTGAAGTCACTACTGGAATATATGAATTTGAAGTCACTACTGGAATATATGAATTTGAAGTCACTACTGGAATATATGAATTTGAAGTCACTAATGGAATATATGAATTTGAAGTCACTAATGGAATATATAAATTTGAAGTCACTAATGGAATATATGAATTTGAAGTCACTACTGGAATATATGAATTTGAAGTCACTACTGGAATATATGAATTTGAAGTCACTACTGGAATATATGAATTTGAAGTCACTACTGGAATATATGAATTTGAAGTACTACGGTACTGACGTCAATTTATATTTGCCTTAGACCAGAATCCAATTTACCCAGAGTTTATGATTAAACTCCGTATCCTAAGCTTCTGAGACCAGACAGTAATTGTACAACCATTTCCTGAATGTTCCTGGGTGAACGTTTTCTGGAGCATTATGCGCTTGTCTGAACTTCAGCCTTTTAGAGTACCAAGCAGCCTGCTTTTCTTTATTCAAGTTCCCTCTATAAATTGCCATTTTTTGAGGATTTCAGAATCTGAAAATTTCTCCCGTGCATGTTCTAGTTTTTAATTTTGTTTCGTTCAAACTAGATATACCTACTGTGGTGTTTTATGTATTATTATGTAAATATGTTGTCCTCATAGGTCTACGACCTTCTGGATTTTGAAATAAACTACGTATACATATCTCATTATGAAATTAGCAATGCATTGATTGTATTGAGTTGCTACAGAGATTCAGGCCATAGATTGAATTGTGATATAGGCCTACACGTAGCATTGATCACCATCGCTTATACTCAGTCTGCATTTCTGCATTTCTTCTTGATTTAGGCCTACATGTTTTAGATAGTCTTACTTTACAATTTATTTGTACAGAACGTATATAATGCACCTATCAATGTTTCCCCCCGGGGGGGGGGGGCGGCGGGCTGACACAGGGGAATTAGACATTTTTACTTTTCCAAAGTCTAAATTCCCATCCTAGAGCAAGGGCAATTTGTTAAAAATTTCCCGGGATTCGGCACCATTCTGTCTGTCAAATTCCCACCTATCGGGAACAGCCTTCTGTCAAAATTCCCGTGTATGCCCGCCGCCCCCCCCCCCCCCGGGGGAAAACATTGATAGGTACATTATTTAATATGCTTCATAGTATGTTATTCAAATGAACAGCAACAATTAAGGAGATCTCCAGATGTGTTTCAATATTTTGAAAATTATTAACTTTCACCCATGTTGTTATGATTTTCTGTCAGGCATACGGTATGCATATATCCTGTACTTATAATTTCTGATCCATTTACTACTGGAGTACGAAAAATAAATAACGTTATGCATGTATTAAAATTAGTGTTTGTTTATTATTATGGCAGAATTACTCGCAGGTAACTGTATCATCCGGGTTAAGAGTAAAATTGATAAATTTATAACATAAGAATTATCAATTTTACATAGCAGTTTTTTATTAGTTTTTTATTAGTTTTTTTAATCTTAACCAGTGATACTGTTACCTGTAGTATTACATAGTAAAATCCACGAAAACAGGAATGCATGTTATATGCGGTCCTTGGCAAAAATGAAACTCATGGAACTCGGAATAACTTTATTATAATTATGTTCATATAGAGATCTAAATATCCTATTATAATTATGTTCATATAGAGATCTAAATATCCTATTATAATTATGTTCATATAGAGATCTAAATATCCTATTATAATTATGTTCATATAGAGATCTAAATATCCTATTATAATTATGTTCATATAGAGATCTAAATATCCTATTATAATTAGGTTCATATAGAGATCTAAATATCCTATTATAATTAGGTTCATATAGAGATCTAGATATCCTTCAGATCAAAGTTGTCTTACCTTCATTTCAGCATTCAAAATATGTAGACTCACACAACTGATCTGATAATGGGTAAATATTGTTTAAGTTCATTACTCATTTATCATCCGCGAATCTTCACTGTATTCGTCACCTTATCATTTTTGCACAAGTAAAAAAACCTCGAATTATCCGAAGTTCGGTTTTCTGAATAAAGCTGGTTATTCATCACCAAAATTACGACGCAGTGTTAAACTATTTTGATATATTTAGAATGTGTAGGATTATTATAAATATAATGCTAGATTCTAATTTCTTTAAAATGTTGGCAAAACATAACGAAATTGCATGTATATAGAGTTGCGTGGCATCTACTAGTATATTATGAAAGAAAAAGTGTGATACAGTGTACAATCCTAACAATGTTTTAATGCATTGTTAACATTATTTATACATGTATAATTATTCCAAAATTTCATAAGATTAACTATATTATAAGACTGTTTTATTTTAATATAGAGCGTTCTACGCAAACATTAGGAAGCTATTTAGTGTTCCAAGGTTGGTCTGTGAGGACTCTTATATAAACTAAATAGGAACATGACCGAGTCAACCTAATGCGTCTTCCCGAGCAGATGTTGACCGTAAACGTCCACTCTGAACGTCCATTACCGACGAGTCCTGTATTCAGGTACTCTTGTCAAAATCGTTGAATTACACGTTGATTAACCACATCGGCCACCTCTCGCTGCGTTTGCACAGCCAGCAGACGACCGACTGATCTTGCTGCCTTAGCCTCCGACATGTGTCTTCACACTAACCAGGGCTTGTATTCATAAAACACCTTAAAGGAAAACTTAAATGGTTAAAAGTGAAGAAATTGAGCTGCACATATTTCCCAAGGAACTAAGAATAACCCATGTTTTCTTTCTGATTATTGTAGCTCTTTACATAATGCTTCTAAACTATGTAAAAATGGATAATCTTGATTTTCATGTTTAGCTGATACACATTTTAAGAAAATTATATTTCCCTTTTAAAGATGTTTGGTGGATAACACACAGGTCTATATAGCGCAACAGACGATTGAACAGTACCAACAGTTCTAATTAAACCTGCTGATGTCACAATGACTGTTTTCTACACATTTGATTTTCACTGGATTTTGAAAGGAGTGTGAGTACTTTGCTTGTTTAGTTGGGCATTGTGCCTTGAATGTGTTTTATGTTTCCTGTGCTCGGCTGGTTCAGTTGGGCATTGTGCTTTGTGTTTTTTAATGTTTTATGTGCTCGGCTGGTTAAGTTGCGTGCTGCCTTCCCTGTCTGACTTAATATAATCTTTTAGCATGGACCTACACGGGATATTTGAGCAGTTACGGGAATATAAACACATGTATACACCAGTACTTAAAGCAAAACACAATTATTTTTACATGAACATTTTAGCATTTCAAATACCTATGAACCTAAGTCCAGTGTAGCAATACCACGTAACTTTTATACCAATAAAGGCTACAAATCCCAGATGAAAGGTGTCAACATTTGAGAACAAATATAGCCGTAAGTATTTTATTTCTATACCGGTTTCTATGAAACATACATGTACGTCACTCTAAGGGAAAATACTAAAGCTTTCAATGAAATGTAGGATCCCAATCAACAGCAGGCCTGTTTTGTCTAGCACCCTGTGAAACCTTGGAAAAAAGCGGTTTGAAACAGTACTCCGAAGTTTGCACAGGGCGTTGGAAAAAACTGCCAGGCTGCTGAAAAAGATCCTATATTTCATGGAAAACATCTAATTTTGCCTTTAGACTGGCGAATGTTTAATAGAAATCGATAAAGAATACAGCTATTTTGTTTGCGAAGCGAAGCAAATTTCGTTTTTGATTTGTATTTCAAAGTCACGTGGTATTGCTACCGTGATTGTAAGTCTTGGTCCTTAATTTATTTTGTTGACTGTGTTATTCTATTCTATTTTATAAACAGAATGTCAAATCATGTGGTATACATGCGAACAAAGTAAGGTGTAGTCTAGTTTTTGTCCCCAATCTTACATTACATTAGATCGGTTACTGTGAATATTGGGATCCAAACCCGGATATGAAGTTGCAGGTACTTGTAGCCGTGTTCGCTCTGGCAACTGTAGAAAAACTGGGTACCATCTTTCGTAACCTCATATCCGTTGCGGCTAAACATGGCCGCTGCCCAACCTTCTCTCTATCTAGGGTAGGCTACACTCGGATAATTTTAAACAATTACTAGTATTCGAAACCATGTGCCTATGAACAAACCGAAGCGAAGTGAACATATTAAATGACCAGGTGACCTGAGGGTGACACATCCAGGAACAGGGCAGTGCTGTCTTAAGGCGATACTGACATACTAGGTCTGGTAACATGTATGCTACACGAAAAGACATAAACTATTTTTATTAACTGAATTGCACATTAATTTCAACCAATTATTTCCAATCCGCCGTTGCCTTGTAGAAGAAACCCAGAAAAGGTGGTATATAACCCGACATTACTATAAATAGCATCATCGGCCACCAGGTTTTGTACACTGACGTCATCACCTTGGTTTAACTGCACGATAATCATATTCGAACCTTGGTCATGTCTTCCGTCCGTCCCGCGTGCCCACATGGAGGCAGTGTGGTGTCCATTAACAACGAGTGTGCAGGCAACTTCACGGTCTACGCCTGCTAAAATAGAGGAGAAAAATACGTAGGTACCAGCAACAGGAGCAACGAATACCCCGTGATGTGCATTGTAACCATTGGCGATATTTGTAGTAACTTTATCGAAGACGATATTCTGGTTTTGTCCAACATGGGTTAAACCGTGTGATAGACCTGTAGAAAATGCCACATCTGCCTGGTTAGTTTGTCTGTTAGAAATCCCTGAAATATAAGATAAGTGCGTGTGTAAGATAAACAGTACATTGTATTTATAGTCATCTATGTCACATGTACTTTAGATACAAGATCAACGAGTTGGCATGTGTAGTGTTCTGACATTATAATCAACGACTAGGGCCCCTACAATACTAATCACGATATAAAGATAACGCGAATATAAAGTGATTTACAGTGCTGGTTGTTAGACAAAAGTTTAGGAGAATGACGATAATCATAAATTAGAGACATAGATTGAAATCATTCATTGTCGAGCAAATCGTAAAAAACTACAATTGTACAACGAGGCTATGCACTGAATAACATAATTGTGAGATAGAGTCCAACGGAAGTAAAGAAGGAGGTACCTCTGCTGAGACGGCGTTTCCCGTCACTTGGACCAGCACTCTGTCGTGTTTCACGTTGTTTCGTATATTCCTGGTCTGTCCGACGTGGAGAGGAAGCCCCGGTGTTACTATAGCTTTCGTGTGTTTCATTCTGGTTGTCAAACTGGGATTTCAGTTCAGCGACTGTCTCTCGTAGGACGATGTTTTCTCGTTTCTGCTCGGCCAGTTCGTCGGTAAGTTTCAAAATCAGACGTTGTTGCACTAAATCGCGTCCTTCCAGGTATTCCAGACGCTTTTCGAATTGACGGAACACTTCGCTCTTAGTAAGAAGTTCATCAATGTTCTCAATTCCAGCATCACAACTTGCTATCGAGATACAGATAGCTAGATATAGTATCGACCGATTTTTATCCATGTTATCCAATAAAACAGAACCGACTGTTAGACAATCTGGAGTTTCTTGAAGATGGCGTCGACTGGTTGATACAGATTATCAACTTGAACCAGATAATGTTGTGAACTTAACAGCTGGATAGTATCTACACTCTAAGTGCCTGTGCAATACAAAAAAGTTCAAGTTAAGTTAATACCAATTTTCGAGGGCTGTTTTCAGCAGTTTGAAGCCGTTCAGCCATCATTTGACATTTTAAGTACACCATCTCTGGCCATTATTAGTGTGAAGGCACATGTCGGAGGTTGAAGCAGCCAGAGCAATGCAGTCGTCTGCTGGCCGGGCAAACGCAGCGAGAGGTGGCCTATGAGCATTTTTTGGCATTATTTTTGGCAAGAGGACCCGTTGCTAGACGTCCTGAGAGTGGACGTCCACGGTTTACGCTGTCCAGTAGCCGATACTATAGATATCTTTAGTCTCTGCCAGCTAGTAGTCTCTGGCAGAAATTCAGAACAAAGTGGGTAAAAGTTAATTATTTTCAAATTACTGAAATACACGAAAACCTCCTCAATTGTTGCTTTTCATTTGAATTGCATAATATCATCCCCATACATCAGTGGATAGTCAAGTTACTCAAAGATCTCAAAGATACTCAAAGATATTTGAGTTACCTGACCTGAGCAGAGACTGTGATATCAGGTGAACTTCGGAATATTCTGGTGAACGAGAATGCATATTATTTATACAAGCACATTAATATAATTTTTGTGTATTGTTTATAGGGGCGACAGTCTGTTCGGTATAAATAACAACTTCGGTAAATTGATGGTATAGAGTAAATGCTTTGGTAGGTTCGGTAAATTGATTTTATATATGAGCCAGTCTCCAGGAAAACCTGCTATAATGACATTATGTAATTACTGCATGTAACAAGGTTTTAAAAAGGTTTCAAATAAGAAAAAATGACATATCTATAGATTCAATTTTTAGTCATTTATCCATATATTACTATATCTTAGCTTTAAAATTTCTTACGAATTATGTCGAAATCATTTACTTTGTTGCTATGGTGACCAATTTCAGAAAAGGTACTCTGATTGAGTAAAACGAGGAGTTAGTTGTTTAAAATAGTAGTAGCCTTTCTCTAAATGTGAACATTTACAATTTGGATGTATATTTTAACGACGTCGAATAACGTTTAAATGACGTTTGCGACGTCACGCTAAAAGGGTCTGAATAGGACCTTATCAAAACAGCTGTAACTTCCTTAACAATCAAGATACTAACAAAGTTTCTTTTGCATTTTGATTCATTAAGATTACTCTTTCAAATAACAAAAAATCTCAAAATCAATTGTTTTTGTCAAATTAGAGGAATTTGATACATAATTATGTAATTTTGGCATTTTTACCAGTTACACAATACTATAATCAGTGCTCAAACATTATAGCAGAGACTAGGCCTATAGATAATCCAGAGACTATAGTCTATCATATCCAACTATTTGTCTCATTTGTATTGAATGTGTTTTCAAGTCGACCACAGTTACCTTCCCTTGACTGGTGTTATACCGGTTTTAATCTGATCGATCTTATCTCGATTGCGTAATCGCGCTATGCTAACTCAGCGGGTTGTCGGAGTGTATAAATTAATGTATATCATTTGCTGGAGGGGTTTTGTGCGTTCAGTTACACTTTGGTATTTTTGACATTTTGTATATGATGCATACCAGGATCTTTTATATGGGCATATCTCTGTCATTATGAAATTTTGTTCATAAGGTAGGTATAATCAGGAACATTTAAATGCTTCCATGGTATCATTCAGAATTCGTTGATCATGTGTGAGGAATCTAACAATTATGCATTTGTTATACTAGTAACCGCAATACATGTCACGATATGTATACTTATTATCATGCATATTCGATGGATGATAAAAAAATAAACGGTTACTAGTAACTGTACAATGCTTGAGTATGTGTGCAATATCACAAAGTACAGTTTAAATGAAATTTAGCAACCACTGCTGATTTTTCAAGTATGTTGTACGGTTGATTGTTCAGTTGCATCTTCGAGCCATAGACCATACAATTATGGAACTGGTTTTTTAATATCTTGAAAAATAAAAAAGTTATGACAATTTTAAGTTCGTGAAATAGAGCGTTTTTTTCTTGAATTAAATAGGAGAATATTCGCGCGCTTGCGGGCCCGACAAAACTCAAATTTTCCCTCTAATTGTCACAAATATTTTATTTTTTCAAGATATCGGGATGAAACATTTGTTCAACTTATTTATAATGGACAAGTGCTTTCAAAGTTATGAAGAGTTGAAATGTTAAACAAATACTAAATCAGTTTTCATTGTTTTAATCAAATCATAACATCAATCATATAACCAACAAAGTCATATATTCATTTTCAAGGTATCACAAAATGTAGTTTGGCTATTTTGACCTGAACCTGACCTTCATGCAAGACTATATTACAAGGTTCTTGCTTTGAATACATGAATATCAATTTCCGCAAGCAAGTCGTGCGATATCCGTATTTCAAATTTGTGTTTCTATTACATCTCGAGCTACTTCGTGATACTCCCCGATTATGAAATATATTGTGATAATATATTGACTGTTAAATTAAGCTAGTCAATTCATCATCCTGATTTTTTAAAATAATGAGTTAAATACTTAAAATGGAATTAATCACATCGGCAATTTATATCTGAATATGAATTTGTGCTTTTATCAGACTTGTTATAATATATAGACTGTAGACTGTGGCTTGATTTATGATGCGTTATATGCCCGTGGTATTTCCGGTGACACCCGCAATAAAAGTTACAGGGGCTTGTTTATACATGTATTGTCTTATTATAGCAAAAAGGCTGTATCTACAAATGAAAAAAGAAGGCAGATAGAAATTTTATATAAACGCATCTTGAATGATACTTACTGTTTTATTTTTACATTGTGGTTATAGGTATCAGCGATGCGACCATACATGTATGATAAAAAAATATTTATGATACTTATTATACGAATATGAAAATTTACTTTGCATGAAGCATAAAACAATGCTTATAACAAATAACAATGATGGAAAACATAAATTTTCAGGAGAAAAAAACCTAATATATATGATTAATGAATACATGTATATAGAATGTTCGAATCCCAACTGGCTTCGTAATCTGTCTGGTCAGAGCAGACGCGCTTTATTCCTCTAGCCGGGCTATAGTTAAGTGCTTATCATTAAAATATACGCATATTATTAGCAATATATAAGCAAGTACATGTATACTGTAAATGAACCATAAAGCTAAATGCACATGTATTTAATCTGCCTTAGTGTAAAACATACATTTCAACATCTGAATTCAGGCCTCTAAAAGTATGCGGATTTTTTCTCACCTTTTTTGACGTTTAATTTTCATTTTACAATTCGTATATATTCAATAAGGTGGTACAACGTGTCAATTAACCAGTTTATTTAACAAGTGTCATAGGAATGACATGATTCTTCATTTTTATGTCTCACCTGTTCGATTATTATAATTTTAAATTATGCGTGAGCTTATGACATTTCACTTTTAATTATTTTAATGCATGTATTACTTTCCAAATCGGCAATAAAGTCAAAGTTTAAAATCTCTAAAATCATAATAAAGTATGTATACAGGAAATATAGAGGTTATAGAAATATAGCGGTTATAACCCTTCACGCGAATGTACCACTTTTATTACCCCACATGCTGTGACAATCGCAGCGGGGCGCGTCATAAAACAATTAACAATGTGCAAATTAAATATGTGTATTACTTTTTTACTAAAAAAAAAATGATACCTGTTTTAAAAAACCGTAAAAAGGGGGCAGATCTAATTTTCACATTTCTTATATCAAAATACCAATCTGACGGGAAGAAATTAAACTATTAATCAAGTTTGCACAAAATATATTCCCCGAGAAACAAAAGAACTACGGACAAGAAAGTAACCAAGTTTGATATCAAATCCGTTCATTTCCTTCTTTGTTCAATGTGAGTGATAGTCATGTTAAAAACCTTTAAAAAGGGGGTTGATCCCATAAAGATACAACTATGAAATTTAGTGCATTATATTGTAGACATATCAAACTACAAAATATGTTTGCACATAAGAAATATCTCAAATAGTTATTATCATATGGACAATTTTACGTGGAGTCCCCATGCCTTCCAATGGTAAAACAATTGTCACATGTGCGAATACAAATGGGACAAATAGTTGGATATGGATCTATAGAATCTTGTCTCTGCTATAATGTTTGAGCACTCTGACAAATTAGCCAATGATTTAATAATTTTATGTTTTCAATGATTCCTTTATTCATTAACTGACTAGTATTTATATGAAGTTACAAATGTTAAAATATATGCATAATTAAAGACAAAGACCTAAATATACATGTATATTTAGATCTTTGTTAAAGAATAATCGGATAGGTTCCGTAATTCTACTTCGAGATACCGCGTTTTACACCTACCCGAGACGAAATCATGTGATCAATCAAAATGGCGGACATAAACAAACTTCTCTTGAGCTTTTGTTTAGTTTTAGATTTGGCTTTATTGTCTGCCTGCTCGTTTACCAAGAAACCTAATATTATTTTTATACTAACTGATGACCAGGATGTCACGATGGGAGGACAGGTTAGTTTGTTTAGGACGCAAAACACGGAAATCTCGGAACTCGCAGATTAGACAGATAAGCTGTCTGCAAGTGGCTGCTAAAAATTCTGACGGTCCAGCCACTACATACGGGCATCCCTGTATAGATTGCGTCGAAATGATTTGACTACTCGCAGATCTGACACGGAAATTTAATATTATTTATCCATAAATTGGCATAAACAAGCAAAGAAGCAAAAGTCACGCAAATCCATATTATGCACCAGTCAATTGAAACCACGACCCGGCCTCCCCAACCTCGGGGATAGTGGGGAACTGTCCCGTGTTTTTTACAATATAAGTACAGCCTTTTTGATTTGTGCGAAAATGACTTCATGATCAAGTTCATGGTTTTAAAATTGTTCATTTATTGACTGATTAGTACATAAAACACAGTTCCTTCACAGAAATGTTCATGGAATAGCTGTTTTCATTTGAAATAATGGCTATTCACTTACAAAATATAATACTGGCTCATGTTGTGTGCCAAATGTCACAGGGTGAAAACATGTGCAACCTGATCGGGGCTCAAACCACAGGGCGAATGCTCTCCCTACTGAGCAGTCCGGCTGCTTATACACACTCCCTCACCCATACTATAGTAACTGTAACAGTTAAATGCCAGAAGTCCCTGATTCAATTACCCATTGATACATTGTATCTTGGAGGTAGTCTCTTGTTAATTGTGCTGTACATGGCATGTTAAAATAACAAAGTAGTATTTTCTGAAATGGCTAGGGTATCGCATCCAGAACCTTTGAATCACACAACTGTCTCTTCCCTCAAAGTAGGACTTTATTGGTCAATCTGTGAGGAAAAAAACTGATATAGTAATAACGACACACTTACATTGGACTGTCTCAGACAAACGCAAACAAACAAGGAAGTGGCTAGAGGTCCCTGGACAATGCGTGTAGGACAGGCTAGAGGTCCGGTAATTGATTTCATATGTATAAACCATATATTTTATTTCTTGTCAAGAATTTAAATGACAAACAAGTGTTTACCATGTTGTATTTGACAGAAATGTAAAACATTGACTGGGAATAACAGTGATCTCGAGTGTTTCGATAGTTTCGTCTGTGTTGAACAACAATTGATACACATTGATAACGACTTGAAGTCTAGAGGGGTACCACACATTGTATATATTTTGGTCACTTTTTCACACACACGCCCGTCAGTACAACAAACTCTGCAAACGTCTCAATAAAGTTCTATGCAATATCCACCCTAATAAATGTTGGTACCACGGGAAACAGCGCATGAACAATGATGACATTGATCCTAGGGACACGGACACAACCCATCTGCGACGTTCTCGAGAGCCTAAAAAAATATCTTAAAATGAGTTTGTACAAGCGTGTTTTTTTTATACAACAGCACACGCACATTTTGTGTTTAATAACATATGATGACATAAGTAAATAAATAATAATAAACAATTTACCCCATCTTTGATAATTATATTCCATAAAAAGTAGATCTACATTCCAACATGCACATTTTCATAAAACTTCGCGATCCCAATATACCAACATTTAATTGAAACATAATTATTATGAAGATCTGATTAAAACTGATTTGTTTGTTTGCAGTTTCAAAACTGATGTGTGAGCAAACAAATATTAGAGCAAATACCATCGAACAAACAAAATTAAATTCAGCAATTACCGACAATATAATAACTTATTTAAGTGTTGCACACTTCTAATCAACTTGATTGCTAATCAATTAACTATTTTTACAAGATTTCTGTCAAATACTTACGTGTATAGCAAGGTAAATGCATTGGAAGTCTCGACAGGATAAAATAGATATTGTTTATACACATGAAATAAATTACCGGACCTCTAGCCTGTCCTACAAGCATTGTCTAGAGGTCCGGTAACCGGACCTCTAGTCACTGTTAACAAAAAATGGAACTGATTGCTATCATATATTTCGGAAAATATATACAAAAAACAGAACTTTCACTGAAAGTCATGCTAAATCACAGAAATTTTTATAGAAAGCTGTTCTAATATAATAAAACCATTGAACATTTATGTGATACAAAATAAGTAATTGCCATTAATAATATCATAACATCCTTACTCAGTCACTGTAATGCTAGGTAAATGGTATCCCATGTACTATTTGGACATTGTGTTATTATGTTGTTGTTAAGCAAACCATAGCAAGGTCACAATGGCGAGAGATGTAGACACTAGAATGGAAGTTGTTCTTTCTAAAAGGAGGAACAGTGGTCCAGGAATCGACTGTCACCACTCATGTATCAATATTAAGTTCTTATAATTATAACCAAATATTTACCAATTTTAATGAAACCTGACTACCTGTAATTAACAAAAATCAATGAAATATTGAACCTGAGTATATATGTGTATTACATGATGGTTTTACATAAAATTAAATGTTCACAGACTCCCATGGCGAAGACAAAAAAGATAATTGGAGACAATGGCATGACATTTAATAACATGGTAGGTAATTACATTATTAATAGGAATTATTAATAACAGAAGATTACCCCTACTGATTTTGAGGTCAGTAGGTCAAGGTGGTGTTGACCTTAAACATGAAGATGTAATTATAGACCAAATGGTTTCCATTCAATAACTCATGAACAGTTGGGTCCAGGACCTTTAAACTTGATAGAGTTGCTGGGCATCATTATTAGTTGGCACATAATGATTTTGAGGTCAGTAGGTCAAAGGTCAAGATCTCCATGACCTTTAACATTAATAACTATTTGCCTGCCATGGGGGCATACAGGTTTTACCAACATATCTTGTTTAAGAAACAAATTTTGTTGTTATGTTGTTGGACATTCATTGCCACATAGTCAATAAAGTAAGAGCAAAAGCCAAACAAATTCAACCAGGTAATTAATTCAATCAGTAAGAAGGAGGTGGAGCTCATGAAACATTAGTACCATTATTATGATCTGATTCGTCAGTAAAAACTAATTTCAAGCATTATAAAGTAACAGCTAGTTCATCTTATTGTCTATAAGGAAATTTAAATCTGGCTCATTTAATCTATAATTTTGATGCTATTTTGGAAGGAACGCATTATGTTATGTTATATTATATAATTGGAAATATTTTCTTTCAGTTTACGACAAGTCCGTTATGTTGTCCAAGCAGATCCAGCATATTCACTGGTCGCTATGTCCACAATCACAAAGCAGTGAATAACTCTTTGTCAGGAAATTGTAGCAGTCCTGCCTGGCAAAAATCTCAAGAAGTTGATGCATTCCCAACATACTTGAAGTCAAAAGGATACTCTACATTCTTTGCAGGAAAATACTTGAATCAGGTACTAGTTTCATGACAATCGTATTTTAACTGAGATTATTGCTTTAGGTTAAAGTTCAATGAAAAAAATGTTAATTTTGGGTAACATGCCCCAATAAATTAGTTATGAAGATCAGAATATTATGAATTATTATAACCATGTATATTTTTATGAAGACAAAAAAACTTCTTCAAAAGAAAAAACTGGGCTTTAAAACTTCCCTTCGAAAAAGTGAAAATATAGTTAAAAAACTTTCCTTTAAAACAGTGAAAAAATAGTAATCACATGGATAATTTTGCTAATGCCATAAAAAACATTTAGTGTCGCGACAAACTTTTAGGTTTAAGTGGAGAAACTGGCAGCAATAAAGTTTTTAAGTTGAAAAAGGACATTTTATGTAAATCAGATTATCTATGTTAATTGTATATTAAACTCTTTTATGGTGTACACACAAAAATGTTATTTCTGTGAATTTTAATTCAAAATATAGATGTACATGACTTGTATTAAAGAAGACAATTACACTATTGGCAGTAGACTCAGTAGATGTTGGTGTTACTGGAGAACTCTGTCCTTTCAATAAATTCATTTCTGTGTCTCCTTGTTGGTGAAAAACACATGGACATACGTCTAGTTTTGATTTCAGTATGGTTTTGACCGTTCTGGTGGTGTGCAGCATGTTCCACCAGGCTGGGACAACTGGTATGGACTGGTAAGTGTTTCACGTCTTTGAAATGTTTCTATTTTGATAATTAATTTTGTTTTTATTACTGACTTCTGTATTAATCATACAGATTATGTATAACTTGGCTACCCCTACTATATCGTGGCAATTGACTTGCATTTCTATGAAATTTTGTCCTTGCTGTTGTAAACAATTTTTATTTCTTTCTTCAACATTATTTAAGAGTTAAAAACTAAGAGTGGAGATGTCCATTGACCACTTATTGTAAAATTGTATCTCGATTGAGTATTTGTAACAAAATTAATGGAGAAAAATTACCTTGTTGGGGATTTAAGAGCAAAAAGTGCGACATTTGGGACAATTAGTGAACCATTAATGATTTAAGGGCAAGTAGTTGGACCATCTTAGAGCAATAAGACGGACATTCAGAGCAATTAGTGGGACAGTTAGGGCAATTAGTGGGACATTTAGGGCAATAAGTGGGACATTTAGGGCAATTAGTGGGATATTTAGGGCAACACGATTGTCATTTATAGCAACAAGTGGGACCTTTGTGGCAACAAGTGGAACATTTAGGACAGCAAGTGGGATACTAAGGGCAATAAGTGGGACAATAAGGGCAATAAGTGGGACACTTAGGGCAATAAGTGGGATACTGAGGTCAATAAGTGGGACATTGGGGTCAATAAGTGGGATACTGAGGTCAATAAGTGGGATACTGGGGTCAATAAGTGGGACACTGGGGTCAATAAGTGGGACACACTGGGGTCAATAGGTGGGACTCACTGGGGTCAATAAGTGGGACACACTGGGGTCAATAAGTGGGACACTGGGTCAGTAAGTGAGACACTGGGGTCAATAAGTGGGACACTGAGTGCAATAAGTGGGACACTGGGGTCAATAAATGGGCACTGAGGTCAATAAGTGGGACACTGGGGTCAATAAGTGGGACACTGAGGTCAATAAGTGGGACACTGGGGTCAATAGGTGGGACTCACTGGGGTCAATAAGTGGGACACACTGGGGTCAATAGGTGGGACTCACTGGGGTCAATAAGTGGGACACACTGGGGTCAATAAGTGGGACACTGGGTCAATTAGTGGGACACTGAGTGCAATAAGTGGGACACTGGAGTCGATAAGCGGGACACTGGGGTCAATAAGTGGGACACTGGGGTCAATAAGTGGGAAACTGGGGTCAATAAGTGGGACACTAAGATCAATAAGTGGGACACTGGGGTCAATAAGTGGGACACTGAGTGCAATAAGTGGGACATTTAGGGCATTAAGCAGTCTGTGAATTTAGGATTTTAAACTCCATGTCCGAACCGACTGAACAATTTTCCTATATACTCTATGTATTATTACTGCAGAAGTTACTTGTCCGAATCAACGATTACTTGTCCTGGACAATTGGACAAGTGCTAATTTAGCAGACTGAATAAGTGGAACATTTAAGACAATAAGTCACTTCCCCCTTAGTGAGACATTTCATTGTCATTGTTTTGATTATTTGAATACAGGTTGGGAATTCAAGGTATTATGGATACTCACTGTCAGTGAATGGGAAGGTGGAGAAACATGGACACGAATATCCCCAGGATTATCTTACTGATGTCATTGTAAGTATAGGAGAGATCACCGTATTCATATGCAAAATGCCCACCGGCAAAATGACGGCAATCTATTGGATGAATGAACAATAAAAACCTGTCATTCACCAATAGCTAGCTGGTGGTATGAATGACTTTGTATACAAACATGATCTCTCCTATAGAGGAGCCAATCATGGATTGAGCTTAGAGCCTCGATGCATTGGATTTTGTTTGGCCTTCGTCCAGTTGGATAGTGCACTGGATTTTAAATCTGGCAATCTGGGTTGTACACTGGATTTTTAATCTGGCAATCTGGGTTCAATTCTCTGTTGCGGCAGGTCATACCTTTTCATGAAACTTTGACATGAAGGTTGATGCTCCACATGTGGAAGGGTATGTTAGTACTGGTTAGAATACAGTCCAGGAAAAAACTAGTCAGGTGAATCGGTCACCATACATGTGATGATGTATATATCATTTACTATCATTTCAGTAGTCTTTATCAGAACTATCGAAATTCCTATTGGTCATATTAACTGTTCTTTATATTAAATGTTCTTTACAGCACAAACGAGCCAGGAACTTTCTAGATCAACGACACAAATGGTCTGATCCATTCTTTATGATGTTGTCAACACCAGCATGTCATGGTCCATTCACACCAGCTCCTCAGTATAACACCACTTTCAGCAACATGACAGCTCCCAGAACTGGCAGTTATAATGTCAAACCACTGGTATGTATAGAAAAATCAACCTTGATAGCGTAGTGGTTGATTGGCCATGTTGAGTGGAGAAGTCTTTGGTTCAATCCCAGTTCACGACAAGTCAAAGTCATTTAAAATGGTATTGGTTTATCATCTCCCTTGCTTGACACTCGTTGTAGTTAGTTCCTGGGGGAACTGCTGGTTCGCCTGGTGTCAGGATAAAGTGACTGGGTAGCCACCACTATGACAGTAGAAATAAAAGCAATATTTAAATATATGCTGCAATTGACGGAACTATTTTGCATGACGGTTTACATCTGCGTCGGTAGGTATGCAATACTGGCTGACCGGTTTACTATTGCAAAGGTGGCGCTGCTGAGCGGTGGCGTAGGAAGAAAACTAATTTCATCATCTAAATTATAGTCAATTGTAGAAACGTGTGTATTAAATGTAGCTGTTCTAATCGAAAAACTAAAAAATGTGCAGATAGATTGTAGTATAGTTCTATTGATAGAAAAATTCAACAAAATGTTCAGCTATCCTACTTATCCTAGCATAATAGTATATTAATGGGGAAAAATAGTAAATTATCCCCCCTTACTACTCTCTAAAACTCTACAGGTCCTATCATGCGGCTTACTCTGTTTTTATCCCTGTTTTGTTTGTTGTACATGGTAGTAATTAGGCTGAAATATTTTCAACATTAATTATCAGATTAAATAATAAGTTTGGCTACATGTTGTTTACACACCATGGTATATAAATTTTTTATGGCCCTAACATATTAGATAATACAGAAGTGAGAAATTTCATATCTAAAATCAATGATATTTCTGTTAGAAACAAGGATAAAGTCCGAGGATCTCAACTAGTTAGGACCTGTATGCTAATTGGTCTACCTCGGGCTTTATCTTACAAGGGAGATAATTTATATGTCACTTATGTCTCTCATTAAATATTAACAATTTGTTGAAGCTGAAATAATCAAAAGTAAATACTGAAAACATCTCGAGATAGATTTTAATCTCAGACTCATGTTGAACTGAGCTCGTGATTAAATAGCCAAAATAGGATGTACGAGGGACATTAAAAAATAAACAGGACTACTGTCCTTAAAATCGCATGGCTGAACAATATAAATCAAAATATATATCATCAAAATGCGGAACCCCTTTTCTACATACAGTACAATTATGAACAAAAACAAATTCATGGTCCGAGACTTATAGGGTCTAAATAGGGTCACTAACGCTTACCCGGCGCACCCAATGACGTCACACTTTTTTACACAGCATTGGAGCTTCTCTGACATAGGGCTATGAAATTCTCTGTTTATAGTGAATATGGTGATGAATTTGTTGCTGCATCACACACGTTAATCATTTGTGAGAATCACATGTATTTTTCTGGATCTTACATAAAACAAACAAGCGAAAATTCTTACCATAAAATGTTGGTATTTAAAGATGTCTGCGTAACGGACATCACAAATGTTCTTGTGATTTTCTTTTACTGCCGGTTTTTCAAGTCTGATCAAACATCCCTTAAGCGTTTATGTCATTCTAAAACTAACGTACGACTTGCAGAACTATTTTGCATTGTAGTTACGATAAGTTCATACGATGCCGAGTGTATGTCATCTTGCTGTTGACAGAATTCGGTGTTAGTTCGTTTTTCCTTACGTTCTGATGGCGTCACTTTTGGGTGACGACATTGTCACTGTTGGAGTTCAACTTCTGTTTATGTCACCACCTAACGTTTAAATGCCGCCATTTTTGTTGACAACGCCCAACATGTAACATGTAATGTTTAGTTTCAAAACTAACAATAGGATAGTATGAAAGATATCTCTCATTACGTTGTCGACATCAATGGTTATTGATGGGCTGCGCCAGGTGGGTGTTACCATGGTTTCAAAATGAACTATTAAGAAATGACATGATAGTGGTACATGATAAATAGGATATCGAGTTTTGGCAATTGAAATCCGATTCAATATTATGTAATAATTTTTGTATAATATTTAAAACTGTATCCGTGAGGGCCCCAGTCCTGTTTATTTTTTAATGTCCCTCGTACTATTCTGAGTCGCTTATTTGTTTCACAATCCTGTTGGTGTCAGCAACTTTTAAACAGTTTTCTTGCACCGGAGAAGTATGACTTTTGTATATTGTTTTCAGAACAAGCATTGGTTAATACAGCAAACAATTGTTCCTATGCCTGCTGATACAGTTAGTAAATCTGATGAAATATTCAGAAACAGGTATGTTCTGGTAGTGAGGATGGTTGAAGGAAACGCACATATATTGATTTTGTGTTGGATCACAATTTAAAATTTGTCCCCGCTTGTTCTCCTTTACCATTTGCCAGATTTCAGTGAAAATTCACATGAGTAGTTGGTACTAAGCCTAGTTGTGCATGTTGTCAGAATTTTTAGGTAGGATGAATATAGCCAGAGTTGCAACCATTTATGGGAGATATGTTTATGCATCAAAACCTCTCCTAATGAAGATAATAATAATTTAGACTTTAACTATTCAAGGTGCTTAAAACCTGTTGGTCAGTCTGTCTGTAAATTTCTGTCCCCATTATTCCTCAGTCATTATCAGATTTTTTAAACTATCAGATTTCAAAGAAACTTCACAAGACTCATAAGTACCTAGTCTAGTTGTGCATATCAGCACTTTCAGAGTGTTATTGCCATTTGTATCCGGCAGTTATTCATCACAGAGTTAACTGTACTGTACAAGAGTAAAACAATAAATTTTTAGTACAATATAAATTTTACAATTTCTTTTCTTCTTTTTACTCTTTTCCAATGATACAGTTCAAGAGTTACCTGTGGTTTATCAAGCTGAGTGATAGCTCTTATTGTAACACCATTGTTATTGTTACACCACTGTTCTTGTTATATCTGTCCAGGTGGAGAACCTTGTTATCGGTGGATGATATGGTTGCTGATATTGTTGGTACCCTTGACAGGCAGGGAAGGTTAGATAATACGTACATCTTCTTCTCCTCTGACAATGGATATCATCTAGGTAAGTGTTTAGTGTTAACTTGTGTATGAATTGTTATAATTAATTTCAAACAAGATTGCTTACACTGCTATGCATAGAAAAGCAACAAACAATGGGAATAAAAATCCCAGTTAGTATATTGAAACTTTGTTTGTTTGTTTGCTTTTGACTGAGACAGTGGTAAGTGTATGGTGATCTGATTTTTCCCATGACCTCCAGCTTCGATGGCAGAGACAGTTGTGTAATGCAAGAAATCTTGATGTGCTACCCTACCTCTGTCTAAATAGACTCATTCATTCTTTAACATGCTGTGAGTATAGCACCAATACATGGTACACTACATATGGGTTACCGGTACCAGCAAGTTCATCTCTAGTTAGGTGGTAAACATTGAAAAGCGTTTCAGAAATGACCAAGTACCCTCGCTGATGCCATCATTTACTATGATACATTAAATTTAACCTAATTTGTATTTGATTTCTTTTGTTACAGGACAGTTTGGACTCCCGTATGACAAGAGACAGTTGTATGATTTTGATATCCGAGTTCCATTGATGGTTCGCGGCCCTGGAATAAAAGCTGGATCAGTATCAGATGTAACTTTTACTATTGTACATCTTTGTTCCATATTCTCAAGAGTTATTCCTCATTTTCTATCTAACCTGTGTTAGTTCAAGTTAAGATATGGCAGTGCTATTTCCTATAAAATCAAATACATGAACGATAACACCTCAAAACTTGATAAGTGGGTTTAAACACATACGGTACAACCTCTCTAAAGCAATACCCATTGGGAAACACAAACTTTTGTTCATTGGTTGTTATACAGAGGTTGTTGCTTAATTAGAGGTAAATTAATAGTAAATGGGTTCTGGAATGAAATTATTATGTTGTTGAAGAGAGAATGTCACTGCTCTGGAAAAGTTGCTCAGTATTACAAAAATGATGTGACAGAATTCCAAACATCTTCTCTTTCTCCTGTTTAAGAGGTTATCTGATGTAAACAACCAATTGCCTAAAGCATACAATATTATTAAATCCAAGTAAATCATTTTCATTCTATACACACTTATATTTAGCAGCCGCCTTCCCTTTAAGCAGTGATTAATATAATGCATCCTTTGAATGGCTTCTCTAGTCTGGTTTGATAGTGTTCAGTTATGGACTTCACAGTATTTGTACACACTGTCGTATGCACTGAAACAGTAATTACTGAACGAGATCATAATGACGTTGTGCCGTTCTGATAATGTTTGTTTCTCTATTATTTGTAGGACATCGTTTTGAACATTGATTTTGGTCCGACGTTTGTTAGTCTTGTCGATGACTCTCAGATGAAGAACGTTGATGGTATAAGTATACGTGGGATACTACATCCACAAGAAAATAAAACACAGCCGTTACGAGATTCGTTCCTGATAGAACATACTGGAGAATATGCGAAAAATGTTGCAGGATGTCCACAGTATGAAGATCAAGATATGAATGTAAGACAACCATAATGTGTTAGAAAGTGTTTTACACAGAATTGTTTTCTTCATTTTCCTCTTCATCCTCAATGAGACATAAGGCTACAACAAGTTCTCTCAATTTTCAGCGGTGCTTTGCTCTGTGTATTTGGCTTGGACCCAGTAATATCCCATACGCAGAATTAGAAAATCAAAGTTTTTGATTATGAGTGTGATGATATATTCTAGTGTGTGTTTAGTGACTTTATAGTGGTTTTGCTTTGGGATACATTCTGGTTCAATATTTACATTCATAATGATTTGTCAATAACAAAACCAGCATATATATGATAGATTTATCTACGAAAACTTATTAATGAATCTTATTTATTGTTTCAGAACTGTGATAGCCACTGTGTGTGTGAAGATTCAAAGAATAATACCTATGCCTGCCTTATTACTATAAACAGCACATCACACACAAAGTATTGTGAATTTTCTGACTACGATGAGGTATATTTTTTGTATGTACATGTATTTAGAAATCTACTGATATGTGTTCTAACTGCACAGATTGTGTTTAAGTTTATATGCAACTGTTGGTTTGAATATTGATGCATTTTTGAATTGATTTTTGTGCTCCCACGTTTAGTTATAAGTGGGGGCATATAGCATTGGTGCTGTCCGTCCGTCTGTACGTAACGCAAATCTTGTGTGTTGAACTCCTCATAAACTACTGAATTTAATTTCTTCAAACTTTCACAGATGAACACCCCTAATGTCTAGGGAATGAAATTTCGCATAAATTTTTAGCATTGTTATGGCCCTTAGTTACTATTACTATATAACCTATAGTGAAAAATCTTGTGTGTTGAACTTCTCAAAAACGGCTGGGTGGAATTTCTTCAAACTTTCACAGATTAACAACAATCGGAGTGTATAGATCACCGTTAAAGATGGAATTTTTGTTGTGTATATTTTTACCAGAATAATGGTCCTTTTACTATATACCCCATAGTGAAATAAAAAATCTTTATTTTGAAATTGATGGCTTTATTTTCTGAAGGTTTCTGTCTGAAATTTTTATCAATATAAATTATAAGACACAATTCTGTAAACTTTCTAAACACCTGCTTTAAGCTGCCAGATTTAGGTCAACATTGACAGGCTGCTTAAGACAAGAGTAGATTGTATGTTTGAAATAAATATTTTACTTATTTTTCTTCATTTCAGGATTTTGCTGAACTGTATAACCTTAAAGCAGATCCTTCAGAATTAAAGAATTTGTATCCAGGTTTAACTCCTAAAGATGTTGAAGACATGGAGAAAAAATTACGTTTCCTATCAACTTGTTCTGGACCAGAATGCAACAGTCTACCTACGTAACCAAAAATCATGCGATATTAGATTTTGGAGAAAAGAATCTCAATTTTAGCATTCCCAATTGTGATATACCTGTACATTATAGTGTTTTATGTTTTTTGTACAACTTGGACATGTTGACCTGTTCCTCTTGACTTGCATGCCTTGCTCATTGAAAATTGATGTTCAGTCAATGTTCAAGACCATTATTTGCTGTTTCCAGGAGTGGTCTTGACATTAAGGGTTTACTGTATTCTATGTCAGAACCCAGATAAATATTTATGTATTATCGTTAGGAGCAGGTTGATATGTTGAGGTACTATATATTACATAGCCCGGCTCTGCTCTGCTATGGATGTAGGATTCCAGGACAAGATATTACAATAAATTTATTTTGCATAATACTAGTACACATGTATAACTGTATTACACACTTAATTTACTTTTTTCAATCAACTGGTATTTTCTAAATGTAGTAAAATGACTCTTGATAGACATATCATTTGCAGTAAACATTTCATTACTAAAATACTTTTACTTGCACACATATAGCCAGATACTAAATCTTTTTATTTTGCACTTTAGGCACCAATCAATGTATGATCTTTCACTTGATGTACTACAGTCAGGATTCGTTACAACGACATCCTATATACCGACAATTTCGTTATAACGACACCAATTAGTGGGGACGAATTCTATACAACGTTAATTGTATCCGTTATAACGACATATTCACTTACCGACACTGACAGCAAAACAATGGGAACGAATCGAGTGTTTACACAGTAATTAATACTCGATATACTGACACTATCAAGGGACTATTTTTCACACTTGAACTATTTATCGGCTTTACACAAAGTCGCCGTCTAAGCAAGGAGCCTACTTATGTAATTACACCTGTGAAAATCATCTTAATTGCTCTCATGATAATAGTGGAACCTTTCACAGTCGAAATACGGCTCGCGCATTCGTAATCAAGGTAGATAAGCGAAGTCATCGCGTATATTCGTATTTTAGAAATAGTACGGGTCACGAAATAAACGATGTCAATCGAGATTTCTCGACATGATTTATTAATTCATCAATTCTTAAAGTCGATAGGGTATAATTAGTAACAAAATGAATCACCAATTTATTCTCTAGAGCGTTATATTTTATAGCTTACTGTAGGAGTATCCGGACATCTTTAAATTTGGACGCACGTTATTTGGAGCTCTCTCAAAACATTGTATTTTAAATATTATTTTATGCAATTATGATAATTTCATACTGCTGATTTTGCTGATTATGACAATTTTATGACATAATAAATTATATGTTAATCAATAATTGATTTTTATGAAACGATCTCCCAATCAAAATTCCCGTCACTAGTGAAATTCAGTATAACGACAAATTCGTTATAACGACATTTTGATTGGGAACGAACAGTGTTGTTGTATCGAGATCTGACTGTATAAGTATTACTTGTTCACTCACTTCTTAAACATTGTTGCTTCACCAGTCCAAAAAAAGTGTTATAACACGTCAGTAAATGCTGAAATAACCTACGTGTGCTTATTTTTTATTGGTGTGCACTTCGTAATTACACTTATGAATGATTTGGAAACAACTTTGTCATCAATAATTTCAGTTTATCTTCAGATCTGCATTAACATTCTCATGTTATTGAATCTCTTGTGTTTATAGCTGTACTGAGGTTAAACCATCAGCCTGCCTGTCAAGGAATGCATTAAATGTGGCCACTTAAAGTAGGTGGTTCTACTGTATAAGTGGTTAAGTTCGCTTCGTGGAAATCTACGCGTTTTTCGCGAATGACACATTTTCGCGAAGTTTTCCGCCCGTGTAAATATCGGCCATCAAAAAACGGTGTTTATGTACGATCAACTATGATTTCACCACTTACTTTGTTTGTTCGTATTATACAAACCAATATAGGACATGTTAATGAAGTGTGATATGAAAATAAAAGAAAACATTACTGGAAATGACAAATAATTAGAAAATTACAGTGAAATAAATATCGTATTGACATTTCAACTGTCACGGCTATTTTACATGCGTACACGGGTGAGTCACCGGTGTAAACACACTATGTTATTTATTTAATTCAGTCCTATTTATTTCCCTTCGTTAACGTGCACAAATTAATACACTCTTCCGAAAATTGTACTTTCGCGAAGATTTATGTACGCGAAATGCCTAGAATGATGGATTCGCGAACTTTTCGACACGCGAACATATTCACATATACAGTATACTATAGGAGCATTCAGTACAGAAATGGCTGACCGGGAATGATTAAATTTGGCTGCTTGTTGGTACTAGCACAGGTTCAACAGTAGATTTATTAAAACTTTTATTTCCTTTGATGACTTATATACTTGCTTATAAGATGACATGGACTGGCAAATTTGGATTTGAATCATTTCTGCATAGGTCCTGTGTTTGAATTATTTCATTTACTAAAATTATTTGTTGGTATAGTAGAATACATTTGACCAGGCACTAATTAATCTTTGTGTGTTTTCGTTATTGTACTGTTAGAATGTTTTACTGGTTAAAATAAAAACTCTGATTGGTCGATGGATAAGCACGAACATTTATGGGTGCCATGTAAAATGATACAAGCTATACACTGGTGTTAAAGAGTGTGTTTTTATATTGCTATGGATTATTTTTGTAACTAATTAATTTATTGTTAATTTAAACAGATTTATATGCTTTATTGTATATTGAGTACATGTATACTGGTATGTATGTGAGGATAGTTTTTGCTAATAAAAATATGCTTGCAATTAAATGTATATCCGTAGAATATTTGTGATTTATAGTGAAAGGTTTAGTTAGGTTTATAAGTCAATTTGCAAAAAGTGTGAATGAGGAGATCTTTTATGAATGTTTGATTGATATAGTTTAACTTATCTGGAAAATGTCACCTCTTGTACAGATACTGATATATTATTTTGTATACCAGGTAACCGACTCTGGTGAATTGGAATTTTACTTGTGAAGTATCTGCCTTAGAAACCCGGGTTTGATGGTAAGACCACAGACTATGAAATTCCAAAGTCACTAAAAATGGTACCGTACTGGTATAGATAGAGTTCTAGTTCTCTCAGTGTGTAAGAGTTCTGAGTAGCTCCAGTAAAAGTTTTCTTATGTACGTATGATGTCAGCATGAATACCATTTTGATGTTTTTCTATGTTATATGCACTCTGTGACTATGACTTTTTGATAGCATCTTAGAAACATGCAAGGATATCAAATGTGATATATTATGTTACGGTATTGAATTGACTATATGATATATAATAATGTGATTATAGGTACAATGTGTGACCTTGCAATTGTCAGATATACAGTTGATCCTCCTTTACAATATGTTGACTTACAAATGTAGTATGATAATTTTTATTAATAAAATAAATGATTTTAAAACAAGTTTCTATGTCTATTTTCAAGTACCGGGTATTTTGATGTTTAGCTCCCCTTTCATGTGAGCTTCTTGTAATCATCTGTTGTCTGTCTGTCAGCAATTTTCTTGTCTGTATGATTGAGGTTTCGTTTATGATTTGAATTTAACCAAACTTGCACATCACCTGTATGATGTATCACCCAAAGATGTAAACGTCACGACCAGGAGAGAGATGCGAAGTGACCTCAAGAAACAACCCTCTACCAAAAGCTTTATGGAGACATTGATGACCTTGAGATGAACCCTTCATCGCAGATACTGGCGTGATCGTGTAGAGAGAACGCCACTTAGTAAGTAAGTATGTATCACTGTAGGAATTTGGTTGTTGTTTTGAACAGTCTATATATCTGACTGTTGGTTCCACTGTTATGGCCCCTGAAAGACTAGAAATTGGCTATTTTGGTTTTGTTTGCCGAGATCAGTTTTATAATGTTGTGATTTTCCAAATTTTAACACAACCTGCATCACCATATGATTTTTGTTCCTTTCTTGGACAAGTTAATAATAGTATCCCACATTGGGTTTGGTCTTATCTGCATGCTCAAGGTTTTATTCAAAATTTATTTTAATGGAATATTTACACACCTTGTATATCACCATATCATCCTTTATCACATGTTTGACGCCGCTGTCCTGAGCATAATATAGCCATTACATAAACATACATTAGTGAAATAAAGCTTTGACGTTGTGACGTCATTCGAAGGATTGGAGGCATTAGTTTGTTAAATAGACGTGCTTATTATAAATTTAAGAAATTAGACATTTTCTTATATATATATACGCCAAAAAAGCTATCACGTTATAACAATAATGATGTTATACAAATGTATGGCTTTATTTAGATCCTATGACGTCAAAATGTGATAATATCGTTGAATAAAACCTTGCAATTAGACACATAATTTCGTGATAAAACAAATGCATTTTTGTATGTCATATGAAGGCTAAGTTCAAATCATTTATTCAACAAAGTCTATATTCTCGATATCGACATTACTCAATAAAACCCGTTTTTCCGGAACCGAAATTTCACGGTCAGGGGGTTAGCGAGCAATAAGCGGTATTCTCGATATCGACATTACCCAATAATACCCGTTTTTCCGGACCCGAAATTTCACGGTCAGGGGGTTAGCGAGCAATAAGCGGTATAGCGGGAGTGTATATAATTATTCTTTTTTCAACGTTTAAACATGAAAAACATATAAACAAATTATTACACATTATCATTAAACATCTTTGTTTTTAAACTTTAGCAAGAATTATCCTAAAAAATGCTTTATATTTAAAATATTGCATTTTATTCTACACTGCCGCTTCCGTAGCTCGATTCCGATGGCGAGAAAATATACGCATTTTTCAAGTTAAACATATTATTTTGGCGAAAATATTGTCAGCTAGGTCGTAAAATTGTGTTGTCATTGTTTACTAGTAAGACTTTTTACAAATTCTTGTCATTTGCCTTAAATAATCGCGATTATTGTACCTGGTTGCTCTATACGCTATAGGCATTTTCCCCCCTCACGTACATTCGGAATATCTCGCACATTGTCGCTCAATAAATTCCGTTATCCCGGAAAACGGATTTTAACCTGTAATGTCGATATATAGAAATACTCACCAACACAGAACCATTCCACTTGCACATGAGATTAAGACAAGCACAGGACACAGTCAGAATACTGCAAAAATCAAACAAGGACCCTTTAAAAATGGAATTGAACAACTGGATAAAAGGAGACATAAAGCATACTGGAAAACCAACAACCTTCTCACTACTAATCAGCAGGTTCAATGAATTCAAAGACAATTTGCAAATTGAAAACATAGCTACAGAGTTTGAATACAGTAAAAAAACAATGGGACTTTCAAGGAAAAAAGAATACATAAGCTTTAAAGGGTTTAATGAAGAAAAAAACATCCAAGTGACAAACATCAAAGAAATACTGTCAACATGTACAAGCAATGAGGTGTTACTTTTCACAGATGGATCTACACTACAGAATCCTGGCCCAACCGGAGCAGGAGCAGCTGTGTACCTGGAAGGCTATAACTCTACACCAGTTCTTTTGAAACAGGGGGTGTCCAAATGTAGTAATAACTTCGCTGGAGAAGTGGTTGGAATAGAGTTAGCTCTAGACTTCATCAACAAGTTAGACACAATAACAAACAGAAAAGTCCATATCTTCTCAGACTGCCAATCAGCAATAACCACAGTATTCAACAATGGAATTCCAAAAGCCAGAATAGAAAATGTCATCAATATCAAAGAAATAGCGGCATCACTTGAAGCAAAAAATAATACAATCACCATACATTGGGTACCAGGCCACAAGGACATTCAAGGAAATGAACTGGCAGACAGACAGGCAAAGGCTGCAGCCCATGAAATGAGCTCCGCGGAGGAAACGGAAACAACAGAAAAAAAAGACGCATCAGAAATAACTAAAAGCATGAAAACTCAAATTATAAAAAAATGGAGCACAAGTTATTCAAACTCAGAAAAAACAGGCATGCTTCAAGAGATATACAAAGAACCTGGCTCAAGGAATTGCTGTGGCGAAAATAATAGGCCTACATTCAGCATTATCAATCAATTGATCAGTGGGAAAACGAAGTTAAAGGACCACTGGAGCAAAATCATGAACAATAATGATAACCTATGTGACACTTGCAAGGTACCAGAAACAGTAAACCACTACATATACGAATGTGCAAGATTTGCGGTAGAAAGAGACCTCCTAGAGCGTACAGTAGAGGGGTTACTGTACGGACAGCAGTTAACGTGCGGGGTTTTATCCCTATCCGTATTGGTTGGAGAGATCGACGACATTACGGACGAGGCAAGGAACGAACTCATCGGTGCTACGAGTCAATACTTAACAAGCACCAACCGACTGTAAAGAGAAACCGAAGTACCAAGAGCTGAAGCACAAAGAGAGAGCACAAAGAGAATATTACCGAAGTACAGTGAGAACATTTCGCTACGGCAATAGCGTAATAGAACTACAACAACAACAACATATGGTGAATATTCAATATTAAATCAAGACCAATTCAATATTATCCCAGCGTTATCAAGTTTCGTTTTGAAACCATTTCATTTCATTGACCATTTCGCTACAAAGCCGCCATAATATTCACACGTCGTGAAAAGATTATCAACAATGGCATCAAAGAAGAAATCAGTTTTATTTATTTGTCTGGGTAATGACATGAACTTTCAATCATGGTGTTTATTCTGTTAGAGAACAAATAACTGACAGACGATTTGTGTATCAGCAAAAATCATTTGCAAGGGGTTTTTCCAATTTTCTGTAAAATCATTGTTTTCGGATAAAATATTTCGGATACTTGATTTTATGAATTTAAGTTGTCAACAATGTTTTCTTTCAGTCTTTTACACGAATGCATATCCGTCTAACAATACATAAGAAGACGATCACGTTATATTTCAGATTACTCAAAGATGATCTTATAAATCTTAAGTTAAATGTTGCTAATTGATGTATATTTGAAGCCCTTGACTGGCTTGACTTGAGCAAGAATTAATTAAACTGCTACCAAATAGCGCTTTACTAAATCTTTGCAACGATACGCTACCACAGATCAGTGCTTGCTGATTGCATGCTGTTTCTCACTTGGTTTGGCGTGCCTGCCTAAGTGCCTCTTTGTTCAACGGATCGCTCTGGTAGCCTGTAGCCCATTAATTTTTCGTTTTGTCCACTATGTAGGGCCTTTTGTTAGCTAATCATTTCTTAACAAAGCGCTATTGAATAGGTAACAGACCCCAGCTTCCCTCACTGTAAACAGTTGCTCTATCATGCTATATTGGTGGTAGTTGATTCAATTTAACTGAAATTGACAATATTACATAAATACAATAACAGCCATTTTTTTGGCTTCTTTGGGAAAGGGTCCGGGTCCGTTCAGATTGGGAATTTTCGCGTCGTGACAACTTGAAATTGGGAAATTTGATGAAGCAGAAAAGCCAAATAAAACAGAAAAAGAGATTAAATGTGATTGTTTACTGTAAACTTTATGCTTGACCACTTGTCAAAAATGTTCATAACTTCGTCATTTATGTCCGATTTTGATTTTTTTTTTTGAAATGTTCATTGGTAATTTCTCCCTTCAAATTTGGGAATATTATAGCCTTTTTCAAATTGGGAAGGTACCGTTAGCCTTTTTCAAATTGGGAAGGTACCGTTTACCGGTAGCAAACAAAGAAGGAAAAAAATCACTGAATAATGACCATGGATCCCCAACTTGTATGTTACTAATAATGAGTTTTTATTTTATCAGGGAATATATGCAGATCTCCAATGGCTGAAGCAGTTTTTCTTAGCTTGCTGGAAGAAAAAGGATTGTGCGATCAGGTAATGAAATAACAAAAATTGCCTTTATTGGCATAAAGGTAAAATAGCCATTTTTGGGGTTGTAAATACTTGTGGTATGAAAATACATATTTTTGGGGATAATTAATCATAGGGATTAATCCCTTTTGAATAATACTTTAAAACAGAATAACTATAATCTACAAATATTAAAAAAAAATGCATTGTTAAAGTAAAAAATAATTTCATTTTGGAAGTATGTAAGAATGTTTTACTTTTCTAATCTGGGTTTAAAGGCACACCAACATTTTTATTGACTTGTTTGAATCCAGCTAACAACATAACATTTCAGACCAAGATGCTTGAACCACTACAATGTTGGTATTGTTATGTGCTGTATCTTTGATATTTTCAGTGGGAAGTTGACAGTGCTGCTCTTGGCACATGGCATATAGGTATTGGTCCAGATGATAGAACCATGACAACTTTGAGTAAACATGGACTCGCAACATACAAACATAAAGCTAGACAAGTAAGGAACTTATCATACTTCCAACTACCACAGTGAGTTGGGGGGTCACTTTGTTTGTCCATCAGTCCTAAAACTTGTCTGGGCTATAACTTCTCCATGCACAGAAGGATTTTTGAACAACTTAGAAAATATTGCCATAATTCAGCTTGTCCAGACCATATCTGTAATTGATTGTAGGATTTATAATCTCGGGTGACATTTCTAGTTTAATCATACAGTCAAACCTGTGTTTTAAATGTTGTTGTAGTTATGCCCCTTTTGTTTAACAGTATCCATCACCATGCCTTAGCATGGACGCGTCTTGTATGAAAGCCACACTACAAGGACATGTTAACAATACTGGAAATGTTAAGGAACTTTTATATATTTATCCATTCACCCATCCATCCCATCCATCCATCTATATTTGTATATGAGCTCGTGGCCTAATCATATATTGAACTACAAAAATGTATGTTGTTTGTATTTTCTGTTTTAGTTATGTAATGCAGATTACACAAAGTATGATGTCATATTTGGTATGGATGATGCCAACATGAAGTAAGTATGGTAAATGTTTTTTATTTACAAGACATAAGACATGGCCTGTAACTGTGATGATGATCACATATTATGCTACCATTGAACCAGAAATGAGGTCTTGCAATTTGAATGCCAAACATAGTCTTTATTCGCCAGTCAGTTTTCTGCTGAAATATGGCATTTGAGAAATGCCTTTTTACATAAACTCATAGTTCTAAATTTGAAATAGTTAATGTCTTTCCAATGTCAGATTCTGCAATGAAAGTAACTTAACTTTATCATGAATATTTGGTGGAGTTATTGCCCGATTTAGCGTAGATTCTCACTAGTATCCTGCAAATGTAGCCTCTTGTCCATCTTGTTCATCTTATTTTTTCTACTTTATTTTCAGAGAACTTGACAGACGAAAACCTAAGAACAGTACGACTAGTCTAGAAAGACTAGGAACGTATGACCCTGAACAGTGTTTGACTATTGTTGATCCCTATTTTGTAAGTTTTGGTATTTTTTGTCTGCTATATGTAAGCTGCAGCCATGGTCCAGTGATGTGTGTGCTGGATTTATAACCTGCCAACCATGTCATGTCTGGTCGTACTCTTCAAATCTCAAATTTTCCTGAGCATGTGGACAAGTTGCTGGTTCCTTGTAGAAGAATAAATTACTACTGGTTAGGTTACAGTCCAGGAAAACTTGTTTGGTGAATCCGACCCCATATGAAAAATTGTTGAGAAATAGCGTTAAACCTGAACTATTTTGTAAGTTTTGGTATTTTTTGTCTGCTATATGTAAGCTGCAGCCATGGTCCAGTGATGTGTGTGCTGGATTTATAACCTGCCAACCATGTCATGTCTGGTCGTACTCTTCAAATCTCAAATTTTCCTGAGCATGTGGACAAGTTGCTGGTTCCTTGTAGAAGAATAAATTACTACTGGTTAGGTTACAGTCCAGGAAAACTTGTTTGGTGAATCCGACCCCATATGAAAAATTGTTGAGAAATAGCGTTAAACCTGAACACTGGTTGCTGAGGCCACACAGAAACATAAATAAAGTTAATCACTGGAACCATTTACTCTCAACAATTCATACAAAAACAATGTCTAATATCGCCTTAGTTGGTTTCTATTATAATCAGACAATATGTTATTTGTCAAACCAGTGTTAGTAGTCACCTGAATTAAGCAATCACCTGGTTAAGCAACAACATTTACTGTTAAAACATCCACCAGTATAAGAAAGCAATCTGCTAAAAACAAACAAACAGACACATGCCCTTTGATCAGGTTATAAAGGCAGGTTACATGTATTACTGGAGGATACAGCTTCTATTAACATGAAGCTGGAAGACAATTAACACTGGCGAGCGCTACGTAACCAATAACGAAAGGTATACATTCATTTGCACAGAAGGAATTGAATAGCGGATCTGGGCAGTGCTTTGCTTAGGCAATGGAACCATGCTACTTAATCTTCTATAAGAGATTTAATTTCTATTTCATTTATTTGTGTTTTATATTAATAACCAATGTATTCCTTTCATTGCAGGATAGTGCAGGAGATATGAGTGGATTTGAAAACGTCTATACACAGTGTGTTCGTTGTTGTAAAGCATTTCTCGAACAATCTTGCAACAGAAAATAAACACTCTAAACACGCTAAATTCTTGCTTAGTTTATCCAGTGGCATCCCTGTACCTGTTTTATGTTTTTATTTATCCCAGTTAGCTCAGTCAATGAGCAAGATAATATACTTTTATCCAGTTAATACACATATAAAATATAACATGGGTACTTCCTAATGATTGATAAAACACAACTGTCTGGTTTAAGTCCTAGCAAAATCACAGTTTTGTAACATGTCTTGGTCAAATGTTTTGCTTTGATACTTTCATGTGAAACAATATTCCTTCTTTGGCATCCTTACTGTTCCGACATTCTGTGATGTAATACATGTACTATGAAACATGTACAGTAACACAACTAGGAAATTACAAATGATTCATTTGTTGTCAAATCAGTAAACAATACTATAAACATTTATAGACTAATAGATGGTGCTAATACAGACTTATATCTCCCACAAAGAGTGAGGGATATTCCCATAAGCCACATTATAGGGGAGATGTATTGTTTGTGTGCTGGACGTCTGTCCGGATATGTCACACAGTTTATAGTTGGTACTGACCCTAGTTATGCACATCGTAAGAAACTTCTGGTCAGATGATTATTACATAGTTAAGGCTACTTGATGGTAAAAAATATGCATGGGAGACATACATTTTGTGACAAAAGCGAATTTTAGTTTACCTTTAGTTATGCACATGTCTTTTTGGTGCATTACTTTATGAAATTAGTATAATAAAAACATTAACTGCTATAATAGTGTTTATTCTACTTTATTCACTTTATCACATGGTTATTAAGTATATAGTGTAACCTGTCTTCAGCAGTCAAACAAGGGGCACATCACTCTGTCTGCCTTAAGTTGGTGGCTGTTTAATTCATATTATAATACATATGATGTGTTGGGATTTAATGCTATCACGTCCCAGGATTATAAAAATTTTTTAGCATGAACCTCTACAGTGTAAAAATGAAATGAGCCTTTCCTCAATCTTGACAAATTATACCCGTTTACTTTTAGGCTATCCATCTAATATATAAATTTCTGTTAAAGATGAAAATATGTACTGTTAGAGCCATTTGAAGCACATTATTGAATTTAGCATGAAAACAGTTTTCTAGGTGCTGTATTATCAAAGCATTTACGAAAATCTAAAATTTAAATTCTTCATTACTTGTTTACATTTATCAAGTGTAGTAAATGGAGATGCAATACTATTAATGATTCAGTTACAGAACTTCTACAAACCGTATCTTTCACCAATTTGCAGTTGTTTAAGTATTATAAAGAATTTAAATTTGAGCTCAATTTTAAGATCGTAAGTGCTTTGATAAAACACTACCCAGGTGCTTAAGACAGGAAACTGTTTATTCAGATAATCATTGATACAGGCTTCATCTTCATACTAGTCGTACAATATTTCACTTGACTGCACAGAAAACTCGGTCGTGACATGACCAATCAACGATATATCATCAACCATAGTAGAAGTCTAAAAGATGGAACTGCTCTTACTGACAACTTGTGACTATCATGCATTCTGTCTGGGTGCTAGATAGCAATTTCTGTACAACAATCAATCAATGACACTCTGGTCTGTCGGATGTCATGTTGACTTCATTCTAAATAAAACTTCTCATGCAGACTGCACGTCTTGCTGATGGTGAGTTATAGACTTTGTCACTCTATGTCTGGTTTTTAGCTCACCTGCCACAAAGTGGCAATGTGAGCTTTTGTGATTGTTTTTTGTCTGACGTCCATCCGTCCGTTAGACAATTGACCGTTAACACTCTAGCACTTTCAATATTGCTTTGATCTTCTCCAAATTTGGTCAGTAGTTGTATCTCAATAAAATCTAGGTCAAGTCTGAAGTGGGGTCAAAAATGAGGTCAAAATGTCAAATAATTGAAAAACCTTGTTTACACTCTGGATGCAACATTTTTGCTTCAATCTTCATCAAGTATGGTCAAAATGTATATCTGGATGACCTTAAGGTCAAGTTCAACGTTGGGTCATGTAGGATAAAAAAAACTAGGTAAATAGGTCAAATAGTAGAAAAGCCTTGTTAACACTCTGGAGGCTACATTTTTGCTTCAATCTTCATCAATTTGGGTCAAATTGTTTAACTTGATGACCTTAAGGTCAAGTTGAAAGTTGGGTTATGTGGGTCAAAAACTAGGTCAAACTCAAATAAAAGGAAAACCTTTTTAACACTCGAGGCCACATCGTTGCTTCAATCTTCATCAAATTTGGTTAAAACTTAAAAACTGTTAATCTTGATGACCTTAAGGTCAAGTTGAAAGTTGGGTCATGTGGGGCCAAAAACAAGATCAAAAGGTCAAATAAAAAGAAAACCTTGTTAACATTTGGAGGCCACATTTTTGCTTCAATCTTCCATCAAGTTAGGTCTAAATGTTTATCATAATAACCTTAAGGTCAAGTTCAAAGTTTGGTCATGTGGGGTCAATAACGAGGTCAATAGATCAAATTATAGAAAAACCTTGTTGAAACTCTGGATACCACATTTTTGCTTCAATCTTCATCAAATTTTGTCAAAATGTTTATCTTGGTGTCATATTGGGTCAAAAACTAGGTCACTGTGACAAATAATATAAAAATCTATAAAACACCATAGAGGCCACAGTTCTGCTTCAATCTGCATGGAATGTGTTCTAAATGTTTATCTTAATGACCTTAACGTCAAGTTAAAAAATTGGTCATGTTGGGTCAAATAATCTTGTTAGCGCTCTAGAGGTCACATATTTGCTTCAATCGTCATGAAGTTTGGTCAATATGTTTATTTTGATGATATTCAGGCCAGGTACGAAGTTGGGTCAGGTGAATCGCGCAATTCATGTGATCACACGTTTGACGCCTGAACCCTCGACCACACTGCAATCAAATTGCCTTGATTCTTATAGTGATCGCACTGTCACATACGTGTGGAAACTTTTAATTGTCTATTAGATACAAGTAGGCAATTAATAGAAGTTTTTATTCATTATTTTATTTAGTTTAGTGTATTTCAAAGTTTGTCATGTTTAGCAGGTGAGCGCCACAGGATCTATGATCCTCTTGTATGCAACTTGTTCTGAGAATCAAGTTTGTTTATGTAAAACCTGCTGGGCTGAAACCTTGTCCGATAAGTGAGCTGAGAAACACATTGCCAATCCTAAAGGAGCTTTATAAATTGATTTTCTTATAATTGCTTTTAGATCAGAGTCGTGTATTTTAATCAGTCGAGTCTGGTCAAAACTAAAGTTGAACTGCATGACGATGATGTCCATGTGAGGTATGACTAAAACACGAAAAGGAGATTTGCCTACGAAAAGGACGAAAAGGAGATTCAAAAAATAATATATAGTCATATTTTTAAAGAATGATTTTAACGTACATCTATTAATTAAATGATAATAGAATTATAATAAAAAAAACCAGGTAGAATTATTTTGTTGAGATTACTTGGCATGGTGGAAATTGCATCTACGAAGAGAGTAGCTGTTGACATACATTCATTTAATTAGAAATGTTTTTGCAATAAAATAATCTATTTGAAGTTATATGTATATATAATGTGATAACGAAGTTTCAATTAAAATAATATTGAAAAATATCAATATTTGCTTGGCAATACGGTGAATGTATCAAGTCATGTTCCTGTAAATTGCATACCATAAAAGAGTATTATATACAACTTTATATTATTGAATTAGGAGTATACACTTAACCAATGTTCTAACTACACCGACTAGAAAATTGAATATCTCTGGAATCGTTGTACTTATTTACACTATATTTTGAAATCAAGTCTTAAATGTAAATAGGATGTTTTTGCAACACAGTCTGTGTAATATTAATCACCGAGGCATGACCATATACAATATCGATTTTTGTGCACGTGCTATTGAATGTTGGCGGGAAACCCATTCCACGTTGTAGATCCCTTTTTAGTCGTACGTCCTTTCAGACAAACACATTAGGGTCATATCATATGCCATTTGAAGAAAGGACCAGAAACGTGGATAGTTAAGGTAGTGGTTTGTGTTGACGGGGATATACCGTCTAATTATAATCTTGTTAACTTTGGTTTTAGATTTATTTTTATTATATGGGTGTAAAATTCAACCACAAACATTACCAGTTCATCATTTGTTATTTATTTTATTATATCAACATGAAAACACCAATATAATGTCGGTTTTTTTACAAATGTTTTTACTTTTGGTTTCAGTCCCTACGACTGAAACCAAAAGTAAAAATATTTGTCAAGAGTGTTTTTATTATCTGTTAGCTCAAACCAATACGCCAACGACCCGTAACCTTGACCCTTTCTTCAAATGGCATACCAGCCATGTGATGTTTTTCTGATAGGACGGACGACTAAGAAGCGGTTGACAACGTGGAATCGAATTCCCTCCAAAACTTTCAAAGCACGCGTACAAAAGAGGATATTGTACCGTCATGCATCGGTGCACACTATTCCACCCAATTACTTGTAAAAACATCATAATATCGTAGACGATATCGATTTAGACCCTTTTATAAAAATAACGTAGTTCAATGCAACGGTCCCAGAGATATTCAAATTTAAATTCGGTGTAGTTAGAACATTGGTCAAGTGTATTAAAGTAAATAAAGAAAACATAGATTAAATTATATAATGTGTTCAAATTAGATCGGTGTACGCTGGGACCGAATTTGATTTATTTGTCCCATGTGTACGCAATGTTGAAGTTGCATCTACGAATAGGAGATTTCACAGCTTATATACATTCATTGCATTAGCCAATTATTTGGAATAAAATACTATATTTGGTGTTATGTTATGTTTATGTACAAAATGCCAACGTATGTTTAATTGAAATAATATTAAAAAATGTCAATACATTGTATTTGTTTAATTTTAACAATGCATTGAATGAAACAATTACACCAACTAAAAGGAGATTTTCCTGCGAAAAGGACCGTTCGAAAAGGAGACGAAAATTCAAAGTATTGTCATCTTCTTGCAAATTACATACTCTAAAATAGTTGTTTTAATATATACGAGTATATATGAATTAGCTGATGTTTAAGTTAACGTATAGAAAATGATATAAACTAATTTTCACCATTTTAATAAGTATTGTATAATATACACGTATGTTCATACACACGCTATTAATCACATATTAAAATTTAGTTAGCATTTAAATGAACACGAAAATATTACATTATATATGTATGTATAAATACTATCTCAATTGTAAAATTCACTGCTCATTTTCAGGTTGTTAAAATTTAGGACTTCGGGACATAATTGCATTATCCCTTTGTCACACTTAGTAAGTGTGTCAATTAAAGGTGTTGATTGATTGTGTAATCCCTTTATTCTCAATGTATAGATTACCGTAATGGGGGGATATTTTGTTGCGTCATTTTTTACCAGAATTATGGTCCTTTGTTACTTTTACTATAAACCTTGTATTGGAAATATTGTGTATTGAACTCCTCACAAACTGTAAGGTGGAATTCTTTCAAACTTTCACCGATTAACAATTTCAATGTATAAATGACCTTAAAGGATGGAAAGTTTGTTTTGCCAATTTTTACCAGAATATTGTTACTTTTACTAAATGATGGATCTTTGATATTTTTAATAGACTTATAAAGTCCACAAGGCTAAAGAAATTGAATAATGTTACCTCAAACTGCTATTCCCATTCCCTTCCCCATTTGAAATGATATGTGCTATAATAGGTGCATCCGTGTCTCATGGACACTTTTTATACGCCCGTTGAAAACGGGACGTATTATGTGAACACCCTTGGCGGGCGTGCGGGCGGCGGCGTCCAGTAATTTGTCTGTACTCTAGCGCAAACAGTTTTCATCCGATCATCTTCAAACTTGCTGACAATGCTTATGGGCATAATATCTAGGCCAAGTTCGATTATAGGCCAAATCGGCCTAGGCCTTATTGGGTTATGGTCCTTTAATAACCAAATAAGTATGAAATTGGCCTTGTCTGTACTCTTACGCTAACAGTTTTCATCCGATCATCTTCAAACTTGCTGACAATGCTTATAGGCATAATATCTAGGCCAAGGTTGATTACAGGCCAAATCGGCCTAGGCCTTATTGGGTTATGGGGCTTTAATAACCAAATAAGTATGAAATTGGCCTTGTCTGTACTCTTACGCTAACAGTTTTCATCCGATCATCTTCAAACTTGCTGACAATGCTTATATGCATAATATCTAGGCCAAGGTTGATTATAGGCCAATTCGGCCTAGGCCTTATTGGGTTATGGTCCTTTAATAACCAAATAAGTATGAATTTGGCCTTGTCTGTACTCTTACGCTAACAGTTTTCATCTGATCATCTTCAAACTTGCTAACAATGCTTATGGGCATAATATCTAGGCCAAGTTCAATTATAGGCCAAATCGACTAAGGCCTTATTGGGTTATGGTCCTTTAATTACCAAATAAGTATGAAATTGGCTTTGTCTGTACTCTTACGCTAACAGTTTTCATGCGATCATCTTAAAACTTGCTAACAATGCTTATGGGCATAATATCTAGGCCAAGTCCGATTTTAGGCCAAATCGGCTTAGGCCTTATTGGGTTATGGTCCTATAATTACCAAAATAAATGTGAAATTGGCCTTGTCTGTTCTTTAGTGCAAACAGTTTTCATCTCATCATCTTCAAACTTGCTGACAATGCTTATGGGCATAATATCTAGGCCAAGTTCGATTATAGGCCAAATCGGCTTAGGGCTTATTGGGTTATGGTCCTTTAATAACCAAATAAGTATGAAATTGGCCTTGTCTGTACTCTTACGCTAACATTTTTCATCTGATCATCTTCAAACTTGCTGACAATGCTTATAGGCATAATATCTAGGGCAAGTACGAATATAGGCCAAATCTGCTTAGGCCTTATTGGGTTATGGTCCTTTAATAACCAAATAAGTATGAAATTGGCCTTGTCTGTACACTTACGCTCACAGTTCTCATCTGATCATCTTCAAACTTGCTGACAATGCTTATAGGCATAATATCTAGGCCAAGTTTGATTAAAGGCCAAATCGACCCAGGACTTATTGGGTTATGGTCCTTTAATAACCAAATAAGTATAAATTTGGCCTTGTCTGTACTCTTACGCTAACAGTTTTCATCTGATCATCTTCAAACTTGCTAACAATGCTTATGGGGATAATATCTAGGCCAAGTTCAATTATAGGCCAAATCGACTCAGGCCTTATTGGGTTATGGTCCTTTAAATACCAAATAAGTATGAAATTGGCTTTGTCTGTACTCTTACGCTAACAGTTTTCATGCGATCATCTTAAAACTTGCTGACAATGCTTATGGGCATAATATCTAGACCAAGTCCGATTTTAGGCCAAATCGGCCTAGGCCTTATTGGGTTATGGTCCTATAATTACCAAAATAAATGTGAAATTTACCTTGTCTGTTCTTTAGTGCAAACAGTTTTCATCTCATCATCTTCAAACTTGCTGACAATGCTTATGGGCATAATATCTAGGCCAAGTTCGATTATAGGCCAAATCGGCTTAGGGCTTATTGGGTTATGGTCCTTTAATAACCAAATAAGTATGAAATTGGCCTTGTCTGTACTCTTACGCTAACAGTTTTCATCTGATCATCTTCAAACTTGCTGACAATGCTTATAGGCATAATATCTAGGGCAATTTCGAATATAGGCCAAATCTGCTTAGGCCTTATTGGGTTATGGTCCTTTAATTACCAAATAAGTATGAAATTGGCTTTGTCTGTACTCTTACGCTAACAGTTTTCATGCGATCATCTTCAAACTTGCTGACAATGCTTATGGGCATAATATCTAGGCCAAGGTTGATTTAAGGCCTAATTGGTCTAGGCCTTATTGGGTTATGGTCCTATAATTACCAAAATAAATGTGAAATTTACCTTGTCTGTTCTTTAGTGCAAACAGTTTTCATCTGATCATCTTCAAACTTTGTGACAATGCTTATGGGAATAATATCTAGGCCAAGTTAGATCATAGGCCAAGTCGGCTTAGGCCTTATTGGGTTATGGGCCTTTAATAACCAAATAAGTATGAAATTGGCCTTGTCTGTACTCTAACGCAAATAGTTTTCATCCGATCATCTTCAAACTTAGTGACAATGCTTATGGGCATAATATCTTGGCCAAGTTCGATTATAGGCCAAATCGGCCTAGGCGTCATTTGGTTATGGGCCTAAATTAATTACCAAATAAGTATGAAATTGGCCTTGTCTGTGCTCTAACGCAAACCGTTTTCATGCGATCGTCTTCAAACTTTGTGACAATGCTTATGGGCATAATATCTAGGCCAAGGTTGATTATAGGCCAAATTGGCCTAGGCCTTATTTGGTTATTATCCTATAATTACCAAAATAAATGTGAAATTTACCTTGTCTGTTCTCTAGTGCAAAGAGTTTTCATCTGAGTATCTTCAAACTTGGTGACAATGTTTACGGATAAAATATCTAAGACAATTTAAATTGTAGGCCAAATCAGCCTAGGCCTTCTTGGGTTATGGTCCTTTAATTAAAAAAAATGTTGGATTGTTTGTTTTTTTCATTCACCATGCCCTGAGACTCACCATGCCCCAAGACGGGCGTATTTTGTGACATTTTGGCACTCTTGTTTAGTTTAATTTATATATTTTCATAAAAATACTCTTGTGGCATGCAATTCACAATAAAATGACTGTATATTGATTTTTGATCTCCTTTTTGTATGTCTTTTTCGTCTAGAAATCTACTTTTCGTATGTCGTTTTCGCCGGGAAATCTCGTTTTCGTAGGCGCAATATTTACATTCCGGTCATTGCATACAATGAACGAATATTGACATTTTATCAATAATATTTCGATGAAGATGAACTTTGACAAAACTGAAGTAATTTGGATTGGAAAACAAAAGTAAAGTACCAATAGCATAAAAACTAAATGGAAACTTCAATGGAACAAAAAACATTTTGATATGCTTGGTATTACATTGCACGTTTATCTTAAAATGAAGATGAACTTTGACAAAACTAAAGTAATTTGGATTGGAAAACAAAAGTAAAGTGCCAATAGCATAAAAACTAAATGGAAACTTCAATGGAACAAAAACATTTTGATATGCTTGGTATTACATTGCACGTTGATCTTGAAATGAAGATGAACTTTGACAAAACTAAAGTAATTTGGATTGGAAAACAAAAGTAAAGTGCCAATAGCATAAAAACTAAATGGAAACTTCAATGGAACAAAAAACATTTTGATATGCTTGGTATTACATTGCACGTTGATCTTGAAAAAATGATAAAATTAAACTATAATGATAAACTACTAAAACATGCTACTTAACTGGAAACGACGAATTTTAACACGAATCGGAAGAATACAAGTGATAAAAAACAATTATTTTATCTGCATTAATACACTTAACCGATTTAAAAACGCAACATAGAGTTTTTGATAAATTTAAGCCAGTTAAGGTGCTTCAATTCTTTTAAAATTTTATATGTGATGAATTCAATACATGAAGTCAAAGATGTGCAAATGTCATTGTAATAAAGGTTTAGACGGTCACAAAACTAAACCACGAAATGTATTGGTTCGCAAAATTAATAATGTATTTATAAGCTGCAACCTGCAATTAAAATCAGACGTCTTTGCCTCATTGGCGGGAAAATAAAGTGTTGTAGGATGTTGTTCAACACATCTATGAGAAAAACACGTATCAATCCAATCGCTCAGAAGTTTCTGCTTGATGATGCACTTCTTGACGGCCATTTGTGTCTGCCGTCAAATTTCGTTTCACAAGTTAAAATGCAATGACCTCCACAGCCTCAACATGAGCTGTTAGCAAGTTTTTGCCCATCTAGCATAGGCTGCATTGTCTCCAATGGTGAAGAATGTACAGTTCTTATGTCTATGGCATCTCAAACCCGTAACCGGAAGTGGAAAATGGAATATGTCAGGATAAATAAGAAGACAGACAAAATGAAGCGATTTTCAACATGGGTCAAAATAAACATTAATCAAAATGTTACGGAATGTATATTTTAGCGAAATTACTTAATCGTACGCATCGTTGCCTTCAAATTGTTGGTATAACAGAAAATATTTATGACCGGAAGTGGCGTCTTTAAAAAGACATTCGTTTGGTGCCATCATGTTTACGCGCTTGTATCGTCGGCATACCTGACGCAGACAATCGTAGGTATAAAATACCTCTTGAAAACACTATGCAAGTCTAAATATCGTCGACAGACGACAGTTAATCTACTTTGCCATGATAAAACGTCACATAACTGCTTCAAGCAAGTCGATAGCACCAGGATGTTATGTATCCTAAAAGGCGTGGCACCGTATACAACGCACTTCAAAATTTAATTTTATGTTTTTTTGTTGGGGTATTGTTTCCCTATAAATTGTCGGTCAAATCGTCACGCCCAGTGGTTTTGCTCACGCATCACGTGTAAATAATGAAAATGACGCCACTATGACGTAATGGGTCTAAATTGAAATATTTTTTCGTTGAAAATCGTACCAAGCATAAGACTAGCGTCCCATTCATTAGTTTATACTCCAATAGAATTTAAATAATAATTAATACAAAAAATACCGACCCCCAAAATTGTTGCGTTTCTAAATCGGTTAAGTGTACATTTATTTACATTTTTTCCTAACCCAACGCAAGATCTGATTAAAATCTGTCTGACACATTATCTGAATTCATATGGGAAGGAAACGCCAAAATTAAGAAGAGTATTCTGACGAAACACAATCGTTAAGAACGTTTGGGAATCACAGAAATAAGATACTTTTATACAGTCCTTAAAGTTGACTTGTATCAGAAGAATGGTAATGAGTAATGACAAATGGACAAATGTTGCAAAAACTATGATTGACCTACAGACATTATTACAATGCAGCTATTATTACCCAGAATGAATTGCAAATGGAATTAAAAATAATTATTAGCGAGATACATTTTAAATGAATTTGTAACATTATGCAAAGAATACTAGTGTATATCCGTGAGTTAACCGAGCGCGATTAAACCTTTGATAAAACGGACACGGCCGATAATTACCGAAGCGCGCGCAATGCATTATGGGTATTCAAGTCATAATTCGGCTATTTTTAGACATGCCTATCCATTCCAGTGTATATCCGTGCATTCTGTAAGAAGCAAAAAAGTAATGAAACAGAATTGATAGCACAACCCATCTACTACAATCCTAATATCCTTATATTAAACCCATTTTTTACAACTCATTGTTCAAAGCGGGTGTGCAAAATATCGAAATATCATGGTAACCGATAATAAAAACTTTAGAAAAAAATCATAAAAAATCAACCACTGGCAAGATGTCAAGATAATTTTACAGAAATTGTTGTTGGTTGACACTCTTACAAAATTGACATTTTTATCGTGATTCGTCAAAAAACATGGCCACATGTGGATGGGCGCTGTTTTTCCCTATATATCTATAGTAATGTTTTTAAAAATCTTCTCCTCTAACAGTACTAGCTGGATTTCACTATAAATTGGTAAAATTGTTCCTTGGGTGGTTCTTACTTAAACAAGCTAAAATAAAAAATCAACCGCTGGCCAGATTTCAAATTATTTTTACAGAAATTGTTGTTGGGTGACCCTCTTACGAAATTGACACTTTTATTATGATTCGTCAAAAACATTGCCGCCAGTGGGTGGGCCCTGTTTTCCCTATATATATATACACATATAGTAATATATATATATATATATATATTTATGACCGGCCAGGGAGAATACAAAAACAGGCACAATGTAGGTTGAAACGTGGTCATCCATGTTGAGTGATCAACATGAATGACCGGTTTAATGTTAAAAAATAAACATAATAAAATACCAATACATGACAAACAAATTTTATAAAAATATACATATGAAAAGTAAAAACTTAAAATGTGGAGTTTCCGAAGGAAAAATGAGCCAAAGGATAGGCATACGGTAAACCAACCGGATGACTATCTCCCCACATTTTGGCACATTGGATTTTATTATGCAAAACAAGAGTTAAACTACCTATTATCCTATCATATACATGCTAATGCTGCATTGTACCATCAACTTATATCTTCAGCATTCAGATATGTTACACATTACCTCAACACTCAAAATAAATTGTATGTGGTGCTCAGACTGGGCTCTACATTATACATAAATGTTAAATACCCTCATTACATATGTGCAATACTCCTTCAACATCTATTGAATTATATGACTCAACATAGAATATTTTCTATCCTGCTATGGCATCAACATCTATTAACAATTTTATTGCCATTTTACATTATGTAACACAACAGACGTTGGCGTGTTATATAGAACCTATTGCTAAAATGAATACAACACATATGTACAGTGGCATATAATATTAAAACATAATGACTAGAACAAAATATGCTTCTGAAGGTCTAATGCACCCCTGGCCCAAGCACATAGTAAACAGCCCAAATTGTAAGGATAAATAGAATAGAATATAGTTTATATATTTTCCAAATGCTGGACCCTCTCGGGTATACAATTGTGATATTTACATAAAAGACAATCCAAAGTTTAAAAAAACAAAAAACTATTCAAAGTAAAAGAGAAAACATATAAACAAACATGTAAATAATACTGATCAGAAAATACAAAATAAAATAAAATAATTAAAACAATAGTGCTTTCATTGGCTAGAGCACAAAGTTATTGGAATATCTAGCACATAATCAGAAGTATAATATTAAAAATAATTCAAACAAGATCAAATAACAGCACCGTAGTATGGTATACATATTATACGACATTATTTTTCAAGTATATTGATCTTCTTAGCATACTTTGGTGTATAAATTTTCCTGTCATGTTTATTGTTTCGACATTTTCGCTATACATTACATATTGGAACTTCTCTGAATCTGTAAATATGAGCCTTGAAGCAAAATCTTCTTCTCTAAAAGTAGTGGTATTTCATGTAAAATGGGTAACAATGTTCCTTGGGTTATCTAAAAAAAGCTAAAAGAATTATATTCCATGCAGATCAGAAAAACTTGAACAGAAAGAAAGCATGAACATATGGTTCTACTGGATCAATGTGCACCGGTGAGCAACCTAGGGTCCTATGGGCCCACTTGTTTGTTTCTTTATCTTTTCAATATCACCTGATAAACATATCTGAATAAAAACAATTATTTTAAAACGTGTAAAACGTTAGAAAAAATGACTATACTAGTATACTATTTTTTGTACCTCCTTTTCGTCCTTTTCGTCCTATTCGTAGGCAAATCTGCTTTTCGTGTTACATGTAGTTATACCGATCCATGAGAGCATAATTTGGGATATGTTCTTTCATAGTCGTTCTTGAGACTTCCTTTCAATTTCATACCGGTGACATGAAGGTCTAGTATCAATTAAAGAATAGAAATATTTAATCTAATTCGGTCAAAATGTCGGGGTACTTGAAACTTTAAGTAAACTATGACATTCTTTTTTTGTGAAGTTGTCGTATGTTTTGTGTGCCTCGCATATCGCTTAGAATATTTAAGCTAGATATATGGTCTTGTTACTTTTCGGGAAGGCTATATCTATCAGCATTATGCTGAACTTGTACTAGGTATGCATTTTGTGTTTGCTGGAACTACGCTTTGGCAAATACGGGCCTTGTTTTGCAAATCGTAATTTCGTGAAATTCGTTCGTTTCCTGGTTATTTATAACTATTTTTGATTTGCATGGCAGTGTTTGTGCATTGTATAAATCAACACTACTAATTACAGTTATTATGTTTATTATGTTGTATTGTATTCTGTATACTCATGTGTCGTTTTTACGATTTGAGTTAATAAAGATATGTTCTGTTCTGTTCTGTTCAGTTATTAATTCTAATTTATTTCTTAATTTCTCAAAGGTATTTAATGCTCGTTTTATATAGTGTTAAATGTAACACAATGTTTAAAAGATTTTCTTTGACAGTTCCGGCTCAGCTGCTACATCAATCGAATTTATCCCCGAATATTATCACACAAGTTCGGCTTAACAATCCTCAGTCGAAACAAATTATATTACCAACGTGCTTTTAGAACAAAGTGTATATTTAAAGGTTAAACAAATTAAGGTTAAGTTACTTAGGCCTAATTCCCTTGCATCAACAGAAGCTGCGTGCCACAAAGTTCCACGTCTGATTAAAAAATAATTATCTATTGCGTAATTGAAATAATTGAAGCGCCCCCGTTGCCGTGTACAAATGTCATATATACACTCGGCAAAACTTATAAGTACACACGTCGTTTTATCGTTATAACTTTTTTATTTTTTATTATTTTTGCATGAAATTTTGTGTACATGGTATTGACTGTCAAAGGACTGGATAAATAAAGTTTTTTCTACAAAATTAAATACAGCGGTTCATTGAACCATGAAACGTCAAAAACCGTAAAATGGCCGTGAAATTGACGCGTATTTGCGAATTATTTTTATGTAAGGTAAATTTGAATTTAAGATTTATTGTCAAATTAAAAAAACACAAAATAATTCGAATTTTCAAACAACAACATGGTGTTCTTTTACTTATTTTTTATTGTTATGGTCAAGGGGAGTTATATAACCATGTTCCAAATTTCATTTTTTATCAGAAGTTGATATTTTTAAACCTAAAGTGTGCTTGTTCCTATCATTGTTTTCTTTATTACTGTGTCCGTGATAAAAACATAGACTTGAAACCGTACTGTGTCAGCGCAGCGGGGCCATATGTGAATTCGCTACCTGACAATCGCCCGATGAAAACACGGCATTATTGTGTTTTTTTTAGATTCTGCTGTTGGCATCATTAGTTTATTCTGTTTGTGACAATTTAAACCAGATGTTAAAAACATCGATTGTATTGTAGCTCTACATATCCAATTTACATATGTTGAAATTTTCAGCACGATCATGTACACATTGACGGAACAAGTGTGTACTTATAAGTTTTGCCGAGTGTACATGTATGCATTCGTTTCACTTATGTGTATTTTTAACTCTACTGTTACCTGCAAATGAATGTTGAAAGTACATGTGTGCAGAGAAAGTTTAAGGTACAATCATGGAACAACTCGACCACGAAACAAAATTGTCATGATCAATCTATTACAGAAATGCGTATCTGAGATTTACGTCTATGTTTCGAGCTTTTTCGTTGTGTTGTCACTTTATGCAAAAAGAATATCGCCCTCGAATTGAACAAGTTAATACGTTACTAAGTTATGCGCGTTTGTCGACATGGGAATACCGGTGTACTTTATAAACAGACAGCGTGCCATATGATTGATGATCTTCTAATAGCTGCTCGAATTCTGTTACTTGGCAACCCTACGATAATAATCCGACGATCGCTCAAAATGTTCAAACTTTTGAAGTTATAAACATGTAAAACCGTTTATCTTGAAATTATAATTTTTGAAAAATGTTCGGTCATGTTCAATGCGTTGACATCTGTTATGAAACTATTAAAACTTCTTGCCTTTTATTTAAACAGCCTTAACATGTCAGTTTTCTCATCAAATACATTTTGTAGGAGAGAAACTTCTGTTGTAATGTGAAAATTCCCGGCGTGTTGCACTATGTGTTCACTTTTTGTAAGAAAGTGATTTTCCGTCGTTCATCTTCGTTGACGTTCCTATAACACTTTCAACGTTTTCCCTATCTTGGGACTTACTGAAACCTGTAAATTTAAAGCACAACTCCAGCCTTATTAAAACATAACACTCGAATACCGCCAACCTCATTTTGTTGACGTAGTTTGATTCCATGGAAACGCCACATTGCCGTGAACGCACGTTGATAACTAACACACACTCTAAACATTTACCTTTTTATGCATGGACGTCGCGTTATATGCCGAATATATGCCGAAGTTCATGACGTCAGTGTATTACGGAATCATGTTAGTGCCATTTTAAATATCGTGTATCGCCCTCCAAGGGCGAGACATGAGAATTGCGCGAGATAAGAAACGAGGCACGAGAATTAGACGCGATATTTAAAACGAGACACGAGAATTGCGCGAGGGCTAAAACGAGACACGAGAATTAAAAATTGAATTCTCGCGTTTTTAATCTCGCCCTAAGACCCACCACTTTTACAAGTTACTATCTAATATCGTGTAATTCTCGCGTATCGAATCGTGCCTCGCAGTAGATTCTCGTACCTCGTTTTAAATATCGCCTCTTAATCGTGTGTCTCGACTTCCAAGGGCAATTCAATTTTAATTCTCGTGTCTCGTTTCAGGCCTCGCGCGATTCTCGTGTCTCGTTTTAAATATCGGGTCTAATTTTCGTGTCTCGTTTCTTGCCTCGCGCAATTCTCGTGTCTCGCCCTTGGAGGGCGATACACGATATTTAAAATGGCACTAACAGGATTCCGTAGTGTATACATGTAATAAACGAATTTCGCGCGTTTACAAGGCGCCTTTCAAATTTTTTAGGTGTATAATAAGAGGTCGAGCGAGATACGGGATTACACAAGCAACTCAAGTAATACGGCACAACGGATCAACACACTACAGTGATATTCCGTATCATCCGTGAAGACTGGGTAGATGAATCAGCATTAAGATGTTTGTGCTACCATTTAATGATCACTAAGCAACCGACTCCTAAAACTGAATGTAACGACATATCCATGGGATAACCGAAGCCCACGTGTCTACATTGATATATGGTTTATTTTTATGCCCCTGTATCGATATATCGGGAGGCATATATATATCTAGTGATACACATGTCCGTCCGTCCGTCCTGGTTAACCCAAATTGACCGTTTCTTCTAGCATTATTATGGCTTGCTTCAAAGATTCCATACTTGCATGGATGTTGTATATGAACACCCTCCACACGCCTGTATCACCTGACACCATTTTGACTTTCACCTTGACCTAATTTAGGACCTAGACTTATTGAAGGGCCGAATTCTTGATTAACCCATTAATGGCAAGTTGACCGCTTCTTCTGGAATTAATATTGCTTGCTACAAAGCTTTCATACTTGCACGAATGCTGTATATCAACACTCTCAATTTTGACCAGAGTTATGGCCCTTTGGTACCTTTACTATATACCCTATAGTGAAAAATCTTGTGTGTTGAACCCCTCATAAACTACTGGGTATAATTTCTTCAAACTTTCACAGATGAACAACCTCAATGTATAGATGACCGTATAGGAAGGCATTTTCACTGCGTCAATTTTGACCAGAGTTATGGCCCTTTGGTACTTTTACTATATACCCTATAGTGAAAAATCTTGTGTGTTGAACTCCTTATAAACTTCTGGGTGGAATTTCTTCAAACTTTCACAGATGAACAACCTCAATGTATAGATGATCGTAAAGGATGGAATTTTTGCTGTGTAAATTTTGACCAGAGTTATGGCTCTTTGTTACTTTACTATATACCCTATAGTGAAAAATCTTGTATGTTGAACTTCTCACAAACTGTTGGATAGAATTTCTTCAAACTTTCACAGATTAATAATCTCAATGTATAGATGACTTTATAGGATGGAATTTTTATTGTGCCAATTTTTACCAGAATTGTTGCCCTTTGTTACTTTTACTATATGATGGACCTTTGATAAAAAAATTTCTTAGAATTATAGTCCACAACGACACAAGGCTAAGAAGTTGAATAATGATGTTACCTGAAACCGCTATTTCCTCTCTTTCCCCATAGTAAATGATATGTGCTATAATGGGGGCACCCGTGTCATGGGACACATTTCTAGTTTTATCTAAATTGCGCAAAACAAACCTATCATTTAAATAACTGCTTGTTAGCTCACCTGTCACTAAGTGACAGAGTGAGCTTTTGCGACCACTCTTCGTCCGTCGTCCGTCCGTCATCAATTTGCTTGTGTAGACACTAGAGGTCATACTTTTGGCTTAAGATTGATGAAACTTGGTCACAATAATCATCTCAACAAAATCTACGTCAAGTTCGATATTGTGTTGTCCGGGGTAAAAAAACTAGATCACATGTCAAATCATAGAAAAACCTTGTGTAGTCACTAGAGGTTACACTTTTGGCCTACTCTTTATGACACTTGGTCACAATGATCATCTCAACAAAATCTAGGTCAAGTTTGATATTGAATCATCCGGGGTCAAAACTAGGTCACAAGGTCAAATAATAGAAAACCCTTGTGTTGCCACTAAAGGTCACAATTTTGACATATATATTTAATCTTTATGAAACTTGGTCACAATAATCATCTCATCAAAATCTAGGTCAAGATCGATATTGGGTCACCCGGGATCAAAAACTAAGTAACAAGGTCAAATCATAGAAGAACCATGTATAGTCACTAGATGCCACAATTGTAGCCTAATCCTTATAAAACTTCGTCAGAGGGATTATGTGTTTTAACAAAACCTAGGTAAAGTGTGATATTGCGCCATCTGTTGCAAATAACTAGGTCAAATCACAGGGCTTGCATGCACTGCTACATTAGGTGAGCTACCTAGTGCCCTTTGGGCCCTATTGTTTCATGTATCAGCGAACATTCCGTATCACAGCAATTGATTCAAATGCTTGAGAAGCAAATTTCTCTAAATGACTATTATTTTTACACTTCTACGTGCTTTGAGTAATAATACACACTTTCTAATAGTTTTTGGTGCGACAAAATGTTACTTGTGTCCTTTGGAATTGTCTGTATTGTGATTTTGCTGTGGTTTCATCATTTCGCGTGTAGCTTTGTTATCCTTTATATGTATGTCTTTCTTGTTTTTCATGCTGCCCTGTTTATGTATAGGACAACGAAACACTCGCCAACATATGATATACAACAAGGACCGTACTAACACGGCACCTAATTCAAAAATGACTGCGGACGTATATATTATGCGGTTTTCGCTCAAATTACACGGACGGCGTGAAAATACCTCCCTGTCTCCAGCGTTCGGAAGTTCCTTATCTAGAATAAAATTCTAAGTTCCGGTATTTCACAAACATAACTGTTGAGCAATGTCATTATTTTATATCTTCTTTATTGGTGTATATCTTATTTGGTGTTACATATTCGGATCTCTAGCTGAGAAGTATACTGCAGGCTTAGTATCATATTATTGATGAATCTTCTTTCATTTATCATTTATTTAACTCCAATATTGTTGAATTCACATATGTACCGTCACTGGAACAAAAGCAAATACATTGTAACTTTGTTTACATTTGAATGATACTCGGTCATCGATGAGGTCGATGAACCAGTGGCCCTGACCCACTAGTTAGTGGGTTGGGTTTGTGATCTGGCGATCGTGGTTCAACTACAAGTCGCGGTATTTAGGCGATACCCTTCCAAGCAATTGTACACAAAATAATTTCGATTTTTCTCCGCATAAGGACAAGTTGTTGGTTCCTATAGAATGGTAAGTTAGTAAGAATAGTCCAGGAAAGCTAGTAACGTGTCAATTTCCAGTTTGCCTTTCCTTGTGTTAACATACCCTAAGGAAAATCAAAAATGTCAAATATTGATGGAGTGGTTTATGCAATCTATGATAATAGTGAAGCAAACACCACACATATTCACAAACACTATTTTCTTAATTCAACAAAATCTATATTACATTTGGTCTTGTATTTTTGTAGTAAGTATTTCAATAATACAAGTATATATTGTATCAACAATGCTTCGAAGTTACACTGGTGTGCTATTTATAGAAATAAGTCGGTCCTGATAATCTTCCTATTTTCTGGAGTGCATCTCATAGCATCTCATATGTGTCATAATGTATTAAAGAAATAAACTGTTCATTATTATTATTGAAAAGAAAAGTATTGGTGTCTAAGAATTTGTTCATGGTTTTGCAACATACAAATGTATTATTATAATCTGAATCTTAATACCTCCTGAAGTTCTTCCATATCTTGTACTGTCTTAGACTGCTGCTTTATGCTGCGTTTACAGTCACCCACGATAGCCACGATGACCACGATTGGAAAGTATCGTGGTGAGCGTGGGGGATCGTCGAAGGACGTGAAATTGAATCGTAATGATCGTGGGGGAACTTGGTGGGATCTCGAGCATCGTGAGCATCGTGTCAAAATTTTTGACAGTCAAAAATTTGACCACGATTGTCCCGATTCAACTTTGATCTTGAGAGAGCGTGATGGAACGTGCTTATCGTAGCGGAGCGCATTAAAACTTGTCATGCCTAAACGTAACGTGTCAGACCTTGATGCTTCATCGTAGGGGATCTTGCTGGACTTTGAAACACGATGCGTAAAGTTGCATTACGATTCCACCTCGCTCTATCACTATCTGCTACGTTTCGTCAAGATATGTAGGGTACTACAATGTATCAGTATTTTAATCACGATGCGACAAGGTCTGGTAAGATATTCCCACTCCCACGCTTTGTGGTGCTCTCCTAAGTCTGGGTAAGTTCCGATGCATTTCAAGCATTGTTGGGCCGCGGTGTGACGATTCGTCGCGTTGAGGCAGCCCAAAAACAAAGGAAATAATCTGCTAGGAATTATCAGATTGCCAAACCGTCCTACCAACACCAATAACCGTAAGTTCAAGCAGGCAATGGAAAGACCATCTACCCAACCTTCACAAGAGGAATTGGCATATAAGACTTCCACTCGGAAAAAAGTCGGAATAGCAACCCCCTTCAGTGACATTCAAGCAGAGAATATCACAGAGTCCCTGAAAGCCAACCTCTTCATCTTTGAATAACACAGAGTCGACAACAATCATGAACATCCGGACCAAGGATATTTTGCGGTTGCACCATGCAAACATAATGGATACAGTTTGTTCATCTGACATATGGCAAATGCCACCAAGTTCAAGCATCTACCAATAACACCGAAGTGGGACATTTACAATCCCTCGAGCTACCTATGTGTGCTGGCTTTAGGGATTTATTATATTGGCCATTCAAAACCCCCTATCGCATGTGATACATTACATCGCTTATTGATTTTGTCTGCAATTAGTTTTCAATCTTTAAAACAAGAGAGTATATCACCTTTATACATTTTAACAACTGCTTTTCGAACTCCTTGAACAAAATAGAAGAAACGACTATATATGAAGGCATAGTATAGTAAAAGTAATTTATCATAAGTGATAAGATGTTTGAGGATGAGTGTCAGCTCCAGTCCATGCGATAGGGGTTCTCATTTAGTACATTTTCTCTCTATGTTTGTTGCTATTCTTTTTATATACATTTTGTACGTATTATCATCAAATAGACGTATCATCCTATAAGTTGACGAAGGTGCTAACATCATCAAGCCTGAATTCTTTGTCGGAAATATTGAACCACTAGGTTATTTCTATTTACACCAAACCATGGTCTACACAGTAGGTCCTAAGCCATCTATTTCTTATTCTCCTTTACTTCTCCTATAATCTTCCCGGCTAAATACCTTGTTGCCACTGTTGAATATTAGCAATGCAGGAACACATAACTATTGCGAATTCGACATCGTCATCTCTTGAATGCATAGCTTGTTTCTTTGTGGAATAGTTAGAGAATGGGTCCATCTCCCATTCTATTTATGTATTCAATCGTACTCAAAACGTGACCAACTTGTCAAGTCGTGGACAATAATCGTAGGAGAGCTCAGCATAACTTGAAGAGCGTAAGAGATCTTAACAGAACGTAATAAGACGTAATAAAACGTGATAGCATATCGTGGTTGTCGCAAGAGAACGTAAGAGAACGCGGTGTAATTCGTGGCAGATCTTGACATGACTCGTGTTGGTATCGTAATAAAGCGCAACCAGTAGTAACACAACGTAACAAAGCGTAGGACAGCGTAGTAAAATTAAATTTGATGCAATTAATCGTGGAGCTCCACGATATTGTCGAATCGCGGACATCGTGGGCATCGTGGATGACTGTAAACGCAGCATTATAGCAGTCAAACAATGTACCGTAAATATAAATGTTTTTATTAAATTTAATTCCATATATATACATGTATAGTAATTGATAAAAATGCTAGCTCTTTAAATCACTAGTCTTTTGTCGATTTGTTTACAAAATATTTGAACGATTTGATGGCAACTGTGCGAATTCCCCCTTACATATATGTGACAATGCGATGAGACATTGTCCATATTATCAAACTACGAGATAAACAATATACGTAACAGCTGGCTTTTCAACCGTCACAGGTATTCGTTTGAGTTTTACCAAATATCATATATAGAGTATTCCTTGTTTTTACAATGTGTTCCATTTAGTTTTTAATTATCATATTATGTTATTTAGTATTATTATTCATTAGAATATAACCTACATTATGAGCCAATGAAAACGCCGAATTTTGGCGGTTAAATGAAAATTTAATCCTTCACATACTTTACGTCATGCGTTGGCGCTAATTTCTATCGGCCAATCAAAATGCAGAATGTTAAATTATAAGTTAGTTAGAACATATTAAGTAAATTTTAATGACTAAAAAGGACTCGCTTTCCTTCGCTCGCTCCGCCCTTTTTATTCATTAAAATTTACTTAATATGTTCTAACTATAACTTAGTACTAGTTTATCACCACTCTATAATTACAATAAAAATGTCTTATGATTCACTATGTTTTTATTCATTTTTTATAGAGTATATATATATTAGGTTATTTGGTGTTTTACGGTGAACTTCTGTTTCTCATCACCAATGTCGTTTCTCATCCGGGTCAATGTAGTTTTCTCCTTCAAACACATCTGGTCGAAGGATAAAATCATTTTCCCGTAAACTTGGAGAGCCTGCCCATTTCTTGCCTCTGTAAAGAAGAATATGAGTAAATAATAAAAACAGAAATAAGCAGTGAACGCCATAGAATGTTACTTTGTTTTTCCAACGTACTATGCCAAAATTGGTCATTTTGGAGTTTTTGGTGTCATATTTGTTCGTCTCGTCGAGCTCTTTTATAACATTCTATTATTGCCTTGTGGAACGTATTTACAGAGAGCCCATCGCTATTTCCAGATAAGAATTAGATAAATTACAATTAAACAGTGCCACATTTCAAGCGCCAAATGATATTGCAAAATTCTTATCATGCAAGCCTTAACCTCTGGTCAAAGTCCAACCCATCAGGTGAGATGACATTACCCAACATAGAAGCTCATGATGGATTCTTATAGTCTTGTACAAATGCTGAAATAACAGCTTCTTAAAATATAAAACCTCTGTAAACTAGATTGTTTATCTAGTTTCGAAGACTCCGGTGTGGGGAGGTTCCACTAGTTTCGAAGACTACGTTGTGGGGAGATTCCACTAGTTTCGAAGACTACGGTGTTGGGAGATTCCACTAGTTTCGAAAACTACGGTGTGGGAAGGTTGCACTAGTTTCGAAGACTACGGTGTGAGAAGGTTCTACTAGTTTCGAAGACTACGGTGTGGGGAGATTCCACTAGTTTCGAAAACTGCGCAGTGGGAAGGTTCCACTAGTTTCGAAGACTACGGTGTGAGAAGGTTCTACTAGTTTCGAAGACTACGATGTGGGGAGATTCCACTAGTTTCGAAGACTACGGTGTGGGGAGATTCCACTAGTTTCGAAAACTGCGGTGTGGGAAGGTTCCACTAGTTTCGAAGACTAAGGTGTTGGGAGGTTCTACTAGTTTCGAAGACTACGTTGTTGGGAGATTCCACTAGCTTCTCACCAGACTTGAATGGTTTTTTAACCTTCCGCGTCAGATTCCTAAGGATATGTTTGTCTATAATACAGACAAGAAATATAAATTGTATTAAATCATTGACTGGGGATCAGGTCTGTTTCAGTGACATTAGAGGCCGTATTTATAAGAAAGATATCAACAATGCAACGAAACAGAAACTGAAGAATTCGTTCTCACAATGAACGCTTTTCTCCTTGTTGGGAAAACGTTTTGACCATTGGGGTTGTTATAGACTGTTCTCTATATAGAATACTTTAATAAAATAAATGTGAATTGTACTAGTTCTGTGATGTGTAAATAGTCAGTTGTAATTCTTTAGCGCCTAAATTTTTAATACAAAAAATAAAAGAATAACGGATCGTATTTCCATATATAATTCTGATCACCTCGGGCTTAAATATGCATTGCAGTATTTACCGGAGACAAACGGAAATGACAGAGCTACCACGATTGTTCATAAATAATTGTGTTCCAGTAGTAGGTCCGTGCTCCTTGACTAGTTGGCCATTGATACTTGCAATGACTATGTGTCGCACTCTTTGACTATAGCTAGTTTAGTGGCGGCGAGGGAGTATCCTCGGTAGATGTAGAATTCCATATACATGTATCAGGCTCCGATCTCCAGAAACATCTAAATCTGAGCTAAAATCTCATATCAAATATTGTGTATTATGTCAATTTCCACAGGTGGCTGGACTCAAAATTGACATGACAAAACAGAAACATTATTCTGAATTTATTACAGTATAATTTCAAGAGCTCCTAACATAAATCTATCTTAAATAAGTACTATGATTTTAGCGAAATCTCAATTTGAGCGGCGATTTCTACTGGAAATGCTTCGGGAGATCGGGGCAAGGTCTGTAGAATTGGTCTGTTAATAAGCCAATACCTAATTTAATTTGACGAATGTGAGTTCAGAAGCAACGAACAATACGTGTAACTTAGAGCATACATGGATATTCCTTCACTGGAATTTTCAACTGCCAAGTTACTGTTTCATCAAAGCACTTATGGAATTATTGAATATTAGGTATTGTTGAACAATTTGTAGCTGTTCAAGTGTTATAAAGCATTTGAGCCAGTCTCTAGGAAAACCTACTAATTTGACATTATGTAATTACTACTTGTAACAGGGTTTTAAAAAAGTTTTAAAATAAGAAAAATGACATATCTTAAGTAATTTATCCATATATTACAATATCTTAGCTTTAAAATGACTTAATAATTATGTCGAAATCACTTATTTAGTTGATATGGTGACCAATTTCCGAAAAGTACTCTGATTGAGAAAAACTAGGAGTTAGTTGTTTAAAACAGTAGTAGCCTTTCTCTAAATGTGAACATTTACAATTTGGATCTATATTTTAAAACTTAAAACATCATTCTAAAATGTGATACCATTTTGAACAGTTTATGTCGATAATTGATCAAATGCTGTATTATATTGATAAAGTACTTGTTACAATAATGTCGAATAACGTTTGAATGACGTTTGCGACGTCACGCAAAAAGGCTCTGAATAGGGCTTCTTCAAAACAGCTGTAACTTCCTTAAATATCAAGATACTAAAAAAATGCTTTTCCAATTTGCTTCATTAAGATTACTCTTGTAAATTATAAAATCAAATAGTCAAAATAGCAGGTTTTCCTGGGGACTGGCTTATTTAAATTTGAGGGTATGTTTACAATTTTTCGTACGTGCTTTGATTAAATAGTATTTAAAGTGTTAAAAGTGTACATGCATATGAAGTGATTGTTGATTTTGTATAGACTTTAAGGAATTTTAAGTACTTTATGGTAAATCGCTTTTTGCCACATGTTCCAAAACGCGCCCAATTTGACTAAGAATATGTAGACTACATTGAAAGAATTATGGCAAATATTAATCCTTTTTTCGTCCACATTTTTACCAATTCTCGTCCACCAGCATATTCCTGAAATCACACTTGCGTATTTAAGGGTCTGGCCCCTTGTCTAAGTATTACTCACAGATTGCGGTAAAATTCCATTGACTTCGTGGTCCCTTTACCGGCTATCTGTGCTTTGTGTCCCATCAGATAAAAATCTGCCAGTTGCCGTTTTCCTCTGTAAAATATAGAAGTATATTACAACCTCTCTAAAGCAATACTGCATGTACTGCATCAACTTTCGACCAAATAATTCTTTGCTTCCGCACGTCGGGTGGAGAAATGAAGGGGATCAAAGTTACGGAGTATACTTATGTCATGAGAATCTAACGAAATCAAGTTTGCCTGAGAAGAAAGAGTAGAGTAAAACGTTTAATATATAATCGTGGAAAACTTCTTAATTAATTATATACATGTAAATGCACATTAATATGCAATTTAGTGAAGTTTAGCCTTGTGATCAGTGTATTGAAGATCTACCCACCTTGAGTATCGGTCTGTGTCTGTTTTGTCCATTTGACTGGCGGAAGAAATTTGATAAATCTCAGTTAAAACAATCACCACAAGTAGGTATAATGAAACATAAGATAACAAAAGTGGTCCTGAAACGAAACGACACATATTTGAATGATAATTTTGTAAGAACGACAATATTTTACATGTACAAAATTAATATACACAATGTTGTTACTAAATTCTGATACAATTTGACCAATATTCGAACAAAAAACTACAAAATTTCATCATTCTGATCACCTCGACTTTTACGCATTACTGGAGAAAACGGAAATAGCCGATGTTTCCCGATTGAAAAATGTTATATAATTATATGGTGACATAGGCTACTATTAATGTATGCAATTTGCATGAAAAATATTTTAAATGATTAATAATTCGTATAAATTGTTTTGTTTCAATCAGGTAATGTCAGAGAAATATAATGCCGACAATAGACCAAATAGATTTGGATACCGTAATGAAATGCAATTTAAAGAGGTTTGAAACCGGGAAAGTTACTGAAAAAGAATAGAATATACCGCTTTAAGAATACAGACTAATCACTGAATTGTTTGGCTTTGTGAAGAATCTCTTAAAAACCATGTAAACTCTTATTTTAAATGCGATTATTTGCATTCGTTTGGCACTAATGCCCTTGTGGAAATACAGTAAAACCCGTGTTTAAGACTTCCAGCCAACAAAGACAATTATTATTACAAAACCCGTCTACAAAGACCACCATGATTTTATCATTAGGGGTGGAACCCTGACCGTGTGGTTAGCGCTCGAGAGATGGACTTCCAATCCGGAGGTCCCTAGTTCGAATCTTCTAAAACGCCTTTCAGTGTTTTCAATCCAACTCGAGACAAACTGGTCGGAACCCAGAGATGGTCTCCAGTGTATCGGTCGAACGCAACAAAAACCCCATATTTTGTGTCAGAATGGATTTCTTTACCCCCTGGCAAAATTGGAACAAAATCTGAATATGGGAACCAAACCGCTCCAACATCCTTAATTAACGATAGTTTTCATGTAAAATGAGAAACAAAATACAAAGCAATTGCGCTAAATCTCCCGCTCATCAAGAACGGTATGCGTTTTAATTGCGCATCGTTTATTGGTATAACACAATAAGCCCGTGAATTAGAAAATTAATCAACAATTGTTTCCATGACCTCATAATTATCTTAGGCCACAGGCAAGCTCATGTATTCTAAGATCAACAAATTTGATCGCAATAATCATGAATAGCATTTTGTTCTAAATGTTGTTACGAGCGCTGCAAGAAACTGACAATGGATAATATAAAACGTGCAGACAATCGTGTATAATGTTTTTTAACAAAATTTTACAAAGTTTTGGAAAAACACTGACGATATTATACAAGTACTTACATGCTTTAAATGATTTCTCGTTAAATTAATGCCATCGTTTATGTTTTGGGACTAATATCGTTTCTGAACATAGTAAGGTAATTGGTGTATATGACTTTAACGACCATTCAAGATTGCAATGCGATATAACTTATTAACATCGGTCTATTCTGGGTCTTATAATACACAGTTTACGATAAGAACCAGGTCTCCTTAACTCTTTCAAATAGTTATGATTTTGTATTTGACAAGATTCAAGGGGTGACATAATTATTGTTTTTATTATTAAATGCTGGTTTCTCAACTGTAAGACTGTCAGTTCTTTCATGTTTGCTTCGTTTTCAACGTGAACAACTATAATTAATTTGAACATTAGGGAAACAGGAATTAGTTGGAACATGCGGTAAGTCGGATCAAGTAAGTGCCATTACATCAGTTTGCAAAGTCCGTATTAAATAATGTATTTAATGCATAACTTCTTTTGGAGATAATTTATATATAAGACGTTATCTTCTGTTTAACATATTGGAATGATATATTTACGAAGAGCCTTAAGACTGTCGTTAACGTCATTATTCAGCGGATATTTGTAAAACAATTTTTTAACTGTACAATTCGTTTACGATAATTATTCTTTATATAGTTCGTTACAATACATGGATACACTTTAAGAACCAGTTATCTTGGCAATCTACCAGTCATTGTCTGTTTTATAGACATAACTTGTTTAATTAAACGAGATTAAATGACCATTGGGTATCAATATCTTACAATAAGTAAAAATGTGTACACTTATATAGGTAATTTATACACCAGAGGGTTAGAAATATACCACACAAACAATCAAACTGTATTGTATATCGACATACATATCTGTCTACACCAATGATAAACAATACTTTAAGTCACAGTTCCTTGGCATAGAATAAACAAGTAAATATCACCACAATTTACACAATGTAAACAATAGAATATGCAATAATTGCACATACCTTTGTGAAGTTTACCCATTCTAATAAAAGTTATTGTTTCCTATTCCCGGAGCAGCACTGATCTTGTTCTTAATCAGATATCATATCGCTGTTATCAAATACACAACAGTATTTATACTATTTGTCCGGTGTTGTACAAGAGTGGTATTACATTCTGTCATAACATTGTTGCTACCTCATCGTCGATGGTGAAGTTTTTAGAAGCAGGCAGACAAGATAATCCAATCAGACAAGCTTACGAAGCTCATTGCTGTCTGGTTTTTTACAACACGGAGCCCTTTAGACGTAATAGCACTCCAACAAAATCGCCAATGATACTATCATCAACTTCAATAGTTTTAGTAGGGGACATGGCTAATTACTTAAGGCGTAATGCACGTATTTTTGTGATATATAATAAATGGATGATTACACTCGAGAACATATTTTATAATCGAGTAAATAACATTTAAACAAATACGGGGTGATTCATAATATCTGTCACACTTTTCAAATAAAACAATTTTGATATGTATGAATATATCCACAAGTAGTTTGCACATCCAAAACACACATGCTTTAAAGTTTTATTTGATATACAATATTACATACTTTCATGCATTTTTTAGTCTGCAAATGGAATTGAATTTATGCCATATATTAAATGTGACGTCTATTTGACCGATGATGACGTCAATGCTTATTTTAATGTGACTTTAGATATTGTCATCTTCTATAGATACAATTTACTAAAACCACTCTATAAGCCAGTGTGCTGTTGAACTAGATAGTTTATCATAACCAGGATACTAGTTTTGCCTTGCTGTGATGGTTATATTTAAGAAATAAAAATCTGTTCGCGTATTTTGTCGGTGAATAAAACATGGGCAGGAGTTCGGATGCGGAAATTGATTTAATTTTCCGCATACGCACTCGTGATTTAATTTTTCCGCATCCGAACGAGTGCCCGTGTTTTATTCACCGACAAAATACAAGAACAGAGTTTTTATTTCGATTCTAAATACGATAATATCCCGCACTATTTAACTGCGCGCATTCCATTTTCATCCATTTGACATTTAACATAATTCCACGCTGAAATTGAGTGGCTTATTAGCTGGTACAATTACCTCCCTCGTTAATGAAAACGACCTTCGTAATTTTCTGAAGGAAATAACACATTTTAAACATTGAAACAATTTTAATAACACGAGTATAGGGTAGCTATTTAATGAAATGAAAAATATAAATGAATTGATTATCAGAAGTTTTTATGAAACTTAGTTTCGAGATTATATTGGAGTTTCTAAAAATAGATAAGTCATAGCTGTAACACTGGATACCCGTGCATCTTGCCTTGTCATCGCGTTTTGTTGAAGATTTACTATAAAGTTTACGTTCATTCATTCATAAATATGTCACGTGATACGGGGCGTAAATAGTAACAGCCAATTTGATACCATGTTTTATGGGGGTAATAAAACATGGCCAGGTCTGCTCTATATTTAATTGATTAATCCGCAGATCGTGTTAGAATATAGGAGAATGGCTTTCAAACCAGAGCAGACCAAACTTATGCTGCATTTGTTTATGCTTTGGAAACGACGTTTTGGAACTTACACATCTGTTTATAACATCGTTTATGACGCCATGATGTCAATATTATTACTGTCATTAAATCAGATAACACTTTACCATATCAGCTTTCAAATGATATATGATACATACATATCTTGTACTGGAACAAAACATTATAATAGTTTGAAACTGTGACAGATATTATGAATCAACCTGTACATTGCTTTGTTTATTTATTATTACTTATGTACATTAATGATGATATGAGATGATACACTATATTATATATACTGCTGTTATTCTTACGCCCCCTCTTTGATAAGAGGGTATATTGCTCGGTCGGTCTATGTGTCTGTCAGTCGTTTGGTTGGTAGACCAAATGGTTTCCGATCAGTAACTATTTAAACTTCATAGGGATGTGGGCACCGCCAGTAGCTGACCCTATCGACTTTGAGGTCAGTAGACCGAGGTCGCTTTAACCTTTAACATATATGTCTATTGGGCGGCCATTTTGTGCATACGTGTTTTACAAGCATATTTTGATATTATGTTATTGTATAGTATTTTAAAGCTGTCTACATTACTTACTGAAAGGATGTGTATAAGGTGACACAATTTATTATCTAAACCATTTCCTTATTGTAGTTAATAATTACACAGCCATGATAGTTTCAAACTGAGTCTTCTTGTTTTGGAAATCAAAATGTCTTGTTGTGATTGGCAGAAGGTATATGCAGCCGATAAGGATAGATCTCGTTGAATGAGATACATTGTACGGTATTAATTCCTTACACATTATATCTGGTGAAAATCTAACAATGGTTCTTACGTGAATTATAGATTCTGTGTTTAGATAATACAAGTTCTTCCCGACGAATGACCCTGTAAGCGGGGTGCGTAGGGTTAGTTTGACAAAGCGACTCTTGTTCCCATTTGAGCTGTCGGGAAGATCGGGCAAAAAATGAAATATTTGAAGTCATTGTATGGTATTTATATTTTCGAAATTGGCAATACCATTTCTAAGCACATTGCATCAGCCCTATATATACCTTTATTACCCTTGTGACCCAAGATTCAACAGAATACAAAACTTAATGTTTTATATACTAAGGGGAAAGACTCACTTGAGGATATCCTAGACAAGGGGTTTCCATATCCATATTGTATGACGTGTGTAATGTAGACAACTAGTCTAAAAAATATCATTAAATTATTAATATTTGATTCGAAATCAAGTGCAAGATCAATGACCTTCACCTCAGCTGTAAACAAAACAAACAGATGACTTGTCTGGGAGAGGAGATTGTTATTACATTAGTGTCGAGTAAAAATGCAAAATAACCCGGGTACTAGCCGTCATGTGATAATACAATAATTCGAACTTCATAAATTATCTGTATTATGATTGGCTTAGATGAGCCGTTTACACAAGCACGGACGTTCATATGTGTAAGCTCTATTCGCCGATCTCAGAATAGGACCGCGCCCCTCGATTATTCCGAAAACTTTGTTCTTTGGTCTTAAAACTGGTCTAGCGTGCTGATCTTGTCAATAAGATGAATCCTACTAGATCTTTTCTGTCATTAAGTCAAAGTCTGGGGTCTGAGTGAAAACTGCTGTTAAAACCCTAGATCTGACTGAACGACTGTAAAACATACACGATGAATAAATAATTACTAAACACCTATACCTACCTACATACAGTGTGTTCGTTGTTGTAACATAGTGTATAACCATATCGGCTCCTCTCTGTGCAAAATGAGATATAGGTCTCCTATCAGTGCTGACACGGGTCAATCTCTGGGCAAAACAATGGATTTGAAGGACGGCGACTGGCAGGTTTAAAATGTAGGTTTACACATAAAAATCGATAGACCACGGAACCCCCCCCCCCATGATTGGCCATTGTCTTCCTATAGTTAAATTTGTTTGATCAGCTTCCACAAGTTAAGACTAATATGGAATGTTAACCGGGGGTACTTGTTCGATTAACATCGAGCAATATTTATGAAGGTTAAATGCGACTTTTCTTCAATATAGCAAATATATAGCACATCCAATGTAAAGCCGTTGATCCCATCTTGCCCCTAAAAGGCTGTGGTGAGCCAGTATTACGATGGAAATTTACTATAAGACCCTCCTAAAACTCCGAACCCTGCCAAATGTGGGCTCCAGCTTCGGCCTCTTTATGCCTTTATCACCAAAACGAAGCTAGGTAACAGTCTGAATGCCCGGCAATTGTAACAGACAGCGCGATTGGTTACGACAAAAAATAGCCAATGAAAAATGGCCTTTTAAAAGCGGTTAGGATTTCCCGGATTTCTCACGGGTGCCACGGGTGCGGCAATATTTGTTGTTGTTGTTGTTACAATGTTAGCTTTTAAAAAAGCTAGAAGTGGCTCGGTTTGTAAACCTCTGTCTCTTATTTTCGTGTCTCCTCCTGAAATCCGTGCTTAGGATAATTAAACCAAAACACATGTTTTACATTGATATTATAGTAAAACTACCCAAAATAATAATCACACAAATAGTAGGGTTAACGCCGTTTCTGAACAATTTATCAGTTATGTATGGTTTCTATTAACCTTACTAGTTTTCCCGGACTGTATTGTAACCATTATCAATTTACCCTTCCACAAGAACCAGCAACTTATTTACATGAAGAAATGGACACTACGTCATGGAACTATACGACCTGTTGCAGTTGGATGTCGAACCCGAATGACCAGACTGCATATCCAGTGCACTAATAAATGTAATATGTACGTGTAAACAAAGATCATATAACCGATAATTCCATGGTGAAGATAGACAAAAAAGTCATGATTATCTGAACTTTATTGTTATGTTCGACGAAATAATTTTTTATTGGAACCATATTAGTATACATGTAAAAATTTCTTATGGAATGTTTTAGACCAAAATTAATCGAAACAATATATAACTGATAAATTGTTCAGAAACGGCGTTAAACCCAAATACACAAACACAATTGGGATAACTTTATTCACATTGTTTTGTTCATGTCCTCAGCTCTCCTGTTAAAAAATACGAACCGAGCCACTTCTAGCTTTTTTGAAAAGCTAACCTTGTTATATGGTTACTTCGATAAACAATCATTTAAGACAACCTACTTTAGTTTTAGACGCGGCACTGGTCCCCTCTCTGTTCTGCCCCGGTCCCCTCTTTACTCGTTGCAGCTGACTGGCATAGGAACCCTTTCTTTGCTTGCAATTAAAAAATGATCATATTATAAAGCTTTACTGGGTATTAACATTGTCACTGATCGATGGATTTTCGAATAAAATGCGCAATAATCACCTCAACATGATGTCGTGACTAGAGCATGACCCACTTTCCTAGCTCGAGTGTCATTGTCACACTCATTGAAGGTCGAAATACAGCATTTTATAGATTTTCCTGTCATAACTTTGCCACGTACTTTTGCATTCTAAGACTTGGCACGAGAGGTGCGAGACTCGTGCTACTAGCGCATTATATTTTTATGTTAGTGTGGTCTTAAACTTTTGAGTCCCTTTGAAGAAAGGGTTGTATGTTGTTTTGCTTGCGAACTCGAGCAACAGTCGGTCGAAGCAGCTATCCGGTCATATTGTCGCACACACCGAGCTCTATAAAGTCTCACGTTGTTAAATGCCCTAGAATCAGATCCACTTGGCCATATAAATACTATTTTGTTGATTAATTGCTTACAAACGTTAAAAATATCATTCTTTAGATTTGCATATGCATCGGTAGGAACGCCACGCATCGGTTTGAATTACCCGTAGAATATATATCAGCTTAAAAGTAGCAACGGTTTGGATACCTTGGCTTATTAGGGCACGGCTGAGACACAATTATGTATCATTTGCATATCAAAGCCGACATTGCTTATATTCATTGCGTTGATTCATTTAACGTTCTTTACATTTATCACATGGTTATTAAATATATAGTGTAACCTGTCTTAACCAGTCAAACAAGGGACACATCAGTCTGACTGCCTTGGTGGCTGTGTATTTAAATACGATGTGTTAGGATTTAAAGGTCCAATGATTATAAAGCTTGTTTTCATGCTGAGCTTTAGTATGAAACTTGATTAGCTCATAGAAAGTCCGACAATTGAATAATCTTGACTATAACAGAAAATGTTAGTCGGTTTCATGTATTTATTGTATTTTAAAAGTTTTATCAAAGTATGAGACATTTACATTTAACTGTTTGGCACATCTAAAGATTGAGCACGAAAGTGAGCTGAGCATGAAAAAAGTTTTATAATCATGGGGGCCGGGTGCTGAAGACAGGAAACTTCTTATTAAGGTGATCATTGACACAAGCTTCATGTTAGTAGTTTACAGTATTTCACTTGGCTGTATAAAATAACTCAGTCGTGACATGACCAATCAACGATATATCATCAACCATAGTAGAAGTCTAAAAGATTGAACTGCTCTTACTGACATTTTGTGACTATCATGCATTCAGTCTGGGTTCACGACTTGCTGATTGTGAGCTATAGTTGTCACTCTGTGTCTGATGATATCTAATTTAGGCATTCTTCGACAGCTTTTCATGAACTTTACTCTGAGAATCAGGTTTGTGCATGTATAACTTGAACTGACCAACACATTGCGAATCCTAAAGGAGCTTTATTAATTAGTTTTCAACTTCAACTACTTTACTCGTCAACATCCATTTGAGGACATTTATTAACGAGGGCATAATGTTCATGCGTGAAACGCGAAAAATGTTCATATTAAAATAAGCCTTTCACTAGCTCACATTACGGTAAAAGTTAACATGTATATACACTGTACATCTTTAATTCTCCCCTTACACTGTATCCGCTGGCACTTGCTGGATGGCGATTTTGAATGCATCCAGGCTTGGTGCCGACACCACTGATTCTGGTAGTCTGTTCCAGTATGTGACGGTTCTTTGGAAGAAGGTGTGGCGGTTGATATTCAATCGGCAAGCTACTTGTTTGCCATCTGTCCGTCAGTTTTGGTTCTGACGGAAATTGTGGTTGATATGGCAACAGACATATTGACAATAGCTTTAAACCGGTAGGGGACTTCTGTATTGCTTGCAATTCAGTACGTCATATCTCGATTTGTTCAATTACGTCATTTTACTTAATGAAACTGGGTCACTCGTTTTAAGGTTTTCAGATTTTTTGTTGCTGAAATCGGGCCTTTCAACGTTTTAATACTGTTACTTAACTTTTAGACTGTAGGCTGCTAAAACTATGTAGTTCAGCAGTTTTACTGTTGTTACTAGGTCATTCAGCGTGGGCTTTCTGCCTTTTGTTTGCTGAATCTTTTCTATTCAGTTTTTAAACAATGAGACTAGGGGCGTTTAATTTTCTTGGTTGGTAGTGTGTTGGGCACTTCTTCGTTTTAAGATTTCTTACAGCTAAAGCGGGGCAATATAGTCCTTTTGCTGTGGAAACTGGGTCATTCAGCTAGTTAGTAGGTCATCCGACTATACGGGCCTTTCAACGTTTTAATACTGTTATTTAACTTTTGAGACTAAAGGCTGCTATAACTATGTAGTTCAGCAGTTTTACTGTTGTTACTAGGTGATTCAGCGTAGGCATTCCACCTTTTGGTTGCTGTATCTTTTCTACTGGGTCATTCAGCTAGTTATAATTTATTATACTTTTCGACAGCTTGGACTTGGGCGGATCTGCGCTTGTTTAGTTGGGCATTGTGCTTTGTGTGTTTTTAATGTTTTCTGTGCTCGACTGGTTAAGTTGAGTGCTGCCTTCCCTGTCTGACTTAATATACTCTTTTTGTATCAGTTTTGCTGATTGGCTGGATTTTGTGGCTCTTGTGATGGCAAACTCGGGGAGGTATACAATGGGGTTTGCAACCAACCTGCGTACAACGTTGTACATGAAAGTGACATCTGAGTTGAGTCTTCGTTGTTCCAGGGGTTTCCAAGATAGTGTGTTAAGCATTGATGGTAGGATTATGTGGATTATATGGTTGATTGTATGAGTACAAAACGGGCTGCATTGCGCTGAACTTGTTCAATCTGTTTGATCTGTGTTTTTTTTTGGTCTTGATGTGGGCTCCAGACTGGTGATGAAAATTCCAGTTTCGGGCGGACGAGACTCTGGTATGCTCTTTCCTTTATTTTGGTTGGGCAGTATTTGAGATTACGTTTCAGGAAACCCAAGACACTTGATGCCCTCTTGGTGATGTTGTTTATGTGGTGGTAGAATTTCAGGTTGTAGCTAAGTTCGACCCCCAGGTATGGATGTGTTCTACGTGTTCTAGTTCTAGGCCTTTCATAAAATAACTTTGTTGTTTCTTTTTTATGATGTGGTGAACAGCATGATAGCACATTTTTTTACATTAAAGCCCATTGACCAGATGTCACCCCAAAGAACAAGTTGATCCAGATCTTGTTGTAATAGACGGCTGTCTTCTAGAGAGTTAATTGGTCTGTATATCACACAGTCGTCTGCAAATAGTCTTATTTGGGATGAGATGTTGTTTCCAATGTCATTGATGTATATCAGGAATAGAGATGGTCCGAGTACAGTCCCTTGAGGCACACCTGATGTAACTGGTGAGCTTTGTGATGAGTCATTGTCCACTACCACTTGTTGAAAACGATCGGTAAGGAAGTTACTTATCCATCTTTGAGTGTTGCCCTGTATACCGTAGTACTTCAATTTATGGGATAGGCGTCTATGTGACACTTTATCAAACGCTTTAGAGAAGTCTAGTATAGCCATGTCTACTTGGTTGGATTTATCCAGGTGTCGAGCAATGTCATCGGTGGTCATGACGAGTTGTGCCTCACACGAGTGCTTTGCTCTAAACCCATGTTGGTTTCATGGAGAATGTTGTTTTTGTCCAGGTGGCTCATCATTTGTGAGACCACAATGTGTTCCATCATCTTACTAGCTACGGCGGTTAAAGAGACCGGCCTGTAGTTTTCAGGTTTGGTTCGGTCTCCTTTTTTGAAGATGGGCACAACATTCGCTTTCTTCCAATCTGATGGTAAATCTCCAGAATCCATGGACTGTTGGTATATGGCAGTAAGTACTGGAGCAAGTATCTTGGGTTGTTTTTTCAAGATCGTGATTGGAATCTTGTCTGGTCCGCAGGCTTTCTTGTCATTCATTCTATCAATACATTTTTCGACTCCTTTTGTTGTTTTATGAATATTTTCCATTTCCGGGTGTGGTGATGGTCCTAAATTTGGTAGGTCTCTGTTTGGCTCTTCTGTAAAGACTGATGTGAATTGGTCGTTCAACATTTCTGCTTTTTAGCCTGGTGTCTCAGCTATCTTTCCATTTGATTTCAAAGTTCCAATATTCATGATTTCCTGCTTTCTTGCTTTTATATACTTCCAGAATGTCTTTGATGTGGAGTCTATTTCTGGGTCCAACATGTTGTTTAAGTAGTTATAGTATGAAGAATGGATCTTATTTCTCACCTTTCGTCTTATTTCTCTGAATGCCTCTTTTGATTCAGCTGTATTTTTTTTTCTTTCTATATTTTATTCACAACAGGTTACAATATATACATAGTGTACATATATACAATAAATGATGTAACAATATTTTAATAATAAAGTTGTAAAGTTTACAAATTTTGCCAGTTTTTTATTTCTAAAGCTGTATGTTTAAATTAAGATATCATAAATGAAATTAGGGAATGTTGAGAGATTGACAAAATTTCTTCATGAAATCTGAGCTTTCTTTATTTTTATATTTGTAATATCGAGATAATGTGTCTAAATCAATACATAATATTTGGAGAATGCTAGTTTTGTTTTTCCTACGTTCACTTTTAAAATAATCTTTATAAATAGAGTATCCTATTAGACTTAATATTACATTTATTATTTCATATTGTTTATACATGATTTTATAACCTATTATTATATATTCTAAAGAGTTTATTTTGTTGTTTATGCCATTTTCTGAAAATATGTTGAGTATCTTTTCCCAGAATGAGTCCATGTAAGGACATGTTATAAAAAAGTGATTTAAGTTTTCTAAAGCCCCACAGTGTAAGCAGTTTGTGGAAGTGAATATTTTCCATTTGTAGAGATTTTCATTTGTGGCAATTATATTGTGCAACAGTTTATATTTAAATTGTTTGACGCGATTGTCGACGAGTGCTTTATTTATGAAATAGTAGTAGCTAAGCCAATTGATGTTTTTATTAAAGCTTGCTTCCCAATGTTTATGTAGATAAGGTGTTTCGAATTTTCTTTTGATGAATTCTAAGTAGTAGTCCTTGCTTTTAATGATTTTCGTATTTGTAAATCGTAATTGAGTTTTAATGATAGTTTTAACTGATTCTGTTGTTTGGATTTTTGTTTTCCATTCTGAGGATATTGCCTTTTTAATAGTTTCACTTTCTGAAATCCAGTTTGATTTATTTTTAAGCTTATCATATATTTTGCGTTCGCTTATTTTGCCGTTTATATCAATTAAGTCATTAACAAATAATATATCCGAATTTATCCATGAGTTAAATATGAGACATTTTCCTTTAAATTTGATATACCTAAAGCCCCATATGATTTGGTTCCTGATTGTACTGAATGATTTTGGTGCTGTTATCGTTGAAAGGTTGTTGTATTTAATCCATGTATCTATGATATTTACATAGAAAGAGGGCAATGTTGTTTTAGTGTTAGGGAGCGATTTTAAGTTATCTGTGTTCACTTCAAATATTAATAGTCCTTTACCGAATTGGTTCAGTAATAAACAAGGAATAATCTTCCAGTTTGCGTTATAAGATGATCTCAAGTTTTGGATCCATTTTAGTATAAGGGAATTTACATAACTGTCTATATCAACCATGCTTAAGCCTCCGTCAAGTTTATTTCCTATTAGTGTTGTTCTTTTAATTTTTTCGCGTTTATTGCTCCAAAGAAAATCTGAGAATAGTTTAGTGACCTGTTTTATAATTTGTTTGGGAGTGGACATTGCTTGCATTAAGTATGTCAGCTTTGGAAGTATTAAGCTTTTGATTATTGTTATTTTCCCGTAATAGGTTAGTTTTCGTTTTTGCCATTTTTGTATCAGATGCTTACATATTTCCATTTTATTTTGCCAGTTTAGATCTTCACATTCATTGGAGCTATTACCAAAGTAAATTCCTAATGCTTTAACATATGCATTCGTAAACTCTATGTTATCGACATTGTGTGTATTGGTTTTAGAACTACCTATCCAGAGTCCTTGCGTTTTATTTCTATTTAGTTTTAGACCTGAATATTTACCAAATTCTTCGATTATTTCTAGAGATATTTTTATTTCATTTTCATTTTGTATGAATATTGTTGTGTCGTCTGCTAACTGAGTAAGTTTGATATGTTTATTTTTGTTATTAACATCTGTTCCGACTTTTATTTCTATTCCTTTAAATGTTGTGCTGTTTCTTAGTTTAATTGCCATTATTTCAGCGACAATAATAAATAGAAGTGCTGATAATGGGCATCCTTGTCTGACGCCACGATGTATTTTAAAAAATTTGGAACTCCAACCATTATTTATTAAACATGAGGTAATATTGGTATACATAACGTTTACCCATTGTATAAAGGAATCTTTAAATCCGAATTTCAACAAAGATTTGTGTAGAAATGACCATTCGATTGTATCAAAAGCTTTTTTGAAATCTAAAAATAAGACAGCTCCTGGAGTGTTTGTTATGTTTTTGTAATCAATAACGTCTGGAATTTGTCTTATGTTGTATCCAATATATCTGTTTTTAATGAACCCTTGTTGGTCGTGGCTTATGATACTTGGTAGTACTTTCTGTAAGCGCATGGCTAAAACCTTTGCTAAAATTTTATAGTCAGTGTTGAGAAGAGATATAGGTCGCCAGTTTTCTAAATTATTAGGATCTCCTTTTTTAAATAGTAGTGAAAATACGCTTTGTTTTTGCGTGAAAGAGAGTTCACCGTTGTCAAAACCTTCATTTAAAGAATCAACTACCAAATGCATTATTTGTTTCCAAAATGTTTTATAAAATTCTATTGGCAGTCCGTCCAGACCTGGACTTTTATTTGTTTTCATTATGTTGATAACATTTGTAGCTTCTTCATATGTGACGGGTCCTTCACATTCTTTAGCTTCATTATCGTTTAAAGTGTTATCAGTGTCCGTCGAGTTTAAGTATTCGTCACCGACTACATGTGAACTTTTGTAAAGATTTTCATAAAATTTTACAGTTTCTTCCAATATGGTTTCTTTATCAGTAATTATGTTTCCATTTGTTGATAATGAGTTAATAACTTTTCGTGTTTGTCTAGAGTTTTCAAGATTTAAATGTATTAGATTTGCGGGATTTATTATAAAGCCTATGTTTTTTCCGTATCAGCTGTTTGATTTTTCTTGTCATCCATGGGACATCAGATTTCTTTTTTAATACTTTTTTTGGAATGACACTGTCCATAGCACTAAATATTGAGGCTTTGAAATCGTTCCAGTTTTCTTCCACACTCCGTGATCTATATATTGATAGGAATTTGTCTCTGAATGAACTGAGTGTGTCTTGGAGCTTTTCCCAGTCGGCCTTTCTATAATCGAACACAGATCTTTCGTCTTTCTTCTGCTTTGTAGGACGGAGATGCGTTGTTACTGCTAGAATGTCATGGTCTGACATGCCAATAGGAGGACAGGTGTAGGACTTCTGGATCAAGCTTGGGTGTGATGTTACAAATAAGTCTAGAAGTGGACCTTGTCGCGTTAAGGTACGGTTCATTTGTTCTAGGCTATGGGTGTTTAATATATCACAGAGTTTGTCACAGTGACTTTTGTCTCTAGCTCCTGATGTTGCACTGCTAGATTCCCAATCAATATCACCGAGGTTAAGGTCACCACCTAGCATGATCTTGCAATTCCTGTACTTCCTTGAATTGTTGATCAAGTGATTGATGCATCAACTTGGTGTAAAGCATCTATCGTTGACTTTGGTTCCCTGTAGAACGATCCAACAAGAATGCTGTCTTTCTTTGAGGTCTCAACTTTCACCCACTTCAGTTCGCATTGGGTGTCCAAATCTGGGCATTCTTCGCAGTCATATCCAGGCTTGACCATGATCATCACCCCACCACCGCCCTTGTCTGTCAGCTCCCTCCTATCCTTCCTGAATATCCTGTATTGATGCTCGTCTGGAATTCCGTACGGCAATATTTCTGCATTTTGGTAGTGTGGGTCCAAGTGTGTTTTCATGTATTTGCTACTAGACCAGTGTCGGTTAAAATCAGTCGAATCTGGTCAAAAAGGAAATTGAAAGATAACGTTGAACTGTCCTTGTAAGTATAATGTGGGATATGTTCTTTCATAGTCGTTCTTGAGACTTCCTTTGAATATCATATTGGTTACCTGAAAGTCTAGCATTCATTAAAGAATAGATATATTATATCTAATTCAGGGTCTTGTAACTTTAAGTGATCTATAAAGGTCACCATAACACTCTTCTCATGTGAAGATGTGGTATAATTTCTGTGCCTTGCATATCGCTTAGAATATTTCAGCTAGATCAGAGGACTGGTAACCTTTCGGGAAGGCAATATCTATCAGAATAATGATGAACTTGTACCAGGTATGCATTTTGTGTTTGCTGGAACTACGTTTTAGCAAAGTTACGGGCCTTGTTTTCAAAAATGTAGTTTCGTGAACCCCGTACGTTTCCTGTTTAAAACTGTTTTTATTTGCCTGGCAGTGTTAGCGTATTGTGTAAATCAACACGTACAATTACAGTTATTTATTCTAATTTATTTCTTAATTTCTCAAAGGTATTTAGTGCTCGTTTTACTAAGTGTTAATGGTATCACAATGGTTAAAAGATTTTCTTTGAAAATTCCGGCTCAGCTGTTAAATAAATCGAAGGTTTTATCCCGAATATCATCACACAATCCTCAGTCGAAACAAATTGTATTACCAACGTGCTTTTAGAACACAGTGGATATTTTAACGTTAATCAAATTAAATTTAAGGCACTAAGACCTAATTCCCTTGCATCAACAGAAGCTTCGTGACACAAAATTCTACGTCTGATTAAAACGTAATTATCTATTGCGTAATTGAAATAATTGAAGCGCCCCCGTTGCCGTGTACAAATGTCATATATACATGTATGCATTCGTTTCACTTATGTGTATTATTAACTCTACTGCTAACTGCAAATGAACGTTGAAAGTACATGTGTGCAGAGAAAGTATAAGGTACAATCATGGAACAACTCGACCACGAAACAAAATTATCGTGATCAATATATTACAGAAATGCGAAACTGAGATTAACGTCTATATTTCGTGCTTTTTCGTTGTTGCCACTTCATGCGAAACGAATATCGCCCTCGAATTGAACAAGTTAATACGTTGCTAAGTTATGCGCGTTTGTCGACATGGGAATACCGGTGCACTTTGTAAACATACAGCGTGCCATATGATTGATGGTCTGTTAATAGCCGTTCGAATTATGTTACTTGGCGACCCTGCGATAATAATAAGTGTTCGGTCATGTTCAATTCATTGACATCTGTTATGAGACTATTTACTTCTTGCCTTTAACATAAACAACCTTAAAATGTCAGTGTTCTCATCCAATAAATTAACACCTTCATTTGTAGGAGAGAAACTTCTGTTGAGGTTAATTTTAATGTGAAAATTCCCGACGTGTTGCAGTATGCGTACACTTTTTGTAGTAAATTGCATTGCCGTCGTTCATCTTCGTTAACGTTCCTATAACACTTTGAACTTTTTCCCTATCTTGGGACCTACTGAAACTCGTAAAATTAAAAACACAACTCCAGCGTTATTAAAACATAACACTTGAATACCACCAACCTTATTGACGTCACCATTTCGTTGACGTAGTTTTCGATTTCTTGGAAACGTGACATTGCCACCGAACATACGTTGATAACTAAAATACACTCCAAATAATTATATTTTTTTCGCAAAGACTAGGTAGATACATTAGCATTGAGATGTTTGTGCTACCATTAAATCACCAATTAGCAACCGACTCTTACAACTGAATGTAACGGAATAACATTGTCATGGGGTAACCGAAGTCCACGTGTCTACATTGATATGGTTTATTTTATTATTTTAATTACACCAAACAAACACAATGGTTAACTGATTTATCAGCAAACATTCCGCAACGCAACAATTGATTCAAATGCTTGAGATGCAAATATATCTAAATGGGTATCATTTTGATCCTTCTACGTGCTTTGAGTAATAATACTCAGTTTCTAACAGTTTTTGATGAGACAAAACATTAATTGTGCCCTTCGGAATTTTCTGTATTGTGATTTGCTGTGATTTCGTTTATTTCGTGTGTAGCTTTGGTATCCTGTATATGTGTTTGTGTATTTCAGCAGTAGTATTTCTGCGGCTGTCGCTCTAATTACACGGACGCCGATAAAATACCCCCTGTCCCCATCCTTCAGAAGTTACTTATCAAGAATAAGATGCTGAGTTCCGGTATAACACAAATATAATTCTTTTATATCTTCTTTATTGGTATTTACCTTTGTTGGTGTTTGTTTTAATTACATATTCGCGTCTCTAGCTGAGACGTATACCACAGGCTTAGTATCATGTTATTGATGAATCTTCTTTCATTTATCATGTCTTTATTTAACTCTAATATAGTTGAATTCACATATATTCCGTCACTGGAACAAAAGCAACTACATTGTAACTTTGTTTACAGTTGAATAATACTCTGCCATTGGTGAGGTCGATGAACCAGTGGCCTGACCCACTGGTTAGTGGGTTGGGTTTGTGATCCGGCGATCGTGGTTCAATTCCAAGTCGCGGTATTTGGCGATACCCTTCCATGAAATTGTACAATAATGTCGATTTGTCTCCGCATACGGAAAAGTTGTTGGTTCCTTTAAAATGGTGAATTAGTAAGAATAGTCCAGGAAAGCTGGTAACGTCTCAATTTCCAGTTTCCCTTGACCAGTGTTAAGGTTCCCCTTGGGAAATCGAACGTATTGTCAAATATTCATGGAGTGGTATATGCACTCGTTCCTATGGCCTACTCTTCAATAATCTAAGATAATAGTGAAGCAAACACCACACATATTTCCAAACACTCATTTCTTTATTCAAAAAAATCCCAAATGATGACATGTTGGTCTTGTATTCTCGTAGTATTAATTTCAATAATACAAGTAAATATTATATCAACAATGCTTGGAAGTTATGCTATTTATAGAAATCATCGGTCCTGATAATCTTGCTATTTTCTGGAATGCATCTCAGGTGTGTGTGATAGTGTATTAAAGAAATAAACTGTTTATTATTAAATACGCTTGGAAAGAGAAGTATTGGTGTCTAAGAATTTGTTCATGGTTTTGCAACATACAAATGTATTATAATAATCTGAATTACCTCCTGAAGTTCTTCCATATCTTCTACTGTCGTAGACTGCTGTTTGATAGCAGTCAAACAATGTAAAGTCAATATAAATGTTTTTATTAAATTTAATTCCATATATACTGTATACATGTATAGTAATTGATAAAAATGCTAGCTCTTTAAATCACCAATCTTTTGTCGATTTGTTTACAAAATATTGGAACGATTTGATGGCAACTGTGCGAATTTCCCTTCACATAATTATATACACAGTCCATATTAGACTTATGAAAATACGAGATAAAACAACACACGTATACACATGTTTTAAACAGTTGGCTTTTCAACCATCACAGGTATTCGTTTGAGTTTTACCAAATATCATATATAGAGTATTTTTTGGTTTTACAATGTGTTCCATATAGTTTTCAAGCTACCAAAAAGCTAACAAATTCATAATTCGTGATTATTATATTACAATGTATGTCATTTTGTTTTATTATTTATTAATACTAGTTTATCACCACTCTAACATTACAATAAAGAATGTCTTATGATCCACTATGTTTTTATTCATTTTTTATAAAGTATGTATTAAGTTAATTGGTGTTTTACGGTGAGTGTCTGTTTCTCATCACCAATGTTGCCGTTTCTCATCCGGGTCAATGTAGTTTTCTCCTTCAAACACATCTGGGCGAAGGATAAAATCATTTTCCCGTAAACTTGGAGAGCCTGCCCATTTCTTGCCTCTGTAAAGAAGAATACGTGTAATAATAAAAACAGGCATGAGCATGGAACGCTACAGTCAGACATTTCGTCACCATTTTTTCAAAACGCACTATGTCAAATTTGGAGTGTTTGGTGTAATGTTTGTTCGTTACGTCGGGCTCTTTTATAACATTCTATTATTGTGGAACGTATATACCTACACTCCACGGGATTTCCAGCCTAAACTCTTTGAATACATTTTATATAAATTACAATTAAACACTGCCATATTTCAAGCCCCAATGATATTGCAAGGTAGTTAGTCAATCCCATCTGGTGTGATGACCTTACCATACATAGTAGCTAATGATGGATTCTTATAGTCTCGTACAAATGCTGAAATAACAGCTTCTTAAAATATAAAACCTCTGTAAACTAGAGTGTTTATCCACTTTCGAAGACTTAGTTGTGGGGAGTTTCCAATGTATTTTGACACAGTAAATTCAATGTGACCCTAGTTTCTTTACAAATATACACTAAAACAATCATTTATGCCTTCAATACAACTGTAGATCAACTACTACATGTAGTAACCAAACCATTTATCTAATTAATGTAGATCCATAGAATCAATTGTTTATAAATCGAACACGATCGATATATTTTGATAATTGTATTCTTCTCTTAGGAAGCATTGAATCTCGATCTGTATATGACACGATATGTTTAATAGAGAACAATCAGTACTTAAAATATATATCATAGAATACAGTGACTTTAATACTTAGTGTGGTACAATTAAGTTGAAACTTATTGTTCTTCGCGTGTTTTTCCTATTCCGTTTTGTACCGTGAGGATGTTTTTTTAACTTACTAAAATAATAAACCTGATAGAACGACGGACAAGGAAGGAACATTTACGTACAATGTCATAAGCTGTAGATATTCAAGATATTCAGTACGTGTATATTAGTGCAATTGTAATCAATTGAACCAACATGAGAGTAAACAAACCTCAAATGGTGGTTTTATTTATTGTGATCAGTTGTATGTTTTCGTGTGTTTCAATGTTCGGTTATATGAAGATAATAGATAATCGTACAGGGAATTCAGCACCCAACTTAAACCATACGTCAAATATTATAAGGAAACCTAAAGCAGCGGATTTGATTTACAATACTACTAAAGAACTCCATGATAAGCTGTACACCAAGCCGACCAGTCAGGCTTGCGAGAAACAGTTACCATCGTGCATTCTATTAGGAGTGTTCAAATGTGGAACAAGAGAACTAACGGATTTTGCAAGTATCCATCCAAATATCCAGATTAAAAGAAACCCGTATGAATTTGGATATTTTACGAGTAACAAGTACGATAATGGTAGTGAAAGTAGTTTGAAATGGTTGCGAGAAAAGATGCCATGTATTTATGATGATCAGATAACTATGATGAAGCATGCAGGATATTTTGCAGACCCTAAAGTGCCAGAAAGACTGTATAAGTTTAACAGGGATATTAAGATGGTACTAATGGTACGTGAACCCGTGCAACATTTTATCTCTCATGTCTGGTTCCAGCACAAGACACTATCGATCGGTGAGATTAATAAAATGAAAGAAAATATATTAAACGCGAAAAGAGAAGCAAGAGCAATAACTGGAGAGAACAAAAACAACACCGGAAGTACAACAACCATAACCGGAAGTGGAATAAACCAGAAACGTATGCTAGAATTGGAACCGTCGAGGAATTTTGTATCAAACTATGGACTTCAATCACTCTTAAAGTATTCAGTATACGACGAATCATTGGCACGGTTTCTAAAATACTTTAAAAAGGAACAGCTGCTTGTTATTGAATCGGACGAATTTAAAACCAATCCTGTGTCAATTCTCAACAGACTTGAACGGTTTCTTAACCTTCCGCGTCAGATTCATAAGGATATGTTTGTCTATAATACAGAGAAGAAATATTATTGTATTAAATCATTGACTGGGGATCGGGTCTGTTTCAGTGACATTAGAGGCCGTAATTATAAGGAAGAAATCAACAATTCTACGAAACAGAAACTCAAGCAGTTTTTTCGTCCTCACAATGAACGCTTTTTCTCCTTGCTTGGAAAACGTTTTGACCATTGGGATTAATGTGGACTGTCATCTATACAGAATACGTTAATAAATGTGAATTGTACTAGTTCTGTGATGTGTAATTTTCACACATCATTCTGATCACCTCGGCCTTTATACATTGCAGTATTTACCGGAGAAAAAAGGAAATGACCGATCTTTCACGATTGTTCATACATATGCTCCAGTAACAGCTTCGAGTTCCTTAACTGGTTTGGTACTTACAATGACTGGGTCGCACTCTTTGACCAGGGCTAGTTGAGTGGTTGCGAGGGAGTATCCTCGGCTAATATAAAATTCCATATATCAGGTCTGTAGATTTGGTCTGATAATAAGGCAATACCTAATTTAATTTTGCAAATAAGAAGTTTTATGATAGTCTGTTAGCTGGTATGCACACGAAACTTGTAAAAAGTAGCCGATGAAAGAACACATATTATTTTTATTGATGCCATGATTTGTGGTTTCAATGTTTTACTGTTGAGGGCCTTACGACAGATTGACAATTATGTTAAATAAGCTCACTCCACAAATCAAGTCTTCATTAGTGTTAATGTTATTGTCATTACACTCAATAAATGTACATGTATCTTAAATCATACATGTTTATACCTGACATGGATAAGGATCTGTCAAGGTAGTGTTGTAAAGCACTTACGGAATTATCAAGTATTGACCAACACTTCACCACACTTTGGTAGCTGTTACACATTGATGAAGCAATTAAAATTGAACGTAAGTTTACAATGTCCGTACGTGCTTTGATAGTACATGTATCTTGGAGTACATGTATATTGAATGAGAGCTGATTTTGTATTGACTTTATGAAACGACCTTATGGTTAATTGGTTTTTGCCCAATTTGACTAAAATACATTGATAGAACAATTACAAGTGTAAATTCTTTTGTTTCGCACACATTTATGTCCATTCTCGTCCAACAGCATATTCCTGAAATAACACTTGCTTATGTAAGGGTCTGACCCCCTATATCGGTATTACTCACATTCTGCTGAAAAATTCCGATGGCTTCGTGGTCCCTTTTAGGGCTCTCTGTGCTTTGTATCCCATCAATATAAAATCTGCCGCTTGTCGTTTTCGTCTGTAAAATAAAGAAGTATAGTAATACATCTCTAGAGAAATACCCTTTGGAAACACAGAGTTGTGTTGCTCTTGAGAGGTAAAATTTATCCTAAATTGGCTGGAACAAAAGAAAAAATATGGAGGGTAGCTCTGGAGAGGTTGTACAGTATTCTGAATTCACTCGAAAAGTTCAGTCAAACATCACTGCAGTGTTTTATGAAACCACTCATTTTTGAAACATTTTTTGAAATGTCAGAATCGGTGATTGGCGGTTTTTGTCCCCTGTTAATTCTTAGGTGGCATTCCTGTGGTACATTCATTCAGTTTAATTCGTATGTGGCATTCCTGTGGTCTGTTATTTCAGGTTAATTTGTATGTGACCAACATGTTCGTTTAAAAACTTGAGATATACTAGTATTTGCAATCTGAATCAAGTATAAAATAGTCCTAAAAGATCCCAGTTCACGGCGCTTATATGTACTGAGTTTGTAATGGGATCGACGAATTTGTGAATGAATAAACTAAACATCATGATGTACACTCTAATTTCTCTCTATAACCATAAAAACAAAAAGTAAATACAATTATCAGCCTAAAATGGGGACCGTGTCGGTGAGAGAGTGACCGACTTATTCACACTTATAGTTTTATTTAGTCTCGCAATACTAATGCGTGGATGTCATCACTGGGCTAACCATGTTTACACCTCTATGAGAAGATACGCCCGTTTAACTGCTTAAAGCTATTAGATCAGTATGATATTTTGTGTTGAACGTCTTAGCTTTAACACCTGGTCAATCTCAGGAGATATGCCATTGTAACAGTGACAAGTAACTTACTAGACAAGTCGGCTACCAAAACATCAGGCTACCAAAAGGGCAGCTACCTCAGCGGCCTCTAACATTTGCACTTAATAAGTCAAATCTAAATGGGAAGCTATATCTAATACACTATAAAGGCTTATAATCTGTCAACAATCTACGTAAAATGTGTTTACATGTATAGCCAAATATAGTCCAGGCTATTCCTGACGTGAAACCTACCCCATAAACGTCATGCCATTCATGATAGAATGCTCCGAAATCCACTTTAAATCAAGGTCCTTATACTTCTCAGCGACTTTCCTTAAAACGAATTCCAAACCTACTAAATTAGGGTTTACGCAAGGTTTTCTATTCGGATAGACAATCCATGTTTGATTGTACCATGTCAGTATATATAATTATATAGGTTCTATAGATTCTCAATACAATATATATTCTGAGATCTACCAGTCTTTACCACAATCAAGAAGTATTTCTCTCTGACTACATACATTAACGGGATATATACTAGTAGTTTGTTATCTGTCTCGCATTAACGTATTCATTAGGTATACATGTATATAAATATAAGTATCATTAGCGATCGTTAATGCATTTTCTTCTGCATTATCCCAAATATAACCGTCTTTAAGTATACGCATAATCTTAGTGATTTGTGCACTTATTTGATTAAAGGCGATCCAATATCAATGCAAACAGTGATTATTTCCTCTCTTGTTGACCAGATCACTTTGAATATCGTGTTTCTACACTAGCTTAAGTTCTGATGTCGTAAGTCAGCTGCGCATACATCAGGGGTGTGCGGTACGTACGATGCGAAATATTGTGACATGACATTTTGAAGACATAACAGGACGATAGGAAAATGCGATAGGGAATCGTAGCTTTGCATCTTCCAATCGCGCATATTTCCTCTTATCGCATTGTTGTCATTTTGTATCGTGCATTGTGTCTTTGTATCGTGCATGGTGTCATGGTGACCAGACGATTCGAATATACTACTAATCCATTCGAAGATTAGATAAAACGATTCGAAGATACGATCAGACCATTTGAATACACTACTAAACAATTCGATGATTAGATTAGACGACTCGAAGATACGATCAGACGATTCGAATATAACTATTATGATATAGATTACTTATTTTAAAATCTACCTAAAATGATTTAGACGATGGTATAATATTTATTAAGCTAACGGCACATCAATAATTTGTTATTATTTTTTTAAGAGCATGATTACTTTACAGTTAGTTACAATCCTCGAAGCAGTACCAAACGCTTTAACAATTCAATTTCATTCAATACAATAAACTTGATAGAATTCTAATTATGGCATGAGCCATTGTAAATGGGTTTGTCTCTTTGGTTGATTACATAATCGAGTATCTTTGTGCATAAAGTTTTTCTTATTAATTATAAGAACGTTCGTTAATAGTTATAATAATACATTTAACACAATTCTACTTCTACTGAACCCAACAAAATAACAATTGAAAATGATCACACAATTTATATTCGCGTCAGGATTTCATTGTTATATAATGCTGTAGAAAATGTCCCACTGGGTGCGATTTTATCACACATTGAATGTCAATTGCATTTTGTTTAAATTATCACAATGTTCATTTTATGCCCCCGCTGTGTATCTGGTATTATTAATTTGAAAATCTTCTCAATAAAAGTTTCGTATTATTGTGGTTTATGTTTCTCTCTGTGTGCCGGGTCCCCTTGTGCATGAATGCCCCCTGTACCACCGTTCCCCAAGTATAATCAACTGAACCGCTGTGTATTTGTTCCTAGTCCTTCTTTCAGTCTTTTCCATCTGCGAATGTCTATTACGTATATAAACATATTGCTTTGTGCCCCCTTCCTACATGTGTATACATATCCACCCTGTGTCTATGTGTGTTTCGGTATGCCCAAGGACTTGCAGCAGTGTCCATCTTGCCCCATATAATCCATTGATGATTATATTGGTACTGTTTTAACTACATTGTACAAGCAAGGGTTCGATATGACCATTTCAATCCTATTTTTACTATAAAATTGTAAATTCCCGTTCAAATATCTCAAAATTACCCTTGCCAATCAGACCTTGAGGAATCCGTGTACATGTGAAATTATGCCATATAACCAGTACTCTACCACGTGACCCGACACGGACCATGTCAATGAGAAAACTGAGATAGTATTACAATGCCCCCACAACTATTGTTTGACCAAGTAATTACAATCAATTGTTCTTGTATATTAAATTAACTCAAATTCAGAATATGTACATTGGATAGCCGATACAAACAGAAATATGAGAATGAATCAAGTACCAGTCGGGTCATGTAATCACATTACCAGATGCTTTGGATTGGCTTCTGAGGTATCATCTGTCACATTTACATAAACCATCATAAATGTGTTTGCAGCTTTATGACTAAGATACAAGAAAGAATTTTGTATTTAAGTTGTACTGATCTAAAACTGACCACACCAAAATATCAGCATGACCCCTAATAAGACATGATGATTCATTGTATACCCTAATCATGTAATTAATTTTGGCCTATTATATTACTACAGTGATCAGTACTATAAGCAACATGTGTACTCAAAGATAAGGATGCAATGATTTGAAAACATGCTGGTGGTTTGAACAGGAAAACCTGCTTCTTGACAAAAATATTGATTTTTAGTTTTTTCTCTTAACTTGAAAGAGTAATGATAAAAATAAAAACGCAACAAGAATTGAGTTCATTTCCGTTTCATTTCTAGACTTGGAACCCCGTTGTGACCACAGGCCCTCGATGCGATTTTTTAGTCCGGAAAAAATATTACTCTTAGTTAACCTCAAGGTGAATTAGTGCAGTCAGAATTGTCCAACGGTAGGGAATCCAATTGTGTCCATAAATCCATCATTTATTCACCGATCTTATCAATCTTGGTGTCAATCGGTAGAGGGATGATTTCTCTTTAAGGGAAAATCGCTGTCATAACATATGTTTACACACAACAAGTAATATCCGACTGCAAACGATCACAAAACTTGTCATAAGGCCTCTCCGAAAAGATCAGATTGCAGAAATTCTCAGATTGTTCAATTATCGATGATATCGTACTGATTGAACTAATTCCTTCGTTAGTTCTTTTATGTACATCAAATAGAATAACGTTGTACCGTTAAAGTCTCGATAAATAGATTAAACGAACCTGTTTTCTTAACGTTCTTTGCTGTTGTTTCGATTTCAACGGCCATAAGTGCAATGCGCATGCTCACGAAGTTTTGTTAGACGTCGTTTCATTGGTCACAACGGAGGTGTGTCTGTCGCTGACAAATAAGACAATGTCTTAGAAAATGCCGTGCGCATGCGCGTTGGTTTGTTATGAATGTTGACGGACGATTGAAAACGTATCGTGAAGAAAAAAAAGTTTTGTTACGATTAATCTATTTATCGAGACTTTAAGGGTACCGCGGGTTTCTATTTGATGTACTAGAATGAACTACCAAAGGGATTTGTTCAATCATTACGATTTGACTGTGTTTTTATAGTTGATAGTAGATCAATCTGAGAATCGTGCAATCAGAAGATTTCTTAGAGCCGTTTTGTCACGATTTGTGACAGTTTGTGGTCAGATATGACCTTCTAATGTGTACACATACAGTGCCCACAAAAATAAGTATACAGGCGTTATTTCCCCTTTCACTTGTCTGTAATAACACTATTTGCAAAACAGTGGAACAACATTATTTTTGAAGAAAATGAATATTTTTGTTTATTAAATGTAAAGGCCATACATTGATTGGCACCCTATGTGCAAAACATAAAGTTTCTTTGTCCCACTTGAATAGTAACTTTGTCGCAAAAAGATGGAAATTTCAGCCTTTTAGATCACATGGTTATTTCAATTAGAACACATTCATCATTAGTTCTATCCCTTTTTGACCTATATAATAGCTGTAGTTTTGGAAACTAGTATAATTGTGACGGTCTGATAAATAGATATTGTAAAATTTAACCAAGTCTAATTTTGCAACAATCATTTACTGTATACTTATTTTTGGTGGACACTGTATGTTAAGACAGCGATTGTTCTTTAAAGAGAAATCATTCCCCTAACGATTGACACCAAGCTTGATAAGATCGGTGAATAAATGGTGGATTTATGGACACACTTGTATTCCCTACCGTCGGACAATTCTGGCTGCACTAATTCACCTTGAGGTTAACTAAGAGTATAATATGTTTCTCGGACCATAAAATCGCAAAGAGGCCTGTGGTTGTGACCTGCGCATGTTGGCTGTAAGTGTACACACTATTGGGTTTGTTTAATTTCTGGAGGTATTCTTTTCAAACTTTTAAGACGTGTCTCATGGAGATGTTATAAAATCATTTAAATGTATTGTCTATTTGATTCATTACTTTTTGATATATTGAATTTGTTACGCTAACAGAAGAAGCCATCGCGAAGAAAGCGACGTTAGAAGAGGACGGAGTCGTATGGCAGTCATACATAGGATTGTCATTGATAGAGATTTTACGACTTCTAACCGAACATACAAAAACGAATTATAGCAAAGTGTCTCGGACACGTTTGTAATTGACATGGTAGGTTTGTTGTGAAGTTTGTGACTAAAGCGAGTGGACAATAACCCTACTCGCTCTAACCCAATCAGAGGTGGCAGCTAAGCAATCAGTATACATCGAAACTGTCAAATTGACGATTGGAATACTCCGAAAACTCGAGACCTTTTTTGACGTTCATCAACTCCATACCGAGCATACAAAGATATTGTAATCAGACGCTGTACATGGTACTATACGAAACCGTATTTGAAAGAAATATGTCACGATATGCTAAAAATGTCAATTGACGCCGAGTATAGCAGACAACTTGCAACTCAATGATAGGGGTTGAATGTACAGTCGGCTGAGTGGACGAATGTCTGGACGTAGACTTATAAACGTGTACTTTTTAATTTGTGATCATTGTATTGAAGATTAACCCACCTTGAGTGTCGGCCTGTGTCTGTTTTGTCCATTTGACTGGCGGCAGAAATTTGATAGACTTCAGTTAAAACAACCATCACAAGTAGGTATAGTGAAACATGAGATAACAAAAGTGGTCCTGAAACGAAACCAAACATATTTCAATAACCTTTTTTTAAGAACGACAATAATTTCTCGACTGATACTCCAGTCCGCCTTTAACAGCGAACTATAATTTGATCAAACGGGTAACAGTTTTCAAAAGTTCATCATTCTGATCACCACGGCTTTTATGCATTACCGGAAAAACGTAAATAGCCGATGTTTCACGATTGATAATTGTTAAATATTTTAATGTGACATGGCCCACCGTTTATGTATGCAATTTTCATAAAACAGAAGTATTTTAAATATGAAAGATTCGCATAAATTGTTTTGTTTAATCACGTGACAGTTGTCGCTGTGACGTCACTGAAATATCACGCCGAAAAAAAGATCGAATAGATTCGAATACAAACAAAATGCAATTTAAACAGGTTTGAATCCGGGAATGAGAAGAATAGGAGGTATAATAACATATACTAGTAAACTCGACTTTTTGCACTCGTTTGGCACTAGTGGCTTTGTGAAAATACAGTCAGCGAACCTGTGTTTAAGATTTCCAGCAAACAAAGAAAACTTATACAAAGCCTGTCTCTTCCGATGGATGACTTAAATTACAGATAGTTTAGACTCTATGTAGTTTGCCACAAATTTGACCACCTTCTTTGTAGACATATTTGTGATCGATTAACTCTACTTGAATGTGATATTAGTACTTAATTACTGAATCAAGACCAATTGTATTTATAGCATATAATTTGTGTCCTATTTTATTGTAGCATGGACTAATTTTTCTGACGTAAATGGTAATTGTATGCTACAATATAACAACGGCGTTACTATAACATGGCTAATATTTCTCGTCTTCGGTCTTGGAGTAAAATTGACCCGTTTATACCGGTATTTACACTGTTATTCTAGAATGCTCCATTAAATATGAGAGGAGCAGTTTATCCAGTATCATATCAGAATGAATATTTTACAATTCTTCGAAAATAGCTGACAAATTACATGTTCAAAATTTGTATAAATTGTCTCGAATTCCGGCCAACACAATAGAGTAAGAAGCCATTTATTGAAGAAACAAGTTCAGTTTACGGCGCCAATATAGCAATAAGTCAAAACGAAGCACAATCGACGTGAATAGAAGTTTGATGCCTTTCAAAAACCTCTCTGGTATTGATGACCATTTATCGTTTATTTATAGGAAATTTTGGCATATAAATGCGTCTATGTCCAACCAAATAATCAGTAAACCGCCTACACAAATCTCTTCTTGTCATTAAAGACGATAACAATCTTAACAGGTTTGAAATCGTATGAAATATTTAAGGACGTTACATTTCCCCTAAAATAGACGCACTCATTAATGACTATCATTACCCCTAAAATATACATCGGTTTAGGTTTGGAGCTATAGAAAGCACAAACCTATTTTGTGTCACAGTGTCTTAATAAAAAAGTCAATTTGAGACTCTAGATTAAGTTTGTACCGCGTTTGATTAATACGGGTTGGGCCCTCTAGGTGTACAGATGAGTGCATTGACCCTACATCTTATCCACCAGAAGTCGAATTCAGTGGCATGTGACATGATATTTTTCTAAGATCGCAATAAAAATATGTCGACTCAAAATTAGAAACAGACGTTATGTATAAGTAGTTGAGTTGGTTTTGAGCAAACACTGTGCTATTGCGCACATACATTTTAAGTTGCTTGGATAGTACTAATGCTCGGCTTAGTCGTCGTGGAGAGATAATCTTTATTTCAGTCTCATCAATGTACATTGTGGGTAGCGGATGCCTAGAGCACGCACTTCGGGATCGGGAGGTCCCGAGTCCCCGTCTGCGCCACTGCTTAATTTCTCTGAGCAAGAATAACCCACAAGCTCCACTCGATCAATGTGTGAATTGGTACCTGTGAGGGAGGTGTGTGTTTATATTCGATATTCCTGGACGCCGCACATCGATGTTGGCGGCACGCTCACCAGGAGAGAAACGCAGGTTTCCTTAGGTAGCCAAATGACCAGGGGAAGTCAAAATGTCAAAGGGTCACTGAACTGCTGAAAGCAGCCCTCGAAAATTGGACTTGAACTTAGCTTTATTCGTACACTATTTACATTACATATTTCGACAATAATAAAAGTACTTTGCCGATCCAAAAGGGAGCTATACTAAAGAGACTAGAATATTTCTGTACACATATCAATATAGACAGAACTATATTCTTATAAGGGAACAAAATCGTGTATATGGTAGTATGCACAACCATAAAACTGAAATAAACACATACAAATATATATAAATATGTACAAAAATCAATGGCATTATTAATTAAGGTTACATGTAACATGCAAGTTAAAAATAGTCTTCTTTGTAGTATATAAATGCAGGTTTTGGCACAAATTCTAACTAAATCACAATCGGAAAATTAACATGAAAATTTCTCAGCATCAGACATTACGTTAAAAAGTGGTTCACTGTTAATTGCTTTTTCAAGAAGAGATTCTCTTCTTGAATCATTATATACATGACAGTGTAATATCACATGATACTCATTTTCCAGGATGTTTCGTTAAAATCGGTCAAAGAATAAAATACCGTTGGGCTGTTTATAATTTTGAGTTGATATATTTTTTCTTGCGGTCTTAGCCATACATTACAACACATACCATACTCTTCATTTGGTGATCATGCCGGGTGAAGTCCTATAATTTTGGTATAATAATGATAGGAATTTGATTCTGGAAAAAACTGTTCTTTACTTATGGGAAAACAAACTTTTTAAACTTCAGTTTGGTAAACATGGCTCATATTAAGCGCCTTGAGATGCAGAATTCAAATATGCATGAGTCTTATAACGTGGTGAGTAGTACTTACGACCTTCTAATTCTAAGTCAGCGAATTATTGCCACACTATATCGAAGTTTAAACCATCATTTGCGACAATTGCCAATTTATTTTTATGACGCGTTGGTATTTAGTACCAAATGTATAATGGTTGAACAGTGTTACAGATGTTGACAGTTGTTTTTGTCGAAGTCTCCTAGAATTGCTAACGAAACCGTTTGTTTGAATAAGAATGTTGTTTTGTTCGAAAGCTACACCATTTATAAAGGACAAGGTTCACGAAAAGCTATATCTAGTAAAGTTGGCAAACAGTTCGATATTTGGTCATTTTGTGTTCAGTTTCTAACTATGGCAGGGGCGTGTTCTACTCAAAGATATTTTTGTGCAGACGGTGCTCTATACCAATACAAAGTAAAATGAAAATGTTTATTTATTACACGTTATATAATAGACAGCCAATGTGGCTTATAAGACACCTATATATACCGTCTGAGCACATTTAATTCACCAGAAAGGAAGGGACACCATTTTAACTGGTGACTCATCAACCGGTCATATAAGCTATAAACTCACCCATCATCCTTAGACCTTCCTCTTACAATGTCATGGGCTACGAATCCATGCAGTTAAGGTACTAGTAAACGAGAGTGGTAGTCATATGTCTATACATAGTACAGTGCTACGCAATATGATACTATATCTATATGAGCCAGTCTCCAGGAAAACCTGCTATTTTGACAAAAATATTGATTTTGAGATTTTCCATAGTCTTAAAGGATCATGTTAATGAAGCAAAATGCAAAATAAATTTTGTAAATATCTTGAGTTTTAAGGAAGTTACAGCTGTTTTTGTACAGTCACTATTTGGTTCTTTTTGTGTGACGTCGCAAACGTCATTGAAACGTTAGACGACGTTACTGCAACGATGATTTCATAATTACATCATTTGATCAATTCTTGACATAAATTGTTCAAAATAGTATATTGTTTTAGAATTATGTTTAATTTGTTAAAATATACATCAAAATTAAAATGATTGGCATTCAGAGAAAGGCTATTACTGCTATATACAACTAACTCTTCGTTTTTCTCAATCGGAGTACTTTTCCGGAATTGGTCACCATAGCAACGAAGTATGTGATTTCGATATACAATCCATTGCCATCTTATGTGCTTGCGTGAGTATTGTTTAAACATAACAAATCACATGCTGTAATTCATAATAAATTTTAAAGCTAAGATATAGTACTATATTGGAAAATTACTTAGAGTAGAATCAATAGATATGTATTTTTCTCATTTTAGAGTTTTATATAAACCTTGTTACATAATAGTAAGTACATAATGTCATTATAGCAGGTTTTCCTGGAGACTGGCTCATATGTTTTATGTAGACAAACAATTAATGAAACATGTGGTACAATTTTGTCCCAATGTTAAGTTCTAAGATTTCCACGTAGTATCGAAAAATAAAGCGACGGGGTTATAACGGTACGTCTATGTCAACACGTTCTATTCTTTGAAATTTGTAATATTTACCGACTTGGAACCAAATGGTACTCGGACTCTATACTATAGTACATAAATTACACATGGTCTACATATTACAGATTCAGTACAACATTTAAAATACACACTTCATTGAAAACATTTTGACTGAACAATGTTAGTATACTTTAAATGATATGCAAGGAACGTTGCCATTTTTCTTCTTTCGGTTTGCAAGGTCATAGAAGTTTTGCATGATACAAGTTCATAAGTATGTTTCATAATTATTTCTTTATAAGAGTTTGTTCGTTTACTATTGACTATGTCTCCAACAACAATCGTTGGTTCTTAGTGTCATGTTGACTTTGTTATGAATGAGCAAGATTTGGAATGAAAGTACTGCCATGCTTCAATGAATTCAATTTATTGTTATTTATTTATTGTTTAACTTCAAGGGTAAATACAGTAGAACTTCGATGCCTCGAACTACCTTCGGACCGGGAAAATAGTTCGAGGCATCTAGGGTGTTCGAGGCATCTATGGTATCCAAGAATATGCATAGGTATAAGTTCGAACTGATGTCGGTGCGTGTAAATTTGCAAATTGTGTGTGTATATTGCATAATTTATGTGTATAACTAATATAGGTCTATATTTTTTGTAATTTTATTCATAACAATAATAAAACAATATAGTGTTCACGCATGTAAGGTTTCTCGTTAAACAGCATATTTATATACGAGTATAACAATTAAGCTGCCAGCCACATAATATCATCATGTCCTGGGTCAAGTTCGACTACAAATCAATAAATTGAAATGTAACAGATTCTTTTGACAAACGTTAAACATGATTACTTTATTCCGATTTATTTAAACATAAATAAGTTACAATTACCTGGACGGCCTTCATTAACCATTTAACGGATGTTTAAATGTTTAAAAACGTGTTATACAAAGAATTCGAACACCAACAATTGTTTGGTACAGTAATTATCACAACTTGTCGCCGACTACCCGCGGTCGAACAATGGATTTCAACAGTCAATGAAAGGTGCGAAAACTTGTATTGTTCGACTCATCTACGGGTTAATCATAGCAAGGGACTGTCCAATCAGTTCGAGTGTTCGACCTAGATACTGTTCGAGTCATCTACTGTTTACCATATGAATAAAGAAGGAAGTTTGACCGGACCGGAGAACTAGTTCGAGGCATCTAGGGTGTTCGAGGCAAGTACTGTTCGAGGCATCGAAGTTCTACTGTATAGTGCATCACTGAAATTTCTTATTGTATCCAACACATTTCAATTTTAAGAATAAAATGCTTTTGAAAAAAAAGCCAGTATCACTATAGATTATACTCCGCTAGCTTAAACATTTGTATTGATTTTCTCAGCATTTAGGCCAATTTTATTTAAAACAAAAACAACATTAACGAAATATTATGTCAATGACATAATAATTTTATTTCATAATATTAAAAACTATATCACTAAAGTTATTTAGCAAACCTTTTTTATGTTGAAAATAAGTTACAAGGATTTTATCTGGGTGCTGTTTTGTTGCATGGAATGTGATAAATTTGATATCATAACTGAATAATACAGTGCTTTTGTTGTGAACTGTATGAAATGAAAATCTGTTCGCGTATTTTGTTGGTGAATAAAACACGGACAGGAGTTCGGATGCGGAAAAATTAAATCACGATTGCGTAGCACGAGTGATTTAATTTTCCGCATTCAAACGAGTGTCCGTGTTTTATTCACCGACAAAATACAAGAATAGAGTTTTTATTTCGATTCTAAATACGATAATATCCCGTACTATTTAACTGCGCGCATTCCATTTTCACCCATTTGACATTGAACATAATTCGACGCTGAAATTGAGTGGCTTGTTAGCTGGTACAATTACCTCCCTCGTTAATGAAAACGACCTTCGTAATTTTCTGAAAGGAATAACACATTTTAAACATTGAAACAATTTTAATAACACGAGTATAGGGTATCTATTTCATGAAATAAAAAATATAAATTGATTGATTATCAGAAGTTTTTATGAAACTTAGTTTCGAGAGTATATTGGAATTTCTAAAAATAGATGCGTCATAGCTGTAACACTGGATACTCGTGCAACTTGCCTGGTTCGCGACTCGTTGAAGTTTTTACTTTAAAGTTTACGTTCATTCATTCATAAATATGTCACGTGATACGGGGCGTAAATAGTAACAGCCAATTTGACAGGTATATTTTATTGCGGTAATAATACATGCCATGGTTTGCTCTATGCGTATATGGATTATCCCCAGATCGTGTTAGAATTTATTATAATTCTTAATATTCGTCTTAAAATATTTATTTTGTCAAGATTATTATGTACTTTTTCATCTCTTGAATGTTTTGATATTCTTAAACTGTGATAATATGAGCCTCATCATGTTTTTCCTTGTATCTTAAACAACCATGTTTTTCTTTTATAGCTGTTTTTAATTTGTTATACTGTTGGGAAAAAAGCTGTTAGCTTGTGTTACTTTGTACATTTATATTGTATCCGACGTAAAATAAATTTTCTTGTATCTTGTATTTAATATGAAGTAGGTGGGTAAATGAGCAATATTTAAATATATAGAGGATATTTGTTGATTTTGGTGTAAGATCGAATTTTGTTTCACCGAGTGATCACAGAAAATCAATATTTTCACGAGTGGCGTAGCCACGAGTGTAAATTTAATTTTCTGTGATCACGAGTGAAATAAAATTGATCTTACACCAACAATCAAAACATTTTCTGTTTATTATATGCCTCAATTTCTCTTACAATGTGCCGTGATTGGCTTAATTGGAAAAAATCACGTCGAAATTGGAACGTCACGACGTGAGAATTATGACGTCATGATGACGTAACGCATATTTTAAAGACCGGCGCCGTTGACGTTACATTTCTTTTTCTGCATGATACTGGAACCAACTTCAAAACAGTGAAAATAACAAAGCGGTAATTTCAGTTATTTTCACTGAAAAAACTCCATAATCCATTGAAAGCAAATAATAAACAAAATTAATTATGCCATTTCTGTGATCTTGGTCATGTATAACAGGGTGTACATAAACTATATTGGAACACATTTTATAATTAAACGCATAGACACTTAAGAAAAATGTCATATTTGAACACTACCACCAGTTTACTAATGCCAAGATAATTATTAAAAAACAATTATACACACTTCAAACAGTGTTGAGTACTCAGAAAACAAGTTCGATAACCTAGCATATTTTGTGCCAGAATAGATTCAGAACCAGAATACAACCAAACCGCTCCATCGTCCTTAATCAACGACAATTTTCATGTAAAATGAGAAACAAAATACAAAGAATTTGCGCTAAATCTCCCGCTCATCAAGAACGGTATGCGTTTTAATTGCGCATCGTTTATTGGTATAACACAATAAGCCCGTGAATTAGAAAATTAATCAACAATTGTTTCCACGACCTCATAATTATCTTAGACCACAGGCAATATCATGAATTCTAAGATCAACAAATTTGATCGCATAAATTTGCTCTAAATATTGACATGCTCGCTGCCAGAAACTGACAATGTGTTATCATAAATCTGTAGGGTATCGTGTATATGTTACATTCTGTAATATACTTCACATGATTTATCATTATTCATTAATAAAGAGTAAAAAAAACAATTTTTTTTTTATAAAATCTTAGAAAGGTTTATAACACGGGAAATTGCACACACAGTCACTGAGGTGCAGTTTGTTTTTAATAAACATTTCATATATACTGGTGTTATTTTTAACATATTTACATGATCAGAAATTAGACAGCTTTGTCTTAAATTTGATATCAATAATTTAAAAATCCGTCCATTAATAAGAAAATAAATACACAGGGCGTGAAATCACTTTCTTTTTTCTTGTTTAGAATAGCATTGCCGTTTCTATTGAATGCACCTCAGTGACTGACTGGACACCGTGGTATACATTTAATGGTATAACTTTTTAACTTATTTATCAATTTTGATGGGATTTTGCATGGAGGTAGTTCTAACGATGTTGTCTATAAATGTAATTACTTAATGAAGATATCGAAAACCAAATTCTTGTTTTTGATACCATGCACATCTGACCACTTTAATACAAATGCACCTTTCTAAGATAACATAAATCTTATAAAAATAAATTTTCTCCTTATCAATGATACAGTTACCTGTGGGTCTAACACCGTTTTTCAACAATTTGCAGTTATATACGACAGCCGGTTAACCATACCAGTTTTCCTGGAATGTATCTTAACCAGTACTTACTTGCCCTTCCACAAGGAATCAACAACATTTCCACATGTGGAGGAAAATCTATTTTGTTGGGAAAGGAAAGGAGGAGAATGATTTGTACCTCTAGTAAGATAGCAAGGCAATTAGTATATATGACTTAAAGGACCATCCACAATTACAATGTGGTATAACTTATAAACATCGGTCTATTTAAGATATGGATATAGATCATTTAAAATTTATGACTTTTTTTGTTTGTTTCAAGGAAAAACCATTATTGTTTTGTTTTTGTTATTGAATGTTTGTATTTCAACTGCTTGAGTTGGTTCTTTCATGTTTGCTTCGCGTCAACGCGAATAATCCTTATAATGTTTTTAACATTAGGGGAGACCGGGTTAAGTTGGAACATGGAGTAAGTAGGAACCAGTAAGAGTCATTACATCAGTTTGCAAAGTCCGTTCTAAATAATATATTTAACGCATAGCTTCTTTCAGAGAGTATTGATAAATATTAACATATGTGATTTTTTCTTCTTTTTAACCTAAAATAATCTATTACGAATAAAACTATCAGACTATCGTCTGAGAATCAGTCAATATAGTTCGTTCCAATACATAGACACCTGTAAAGTAACAGTTATCGCGGCAAGTGTTACAAGTTTGCCATTACATGACGCAAAAAATCGGACAGGGAAGGCAGCACTCAACTTGACCAGTCGAGCACAGAAAACATAATACACTTTTGCATGATTTGTATGGGATAACTATTATAATTATTCCTGACAAGAATTATTCATTTTAGGTGGTGTACTATGTTTCTTAAACTTATGTTCAAGTCTAAAATGAAATATCTGTTATGACCAGTATAATTGTATCACTTTATGATAAACAAACGTCTCATAACTCATTAAAGCGATCGATTATCAAACGACAATGCAAACAATTGCTTAAAACTATCATTTATGTAGATTTCATGCCATTTGAATGTCCAATAAATACGCAAATAACTATTTTATAGACAAACATATTTTAATAAAACGCGATTAAATGAGCATTAGATTAAACGTCATTTTCAATATCTTTTAAAAGTATACACCACATATGTATCAGTTTAAGAGACTATTCGCAATTATATTATCAATAATCTGTACACCAGGGAATTGTGTTATCAAAACACAAAAATCGTATACATATGTTATTACGTCCAAATTAGAATAACGGATTATTCTTTAAACATACGTCTTGGGCTGAGATATTGTCTGTAGGGATTCGTTGACTAAGTAATAACTAGTATTGAAAAACCAATTACCACAACTTGTAGCCATCAAAGAGTTATAAAGAGTTAAAATTTAAACGTAAGATTACGATTTCCATAACAACGTTTAGCCATCAAAGAATAATAAAGAATTACAAATTCCATAGGTACTTTGCTAAAACAGTACCCAGGTGATGAGATATTAACAACATCACCGACAATCGAACTTTATGGTACATGTATATCGACAAGCATATCTGTCGCCACCAATGATCAACATAATTATTATTGTCACAGTTTCTTGGCATAGCTTAAAAACGTAAATATCACCAAATATGTACAACAATATATAAAAACGGAATAAGCAAAAATTGCACATACCTTTGTGAAGTTTACCCATTCTAATAAAAGTTATAAGTTATTGTTTCCTATTTACGGAGCAGCACTGTCCACTAACACGATGCTTTCTGGTTGAACTGATCTTGTTCTTAATCAGATATCAAATCGCTGTTATCAAATACAACAGTATTTATAAAATCTGTCCAGTGCTATACAAGAGCGGTGTTACATTCTGTCATAGCGTTGTTGCTGCCTCATCGTCGATGGTAAAGTTTTTAGAAGCGGAAAGACAAGAGAATCCAATCAGACAAACTTACAAAGCTCGTTGCTATCTGGTTTTATACAACACGGAGCTCTTCAGACGTAATAGTCGTTGGAGCCACTCCAATAAAATCACCAATAATACTATCCCACACTTAAATAGTTTTGGTAGGCGACAAGGTTAATTACTTAAGGCGTAATACACATAATGTTTTGATATAATTAATAACAACACACGGGAACATATTTAATAATCGAGTAAATAACATTTAAACTAATACAATGCTTTGTTTATTTATTTAATAAGACACATCGCGATGATTCCAATTGCGTTTGTAATATATTAGTTGTTATTTGTAATTAAATCTTTACTATAGCGTAATGTCATGTCAAAATCATAGGAGGAGAACATGTAACGGGTCTCGGTGCGATCGAGTGGAACTTTCTACCTGCTTATTTTAGAAAATGTACTTAATACATAATATTTGGGACTCTGTAACAAATGCTGACGTATGTGTTTCTTGTATTAAACAGCATAAATGTTGCCGTTTTATTTAGTCCAATGCAGATGTATTTTTGTGTTATGCTTATATTGCTTTTATATTGTTTTACTTAGCCATCTCTATTTTATACACTTACGGACATAATCGAGCAATGTAGCAAATGGAACTTTCCTCTCTTGATCAATTTCATTTACTTCAGAAAGGCTTTTGATAGAACATGATTGTATTCAGCGAGGGACATTGTGAAAAGTTTTCACTACTCTGGCGTTCCTCAATGCATCTTAAAGCTTCCTTGTACAATCTGGAGTCAGACAATACTGTATCATCTCGCCTATTCTCTTTCTTGTCAAAGAATACTAGATAATGAAACAAACAATTGCTGACAAACATAAGGAATACAACAGACTCTTTTCCTTTCATATCTGGAAGACATCGACTTCGCAGTCGACATAGCAGCATTATCCTCAAACCGAAATACATCTAAGACAAAACTAGCAGACTCAGTACACTAGCTACACAAACAAATCTTTATATTAACACAGCATATACAAACTATCAGAATGGTGGTGTTCCATTCAAAACGACGTGAAGAAATAGAAGGGTTGCAATAATTGCCTATGCAAACTATGCAGAATCGTTTGACCTTACAAGATCACAGACAAATAACTATTCAATCCAATTGATTGCTGTAACTGTACTGAAATCAATCAGAGAATGCTAAGGTGGCTAGATAATGCACTGATAATGGACCAATCCTGATGACAAAAGATTGCTATTCGTTGGAAGCTACTCGGTAAATGAAAACCTGGTAGTCCATAGACAAAATTATACACAGGACCATGGTGACCGAAATCATAAATATGGGAGTATCTTTAAGAGAAGCTCAGAGAATGGCCAAGAACAGACCTATGTTGAGATACTCCATTTCCCACGGTAGACAATGTATGTGAAATGTGCTGTTTTATTCGTTGATTTAAATTTACATATGACTGTACTACTTGTTGGCTAGTTACTAGTTTCATTTGATGCCTGTTGCACATAGCCAGTTTTCAATTATTATTTGAACTGCAAGGAAAATTGGGCAAAAATGAAATAGAAAATGTAACGACATTGTATTGTATTTTGATATTTGAAATTGGAATACCAGGTCTTAGCACATCGCGTCTGTCCTATCAATACCTGTATTACCCATGTGAGCTACAATCAAACAGAATACACTAAGACGAGAGACTCACTTGAGGATATCCTGGAAAGGGGGATTTTCCATATTCATATTATATAACGTTTGTAATGTAGACAACAAGTCGAAACTATCATTAAATAATTACTATCTGATTCTTCGCCGAATCAAGTGCAAGATCAATGACCTTAACTTTGGCTTTGGAGTAAATGTGCACTGTCGTATTGAAATGGTATGTGTGTGTAATTTCTACAAGTAACGAACAGGTATGTGTATGTTCGGGAAACTACGTATTTTGTCGCCCGATGACTCATGGAGTTTACATAAACACTCATATTGATTTACGAAGAAATCATGTTTCAACTGTCACGTGATTTTACACACATACGTTACACCGTTAAGTCGGTATCAGCGTATCGGCATGTTCACTATAACGTGTGTAAAACGTAACCCTAACGGTTTGCCGTAGGTAACAACAGCATGTTTGCAAAATTCTCGTACGCTCGACATAGGTTGGTGTCATACAGTGTAGTGTGACTGGGCCCTTAAATGAGTCGAAAATGTCTTTCACGTCGAGTGAAAAGTTCGTACTTCAATGTCTACCATAAGTGGAGGTCTTGCTAGTTGGTATATAACATATATTTTGAGATGAACTACATGCATATATATGCCAAGATAAATTTATAAAACATGCTTAATCATCGATTCATATCTTCAAAGTCTTTATTTTACATAACTATCTTGTTCTATTTAATAATATAAGTGTTTGTACATCCCTTGGTAGTAGCACATTAAAGATATGGCTGTTATCAACTGATCAGGTCAAACGTTTGTTCACCGTTTATTGTATGAAGAATAAACAGTGCACATAAGATACGTGTGAAATGGCTTTAACCTACAAATTTCAGGTTTGTGTTGTGTAAGCATTCAATGGAGCTTCAGTAATGTTATAAAGGACATAATTATTATATTAATTTAGTAGAACATCGCTTTTGGTTCGTTCACTTGCTGCAGTTTAACGCTCTTTATGTTACAATATGTTCCCCGGGCTCTTGAAACGAACACGCCTTTAACTTGTTTTGCATGATCAAATGTTAAACGTTAAAAACCACATAAAGTATATATTGATCTAACACTTTCTGGGTTGGGAGAAGGGTTATGTATCCAATGAATTATTCAATCCTGTAATTAATAAGAAATGTGATATTTTTTCATTGTTATGTCAACATATCAGACATAACTTCATTATCACCTGATACATAATTGACGGCCTCTCCTGTTGAATCCAACTTATACTCTGCGACAAAAGGTTATTGTAGGTGATAAAATCATTTGCTGAACACAACTGTCCACCCAGCAATAAATTGTCTTCCGGGAGGGTCACTTACTACTGAAGTAGCTCCTACGACGGTCTCTTGTATGGTGTTTTTGTTACGAAATATTATACTATAATTCTGACAAACAGTGCAAGCAGACTAGTTACGATTTATTGTCTATTCTGTCAGGTTTTTTTGTAATTTTGTAATTGTTATAATATATATATACTATACGCATGTTGAAATAATGTCTTTAATCCTTAGTAAATTCACAACCCCTTACTAAAATCTCTTTCCTGAAATGCATTTCATGTTTAACTATAGTATGTTATTTCCCCATGCTGTATGTACTTGTATGTATACCTGGGTGAAAACTGAAAGATGTTATTGTTCCAAACCAAGAAACAAGTTATTAAAATCATGAATGAAGCTGCAAAACATTTAACGTGATGCTTATATGAGCTCCGCTGTGCGATTTCCCACCGCTTAAAAAAATAACACAATTTGGGAAAATCACATTTAGTACATAGCAAATATTTTTGTGGTAAAAATGCAAAACAAGTATTTTTCTACGATCATGTCACATAATGTGTGTCTTGTAACATACTAATAATCTAGGACCATACTTGCTAGAGAAAGTCGACTTTTTTGGGTAAAACCTTACAAAATATAAAGCAAAGCATGAATTTTTGGAATATATTGATCACTTCGTCATTAATGCGTTAATTTGATAATAATATATTGACGTCGCGTCACAGGTTGGAGCTATTTTACTTTTACGGCGTTTTGATTTCTTGTAAAGTGATTGTATCATTGATTCGTCAGATAAACTATATAATGTTTTATATCATTTTAAAGAGAAACAAAATCCTGACACAATTGGTTATTTTTTCTTTTAAAATGCTTGATAATAAAGACGCTAAAATCGTACGAAGGGTGCATGAAACGTACACAAAGCAATGTAGAGATGTAACATTTTCTTTCAAGCTATTGAAGTAAAACCACCCTTATGCTAATAAATTGGTATCAAAAGACATCAATATTTAGTGTGTAAGTATTCAAAGAACGTACTAATGATGTCATTTGCGTAAATTCGCATTATGCAACGGGAACTTGAAAAAAACGCTGTTTTCAAGAAAAAAATGCGTGTAGAGATTTCAAAATATGATGCGTTTCAACCACGGATACGAATTTGAATTGTAAATTACACCAATAATTTCTTAACGCACGTAATGAATAATTGAATATAAATATAGTGTCTTTTTCTAGATCAATAATATGTAAAAGCCTAATGGATACAATGACATAAACAATGCTTTTTCTCGTTTTTCAATGTCTACTGACGTTAAAAAATACGTTTGTTAGGATAACCGAGATGTTTACAACTTCATTATTTAAAAGTTTTGTATTTTAAGGAAAAGATTTAAACTATGAAATAGTGTTTTTCTTCTGAATCTATACATGTATTTCAATGTTTACTGTGACAAAGCATTGCAAAATGTCACGTAATAATCGATGTCTACACAGAATGTCCCACTGCATTTAGACGACGTTGACGTTATTATTTACCCCAAACGTTTCTTACATTTAAAGATAGAAACAATTGTTTGGTATTACTGGTTATAAGAGTGTCATAAATAAAAACAACATTCTTCTTATATACTTGCTTTAAGTGCATCTGATGAACATCCGTATTAAGTAGGAAATCCCAAGTGGAAAATAAAATCTGTGACAACTATAATCATGCTATATACCGGGTATAATTTGATTAGAAATTTCTTTTGTAAGTTTCAGAAGCTGTATGCGAAGCGACATGACATTTTTTAACTTTTCTAATTTAAATTTAGATTTAAAACCTGATTTATGCATAAAACTTGTTACGGATTTTATTTGTATTTTATTCACCAAATTAATTCAGCAAATGCGACTGCGTGCATGCATATTAAGAGGCAAAGATAGAAGTTCTTGCGCTCGGTTATTTTGGATTATGTTATGATACTTCGTTTTGATAGCTCTTGTTACGTATTTTGTACTTCAATTATGCACACATTGAACCATGTTGGTTATTATCTGTCGCTATAAATGCATGTATTAAAAATATATTGTACCGCATTGGTCGAAAACGATGGTTATTTGTAACTATACGTTTTATCGCTCAATTCTCACTTCAGTATACTATTGATGATCATAATTATTATTTGGCCTCAAAATTAACTTAACAATTCTTAGAATATAACCTACATTGTGAGCCAATGAAAACGCCGCATTTTCCCGGTTAAATGAAAATTTAATCATTAAATTTTTCTCTTAACATACTTGACGTCATGCTTTAGCGCTAATTTCTATCGGCCAATCAGAATGCAGAATGTTATATTCTAAGTTAGTTAGAACATATTAAGTAAATTTTAATGACTAAAAAGGACTCGCTTCGCTTCGCTCGCTCCGCCCTTTTTAATCATTAAAATTTACTTAATATGTTCTAACTATAACATAGTGGTGACAAATGTATAACCAATACACAGGAAAACATACATGTATAGTGTTTGAAGTCGATGTTCGTCCGTTATTTGATTATAATGTTAATTCAACGTGAAGCTTCAACCATGTTTAGCTAAAATAACGGCGTTTATGAAGTTACGCAAAATAGCTCCAACTTGAGACGCGACGTCGTTAACTAATATTTTTCTTGAACAACAGTCTTTAAAAATTAATGATATTTGTCAAGTGACTGTCAAATGGTGCAAATTAAAAAATCCCGTTTAGAACGATGTACTCCTTGTACCAGTTTATATGTTATAATAAGTGTTGTGTTCTGTTATGCTATGTTACCTAGATCCATTATAGCGCCTATCGGGCAAGGATAGTCGGCAAAACGATATACCCTCACTTGAATGATCTGTCTTGGACTGGTTATGCTATTTTTGTATCAGTTGTTGACTTCGTTCATGTCTTAGAAAATGTGACTGTTGCTTAAAAAGGTGCGAGTTCGTATGCACTGGTTTCAGGAACACTGGTCAGGGTGACATTGATAGTGTCCTCAACACATCCAGACATGTGTTGACATTTTATTTAATTTGTCAAGCCCCTAGACATAAAACCTAGTCAGACCTCTCAGAGCAACACACGTGACTTGTTTCAAATAACTAAACATACGTCTAGGAACATTGTTATTTCTGAATCTCACACTTAACTCAGAATCGAATAAATCAGAGAAGTGTTTTAGCAAACACTTAATTCAAGTTTTCGATAATGACAGATTAAACCGGAATTGTGCAAAACATATAACAAAATTTATTCAGCGACAGGACGATAACTTCCATTTTTTCCCTATAAACAATGTCTCTCATTGAATTGAATACGAGTTTATATCAGCGGCCACAATTCTAAAACTTCCTTAGAACACTATTAACAGATGAATTATAGAGAGAGACAAGATAAAGAAGATGTCATTTATTTAGAATCATATGCACTTGATGCCCGAGCACATATAAGGGTCACTGCGTTTAATTGAGTCAAACTATTTCAAGTATTAATTGTTGCTTCGTTGCAAAGAATCATCATACAATGACGAGTGTGTGCTTGCAGACGATGACATCCAACTACAAGTACCCGCCTCTCACTGATCTGTCGAATCCCGCCAGAATGAAGAGGGTCGATATCAAATGTTAGAATAACTTGCGATCCGATCCTTTTGTAATAAATGCGATATTATATATTTCTCTGGTTTACTTTTTATGATATGCTTCTATTCTTTCTAATTGGTTTAGTACTATGCATGCTAACCATTTGATCTTTGTTAAAAGTCATGCAATAAAATAGATTCAGATGTTCCGTTTGATGAAGCTATGCTGTAAGCTTGCGAAGGATCGGTCGGTGCTTCTATGTCTTATTTTGTGAACTAATGTACATCGCGTACGAATATATTTTATATGCATTTAAAATGTTCATTAGCTACATACATATTGTATAACTACAAAATATTTATTGATATCGAATATCACGAAAACAACTTTGTACAACTAGAGTGCATTAGATCATCAAAAAATAAATAATAACAAGAGATGTTTGTAAAACACGTATGCCCCCATGGCAGCCCAATAGTCAGAAATGGTGACGGTCACAGTGACCTTGACCTTTGACCTCAAAATCAGTAGGGGTCATCTACTGTTGCTGAACAACCTCCATGTAAAGTTTGAAGATCCTAGGTCAAAGCGTTCTAGAGTGATTGAACGGAAACCATTTAAATAGTCAGAAATAGTAAAGGTCACAGTGACCTTGACCTTTAACCTACTGACCTCAAAATCAATAGGGGTCATCTACTGTTGCTGACCAACCTTCATGTAAAGTTTGAAGATCCTAGGTCAAAGCGTTCTTGAGTTATTGAACGGAAACCATTTTATACGACCGACAGACCGACCGACCGACCGACAGACACGTGCAAAGATGGGGGGCATAATTATATTGGAAATGGAATTCATAATATATGCTATTTAGATTGCAACACGCACTAAGATGTTCAATCGTATAGGTTTTTTGGTGCACACACTAGCAGTTTAAGTTCACAAAGTTCAATATCAGTCACTACGCATAATACGTCTGAGACTTGGCCAAAATTTCAAATATACACTACGCCGAATTTCTAATTGGCCACTCTATAAAAATTGATACTAAGTGATATATATTCTATCAGTACATATTGAATTACGTTATGTTTTCATTCCACACATTAATCTATCGATTTACAGAAATAAAACACGTGTTCAGGTACAAAATCATCCATGCGGCAAGGTTAGTGCGAGATGACTATTTTGCACGTGGTGCTCGTGCACGACATCGAATTTGTTCGTATTTGGTTGGAATGTATCCTCCGTGGACTGCCTTTTATGAAGGACATTAAACCTCACCAGAATGAGCAACGGGAACGCGCGCAAGCTGTAAGATTTATGCATGCATTTCAACACATTTCTGTTTGACCACGTATTTTTTAATATTTTTTAGTAAAATTGTTTGCAGAAAAATACAAAAAATAATCGAAAACCCGATGATGTCAACTTACATAGATAGGAAAACATGTTTCTCACAGTATTTTGCGCTAAATCAAACGTGAATAAAGATTTTGCATTTTTTTAAAAAGACGTACGGCCTACTTCGCTGTTTTGGGTGCCGGTACTCATCATTTGGAGGGCTTTGTCGAGTTCCACATTGCTCAATGTCTTACAGTTAAATGTTTTTCATAAAAGGTAATACACAGAGGTTACATTCTTACCAAATACGGACATATACCATGCCGCGCACAAGCCCCACGTGCACAAAAGCCATTTCGCACTAACCGTTCCGCGTGAAAGATTTTGTACCAGAACACGTGTGTTCTTCCTATAAATTGATAGATTATAGTATGCGGAATGAAAACATAACACAACTTTATATGTATTGATTGAATATATCACATATTATCATTTTTTATAGGGTGGCCAATTAGAAATTCGGCGTAGTGTAATATTATTACTTCAGCTAGATAGAATGCGTTAACTAATATCTTTTTGAACAACTGTCTTTAAAAATTAATGATATTTGTCAAGTGACTGTCAAATGGTGCTAATTAAAAAATCCGTAATTATGATTTAATCAATTTTGCATGTATTTTGTTTCATTGTAAGGTTAGGGGTAGTGGTGGCCTAGAGTGCGCGCTTCGGGATCGAGAGGTCCCGGTTTCTATCCCCGTCTGCGCAACTGCGTTATTTCTGGGAGCAAAAATAACCCGCAATCCTCAACTCGAACAAGGGGTGAATTGGTACCTGTCAGGGTGGTGTCTGAACATTTTCAATTCCTGGGCACTGTACCACGATGTGGGCTGCACAACAACCAAGAGCGAAATAGTATCCACAGGAAGACTCAAACGCCGGTTTCTTTAGGTATCCCAATGATCGGGAGAAGTTAAAAAGTCAAAGGGTGGCTGAACTGTTGAATTGCTGAAAGCAGCCCTTTGGAAATTGGTAACTTAACTTTCAGATGCTCGTCTATAGTGTAAATGCAAGCAGATAGAACTGTGAACAACGAAATCAGAATTTGCAATAAGAAGTGAAAGGGATGTTAATGTGTAGTAGATGAATTGTGAGAATTGTAACAGTAAACCCCCACGGGGAAACTTCCTAGTCGATTCACATGCAGCCCGAGTACATTCCAATATCCTCAGGAACCACCTGTTGTCATATTATATATCAATCAGCGACCCCGAGGATTCATTGACGTCTTTAGTCGTGTCATGCCATTTATATTAGATGCACAACGACCCATCCCTGCCGGTTTTGTATTGGAATATAAATCGTACCACGTGGTGTATAATTGCTTAGAAAGGCGTGCGAGAGATACGTTATTTGAAACAAATCATTTTCGACTGGCATTTCTTTAATAACGTACCATGACTTTTTTCATATACAATGTATAACTGGTCAGTCTTCCCCTATCCTTTACGCAGTATAACGAAGTTATTGACCGGTCTAACTATACAGCTCAAATTTTAATAAGGGTCAAGAAATTAATATTCATGTCCGTGTTAAGTTAACTAAACAAAACCAATTTAGGAAACAGTGTGCAAATAATAAAATGTCATCCAATCATATGTTAAGTTTTGAGACACCAATGTGATGTATTTTGTATGCTTTGCCATCATGTCGTCTTTTTTCAAGTGACTGATCAACCCTTTTGGCAGGGACCAAAGAGGCAGGCATAACAAAATAAAAACGTATTTGTTATCACAGACGCTAAGCTTGATGCAGGACAATTATTTCAGTGAGGTTGGGTTTATCGGCACTTAGATGATTTGGAAGCAATCTTCATTCGTTTACAAATGTACATTATAACTGATGTAACATTAAAATTTATGAAAATTCTATCAGTCAAGCTTTGTTACAACCCGTTTTGTAATAAAGTTGCAAAGTGTAATAATTATTACAAAACGGGTTGAGAGCTTATTACACTTTGAAAAAATGTTTGCAACCCGTTTTGTAATAAAGTTGCAAAATGTAATAATTATTACAAAACGGGTTGAGAGCTTATTACACTTTGAAAAAATGTTTGCAACCCGTTTTGTAATAAAGTTGCAAAATGTAATAATTTTTTTAAGATCACCTCAAAAGTGAGGTATTCATTACAAAACGGATTGAGAGAGTTATTACACCTTGAAAATAACCTTGTAACCCGTTTTGTAATATATGTTCAAAATGTAATAAATTTTCAAAATGTAATAAATTTTTGAAATCACCTCAAAAGTGAGGTATTTATTACAAAACAAGCTGGGAGTGTTATTACACTTTAAAATAACTTTTCAACCCGTTTTGTAATAAATTTTCGAAATGTAATAATTTTTTGAAATCACCTCAAAAGTGAGGTATTCAATACAAAACGGGTTAAGAAGTGTTCTTTTGCTTGGAAATGACCTTGCAACCCGTTTTGTAATAATTTTTCGAAATGTAATAATTTTTTGAAATCACCTCAAAAGTGAGGTATTCAATACAAAACGGGTTAAGAAGTGTTCTTTTGCTTGGAAATGACCTTGCAACCCGTTTTGTAATAATTTTTCGAAATGTAATAATTTTTTGAAGTCACCTCAAAAGTGAGGTATTCATTACAAAAAAAGGTTTTGATGCGCTCTTTTGCTTGGAAATGACCTTGCAACCATATTGTTATAATTTTTCGAAATGTAATAATTTTTTTAAATCACCTCAAAAGTGAGGTATTTATTACAAAACGGGTTGAGAAGTGTTATTACACTTTGAAAATAACCATGCAACTCGTTTTGTAATAATTTTTCCAAATGTAATTAATTTTTGCAATCACCTCAAAAGTGAGGTATTCATAATAAAAACGGTTTGAGAGAGTTATTACACTTTGAAAATAACCATGCAACTCGTTTTGTAATAATTTTTCGAAATGTAATAAATTTTTGCAATCACCTCAAAATAAGGTATTTATTACAAAACGGGTTAAGAAAGTGTTATTACACTTTGAAATAAACATTGCAACCCGTTTTGTAATAAAGTTGCAAAATGTAATAATTATTACAAAACGGGTTGAGAGCTTATTACACTTTGAAAAAATGTTTGCAACCCGTTTTGTAATAAAGTTGCAAAATGTAATAATTTTTTTAAGATCACCTCAAAAGTGAGGTATTTATTACAAAACGGATTGAGAGAGTTATTACACCTTGAAAATAACCTTGTAACCCGTTTTGTAATATATGTTCAAAATGTAATAAATTTTCAAAATGTAATAAATTTTTGAAATCACCTCAAAAGTGAGGTATTTATTACAAAACAAGCTGGGAGTGTTATTACACTTTAAAATAACTTTTCAACCCGTTTTGTAATAAATTTTCGAAATGTAATAATTTTTTGAAATCACCTCAAAAGTGAGGTATTCAATACAAAACGGGTTAAGAAGTGTTCTTTTGCTTGGAAATGACCTTGCAACCCGTTTTGTAATAATTTTTCGAAATGTAATAATTTTTTGAAATCACCTCAAAAGTGAGGTATTCAATACAAAACGGGTTAAGAAGTGTTCTTTTGCTTGGAAATGACCTTGCAACCCGTTTTGTAATAATTTTTCGAAATGTAATAATTTTTTGAAGTCACCTCAAAAGTGAGGTATTCATTACAAAAAAAGGTTTTGATGCGCTCTTTTGCTTGGAAATGACCTTGCAACCATATTGTTATAATTTTTCGAAATGTAATAATTTTTTTAAATCACCTCAAAAGTGAGGTATTTATTACAAAACGGGTTGAGAAGTGTTATTACACTTTGAAAATAACCATGCAACTCGTTTTGTAATAATTTTTCCAAATGTAATTAATTTTTGCAATCACCTCAAAAGTGAGGTATTCATAATAAAAACGGTTTGAGAGAGTTATTACACTTTGAAAATAACATTGCAACCCGTTTTGTAATAAAGTTGCAAAATGTAATAAATTTTAGAAATCACCTTAAAGGTGAGGTATTTATTACAAAACGGGTTGAGAATTGTATTACACTTTTTAATAAAGTTGCAAAATGTAATAATTTTTTGAAATGTAACATATTTTCTGCTCTTCGTCCATGATTTGACATTTAACAATTACCGGATGTCATTGAATTGAAATTTGATATTGGTATTCTAAACATCTAGATTGACATTGGAAGAAACATTACTTTTTAAGAAAAAAATATAGCGGAAAACTTTGGGGCCTTGTCGTCAGCGAAAACAAGCCGATTTACGCAGTGCAACTCTTTCGATCAAATGTTCCCTTCTGTTCATTTCACCCCACGGTAAAACGTTGTGAATATCAAATATCACGAAATTTAGTATTTTTTGTGTTATCCTCTCTTAATGGTCGTATGCTTCTTAGAAAATACATGCCATGTTTTTAAATTTGATTTTATGTGAAGCTCAAATGTATTGTTTTACACTAATACTTATATAAGTGTCGGGTGGCCATCATTATACTATATAACATTTGCGACTAAGCGTAACCAACAGAAACCGCCGAATATCCAATTAGTATACGTATAGCCAAGAAGTAAAGCTCAACATACAAGTATACTGATGTGTATTTTATGAAATGTTTACAATAACAATTGTTTGCTAATAAGACATGCTCAAAACGGCAGTAATAAATTAATGTAAAGTACGGAAAATTTGACGTGATTCTCAATTTAACAGCTGATAAAATGACTATATTTATAACTCCGGTGGTATGTTTTCATAAGCGTGAAAAAACCCGAAGACGCTCGGTGTATACTACCAACACAAATTTTAAGGACCAATATTGCACGATTTGTTCGCGAAAATTGATATATTCAGCGCGACGGACCCTGTTATATGCAGGGATTTCCGGGACTTTTCGAATAAGATCCGTTGCTCTACCGTCCTTCTAAATGTCATACCGGTATGACGCACACCACGGTGAACACTGGTCGGTAAAGAACGGCAAAGCCCCGTTTCGTACCGATGGAGACAGGCATAGAAACGGTATGAGCCAGTTACCATCCAGGAACTGAGGCTTGAGAATGAGACGTTCTACAGAAATTCCTTTAACCTGTATTCAGAATACCACATGAACTATTTCAAATAACAGTACATCTAAACTCCAGAGGAGATACTTGATACATCAAGTTTCAAACTAGTGTTCAACGACGTATGTTAATGTCCTGGTCAGACGGTTGTGGATGAACATCCTGTACAAGTTGGGTCTGGTAGTAAACCGAAGTCAGGGAAAACTGTTGATGAATGTAGTTGTTGGTAGTACATCGAGCGTAGTGATGAACAAAGTTTGAACTCATTATTTGTCTGTAGTTAGTTAAAAATGATCTACGACCAGGTTGGATGACAGGACCCCACTGAGACAATGCACTACGGGTTACGACATACTGTTCCGTACAATGCCGACGTTGGCAGTTCGCAGTTGCCTATTCGACCCTTTACTATAAATCTAATTGGCTGCTATCCCCCGGGCCCAGTTCGCAGTTGCCGACACGCTAGCGAAAATCGAATCGGCAGCAGGATTGTGTAGTTGAATCGGCTACTGGCAACTGGCAGCTAGCTGCTTATTTCACGCATATTCACATACCAACTAGAAAAACCTCAAAAGTACAGTTACGATTCAATGCTCGAAATCGACCTATAATGTTTTATGGTATAGTACGGAGAATTCGACACGATTCTCGACCTTCTATTAGCATAATTAGGAGCTGATATATTGTCTATATTTGTAATCCCGGCTGTTTGTTTTCATTAGCAGCAAAATATGAAAAAAAAAATCGAGGCGTAATACCAATACAAATTTAAACGACCGGTATTGCACGATTTTCTCGAGGTTTTTTATATTAAACGCAATAACCTTCTAAAATACATGTATTAATGCATATAAGGTCAGGATCACGTCAAATTCTCAGTGCTATAATGATGTTCTTATCGTTCTTATTTATATTCATTGTCATTATGTCATTTCATGCTACACAGTCATGGAGGAAACAAAAACTACTACTAATAGTAATAATAGTTTGTCAGTGGAAATCGTGTCATTGTAACGGAAGGTAAAATCACAAAAATATTTCTCATTGAGTAAGTGTCTTGAAAAATGAAAATAGTAGCCTAACTACATTGACGCAGAAGAAGCAAGCGAACGTCTCGTTCTATCAACATTTCATAAAAGTTCTGCCTTCCCTGTCCGACTGTCCTGTCCCCGCGGGCTAGGATCCAACCCGGGACCTTCTGCACTCAAAGCGGACGCTTAACCACAAGGCTGTAGAGGAGACTACTAGGCATATAAGCATTATTGGCAGGGAACAAAGTGACAAGAATTATATTCTCATACTGTGTAAGACCTAAAATGTCAAAAATGGACCGATATTTGCTATAACAAAGACATGAACACAGCACAAACATTTTAGTGCGGTTGAGCTTATCAGCACTTGGACATCACATTTAGAAGTCATCTTTATTACAATATACACTATTGCAGATCTATGTCAAATAGGTAACACAAAAAATACTCAATTTCATGATTTTTGACATTCATAACTTTTTACCGTGGGGTGAAATGAACAGAAGGGAACATTTGATCGAAAGAGTTGCAGTGCGTAAATCGGCTTGTTTTCGCTTACGACAAGGCTCCAAATTTTTCCGCAATATTTTTTTCTTAAAAAGTAATGTTTCTTTCAATGTCAGTCTAGATATTTACACTACCAATATCCGAAATCCGGTATATATTAAATGTCAAATCATTGACGAAATGCCGAAAATCGAAACGTTTTGAAAATTTATTACATTTTGCAACTTTATTACAAAACGGGTTGCAATGTTATTTTCAAAGTGTAATAAACTTCTCAACCCGTTTTGTAATAAATACCTTACTTATATGGTGATTGAAAACATTTATTAGATTTAGCAACTTTATTACAAAACGGGTTGCAATGTTTTTTTCAAAGTGTAATATCACTTCTCAACCCGTTTTGTAATGAATACCTCACTTTTGAGGTGATTTCAAAAATTATTACATTTCGAAAAATTATTACAAAACGGGTTGCAAGGTCATTTCCAAGCAAAAGAACACTTCTTAACCCGTTTTGTATTGAATACCTCACTTTTGAGGTGATTTCAAAAAATTATAACGTTTCGAAAATTTATTACAAAACGGGTTGAAAAGTTATTTTAAAGTGTAATAACACTCCCAACTTGTTTTGTAATAAATACCTCACTTTTGAGGTGATTTCAAAAATTTATTACATTTTGAAAATTTATTACATTTTGAACATATATTACAAAACGGGTTACAAGGTTATTTTCAAGGTGTAATAACTCTCTCAACCCGTTTTGTAATGAATACCTCACCTTTGAGGTGATCTTAAAAAAATTATTACATTTTGCAACTTTATTACAAAACGGGTTGCAAACATTTTTTTCAAAGTGTAATAAGCTCTCAACCCGTTTTGTAATACCGGTAATTATTACATTTTGCAACTTTATTACACAACGGGTTGCAATGTGTTTTTCAAAGTGTAATAACACTTTCTTAACCCGTTTTGTAATAAATACCTTATTTTGAGGTGATTGCAAAAATTTATTACATTTCGAAAAATTATTACAAAACGAGTTGCATGGTTATTTTCAAAGTGTAATAACTCTCTCAAACCGTTTTTTATGAATACCTCACTTTTGAAGTGATTGCAAAAATTATTTACATTGGGAAAAATTATTACAAAACGAGTTGCATGGTTATTTTCAAAGTGTAATAACACTTCTCAACCCGTTTTGTAATAAATACCTCACTTTTGAGGTGATTTAAAAAAATTATTACATTTCGAAAAATTATAACAATATGGTTGCAAGGTCATTTCCAAGCAAAAGAACGCATCAAAACCTTTTTTTGTAATGAATACCTCACTTTTGAGGTGACTTCAAAAATTATTACATTTCGAAAAAATATTACAAAACGGGTTGCAAGGTCATGTCCAAGCAAAAGAACACTTCTTAACCCGTTTTGTATTGAATACCTCACTTTTGAGGTGATTTCAAAAAATTATTACATTTCGAAAAATTATTACAAAACGGGTTGCAAGGTCATTTCCAAGCAAAAGAACACTTCTTAACCCGTTTTGTATTGAATATCTCACTTTTGGGGTGATTTCAAAAAATTATTACATTTCGAAAATTTATTACAAAACGGGTTGAAAAGTTATTTTAAAGTGTAATAACATTCCCAGCTTGTTTTGTAATAAATACCTCACTTTTGAGGTGATTTCAAAAATTTATTACATTTTGAAAATTTATTACATTTTGAACATATATTACGAAACGGGTAACAAGGTTATTTTCAACCCGTTTTGTAATGAATACCTCACTTTTGAGGTGATCTTAAAAAAATTATTACATTTTGCAACTTTATTACAAAACGGGTTGCAAACATTTTTTCAAAGTGTAATAAGCTCTCAACCCGTTTTGTAATAATTATTACATTTTGCAACTTTATTACAAAACGGGTTGCAAACATTTTTTCAAAGTGTAATAAGCTCTCAACCCGTTTTGTAATAATTATTACACTTTGCAACTTTATTACAAAACGGGTTGTAACAAAGCTTAACCAATTTGCAATTCACCAGGGTACTGTTTTATTAAAGCAGCTACGAAAATCGTAAACATACGTCCAAATTTTAATTCTTTATAATTCTTTACCGACTGCACATTGGTGACAGATATGGTTTGTAGGAATTCATTGCTTGAATTATTACTTGTAATACAGCTCCATTTACCAAACCTAATAGTTGTAAAAGAATTATAAATAATTTAAATTTGATCGTAAGTTTACGATTTCCGTAAGTGCTTTGATAAAACAGTACCCAGGAAACTTTATTGATCCTATTGAAGTATAATATGTGGAGGTGGTTGCGTCATGCTGGTTCTCTATCTATGTGGTCAACCATTGTAGTCAACTGTACTGTTAATGCGCATGGTAACGATACTTTTTCCAGACAAACGAAACTTTGTGAAAAGTCAAAGCTTCAGCACTTGTCCTATGTGCATTATTTTTCATAACAAAACCAATGTTACATTATGTTTTGATGAAGAGGGACCATAAAGCTAGTGATGTTTCGCCTCAGACAGTGTGTAGATAAAATGTTATGAGATGTCTTCATTACGACTGAAATACTGTTGACCAGTAGTAATAATCAAAGGGCTGATAACGCTTCAAGAACATGGTTTGATCCAGAGGTCAGACAAATGTTTATGTATTATCAGCCACCGATTGCATGACAGAGCCGCGATTGTGATCCAGTGGTTAGTTTTCTGGTTTGTAACCGTACGATCAAGGTTCGATTTAAAGTCAGACAGGACATATTACGTTCATAATAATTAAACAACAATGTATTCCCCACTAGTGGAAAAGTGAAATGTGACAGTTTGCGGCTTTTGCGATCACTCTTCGTAGGTCATCCGTTCACATTTTGCTAGATATTTTTTATTTTTTCGCAGTATTAGCTGTCCTAAGTGGGAAGCGGCGGCCTCTATGAAGGGGGCGCGCTTCGGTATCGAGAGGTCCGGGTTCAATCCCCGTCTGCACCACTACTTCATTTCTCTGAGCAAGAATAACCCACATGCTCCACTCGACCTAGGTGTGAATTGGTCCGTGTGGGGGCTGTGTCTGAACATGTTCGATAGTCCTGTGCGCCGCAGACAGATGTTGGCTGCACACCCACCCGGAGAGAAAGAGTCCCCAAGGGATACTCGAACGCAGGTTTCTATAGGTTGCCCAATGAGCAGGGGAAGTTAAAATGTCAAAGGGTGGCTGAATGGCTGAACTGCTGAAAGCACCCCTCGAGATTTGGTAACTTAACTTTTTTTAACTTGTCTAATTTAGGTAACGGTGGATCTTTCTCTTGGCAGTAAGTTATACATTCCACAGTAAATAAGACTGGTTCCCCTATCCACTCTATGTTAGATGGGGATGGGGAGGACTCAGTCGCCCGTCGTCGTTGGTATTTAAAGGCGAACTCCACAAGCTATGTGCTCAGTAGATTTGTACGAACAAAGAGTGCACACACTTCAGTCTCAAGTCATTTTGACCAACTATGCCACGTCGTGTTTTGTGAAGATGTGAACAACCGGTTCTACAGAATATGGTTAAAAGGCCTACAAGGGTTCAACAACAACCCCGTGAGGAACCAAGGGGTCGTTCGAGGTTGAGAAGACATAAAACTGCACGGTGGGTCTTAGCCACAGCCTTTGAGCAAATCCCACATGGGTACTTTACTGGCCCCAGGTTTGTAGCTATATCACCACACATGATCAGTAGTGGTAATTTAAAGAAACGATTTAAGTGCGTATGTCTAATAGAGTGTCTTAATCGAAGCATATGGTAATATATAGTAGTTTGTGTGTTCAAACTGCATACTATCTCAATTTTGGGCACATATAATTGTAGAGAAAATGCGTTTTTCTCGGTCATAGTAGCAGTATTTGTCATTTGGTGGCATGGTTAATGAGGTGCTCATGCAGTTTTATACAATTAAGGTCAGTTATACCTTCAATATCACGTTGTTGTAAAAACATTATGGCACACAGAGCTGTAATCATTCTAATGGGCGCCGCCATCTTTGTTGTTTATTCGTGTCAGCTAGACGTTTGATGTCTATATTTCAAGCGTCTCGTAGGACATCAATTATAGTGCATATTCCACAGGGGTTTATTACAGCTTAATTATCGGGGTTAAAATGCAGGAATCATCGTATTTATGTTCATTTATATATAATAAAAAGATATTATAGTATAAAAGTTTTCTTAGAAATTTTTTTTTATAGTGTATTTCGATTTTTTTCTTCTTTTCGAGTTTTCGTCCACCACCGTTCACGCATGTGGGTCCGGTCCCCTTCCAGTCGACTGATTGTTTTCGGCCAATATAAATTAAACAATTTATCCCCAAAAAATTGAAAATGGTAAGACATAATAAGCCAACTAGATAGTATACTTAACAAATTTATTCTAAATTAATATTATGTTTGATGATGATGTATTTTACATAGTGCAAGTAGAACTCTAGGTCTACTTCGTTTAGATGAACGTCATCAGGCCGGGGTGATTTTAACATCAATTTTGGGAGTTACAAATCTCCTTTACCACATCTCAGCACATTTTTCTTGCCAGGCGATTTAATCTCCACCGTTTTAATTCAATAGGTTTATTCACTAGCCTTGCCCCCTCCATGATCGTCTTTGTAAGATATCAACCCAAACTGTAACTGTGTCGGCTAATGCACCCCTAAGGTAGATTACCTCCCTTTCAATAATTTTTCTAATCGCTTGTGTTTTGAAATTGACCAAATCGTAACCACCTAGATTTGAGATAATAGTCCAGGGTGATGAACACAGCAGAACTTGGGTTTCTATATGTTGATGAAATTGCTGCCACCCAATACCTAGCACTCCCCACCAACCTATCATACAGTCTGTCAGCCCAAGGTTGGGTTTCCCCGTGGCCAAAGCACGGACTCCAGCCCAATAAGAGTTGATTCTCCTAGTATCCAGACATCTACATCGTCTTGAAGTGAAGTATTGTCTATCAAGTCGGGGCTCCTGACTTCAGCTCTGCTGTGACTGTCCTCCGGGGGTGGCGGGTTGACCCGCCTCGCTTGTCTCTGAACAGCAGCTCTGGCGTTATCTTGGACTTCCCTCAATCGTTTTGCGTTGGTTACTGTATTGCGTTTGTTATAGCTGGCATAGCTTGCGTCTGTTGTAGTCTGCGTCCGTTATGGTTTTGCGTCTGTTATAGCTATGTTTGCTATATTTGCGTTTGTTCCAGTCTGTGTCTCAAATCAATACCCTCTAATAGTGTTAAAGTAATGCTCAGACAAAACATATTTTAAAATTAAATAAAGGGAGATAAGTTAACAAGAGGGCCAAAAGGGCCCAAGGTCGCTCACAGTAGCTCACTGTCGTAGCAGTACATGCAAGACCTGTGACCTAGTGACCTTTTTCTTTGCCCCATATGACGCAATATCGCACTTGACCTAGATTGTGTTTAAGATGATCACTCTGACAAAGTTTCAAAAGGATTAGGCTAGTGACCTCTAGTGACTACACAAGGTTTTTCTATGATTTGACCTTGTGACCTAGATTTTGACCCCGGATGACCCAATATCAAACTTGGCCTAGATTTTGTTGAGATAATCATTGTGACCAAGTTTCATAAAGATTAGGCAAAAATTGTGACCTCTAGTGACTACACAAGGTTTTTCTATTATTAGACCTTGTGACCTAGTTTTCTACCACGGATGACCCAATATCGAACTTGGCCTAGATTGTGTTGAGATAATCATTGTAACCAAGTTTCATAAAGATTATGTCAAAATTGTGACCTCTAGTGACTACACAAGGTTTTTCTATGATTTGATCTTGTGACCTAGTTTTTGATCAATATCAAACTTGACCTAGCTTTTGTTTATATGATCATTGTGACCAAGTTTCATAATGATTAGGCCAAAATTGTGACCTCTAGCGTCTACACAAGCAAAATGTTGACGGACGACGGACGACGGACGACGGACGAAGAGTGATCACAAAAGCTCACTCTGTCACTTTGTGACAGGTGAGCTAAAAACTGGGCAATAAAGAGTTATGGTTCTTGATCACTGCACTTCTCCTAGTTGTCAGCTATTTACATACCTAGTTTCAAATAATTGTTGAGTTATGCTCTGGACTAAAAATGTGGGACGAACAGACGGACGCTGACTATTACTATGTCGACTTTCGGGATAATAAAATTGTATTAATACTAATGCAATTCGGAATATTCGAGTCGGTGCAGCTCGGAATGTGAGTGCGTGCAGTTCAGAATGTGCGAGTTCGTGCTATTTGGATAGTGTGACTCCGTGCTGTATAAAATGTATGAGTCCGTGCAATGCGGGATGGTTTAAGTCCGTGCAGTTTGGAATGTTTGAATTCGAGCAGTTAGGAATCGTGCAGACTGTTACTTGTGATGTAACGTATTGTGATATACAGGCTTGACCGTTATTCAGAAGCCTTATTATGCTCCCCGAAGGGTGAGCATATAGTCGTCGCTTTGTCCGTCCTTCCGTCCGTCTGTCCGTCTGTCCGTCTGTCCGTACGAATGCACCGGTAGTTGTGGGGTGTGGAACAATAGGCTATTTTTAGATTCCATTCATTCCGTCACTTGTGGGGTGCAAAATGCTACTTGTGGGTTGCAACCAAACAAAAGAAAGAACAAAAGAAAACCCCACAAGTACCGTCTCATGAGTACGTCCGTCCGTCTGTCCGTCTGTCACACTTTTGTCCGGGCCATAACTTGAACAGTATTAGAGATATCAATATGAAACTTCATAGGTGAATAGACCTCATTGATTGGAAGTGCAGTGCCAAAGAACCATAACTCTTGATTGCATATTTGTTTTAGTTATTCCCCTTTGTAATTTTTCATACTTAATTCTTGTCCGGGCCATAACTTGAACAGTATTAGAGATATCATTTTGAAACTTCATAGGTGAATAGACCTCATTGAGAGGAAGTGCAGTGCACAAGAACCATAACTCTTGATTGCATATTTTTTTAGTTATTCCCCTTTGTAATTTTTTATACTTAATTCTTGTCCGGGCCATAACTTGAACAGTATATGAGATATCAATTTGAAACTTCATAGGTGAATAGACCTCATTGAGGGGAAGTACAGTACCCAAGAACCATAACTCTTTATTGTATATATTTGGAGTAATGGCCCTTTGTATGTGTTCATACTTAATTCTTGTCCGGGCATAACTTGAACAGTATAAGAGATATCAATTTGAAACTTCATAGCTGAATAGATCTCATTGAGAGGATGTGCAGTGCCCAAGAACCATAACTCTTTATTCTTATTTTAGAGTTGCTCCCCTTTGTATTTTTTCATACTTAATTCTTGTCCAGGCCATAACTCAAACAGTTTTGGATATATATATTTGAAAATTCATAGATCAATAAATCTTATTATTACAGTGCAGTGGCAAAGAATAATAACATATTTTTTTAGCATTTTTTTGTGACAAACGCCCCACGGGGAGCACATCCCGTCTGTGACGGCTCTTGTTTTATACTTTATTAACATTTCTACACCGTGTCGCTATTTTCATTAACGTATTCCAGTCAACATGAATAATATTTGTAAACATTATGATAACGTTGTTGTGTATAAGTATAATACATATTGAACTTGGGTAATCCAAATAACGGACTCGTCTTCTGAAAAGGGGAGGCATGCTTTCATGTTGAGTATCTAAACAGAAATTTGAAATTCTATCCATAAAATATCATATCTCTTTCCCTTTCTCTCAGTCTGTCCCTCTGGTCAGGTCATGCTGGTTATCTGCACAGGTACAGGATGCACATGCGCCCTTGTGGCTACAACACTATAATGTAAAGTACCTTTGAACGCTATATAAATCTGCCATGGTATATTTAATTTAAATCTCGTTTTTTCGTGCAATTATCTCACTGGATACCGTATTAATTCCCCAGCAACTTTGGCCACTGAAAACCAAGAAATGGAGATCAGCTCACTTTAGTCAGACGTCAACAGTTTTTTACTTACGTGACGTCGCTCAACGGCAACGCGGTGGACATAGGACTTTACGACACAATTCCACAGAACATTTAGGTTGTGTTTGTTATGAAAAACATAATCGGAAATGTACGTAAAAAACGACACGTAGTGCATTTGTGCACTGGACCATGGTTTCTTGTTAAGAGATGAGCAAACACCCATGTGCGAAATTTACATTACGAATAAGTTGAAAATAAGGCGGTAAAATAGAAAAGTAACATGGTGCGTTAGAAGTGTTGACTTGTATACATAGGCTTACCTTAGAAAAACTGACCTGTGCATAAAGATATTAAAAGTTGTCAACTTGTTGCTGATTCCTGTGTGCAAGTTAGTATAAGTGACAACCGTGTTCAAAATCAATATTGAAAACAAAAACAACAAAAAACCTAACATAGGAGTATGTGACTGTGTCTACACGTGTACACCAGGGTTCTGTTTTATCAAAGCACTTACGGAAATCTTAAAGTTACGTTCAAATTTAATTGCTTTATTGCTCTTTTACAACTACAAATTGTGGTGAAAGGTTGTTCAATATTAATTATTATTCAGTCAAGGAATACCTACAAACCATATTTGTCCTCCAATGTGTAAGTCTTAAAGAATGATTAAGAATTAGTATTTGAGCGTAAGTTTACAATTTCCATAAGTGCTTTGATGAAACAGTACCCTGGACACAGAGCATGTTATTGAAACGTTCGTTTATTTCACATCGTGAATTGACGTATATATGTGTTATCAAATCTAATCGACTTCAATAAAACAATACATTGACGACTCGAAGAAAACTAGGACAATTTTCCGACATTCAATAAAAGAACACTGTAATATTCGTGACAATGAGACAAAAGTTACATGCGTGAAATTGATATTGTAAACGGCCATATTCAGAAACAATTCACTTGTACATGGGGAATGAAATTACTTACATTTTGACATTTTTCTCCATTTTATTTGATTCAATTAGTTTTCCTATATATTTTGCAGTGATAAAAATAGCTTTTAGTATTGAGGACAGCTAGTTTGCGCTGTTGGTAAAATGAAAATCCCACACTTTTGCCTAGGGCGAGTGCGCTTGCAGGATTCCCAGAAAATAACGAGACAACATTTTATTACAAACTAAACTGATTTACACGTAGGAAAGATCAATTTATACACATGTAAAATGATTTTGCAATAATATAAATTATTTAAGCAATATTGGGCTATAAATCAGGCGAGGCGTTTTTAAAGTCCTTGAGTGTATGATATGTCATTATCTATCATTATGTTTACCATAACATGTTATTTCTCTTTTTGTAATTTGTGTTTGCTAATCAAATATCAATCGTTTGTTAAGTTATGCCTTATTTCATACACTTGTGTTTATATTCAAATGTGACTGTATGTCAGAAATGGCCCATGATTTGAAAATAAAAGTATTCTATTCTACCAAGCAAACTCAACACGGAAACAGACATGCTTAATTTTAGTACAAGGTTCTTGTCATTTTGCTACATGCGAGCTCGCAATTATACTTGAAACAAAACATAGTTGTACAATAACCTAAATGTCTATACTAGGACAGTATTCAAGGCGATAGGGCGTTTAGCCATTGGACAGAAGCATGTGAACAAGTACAGGATAGAACATGAGTAGCAGTTGTATATAGGATTATAACTCCGAGTGAAACGAGGATTATAATCCCATACATAACTGCTACGATCGTTCTATCTGACTTAGAACATAGATACAAAAATCTTGTTTATCAGGTACACTTTGCCTATAAATCCATTTAGCAAATTTGGAATCGGTTGGGGAGGAATTACGTCAAAACGGAGTAAAATTGCACAAAGTTCCATAAAGCCAATGGAAAAACCTACCGGAGTCGAAAATCGTGCACTGCACCACTTTTGGTCACGTGGTTTCCCCCACCGTGTAGACTGGTACCGCCGCTTGTCTCGTTTTCCAACACTACAACATGTTATATTAAGACCGGGCACCAGCCTAATGTCGCAGGTCATTGGCCATTCTGTCAGGGTAAAAACAAATGACCACGCACTTACCTATGTCTCAGTTAATCACAAAACAAACCAACCAGATCCGATTAAGTAACACTGATGCAACAATAAGTTAATACATTGCGGCAAATACACAATAGCGGAGATTGTGTTTACAAACACCCCCACCACTGTACGTTTAAATGTCCGTACTGTAGGACCTTATCAATGCCGTCTCAATTAACAAACGAAGTAGATGTATTCTGAGTAATTATTTAGCTTCCAATACTTCACACGTATATGACTTGTATACGTTTACGAACAAGGTGACAGTAGTTCAGATATTATAAACGTATGCCCCCTTCCACGTTTGGAAAAGTATCTTCGGTTTCAAGCGTTATGATATCAAATATTGATCATAGCAGAAATTCGAATAAATGTAACTAACTCCCCATGGCGCAAAAAGGTGTGTTCTGGTGCGGATATACTAATTTTGGCGAAACCCCCAGAGCAGAGCTTGTAAGGTTTTTTGAAACAGTTTATTGCTCAAGGCAAGGATTAACTATACTTTCATATATTAAACCGATCACCGATCATATCAAATCTTAAGGTGATCGTCCTATGGGTTCTGATCAAAGATATGCTCAAAATAGAATATGTATCATACTAATACATCGACGTATAAAGGCACATTAGCTTATTACAAAAATGCATTTGATAAGTTTTTAATTAAAATATGACTTATATTTCAACAAAAATCCATCAATCTAATTACATGTATATTTTCTAATTGACGCTTGTATTAATGAAATACAGAAATACATGCAAGGGTTATGTGTGCGAGTAATCCTCGTTCATGTAACAATTAACGACTATCTTGTGAATCAAATAAAAAAAACATCTGCATGTACCTATGAATACCAAACGTTGTGTAGACTTATTATGACTTAGAATTCTAACACAGCAAGCAGCTTTACCTATATAAGCATAGATGAAACGAAGGTGTGCATGAATTAACCGTTAAAGCACAGCTAGGATTAATAACGCAATAGCGTTCCGAGGTAGAAAGAAGTGCAACGACTACGATGTCTTGCTGTCTTGACAAATGTATATATAATATTGGCTAGGTTGAAAACGAAATAATGAATATAATATGTACCTGTGTTTTATCTTTAATAAATCACGGTCACTCGTTCGGATGCGTACAATAAAGAATTCGTGCAACGCGCTCGTGATGTATGCTACGCATCCGAACTCGTGACCGTGCTTTATTCTGCGATAAAATACATGTATTGATCCTTAAAAAAAGAATTTTCAGCGTTTTAACACCCACCGTATGTTGAATGTTTTACGTGATAGCTATTAATAACGAAATCAAAGCTGAAACTGTTTTCATGACAGATTTCCTATAACACCAGACTGTATCGAATTAATTCAAACATTAAGTAAGGTATCAATATTTGAATATGATGCCAAACGCATAATTGATTACCTCGTTACATATTCATTTATTCAATCGTTTTGAATATTGATACAATGGGAACGCTGCTATGAAAATGATTGTACAGAAACTGCGCCAGAGATAATCCTGTTATATCAAAAACTGGTCTGTGAAAGCAGTTTACCATTGGTCAATACTGAAACTGCAATCTGGCGCAACCAATCAGATGCTTTGGTTTTCGACTGGATTCGGACTCTTGAAAATGCTCAGACATAAAATTCGTAAATACTGCATTTTCCACTTGTCAGCAAAATATCTTCAAGTCCGGGCCACTCACCAGTGTACATGGCTTATGGTCAGCTCGGAAATATGAAATTGTACATGTACTCTTTGTATGTGTTGTGGTGAAATTCATGCTCGTTTTCTACTTTTTCGCAAACATTCCAAGCAATAGTTTAGTTTGTATATTCGTCACTCGCACACAGTAAATTTTATTGCCGAGCAAGGCAGACAACCTCGTTAAGTATTCTTATCTATCGCTCTTTGCTAGTTTGACGTGTGAGGAAGGTAAATTTGCCAGAATATTGTCTTAACTTCTTTGTCGTCTGCTTTTACTTAGTGCACAATATCGTCCGCAATTCAACAAATCGTCGCATTTAAGGTGATTCCCAACTCTTCATTTGAGCAGAAGTTTAGAAATCGGTGTAAATAAGACGTATTGAAAGCGTCTGACTACCATGATGAAATAGTACGAAAAACTTAAAAATGATGTGTCAGCATATTCTCATGTCTTAAAATCGGGAATTTACTGTATAGTTATTACTATATTATACTATAATAAGCTTGCAGAATAAAGCTTTAGCTGACATTTTATGTGCCATTTATTCCAAACGTTGAAACACCAACACTCGCGAATACTAGCAACAACGTATGTGAAACGTAATATAAAGCACCAACACAAAATTTTATCCAAGTTGTAATATTTGTTTAGCAAGCATCCCGACTACTTTAAAGGAAGGTTTTTTGCATTTATTTCGTAAGAATATAGACTAGCTAATGCAAAAAGGGCATGGGCTCATCTTTAAATATACACATTTTTCAAAAACAAATTATCGCGAAAACTGAGTACAACGTATTCAAAACGTTGATGTATTTTGTAAACTCTCCTGGTTTTCGACATTTTCGAAATTACTTAAGTGTCAATTAAAAAAATCTAGCCGAGCAACTGCCATGAAATTTGTGGATAAAACTTCTATTATAGTTACTCTACTGGTTGCATGTACGAAAACAGTATGTTGTTCCAATTTTGTTTCGTATAGGCCTAACGTAAAAATGAAAAATCACATATTTTAAAATATCATTTAAAAATACATATAGCATGCATGGTCTAAAACAAACGTTGTCGTTTGATTCCGTATATACGAAATTTCGTGCATGCCAAGTTTCATGTGATTAAATGTCAAACCTTTTTCGGTGAAATGCAAATATCAGTTTTTAGGGGGTCCCCCAAAATCTAAAAATATCTTAAAAACTAGCCGAGCAAAACTGTTATGGGTTTGCACAATCACTTTCATGAGTGTGTTCTTCATAAAAATCAGGTGTTTGATACCTCTTGTACAGAAAATTTAAGAGTCGGGAATCACCTTAAGTGAAGTTTTCAATAAGTCAGTTATATGTTCGTAAAGAAGCGAGAAGGTAAGAATAACGTGTGTTTAGGACAGTCCTATATGTATCTATATTTTGGTTGAGTCGTGTTCCCGATCTTTAATTCAATCTTCGCAGTCTTTAGACTCTTTACTCGATTGCCCGGCGTCATCTAAAATTGGCGACAGCTTGTAATAGATGGCGCACAACTGTCGTCATCAGTACATTTCAGTGGTATTATCGAAATACAAACCATGTTGCGTGAATATCACCTCTTACTTTATATATAGGGAGCGGTGGTCTAGAGGTAGGGTGCGCGAGAGGTCCCTGGTTCGATCCCCTTCTGCATCACTGCCTTGTTTCTCTGAACAAGAATAACCCTAATTGCTCCACTCGACAAAGGGTGTATGGTATGGTACCTATGAAGGCGGTGTCTGAATCTGTTTGATATTCATGGGCGCCTTATCTCGAGGAGAAAAATAACCTCCACAGGGAGACTCGAATGCAGTTCATGTTGTACCAATGTGACAGAACATGTTGTACCAATGTGACAGAACATGTACCAATGTGACAGAACATGCTGTACCAATGTGACAGAACATGTTGTACCAATGTGATAGGCAGAACATGATGTACCAATGTGACAGGCAGAACATGATGTACCAATGTGACAGAACATGTTGTACCAATGTGACAGACAGAACATGTTGTACCAATGTGACAGAACATGTTGTACCAATGTGACAGAACATGTTGTACCAATGTTACAGAACATGTTGTACCAATGTGACAGACAGAACATGTTGTACCAATGTGACAGAACATGTTGTACCAATGTGACAGAACATGCTGTACCAATATGACAGAACATGTTGTACCAATGTGACAGAACATGTTGTACCAATGTGTCAGAACATGCTGTACCAATGTGTCAGAACATGCTGTACCAATGTGTCAGAACATGTTGTACCAATGTGACAGAACATGTTGTACCAATGTGTCAGAACATGCTGTACCAATGTGACAGAACATGTTGTACCAATGAGACAGAACATGTTGTACCAATGTGTCAGAACATGCTGTACCAAAGTGACAGACAGAATATGTACCAATGTGACAGAACATGTTGTACCAATGTGACAGAACATGTTGTACCAATGTGACAGAACATGTTGTACCAATGTGACAGAACATGTTGTACCAATGTGACAGAACATGTTGTACCAATGTGACAGAACATGTTGTACCAATGTGACAGAACATGATGTACCAATGTGACAGACAGAACATGTACCAATGTGACAGAACATGTTGTACCAATGTGACAGATCATCTTGTACAAATGTGACAGAACATGTTGTACCAATGTGACAGAACATCTTGTACAAATGTGACAGAACATGTTGTACCAATGTGACAGAACATCTTGTACAAATGTGACAGAACATGTTGTACCAATGTGACAGAACATGTTGTACCAATTTGACAGAACATGATGTACCAATGTGACAGACAGAACATGTACCAATGTGTCAGAACATGCTGTACCAATGTGTCAGAACATGTTGTTCCAATGTGACAGAACATGTTGTACCAATGTGACAGAACATGTTGTACCAATGTGACAGAACATGTTGTACCAATGTGACAGACAGAACATGTACCAATGTGACAGACAGAACATGTTGTACCAATGTGACAGACAGAACATGTACCATTGTGACAGAACATGTTGTACCAATGTGACAGAACATGTTGTACCAATGTGACAGAACATGTTGTACCAATGTGACAGAACCTGCTGTACCAATGTGACAGAACCTGCTGTACCAATGTGACATACAGAACATGTACCAATGTGACAGAACATGTTGTACCAATGTGACAGAACCTGCTGTACCAATGTGACAGAACATGTTGTACTGATATGACAGAACCTGCTGTACCAATGTGACAGACAGAACATGTACCAATGTGACAGAACATGTTGTACCAATGTGACAGACAGAACATGTACCAATGTGACAGAAAATGTTGTACCAATGTGACAGAACCTGCTGTACCAATGTGACAGAACCTGCTGTACCAATGTGACAGACAGAACATGTACCAATGTGACAGAACATGTTGTACCAATGTGACAGACAGAACCTGCTGTACCAATGTGACAGAACCTGCTGTACCAATGTGACAGAACCTGCTGTACCAATGTGACAGACAGAACATGTACCAATATGACAGAACATGTTGTACCAATGTGACAGACAGAACATGTACCAATGTGACAAAATATGTTGTACCAATGTGACAGATCCAGCTGTACCAATGTGACAGAACCTGCTGTACCAATGTGTCAGAACATGATGTACCAATGTGACAGATCCTGTTGCACCCATGTTCTTTTTCAGGGCCGTGATAAGATGATAAATCAAGTTGTTTGCTTTTTAAAGCCTCTATTTTAATAAGCTGTCCTCGCGTGAAAATGGCAGACAATCGGAAGGTGTTTAGACAAGTATATTTTGTTTAGGTAGTCAATGATCCTGTCACAGTTATGACCTTCTGTTAATTCATATTGAACTATATGTGTGCATGGTGATCATGCAAATAGTTAACAATATGGCCAAAGAAGTCTAATAATATAAGTGACCACCGATAAAACAAAAAAGGCACACATTAATAAATATATTTAATGAGCAATGTGCAATGATAAAATATCAATAAATTATAAAACAACAAATTTATTCATAAAAATATTTGATAAAAAAGATTGTCTTAACAAAGTAATACCCTACAATGTAACAAGACAAGAGTTAGCACAGAATATCACCAGGCACTCCTCTAACACAGTTTCAGAGCCCAACTAACCGTCCAATCGCAGGGGTTGCCATAGCTTCTCAGTGTAAAGGGTCATTTTGATACTTTTGACTAAATTTTTATAGGCAAAATATCCATGATTTTAAGAGAAAATGACTCTTTAAACTGAAATCTTGAGGGTAAAATTTTCGAGGGTCAAAACCCCTTCCCCTGAGTCAAATGAAATCCCCTGCAATCAACAGTCAGACATATGCAAAGCAATATACTCCGTTAGTTTTAATCAAAGCATATTAATTGTAGCCACCATATCCTTCAATCTGAAGGTAAAACAAAATGTTTCCAAAACCCTTGAACAATATAAGAACAATATCAAATAGTATGTGTGTCTGTGAAACCCTAGACTAAAGTAAGGCAACTTCTAAATGAAATGTTTGTTTTAAAGTAAATTCCTAAAACACGAAATGTTTGTTTACATAACATTAGAACAAAATAAGGCCATTATGAATGGAATTTTGTGGTTGTATATGGCGCCATTAAGACATAATTATGTTTTAAAACATAAAAACTTAAATTCAAAAGCAAAGACAGTTTCTAGACAATGCCTCATTGCCTCAGACTTACTAACATACCTATTTTTGTTCTACATAATATAGTATTATGCGCTTGCATTTCATTAAGATGAATATTGTGAAAACATTTTGCAAAGTTTAAGAAGTTTTTTAAATACTGTCAACTCTCGTTATCTCGAATTTCACAGGACCGTGGAAATTACTTCGACATAACGAAAATTCGAGATAGAATTTTCGGCATCGAAGTTGCAAATTTTCCAGTTTCTGTCATTTTACGCCGCCATATTGTTATGGTGAGAATTGCTTGTTGTGATATCACCTTTATGTACATGCATTCCTCCTCGAGAAAATGCATTTTATTTTAATTATTATTTTTACAAACAATTGTTCGAGATGACATGTTTATTGATGTTAGTACGTTACCCGAAGCTTTATGACATGTTTGCGCAAATTGTTGCAAACAAATATTTGTTGAACAAATGGAAGGCGCGAAAATTACAGGTAAATCGAAGATTTCCGATTGGCAAAGTGTGAAAAACATTCGACGCTAGTCGAATACGATCAGACTTCGACCCGACTTCGAGATGAACAATAGATTTAAAGTGCCAATTGGTTAATCGGGACCAAAAAATAATTCGACATAACGAAAAATTCGAGCCGAATTCGAGCCGAAACTTCGAGATGCGTCTCGAGATTTCATATAGACAAAGAAGGAGAAAAATCGGGACTTGAACAAATTTCGACATAACGGAAAATTCGATATAAGCGAGTTCGAGATAATGAGAGTTGACTGTACTTTTAATTTGGTATATTATTTGTCCTCTTGAGTGTTCACAAGTTTTTTTTCCTATGATTTGAAAAATTGGCCCCAAATATCCAAGGATCACAGTTGACTATCTCTTTAATGAAGCAAATATTGGCAACTACTGTAAAATCATATAGTTTGAGATGTCATAATTTCGCAAATTTCATATTGGGAGTTAAATATTCGCGATTTCTACACTTAAGAGAGAAATGTGTTCTGCATTTACTGCCATACATTTATGTTCATGAGCAATAATTTTTGTGAAAACATTTATTTCACGAATATAGCGAAAATTAATCCCTCGCAAACATTTCTGACTTTACAGTAACTTGGCATGCATTGTGCTGAATCAAATAAAGAGATCATTCAGTCATCAAGATTTCTTCCCAACCATCGCATTTTTGTACCAATTTCCTCCTCTGCTCTGTGGTTGATTTGAGTCCATTGAAATTATATTCTGTGTCTCATTTGAATCATTTGGTGTTGCTGGTAAACGACTTCGCACAGCTTTGTCAAATCTCAACACTTCTTCTCTCACTTTCTTTGCTTGTCTAGCACGGTGTTCATCATGTAACTTAAACATGAAATAGTAATCATTATTCATTGGCCCAATATATTTTTGGATGCAGCAAAAAAGGACAAAAAGGAAATACTTTATTCTTATTGCTGTAGGTAAAACAGTGTTTAATAAAAATGAATTCAGCACGCTCTAATTACTCTTGTTTTTAGAAGTCGTCAAGGAATACATCACATATGGCTGCAAAAATAAATTGGCTAATTAATATGGATGTCTTAAAAAACAACCAACTACAGTTTTATCATATTGGTTGCTTACGTCAGGTGGTTTCTTACTTCAGGTGGTCACTAATACAGCTTGGACTGTATATATGATAACTTGGTGAATGTTTCTATTCATAGTATTTCCTGCTGTATCTGACAGTGTAGACTGTACAGTATTTTGTTAAAGGTACCAGGAAGCTGTGTATTCATCTATATACCGGGCACATTACAAAGAACCAAGCTGACTATTTGAAATAAGAGCTAGACGCACTCCTGCAGCGCTGGACATTCCTGTATTTAATGTCTTTCTCTCCAGTCAAGTGCTTTCTCTCAGTCTGTCCCTCTGGTCAGATCATGCTGTATTTGCCCTGGGAACCCTTGTTGCTGCAACACTATAATTTATGTAAAGCGCCTTTAACTCAGTGTTGCATTAAAAGGGTGCTATATAAATCCGGTATTCATTCATCATTACCTTCTTTCTATCTGCTGCCTTCTGTTGTCGATGAGATATTTGTTCAGCAGTAAGAGGTTCTTTCTTATACTTCATTAATCTGTGGTAGAAAATGGATAAAAAAATAACATGTCAATCATAATAATACTTTAAACAATACTACCAGGCCTTTTCTATTTGCTTAAAAGGTGTCTGGACGCAGTATCTTGTTTGGGGCAACATTTTCAATAAGACCTAAAAGTAATATTGTGGTTCACGATACCCTACCAACTATGTGTTTGCCCCTACCCTTTATAAATAATTCAATTATATTGTCACTGTAGGTTGTTTGACTTTCTGATGCTGGTACATAAAGTATGGAATATTAGGAATGCCAATATTTTTTATATTATATGAAATAGCCGGCATCTGTAATCTGTAATGTTAAGCAAAAACGAAAATAATTTGAACAAAAAATGTTTTCCTATCTACTTACCTTTTTAAAAAACTCAAAGTAACTAGAACCACAATAATAATTTGTTTGGACTTAAAATAATTTGTTCAAACCAGGAGCTATTCTATTAATAGTATTATCTTAGCCCTGTTTAAACTAAGTATATGGTCAGAAGATTATGTTCTGATGAGAAGAATGCAAAAAACAATTGATCAAGAGGCACATTTGGGAGTTAACAGCCCTTCAATAAGCAAGGATCCACAAACTTTCCATGGAGGTTGGTCATCGACAGCAGATGACCCCTATTCGTTTTGAGGTCATTAGGACAAGGTCACTGAGACCTTTACTATGACTAAATTAACCAAATGGTTTCCATTCAATAACTCAAAACAGTTCGGCCCATAATCTTAAACTTTACACAGAGGTTGGTCATTAACATTAGTTGACCCCTATTGATTTTGAGGTCAGTTGGTCAAATGTCAAGGTTGTCATGACCTTTAACATTTTTGACTATAGGGCTGCCATCGGGGCATATGTGTTTTACAAATATTTCTTGTATCTTTTGTGTGACACTAGTAACACACAACTATTCAGGCATTCAATACCCATGTCAATGTTCATGTGGATGATGAGGTAAAGGGTGAAATCACTTATCATTCAAGAGAAAGTCAATAGAAATCTAGCTTTAAACCAACCCACCTTTCTGGTATTTTGCCTTTAGGTGTATGATGGTTACCAATGGTCAAGATAACCCCTTTATCATTACCATAAATACAAGACCTATCTCCACCAGTCCATTTGTCTCCATCTGGGCTCTCTTCACTTGCCATGGCTAACACATGCAGTAATTAAATAGAACGTACATGTATAGTATAGTTGAAGGTCTGAAAGAAAAAAAGAAAAGGCATTAAAATTGTAAGAATTGTCACAAAACAAAAACTTGATCAGACTGATGCTCAATCAACAAGCATTTCAAATAACAACTTTAAAGAATTAAATCAACTCTTTGCAGCAGCTGCCTACTGTTACAGTGACATCAGAAGACTATTGGACCAGATGGTGGGTAAGAATCATTTATGTTGCATAATCACCTTATTAAATGTACCAAATTCTGACACATAAATCACCTGAATACCCAAAGCAAGAGAAAACTGAAAAGGCCTACTACAGGTTACTGGTAGGATGTTTCCTCGGCATATATCAGGGTATTTAACGCTAGTAAAATGATCAAAATGAAACAACAAAGGATATCAATCTTTTACTGATTCATTACTTTAATAATTCCTTTTGTTATTATATAATTATAACAAACTAAAATCAGTAATAAAACGACATAATAGGAACAAAATTGTGCTGATTAGCAGCCATTTTGATCAATGAAAATTCTATCAGTGCAACCTTCATGTGGTCACAAAATTTAGACAACCATGAACTTGCGGTGTGGTGACGTCACAAGATATATTTTATACAGACATTTTCCCAAAGATTCCAAAGGCAGATTTAAGGGGGAGGTGGAGGATGGCCTATTCCCCTTTAAAATTGCCAGAGCATTATAAGGTTATTTGCCTTTCATTACATGGGGGAAAACTATGAATATTCACCATATGGACATTACAGGATAAAACTTGTTTCCGGGATTAAGGAAATAATTGAGCGACTATGTGCGCGATATTCCGAATATACGGGAGGGAAGACATTCGATCTTGACAGTGTTTGAGTCATGTGAGAAGAATAACACAGATAACCAAGGAGAAAGTATTGCAAAATGAAAGATGTTCACATTTTTATAACTTTTTAATAAAACAAAATATGTCACATTGAACATATTTGTTGCACACCGCTGTCAGTACATAAATTCGCGTAACTAATCCTAGCTTTTTTAAAAGCTAACTTTGTACAATTTTGTCTGTTGTTACATCTATAAATACGGCCAGGACGAAGTATAACGTTTAAAATCGATCATTTAGTAATAAAATATATTGTTTATTTAATTTTAACTTCTCAGACCAACATACACTTACTTAAAGTAAGAAATACTTACAAGAATTTCGACGTGCAGCCAATTTTGCGAGAGACGAATTAACCGGAAGTTTACATAATTGACAAGGAAACGGTGTGCGTTTTTTCTACTTGTTTATGAAAGAAGCTTTCGGGCTCAAGACAGCTAAATCTTGACTTTTTAATTAATAACGACGAGTTTACATAAGTTTATCATTGGAAGGGAAGAAGAACCAGGATAATCATACATACAATTTCATTTATTTTACCTCTTAGAAACTCGAACAACAGTTCGACACAATTTACGATTATAGAACAGGTCCTGGCTCAAACATATGCGCTGCATTGTTGTTATAGTAAAAATACCCAAAATAATAATCGCACAAATAGTATGTATCAATTGAGGCAGTCATTTTGGACGAGCCATCATAGTTGTCACCTTGACGACTAGATAAAAACAGGTAGTAATTATTCCAATGGTATTCTTCAACTTGGGTTAATTATTTGTGCATGTCATTTTCATTACACATTTTATTTATTATCATATACTGTAACACCCAGACTGAAAATACAGTTGGATAGTTTAAACAAGTTTCGAACAAGTTTATTTACAAAATAACCGTATGTCATAAGGCCCACAAGGCCACAATACATAATATGGCAAGCAGTTCAACACACAGGGGTCTGTATCGACTCACTGATCTCTCAAATGACCGCACTTGCGCCTGTGTTACTTTTCAGAGGTGATATTTTGGTTATAGTTTAAGTTGTTATACGCTCATCCAACCATGTCCACTCGTGCGCGAAGAGCCCTTTAGTATAGTAAGGGCCTGTCCATGTTCATGTCCAGATTTTATTTTTAGTATATTTTCAACATGTATGCATTTGTAACGGGTCGAGTGCGATATATTTTGCAATAAGATTGGTTGTATCTCGAAGATAAATGTATAAGCTTGCTACTGGAGAAAACAGTATGTGATTAATTTCCATTTTGGAAAAGTTACACGACTGTTTGTAAAGTTGGTGGTGTCGCAATTTTGATACTAGTCATTTCCCTGATATCTATATCTAGTGAATGAGAGACCAGTGAGTCGATACAAACCCCTATGGTTCAACCAAGTGCAATCGGAGAATGTTATTAATGATACAGTTTTACAGTTTATTCAAGAAATTAAGGCATACTGCCCATGGATCATGTTTACATTTGTTATTTTAAATATATATATTCATGTATAACTACGCATGCAAAGAACACGCACTCACACGCAATACCACACATCCCACATACTCACACGCACGCACGCACGCACGCACGCACGCACGCACGCACGCACGCACGCACGCACGCACGCACGCACGCACGCACGCACGCACGCACGCACGCACGCACGCACGCACGCACGCACGCACGCACGCACGCACGCACGCACGCACGCACGCACGCACGCACGCACGCACAATGTCACAAATACAAATTAAGCAAATACAATCATGTAAACGACTCTTGAAAATATAGTGATGCAGATCGTCAAGCTTTAGTCATATAATATGGGTTATTACTGTAGGACAAATTGTGTACCCTTAACATGCACGTACATGTTTTTTTAGAAAAAAAGTTCCAAATTGGTGGCATTCGAACCCAAACGAAGACATCGGTTTAGATCCATAAACAATACCTTAGCCAGCTGCGTTATTAAGGGAGAGCGATATGAGTTTCTATTTCGAATATATGTGTCAGTCTATTCTGATTGGTGAAAACACACCCCTTTAGATATTTGCCTTTACTTATTTCATTATCAAGAGTACTGCTACGCCCGAATAATTTATAGATACATGCATTTCCATGTAGTCTCTAAATGAAGCGTTATATTTTGATGTTTCCTAAATGCCATTACAGACTTTCCATTGAGGACAAACTTTTTATAAGCAACACTCATTGAACTCGTTCGTGAACTATTTATCGTCTGATGAAATGTTTCCATTCATAATAGTGACACAAGTACACACCCAGTCGCCATGATGTTCTAGAGGCCACGAGGCGTTTGAACCTACCACTTGACCCAAATATATGGTCATTTCGTAAAGGGTCTCCGACAATTAATTGAGGATTTGGGCCAAACAGCAATGTGGTCTATACATTTAATAAAACTAACACGTTTCAAGCTGCGCTCAGTAAGACTAAGGCGAGAAACGCCGACGGCTTTTCAATGATCCTTATAAGTTTGTTTTCGGATAATCCGCATCAATTTTACACCATCTTGCTTCTGATGAATCAAGATGAATTTTAATTACAGGTCGCTTAGAAAACGAATTTTTAATACGCTTTGTAACACCCTAGACCATTGTTAATTTATATAACTTATAAGGGTGGGCCACAATTCGTGTTATTTTATGAAGAAAATGCTACTTAATATTATAAATACTATGTGTTTTTTATAATCGGGAGATCAATCACGGAAACGGTTAAATAAGTCCAAGTGACGGACTGACATTCCGTAGTGAAGCTGGATATTATGTGATAAAAGTGCTCTCCATGAATATCAGAGTGCATAATATTATCATTTATGTATGGAATACTTTTTACGGAATGATTGAAAGACTGAATGATTGAAAGCCTGCGAACACTTTGGTTTGCTCTTGTTTGGAATAATTCCATAAGAACTGCTTGTTAACATAAATACCCGGTACATGCTTTTTCAGTCAGATTGTGTGAACGCATCCGGAGATTATTGACTTTTTAAGACCATTTCTTGAAGGGTCATTTTCATTCACCTTTCACCGCAGTAACTTACCAACTTCAAGGTTTTTCATACGTAAAATAGTTATATATTATATATTAATACATGTAGATATTAATAAATGCTGTTGTTGTTGTAACGAATGTTACTTATTGGTGAACGATGTTACTGATAGTGTCTTTTACGTATTTTGTGCTCATATGGTCCGTGAATGCAGCTAGTGACGGTGTTAAAGGTGAGGGGTGCTCGTCCATGTATCCGGGTCACGGCGCATCAAAACAAGATGGTGCTTCACCATACAAATTGTCAACATCGTCGCAGAACTACGGCTGTTTCACAAATGTTACAAGTAAGTTCTTTTCTAAATTAACACGTACACATGCACTTCATGCGCTGTGAATAATTAGGAGGCTATGCGTTGGATCATCGGAATGACAACGCCCTCAATAATATATGACAGCGCTTTCTGTACTACCAACCCTATTTATCTGAAAGTTGTTGCCAGTATAGGCATGTCTTTTAGGTCCTTTTAGGTCAAGGTGAAATATGTTTCACACAAAAATGTAGTAACAAACACAAGTAAATGCTAAAACATGTCGACCCTAAAATCAAGTGGTTAGACCAAAATGCTGGATAAAACACTATATACGGCGACCGCACACGTCTTTCGCAGGAATCCAGGGTAATACATATTGAGCTATTGTGCCAGATTTATTTCATTTCGTTTTAGTTACGTTGACATCAAATGAAGTGCTAGGCTTCAAAGGGTTTCTATGTCAAGCGAGGAGAAATTTACCGGAGTATGTAACTTATGGGACTCTGGTTTCAACTGGTAGTGTACCAATGATCAACAGATGCGAGCAGGTAAACATTGGTGCATGTTAGAAATGGCATACTGATCAGCAAATTGTTCATAAAACACTCTGACTGTATTTTTGTTTGCCATATAGATATAGCACAGATAATTTGACATGATCCTGACCTTTATGCATGAATATACCAGTATTACAAGGTTCTTGCGCTGAATATATAAATTGTCGCAAGCAAATCGTGCAATATCGGTCCTTCAGACTTGTGTTGGTATTACACCTCGAGCGTCTTCGTGATACTCCCCGCTTATGAAAATATACAACAGGGGTTATAAATATAGACAATTAATCAACTGTGAAATTATGCTAATAGAAGGTCGAGAGTCGTGTCAAATTCTTTGGACTATACCGCTGTCGTTACATGTGAACCTTTTCACTTCTCTGCTAAATTATACGATAATGCTGTCAAAATTTTAACACATGTGACAAAATAACGTATCCTCAGACTGTTTATTAAATCAAACGATTCAAATGTAGTAAGCTATATTTCAACAATACGCACGAAATAAAGCAAGAATAAAAGCAGTAAAAAGAAACGAACGAATGTACGATCCTGGAAGCACGATCAGACAATGATATTATTCATATCGCATTATCTTATCGTCCTTGTATCGTCCACTCGCACTTCGCATCGTCATGTCACATTACAATTGCTGATGACTACTTTTATATGCTTTACTTCGGTTTCACGCTGAAATTGGTACCGTATGTGCAAAAACATTGCTAGTAATAAGGGAGGCAATTCATACAAGTTTAAAATAACACACTGCACGATTCGTCTGGCAAAGCTCAACATTGCATTCAATATCTACATTATTTTTCCTTTGCACGATTTGCTCGCGGAAATTTGTATATTCAACTCAAGAACTTTGAAATATATTCATACATAAAGGCTAGGATCCTGTCAAATTATCCATGCTATACTAAATGATTCAGAGTCATATTGTCAGTTGATAACGCTAATGTGGACAATTCAACTCTAAGAAAAGGTGATTAATAATTGTTAGTCACCTAACATAACATTTCGGTTAAACAATATTGTTAAAGCATGTACGTATCGATCAAAATGTGTTGTTTGAAAAGATTTCATACACTTTTCGGTGATCAGTCGGCATCGGCATGGGCAATTTTTTACATCCGGTTTACAAGCTGATTATTATTGGCCAGGACCCTCCTAGGTGTACATGTTTTTACTACTATCGACGACAATACTTGGATTTTTGCTTCAGACAACTTGGAAGGAAAAATAATTAGGTTCCTCACCTAATTAAAAATATCACTGGCTATATGGGTCATAAAATGGATGTAATTACGTATTGTACCATGTGTCCATTATGTTTGGAAAATCTTCAAAACAAGAGTTCATACAATTGATCATGTGACAAAGCGTCACCGTTTGAATATTGTATTTTTATTTACACTTTCTGTTAAAAACCAAACATTTTATTTTACCGAATTTACTGTCTTTCTTACTCTTCTGTTATATTTTATATCTATGATGTTTAATGTCGAAATTAACGTTTATGTATGGAGAATGACTTTTGCTGTTTTCAAAAAATGTTTGTAATCTATTTTATAAGTATAAGTATAACCCTTCCAGTAATTTCCAGCTACCAAGGTCCAATCATGCTGGAAATTACTACAAGGGTAAGCTCTGATGAGAACATATAATTTCCACATCCCTTGGCTTTGGCGTCTGGTATAAGATGATATAAGTCAGGAGTAAATTATGCTCAGAAGCTAGCCAAATGACTGGTATACTTATAAAACAGTAATTATATTATTATACTAATACTAGTAATTAATACACAATGTATTTGTACAAAAAATGTACCTCTGAATTACATTTGTTTTATCATTTTTGTTCGTAATAAAACGTGTTTAGGCATAACAAATATTTCATCATCTCCTGATCTGTCTAACTTAATTATAATTTTGTCTCTATCTTTATTCCAGACCGGCTCTTTGTCACACTCAAATCCAAGTGTAAAATCTTCAGTGACGTTTGTTTGGTCGGCGCCGGATTTCGATGTGGGGGATATATCTATAATGTAAGAATTTGGTCATTGTGTATATAACTTTATATAGTGTCTGAGTTCAAGTGTGTGAGTGTATATTGGTAACACGTAGAGTGTGGGGCAACTTGTGTGGACAGTTGGAATGCCACAAGGGGAATGTATTTAAGTTGTTCATCTTAAGATGTCGGCTTGTTAATATTTGATAACATTCGTCATTTTATGAGAGTTTAATAAGAAATGGTCACATATTGAACGTTGTTGCAATTCTATTATTATACATTTATCATCTTATTAACAGAAAAACTGTTAATGTAAATGGACCTTGTTAAATGTATGATAAAGTTCTATTTCATGCAGCTACGACGCAAAGTACATTTATTTGTATTTTATGTGTACATAAGTCACCCGATTAAAACAACCACCTAGTATATGTAGTACATAGACCTGTATTAAACAACCATATCTAATGTTTTATCGACTGCTTATATAAGTTAGGTATTTAAATGGTGCACGATACATATAACGGTATGCATACTTTATGAATGTTAATATTTTATATGTTTATTAAAATATCGAGTTTGATTATGTAATAGAAGACATTTAACTACTTATTGTCTTCGAAGAAAACCGTCCTTGTGTGGCGTTCACCATAAAATTGGAAATTATTTCTCATTATTGTATACCTTTGTTTCAATGGATAGTTGGATACCATCAGGAATGAGGTGTCGAGAGTAATTAATATAAAATGAAGAACTTGATTCTCGAAGAATTCGAACTTGAATAGTATCTACAAAAAAACTTCACTTTCACCGGATAACTATAAGCATACCACGTTGTCTGTAACTGTTTAAGGCATACAATCCCTTAACGATATTCAAGCCAAAGTAGATATTTTGATAAATCGTAGAGAAAATGCCTCTTATAATACATTGACATTTCAAAAACATTGTACGTTAAGGATGAAGTAGAAATTTTATGTACGATTTATCAAAATACAAAAATGTAAAACTTCCGTTTGAATATCGTTTAGATAGGCGTACATATTTATATACATATTATGTCAAATTTAATGTTTAATTTAATAGATCGATCTATATCTCACCAATCGTATCATCTCATCCTTTATTGGTAGATGTCTACGCCTAGAAACAAACCTACCACTGTCTTATGCTCAATTTAGATCTATGTACAGAAACACTAATGGTTACCGGCGTGCAAGTCGGTTCTCTTTTCAATCTTTTAATTGGTTCAGATAGAAACGATGTTTTTCAATTTCTACCCATAACTCTTTGTTGTGTCTGTAAAGGGTAGAAGCGCGATGACACTCACAAACAAGTACATGTATATATCCTATCTTACAACTAGTATACGCATCTGTTTGCAAAGTTGTATGGCGACTGAGCTTGTCTGGTTGGCGACCACGTGTTTATTGTCATGTGACTTCAGTCTCTCCCTAGTGTACCCATCAATATCTGTTATTCCGAATGTTATATAGACATGTGGGAAGAGAAATAACAGTGTTGTATCGCTTTTAAAAACATGTTTTGAGCCGGTATTACATTTGTACTAAATGGTTTTTTCAGTTGTACCGTAGTAAAAGAATTTGGAATATTCTGGACAAATATCGTATCGCCGATGATGACCCACACAGCATCATGTCAGACTATTCCTACATCTACTTCAAACGTGACGTCATCACCAGACGTCACAGTTTCGACGACAACTTCTACTTACACTAATTCGACTAGTTCAATTTCGGATACGTATTGCGTGCTGTGGCTGATGCTACAATGGTTCATAGTTGCTCAAATTTATGATAATAGCGTGTAGTACGTATTGCCGTCTATGCATGTAGGGCGTTTTTCCGAAGACATAAGCTATAGTACATTTATAGGCATACTCAAATTTCTGTTAAGCGCTATGTTTGGACCATTTAGACTAAATGTGACTTTATTAAATGGCGACCGATCGTTCTATTCGTTACATATATGTTTTATTTATGATATTTATTTATGTCATGTGAGATTGTGAGTTCCACCTCAGCCAGCTTGATGACCAAGCCAGTATTTAAAGTATGTGTTCTTTACCAACATTCAAACGTCAGTTATTATTGGATATAGTCACTTATTCTAATATAGTTAAACTGAATACTGAAACAAACCATTTAACTACTAACAACTCGGACAAATATGTACGACATCTATGATAAATAAGCATTTGGCTTTCTTTTAAGACATTTCAATATCCAACCAATTAAATGTTTCGCTATCTTTGGTTGAGTGTTACCATGTAGTCAAATGATAGGACAGAACAATTACTCCTGTTATAAATAGTGCATAATTTTTTATTGATTTTAATGTAATCAAAATATGCATATAATACATTATAATTTATAATATCTATTCCGTTGATTTACAAATAAAGATACACGTTGAGTTAGTTCGTTGATGTTTTATATATACATGTACTTATTTGATTTTGTGGTGTAAAATATGATAACAAGTCATTCTGACAGCGAAGGTGCCACGCAACAGAAATAGTAGCGCACGAAAGCACGCAAAAGAACACACTAGAAATTAAAACCTTATATTATGTAAGTATACACTACAAGGACAACCACAACAATATACAAGAAAAATTAAACGGAACAGGTACAAAAACAACAACCTACTCAGATGGCATGTAACCTCAGTCAAACGAAACCGGAGCACGTGTTAGCAAAGAAATTTCAGAAAACAAAACAAATATAATGTAATCGTATAAAAAGACGTGTACATTGCAGCCATGCTTCATCTTGTGGCATCCGTCTTCCCATGGCATAATCTGATTGGTCGATTTGCTGGTTCTTGCCGTTAAAAATGTATGTAACAAATACATAGTTTTACACTTTTTCCGCTTTTGTGAAGGTGTAGCTAAGACATTATCTATTTCGCCAAATATATTGTGTATGTTGAAACAAGTTGAATAACCGTACTAATATGACAAACATTATTAAACTGATAGAAATGATAGCTTGTGTTCTAGAGGATCAAGGCTATAAATCTACCATTAAGTGATAAATTCACTATTGGACACAAACATTGAAATAAAACACAAGACACCGCCAACAACACGACTGCGCAGATATCTTACTTTTGTATACAGAAAAGCTCATTGAAGTGAACGTCCGAAAAGCGACATTATCGCAGCTTAATTAACACCAACCAACACGGGTAGTATAAAGGCTTTTTAATCGTTTTGTGGATGGCTGTTTTCTTAAAAAAACGTATGATCTATTAACAGAAAAGAAATAATTAATAATTTTGATTGTCTGCTACTTCCGGTTAAACATGTCCACAGGTACACCACGATGGCTGTTTTAGATTATTGAAAGTGTCAAAGATTTTCTGTCGGTCATTATCTGTTTCTAAAATGGAATACACCAATCCAATACTCCTATTTGATAACGTCCTATAAGTAATCGTACGAAATGGCTTCACCAGGATTCTACTAGGCACATTGCAGGCAACTTTCACTAATTAACTACAGTTATCAACAAACATCCCTCTGTCACTAAATGTAAAAATTGAAATGGACAATGTGTATGCAATATGCAAATAACATTTTGATAAAATTTCAGAAGAACGGGTTGGATTTGAAGCATGATGCAATTGACATTTACCTCAGAAGATAGTATGGTGGGGAGAAAGTTTCGGTTGATTTCAGGGAAGCAGGTAGCAATTAAGAAGCTTTGGTTAGGCCAATGTCACCCGTGTGTAACTTAAATATTGTTGAGAGTGAGCGAAAGCCCATAGAAACATTTATATCTGCATTAATTCGAATTTCTATACACAATGTATTTTTCCCGAAATGCAAAGTGGTTGACTTATTTAAGCATGTTGGTTATAAAAAATCGTAAAAGAATTATTATCACAGCAGGTTTGTCCTAGGTGAACACCAGAATAAAACAAGACGATTCCTTCAAAATGCACACAACTTTATCAAGATAAACCGTTGATCTTTTCATCTTTGAAAAGGTATAATACTTTCAATTTAAAGAAGCAAGTGGAGTTTGCAACATCATTCAATTCATGACGACAAGCTTTAATAATATCGATTCTAATAAAGTAAAAAGATAGCAGGAGAATGTACCCCTGTGTGAGGAGGGACTTGAACCAGATGTAGACATATGACTATTTTATCTATTACAAGGCATTCCACTCAACATAATGGTAACAGTCTTGTAAATTAATGACAAATATATGCGGAAATGACAGGTGGTCACAACCCAAACCCGATAATGAATATACTTAAGCCAATACATCTTAAAAACGAAAACACATAATAAGGATGCGTACATAATCAACGTCATAAACACGTTCTTGGATTTCAATTTTCACAACGATTTCAGTCTTATGAATGAGGGATTGTGTTAATAAATTTGATTTAAACATTTTTTGCGCGGATATACCTTTTAAATTAATTCAGTTTTAAGAACTTGAATAAAATGTTTGGAAACTCGCAACAATTTGCAATGTACCGGAACATGTTTGTGATGAGCATTGTTTTCCTAGCAGGTAATTATTATCTTATTGTGGTTTTGTTTAATTCACTGTGCAAAACTCGCCTTCTATTCATGCATATACGCCACTTTTGAATGTTCAGGGGATGAATGTTTGAAGTTTGTGGTCTCCTTAGCTCAATGGTTAGCGCGATTGCCGTCTAATCTGGCGACCCGGGTTCAAATCCGGGTGGAGGCACACATAATATGCCTGCCATATTTCAGCAGAAAGCTGACTGGCAAATAAAGGCTATGCCCGGCATTTGTTTTAAGTGTCCAGGTATCACAAATAATAAGATAACTAACATCGCCCATACCTAATATTAGGAAAAGCTCGATTATTCACTGAATAGCAGTTTGATTATTTTGATTATCAGTATGCTTATTCCTTATCATGCAATATCAATGCGTATAAAAGACCGCAATATTTTCTGTAATGTTAGAAGTCTAATGTTAGAAGTCTTCTACCGTAAATAGCAGAGCACGAAAAGCACAAAAAGAACACACCGAAAGAAAAATCACTGGTTATAAAAACAAGTCACATAGACACTTTTGTAAATACTCAAATTGAAACTTTAATCAAAAGCAATTGACCAGATAACTTATACAAAATGGCATCCAAGATGGTTTCCAAACGTGAACGAAATGGTTAACCATACAGTCATTGTCATTGGTCGGTTGGTAAATTAAGTGTAATCATCGAGTATTCATTCCAACTTTGGTATACTACCGCAGTTATTTTAAGAAGGTCCTGCATACGGCGTAGGCACACACATAAGTTTGAATATTTGACTCATTTAGCATGTGTGAACCATGGTTGAAAACTTCAAGCATGTATCATAAACAACATTAATCTGATACAATGTATAACCAAAGATTGGTTCCGGACATGTAGGAATTGTGATGCCGTGGGGACACTAGCCTTTGGGGTGTTCGTACACGGTCATCCCGTAGTACTAGTACCATAGACATTAGGTGTTGAGGTTACATATACTGACTTAATATTTCATTCTTGCATTTTTTAGCTGTCAGCAGTGCTAACGGTTATGACTGCGTGAAAAGACCAAAGGTAAATGAAAATATACTCTACTTCTCCGCCTTTTTTAAGCTGATGGAACATGTCGATATCATATCAGTAGTATAACACCAGCATTTTGTAAAAGTTCCGCGGGATTCAGCCTGAAAGCGTTGGTTCCGGTCATGTCTGGTTGCTCATCAGCACCATCAACAGCATACGCCTGTTGTGATTCCATGTACGTTAAGCAACACGTATAACCTCTAATTATCTAACAAGTCATTGCTTTATTATTGTATATGTACAAAATGTAGCGGTGAGGATTTCGACGTATTATCTTTGAACTGTCATAAACACAATCGGGACACAAAGGCTGTACTAGGGAGAAAGAACGTAAAGAGAACATGCCTAAACACATTTACTGATTCATTAAAACTGTTCGAATGCGGTCCTCTCGTTATTAGTTCTAATTTTGTTGTTAGTCCATCTTGACATTTTCTTTTCGTTCTGAAGGTAAGGTATCCGTACTGTCAAGACAGATTCGAGGCAAGGAAAGGTCATACAATGTGTCTGGGTACCATACGACAACATAATATAAATGATACAGGTATTTGTAAATCTACATAAATTTCCACTACCTACCAAATCCACTTCGGGCTTGTTTGTCCCTAAAGTTATTGGGTTAAGACTTCTGTAGCTTTTTCACCTTTATGAACAGGGCGATGGCCATGCATACAACTTTCCCCAAGTTACAATTTTCGTTTTCTGGTTGTAATAAATCATTTGAAGTCGATAGAGAAAAATGTATAGCGACCATTTGTGAAGACAAGAAAGAATGTTAATCTGATGAATAACCAGCGGTTTTTGGGGTCAACGTTATACACAAAGTCAACGTCAGTCAAACTAAGCCTGTTATATACTATTTCAAATATTCCATGTCTGTTCAATGTCAATTTACTTCTTGTGTTTGATGTATTACTTGCATTGCCCGAAAGTATCAAATTTTAACCTTATACTATTTCTAAATTACATTATATGCATGAATATATTGTATATCCCAAGATTCTCGCGTAGAATGTTTTAACTTGTATGTAATATTATCAGTTCTTTTCTTGTTATACAGTTGTTGAGAGTAGTGATATATCATGTTGATACATTACGAGCCAGATAAAATGATTGATACAATACACATATAACACCAATTTGGCATTTGCCGCTTCACTCATATTAGCAATATGTCTAAGTGTATCGAATGATACAATGAATGTACCCAGTATTAATATATTTACTTATATTTGGTTTTAGTTCGACGAGAACTGGAAGATTTACATAACAATGTCAGAGCCGGAGTATCTCCACCAGCGGCTAACATGATCAAACTGGTACAACTATTCGTTTTTTCTTATTTACCTATTTGCGTTGAGCAAGTTCTGTGTAGTGGTACCCAGCCTTGTATCATACGAGAGGTGTTCAACTTATGTTTGAACAAAACTGAACATCGGATTTTGCCATACTAACTCATTAAAATCGATTTATTTCTATAGAGCCATGTACGCAAATGTGTTAAGTAGTAAATACACTCATTTTGTTTCATTTTTGCATTATTTTTCTAACCAAAATCCACCATCTTGTAGAGGGCATTGTGTTTTGGCTGTTTAAGACAACTTGCCCCTATAGAAGCATAAAAAAGGCGTTGGTATGTTATGAATTACCCATGTCAGTGAAGACAATCAGTAAAATTTGTCATATGAATGGTGATATACGTTCACCTGCCTGTTTTTGGCGAAATGGCACCAAATATTAAAAATCACCAACAATGGTCGACACCTGCAGTATATTGGTTCTGTGATATCTAGGCCAATATATCAAATAACCCAAAGTTGGATGGCAGCGAAGTTGTAAGTATCAGTAGCAACTTTCAATCGAATTATTTTGAAAAAGGTAGACGTAGAACTTCAGAAAAATGCGGTGTTCACTAGCTCAATGCAAAGCAAACCAAAGAGCGCAGGCAAAGGTCTTGGAGGCTGTATATGCGATTACGGAACAGTGATTGGAAAAAATATGTCTTTCCTAGGGAGTTAATGTTTTATCTTAAAGTAAATTATTTTATAGACAGAGTCTGCTATGTTAGAAAGGGTCATGATGATAGACATAAGTTTGAGTTAGTTAAGCTTGGTGTATTCGCGGCGCTTTCATTACATGGTCTTGTGGTTGATATTTTTGAAAGGCTGAACTCAAAATGTTTGAAAAGGGGACACAATGGAACGCATATTTAATTCATGCAAAAGCTTTGAAAGTTTGTTTTTTCGACAAAAATGTGACACGTTCTTATCCTGGTACAATGACAGGGTGTTTCACCAAAACTGAATTTCCTGTCACCCTACAAAATATGTCATTAAGTACCTTGTGAATTAAACTTGGAAGTATATTATACCCAAACAGTGGATACCGAAGTCGCATGATGAAGTATCAATAGAATTTAAATCTGGAGAATATTGAAACATCGATTAGAGAAGCGAATTGTAAGCATCAGCACTTGGAGGTTTTTGGCCTTAAAAAAATCAAAATCAACACGCTCGATACAATAGTTGAGTATGTTCTAAAGATATTATTATATATACAGTCTACAATGGTTGTTTTTATATGTCTTGATACATTACTTTACACTATTGTATTGACACAATTCGATTTCGATGTGAAATTTATGAAAATACTGGATGTTCAATTTGTTCATATAACAGATTCATATAATATAAGTTGAACACCTCTCGTACGTAACGATTAACCAGTCAAATATAACTTGTTTTAAAAATACCATGAAGCGACTTTAAATATAATATGCTACTCCTCAAGTTCGCTGAGTATTAGAAGACACCTTTAATTTATAAACTTAAATTCATCTGATGAGAGGGTACGTACGTGAAAGTGAACAGCCAACGTTTCCCATCTGATTTACCTTATGTCTCTATTGTAGTTTAAACTTATTTATTTCAAGTTGAAAACAAAACAGGTTATTGTAACTTATAAAATCAAGTATCGAGGACTGCAACCATCCGCAACATCTCCTAATTGCGACGTATCTAAACTCAAAGTAGGAATTTCACCGACTATATAAATTATGCATTAGTCACTTTACTATCATACGACATACGATCATCAGCTCGCCCATATGGGTTATCCTGGTGGCGAGGGTAAATAAATCCAACAACCCTATCATACGACTGTATACTGAGTACCTCAATGTGCGTACAACTCCCAAAAGCACCCAGTAATTTCGTTACTTGACGTGTAGAGCACACGGCCATAGCCAATGTCGCAGAAAATAACGCTGATGTTGTACCACGCTAACAACCGTGTTAGAAAAGTTGGCGCGGAATTGTAAAACATATGTCATTGAACTGTGTCCATTACTTCATTACATTTATATCATTTCACAGCAAATCAACAAGTTGCTTGAAAAAGAAGCTCAACTATGGGCGGAGCAATGTACGATGTCACATGACCGTGCCGACTTGAGATTTCTGGCAGGTACAGACTTCACTTATCGTATCCATATTTAACTAAAGTACATTGTATTTAACTATATGCGAAACAAACTACTATGCATAGGGATAACTCTAGCCTTATCAATAAACAAACAAAGCAAATCATAAACACTGCACGGTCGAATGGCCGCCAGTTATCAGTGTAGATTTTAATAGTATATCATTAAAAGTGTATATGCACAAGATTGAACAAAAATGAATATCGAAAATGCATTTAATTTTTATTTGTAAACAAGGGCTAGTGTTATCTCCGGCGAACTATACCATTCATTAATTGTTAAACAAACAAGCAAACAAAGACAGTCGATCACTATACGTGTGAAAAATACGACAGTAACAAAACACTAGAAAGATATAGATTAAAGGTATATTACCAGTATATTGAAGCAAAATATGGAAGTTAAATTTTGCGAACAAGTCTTTTACGGATGTTTACTTTTGCGGAATTTAATTTTACGGGACAGTCTCAAACCGCAAAAAACGCAGAAATAAAAACTCGCAGAAATTACCCGCTATACGGTAATTTGTAAATAATGACAGTCATGGAATCCAAAACACTGACTCGTCAGCGAAATACCTGAAATATAACTTAAGACACGTTAAATGGTAGATAAATTGATTGTTGTGTGTAGTATTTCTCATATAGAGTCGATTGCAATTGTTTCCCGGTCGGATGATGCGTTAATAGTGGATTCATGCAGGAACCAAAAATGCATTTCCAACCTGTTCTTATTGTATATGGGGAATTTCAAAACTCTGTATTTTGTGATATAATTTCTTAGGGCTGTGTTTTAACTAATCAAAACATTCTTAAGTTGCAATGAACGAAAACACACAAGGATTAATTAGCGACATGTCAAATGGTCTGTACTATAACTTTTCAAGTTGCAATATATTAAGGGATAATGTATTGGCAGTACAAAACAAAATTTAATGTGTATGATAAAAGGTTGAACTTGGACCTGGCTGTCAAAAAGCGTCAAACAATGGGATATACGAATATATAGCTGTAAGTCTGTACTTGGTGTAGCATGTTGTGACCGGCTGAAGACATTTCTGTTTATTTCTGTCTTTATGGTATTTATTGAAGAGTTTCAAACCATTAGAAGAGTAATACATACATAATCAAATTGATAGAGTAGCTTTCGTTAAAACACGTGGTGACAACACGATGAATGAAAGGGCAAAAAGTATGTCAATTGTTGATTTATAGAAACAAACACCGAACTAGACCAACGGGCTATTCTTTACCAAATACGGCGCCGCTTACGATCCCTCAATGTTGAAATATGTACAAGTATATAACATAACTGTAAGAAGAAATCCGCTCAATGTGAAGACATTGTATTCCGCCACAAATTAAATAGTTTTGTGTTGAAAATTTACAATATTTCATCAGTTAATTTGTTTTGTTTTTTTAAATGTACGCTATCATGATTCGTAACTCAAACATTGACTAACCAAAAGACTGGTGTCCTAACTGGTGTTGTTTCAATGCATTGGTTGACGTGTATTAGAAATGATCTGTATGACCATGACCTGCTGATATGTATTGTATACAGTTATAAATTGTTGTATGATACCAGATCGCTTCACAGTCGGACAGAACATAGCGATTGGTGGTCCAGTAATCAACTGGACAGATGTAGTGGTCAATCAATGGGGACAGGAAAACACAACGTTCACATATGGTGGTCCAAATAATGAGTCACTGGTCAGAAATTACGTGCAGGTATGGGTAGACGCTTCTGAGATATTTCCTTCATCTTTGTTGTTTGGTTTATTACTAGCCAACTGTATTTTAGACTATGTCAGGTCGTTCCATGACTTCTGTCCCAGTAACTTGATGCTGGACTAGCTTATAATTCAATGCACTTTATTTGTACCATAACGATTGTGTATGTGTGTGTTTGTTAACCCGTTCCATTCCCCCAGGAATTTAATACATTTCTCGTCTCGTATCGTTAGTTTTGTCAATTCAAGCGTAGCTACATTTTTAAATTATCCCCAGTCATTACATTTTGTACTTATAAAAGTAACAATTCAAAGTCTGCTTTCAGACATTCATTCGTTCAGTCAACTGCTCATTTCCCCCGACCCGATCATTGAGTCGGAAGTAGGCCCTATGTAACACTCGGCGCTGATGTTAACCATAGCACATCGACATTTGACCCATTTATACACATGGGTTGAGTTGAGCATTGTCGGCATTTCTTGTTTAGAGAAGAGTGTCGCAGCAAAGGATGGAACCCGGGGCCTCTTCACCCCCAACACACGCCATGGTTACACGTATATTAAGTACACACAATGACTTTAAAACTTATAATTTCAGATGATTTGGGGCACGACGATCCTATTTGGATGTGGTGTCAGTAAATGTGGACCGAAACACTTTTACGTGTGCAATTATGCATCAAGGTTTGAAAACATAATTACATGCAAAGCTTATTCTAACTTTTGTTGATAACAACGTTAGGCTCATTTGTTCCTTTTACCAAACTCGGTGTCATAATCTAACATTTAATTTGTGTTCAAATGCGCCAAATACTCGTGCGTCTGTAAAATAAAGATATATTTGTTCTCAACTGGATGTGCACTTTCTTATAGGGCTTCATTTAGTACATTTGTAATTCTCGCAAAACATGCTTCATTGAAAGAAATGTATACATTGACTAAGGCTTGAAATAGGTCAAATAACGTATGTTTTTTGTGTAATCATTTGTTAAGATTTTATTTGCTGACCACTTCTCAGTTTGTTTACAACAGACCTCAAGTAACCATGAAGAGACTCTGCCATTTATGACTTCAATCTACATTCATTGATGTTGGTCTATACATGGCATTTAGATATAGTAATAATCGATTACACAACGTTATTCATTTTCATATATAAACAGTATGAAAGAGACTCACATATGCACACCGTACCAACCCTCGAGCACTGGGTCGTAATGTGACTCATGTCTTCATTTAGTACATCTGCAACTCGTGCGTGACAACAGTTACAATTGATAATCTGGCGTCATACTACATGCAATACATTCATTGTATTGGTTAGATATATTTGATTACAAAGTGTATTCATTTTCATATTAAACAGTATGGATGAGAAAAAAATAGACACACCATACCAGCCATCGAGAACCGGGTCGTCATGTGACTCATGTGTCAAAAATTGTGACAATGTGACGTCATCATTGTGCGGTAAGATATAGGTTTATCATTAACAAAATCATGAATGAGCCTGTACTATTAGTTAGAAAAAAAAATGTTTGCCAATGGCGAGTTCATGAATAAGTTCGGAAACAACCGACCAGGACCCGATATTATAATATAAAGTACAGTAAAACCTCGTTATCTCGAGGACCCATCGGGACAAGCCAAATGCTCGAGTTAAGCCAGGTGCTCGAAATATCCGAAGTCGATGATGAATTGTTGTTATGACTAAGTGTAACTGTGTTTATATGTGAAATTTGCTCGAATTAGGCCAGTTGATCGAATAATCGCTGCTCGTATTACCGAGGTTTTACTGTACTAGGCCTGGTGACCGCTTTAATTGTCGTCGCTATGTTTTATTCCTGTAAATGCACAAGGTTATTATTCAGCATAGTTCATTATTGCTAAGAGTAAGTATGAAACATGGAGTATGTGGATACATTAATTTTGTACCTTGTTGTGTCAAATGTGCTTATAAAACGTGAACCATGCATAGGGGATTTCATATCTCAGCGACGCGTTGCGATGTCAATCGCCCTTCCGGTATAGTGTATTAGCGTAGTCGTCAGTTTTGAGATTTATTTGTTCTCCATTAAAGGAAGAAAATATGTAAATTACGTACGGTAGAGCAATGTAGTACGAGATATCACGTAATTATGAAACTGGCAAGACCATTCAGTTGGTCGTTTATAACTGAAGCATTGATGAAAGCTCCGATACTATTCACATTTCAGATTGTAAAGGCAAGCTGTGTTTGAATGGTGGTAGCTTAGACTTTGCCACGTGTACTTGTAACTGTATCACGGAGGTGAACGCCTATGATCCAGAATTCTGCGACTGTGCGTATAACTTTGTCTATTCTTGAATTTCCCTCATATCCGTCCCATCTCTGTAATGTTCCATAATGCCTTTGTGCCTTCTGAACTCTTTATGCTGAACATGCTGCGATGTCTAAAGGTTTACCTAAGCATTGTCTTGTGAATACGACATTCCCTGCATCAGTTTACTACGGTAATATATGTTCGATTCTTCTGAACAATGATGATGTACTTTCTCATGCAGACGAGTACATAATCACACAAAAGGTGACATACATATTGTACCATCTGCGGGTCCTCATCTAAGATATCACGCAACTATTTGAACAAAACCTCAAAGAAACAGAGAAAACACGTTGGTCAGTCAGTCAGTAATTGCATTTTAAATTTCTCTGTTAGTGCGCTGTAATCCCAATGGCGATGACCCTAAATGTGGAAGTACACCTTACGAACGATCAAGCTGCCTTAACACTACTGACACAGTGTTCCATTGTCCGTGGATGTGTGACATTTGTCCATGTAAGTACTAATCACTAATATTGCAAAAGTCAATACTATTCAAAGTGGATATTGCGCGTAACCACGAAATGCAGAACTTGTCATTTGCTTACGAAAGGTTAAATTATTACCGGTAATTAACAAACCTTGAAAAATTAGTTTAGCCAATTGCAGTGGTAAACTAGTTACACTGAACAAAAGTTAATTAACGGCAAAAAGTCTATGGAAACAAACCCACAATCGTATAATATGTCTCACAATCGTATAAAATGTCTCACGATCGTATAAAATGTCTCACAATCGTATAAAATGTCTCACAATCGTATAAAATGTCTCACAATCGTATAAAACGTCTCACAATCGTATAAAATGTCTCACAATCGTATAAAATGTCTCACAATCGTATAAAATGTCTCATTTGCGCTTCATACTAATTGTTTCATTTGCGTTGGTTTTGTTTTTGGTTTGCTGGTAGTATACATGTATTGTCACTTGGGTCACAAATAAGAAAATTCGTTCATATCTTTGAATCTTTTTACATTTCCGGAACTATCAAGATTTCCGCAATATTTCGTGAAAAAATCAATAAAATTTAATTACCGGAATGTTGTTTCTGTTGTCTTCTCAAAGGGCTAGTAATAGACACTGCGATTTTTTGCGAATAACAGTCGTTTAAAACTTCCTTTCGGGAAATAATCTTATTCCACAACTATTATACCGTAAATAATGTAAATTCCTTCGATAAAAACATGATTTGCTGTACTTGATTGCCATGTTTGAACAAAATAAGAGCATTTCAATGTCGCGAAAATAGGTGTCAAAATTAGTCAAAAAAGCATGCTATTTTTCAATGAAAATCTTCGAATAATTTTATTGATTGGAATTTGACATATCATACATATATGTAAGCCATAAACTCCATAAACCACAAAAATTGATTTCTGGGAAGAATTTGCGATCAAAGTACAATTGATATGAAGTTATTGGTGCGTGAACCAACAAGCATCATTTGGTATAAATAAGAGTAATCTCCCTTGTTTTGACCGTCTTACTCGAAGACAACAAATAATTTCATTTTGATTTAAAGTTCTAATGGAAATATAAGAATCCAGTTATCGTATCGTATGTTGCAGTTTAACGAATACTGACATTTACATTTCTAAACAACTACTGCAAAGATGGCACAAATTTAGCTTAAAATGAACACAAGGCCAGTGTCCTCGAATATACCCTCTTCTAAGTTCAATAAATTACTTAATGGTTGACGAAAGGCTATGTAATTTTCCAGATATAGAATAGAAACATACACCTTTTAGACAGTAATCGTAGAATCCTTCTAAATATTGTCATAGAAAAATGCAAAGGACAGTGACAATACATATCGAACATCCCTCGTATTAATGTAGTTACAACAAGTACTACCACATCAGTAATTGTTGTCTAATTTTTGACAACTCAATGCAATGGATCCATTGTTTTCCAGATGCCGACAAAACGTACCGTGAAAGTAGTGAGTTATTGCCATGGGAACGAGGACTTCCAATGTGTACAACAACAACTTCTTCAACAACGCCAGCTTCTACAACGTCAACTTTTACATCATCATCTTCTGCGACGTCTATTTATTCAATCGCACCTGTCAGTGTATCAACATCAGCAATGTCTTCACAATCGCCTACTTCACCCAGTCACTCATTGTCAGCAAAAATGGGACAGCACAATGTCGCACGTTTCAATGATCCAAATTGTCACGTGATAGGCGTTCTTGTAATATTACCACTGTATCTTATCAACGCATTTTAGAGCACTGAAAAGCAGTATTTATTTTGACACTGTGATATATAATATACACTTGTGCACAAACGCTTTCCTGTTTAGCCTCGTGTTTGTATGATTGAAGTACAGTAAAATAAAAATTACTGTATCCGAATTTGCTTGATTTCTTTTAGGTATTTTTGTTCCACCCAGCTTTTTCCTATATTTAAAACCAATGCGAAATCATGTTTCGGACACCCTATGCCAAATAGTCTTGGAAATACCGGTTACAGAATGAGCACCTATCAAGATATGTTGACAAGATCAAATAATCATGGTGCGCTACCCTAGCTCTTTCCAACTAGACTACTTGGTACTTATATATGTCTGATGTAACTGTAATACGATAACCTCTGAGTTACCAACCAAGTTATCTCTAGTAGGATGGCAAATACTGAAACGCATTTCCATAATTTCTAGTGAACCTAGGACCACCGAAAATGGATGCTTCGGTGTCATATTTTTCTTGGTTTTTAAAAACGTCACAAGTGACGTGATTGTCACTCGATGTATCCGCATTGTGTTTATATTCCCCGTGATAACGGCCATACCGTCACATAGAACATTTAATTGCCAGATTGCATGCGGAAACGATGTTGTGGTTGTTATCAAAATTCACTAAAACTGGCTTAAGTTCAACTGCCGTGCATGACTTAAATATTGCTGTAAACATTAACTAGCGTATAAACAGACGACAACAAAGTGTTTAGTAAATAAACAGTAAACAAATGTAAGCCGAATTTCTTATTAATTTGATTAACGACAGTCGGCAGCATTTTGATTGTTAAATCTATAGCAATTCAGATTGAGAGATAACATTTTACCAAGTCACACGCGATTTACCTCCTTTCTCATCGTAGCAATAATATTAATTCATTCACCTTTGTTAAAATCACGAACGTGGGATTTGAACTTATTGCAGTATGAATGGACGAACCATATATTTAATAATCTTTATAATTTTGGATTATCCAGTAAATAATTCGCTGGACAATAGTTCTTATTTTATAACTGCAATTCAAATGAGGAATGTTCCACAAGTCTTGAGGTTGACCTAAGCTACATAGAACAATAATACAAAAAAGACATGCCTTAAGGTAGATCCTACCCCTTGCAAATGCTTGAAAAACATACACTTGAAAACAACTATTTCTAACAGCGTATGCCATCTGATTTTATCATATATTATAGGAAACCATTGTAGCACTTGCGTGTGATGTGAAATGTGCCATATAGTCGCCTTATTCAAATGCTAACACTAAAATAAAGGCGACATCTGCAGAGTCCCGAGGGACGGTTGGTGCCCAAGCCCGCCAGGGACTCTGCATATGTTATAAAGCGAAAAAAACATGCGTAAACGCTATTATAGCATACAAAATATCCATTAATGCGTTTGTATTTCAAAATAATGATATTTTGGCGGGAGATTTTGTGACGACGTCGCGAAAACAAACGTAACGTCATACCAGTTATTGTTATGCACGTCGACTTCCGGTATCGGCAAATACCAAGAAAACATGGATACTGCGGGTTTGTTTAACCCCCCAAGTGCCACGGGCCTATTTTGGGCCTATTTTGTTATACTACGTTGAGTGCCGCGGGCCTATTTTGGGCCTATTTTGTATGCACATAAGGAACCTGGAAATATTACATCTTAACATCGTACGAAAGGGCTAAGATGAAAACAAGTAGGGGTCAAAACATTATGACGTCATTTCCGGTTGAATTCTGACATAACGTCATGCGTCGGACGACGTTATTATTGGCGCCATTTCGCGGATCGTGCATCAAAAGTGACCACCGTAAAAGTGATTAATTATGCAGTTAATAGACGGTTGTACACAAATAAATTATTTACAATAGTTGAAAAATGACAACTCTTCTGTCTGAATGCAAAAATAATTAAATATTCGTGTTTGATACTCAGTAATTATGCTACGAAATTTGCGTGATTTTCACTCCATTTTGACACGGGATATCGTTAATTAGGCATAAACTATGGAAATAATGATGATCTATACAGTTTAATTTTCTACAACTGAAGTTTTAGTACAATTCCATTAAATAATCAGCAAACTAATGTATATTTTGTAACACTTGTATACACACAAGACGTGTTAATTTTCAACGCACCGTTGTATGACGTCAAACTATTTAATGAATCAAACTCGTCATCATTAAAGATATATGGGGCTCGATATTGTTGAAAATAATGTCGTAAATATCCTGCTATTATACATGTTCTATATAGCATTACACCCCTTTATCACGGACATGACCCACGGACAAAATAACACACATGAAGGCCCAACCATGGCGTTTCCGGGGATCAATAGTGCAATTTAGCACATTTATGAATAAAATCATATATTTCTTCCCCAACCGGGTTGGAAGTTCATTGTGGTACATGTTATTCAATGATTATAAATAAAACAACATTTATTGTGAAACCTCCGTATAGATCTACGTCTTTGTAACGAGACTTTGTAACAATTATTATCACACTGAATACCAGGTTTTTAAACGCACGGTAAATCCATTTACTATATAATTATAATGGCTGTCCCAAATACTAGTAAGTAACCAACCTATGAACAGTTTATGTATGATGTATTTAGTTGCATGTTTGTATTATGAAAGACAGCATAATTATAAATGAGGTACTTCCTCGGAATAAATTTGAAAAAAAAATCATGTGATCAATTTACGCACAAAATAATAGAACTTCATTGTATGTCCAAAGTGCTTTTTGTGTCACTTGTTTGTTTGATGCCAAATCGTAGTCTTTCAATTCAAATCCTAAGTTTGTACTCGATTTTAGACTTGTGCTCAACTATTACCATACAGTATTCAGTCTTAACTCAGCGACAGATCCAAAGCACATTCACCTGTGTCTATTAGCAAGTCGTCGCCTCACTCTTAAAGTCTCCTATCTCCATTTTTGCCAAAAATGAGATAAATACACCATTCGATAAGCCTTACTTTGCTCTATCTTTTAAGCCCTTGATGTCATGCATATACGTCATATTAACCGATTTAGCGGGTCGTATTTTGCTCTATCTCCCGTTTTTCAACTGCTATTCGTGTGTACTTTGTCGTATATCCACCACATAGGACAGTTTAAGAGTCAGAAATGGTATTCACCAATCAACGAGCTTCAATTGCCCACGTGACTCCTGAAATATTTTGAAAAAATGGCTGATTTATTGTTAACTTCCGGAGAAGAAATTTCTTTGAACCAATGCCAGATTGAGTAAAAGATATAGTGCATTTTGAAAATGTAAGTGTTATTTGTTTAAATATTTAATTGGAATACGTATCCTAATATTAGTTCCTCTGTCGAATGTCACACTGTTCCTTTAATCAGTTTAAGGTACTTAGACATATTTTCGGATAGCTATTTTTCGGATAGGTTATTAATGTTTGATCTGTACAGATTGGCGCTGCTTATTGACACAATGTGTGCCAATGGACTAGAACAAGTATAAGTATATACGATCATGTTTTGGTTTTCAAAATACAGTGTTGTCATACACTGGAATCGTCGCGAATAAGTTGCGATAGATGTTTATTTCTACATTCCTTACCTACTGAAATAATACTGCGTAGTATGTAATTCATCAGTATTGAATAAAAACATCAGCTACAACTTAATATTTATTTTGCTTAATTAACCAGTACTAATTGACTAAAGTGGCCAGGACAGGCACAAAGTGTTTGGATCTTATAAGCCGAAAATTCGTGTCTTTTGCAAGACTGTATTGTTGCTTTCCCATTGGTCTAACGACTTGCGTATTAACTAAAATTTTGAAAGTCGTGAAATTTCAGGAGGTACATTCTATAATAGAATATAATAAAGATTATGGACTCAAGCAATATTGCAATGCATATGAATTGACATTCAAACAGTGAGGTAAGACCAGGGTGTTCCTAGTTTATCGAATTCTGATAATAGTGACGAAGGCAATGAACGCGAGATGGTAAAACAAATAAACATGTGTAATGGAATTGAAAAAAACCCCAAAAGAGTTTAATTTCGAATAGAACTCTTAAATAAGGATGATGAACATCAAATTATAATGCCAGTCAGTTTGTCCACCCACACACATAAGTAGTCATCTCAAAACTTTAGGTTACCATACAGTCATACTAGAGAATGCATACAATGTCAAAATCATTTGCAAAATATCCCGCCATTTATACAACGATTATACTATAAAAAATAAGTATCATATAAATAGTATTAGCTTAAATATTAGTTTAACTTGCATTGCTTTACTGTTTTTCTGCTTTAAGTTGCCTTATATTGCGCTATCTCCATAAACGCATTTTAAGAGTGAAAAAATATCAAAATTTCTGGAAATTTTGCTCTATCTCCAAATTAATTTTGCTAATTACACGAATTCGCCTTTACAAATCATAAAAGTAATACCAAACTAATAATGTATTCGTACATATTAATTATAATCGAAAATTTGTTTTAATTCGGACGGAACTTTAAAAAGATATTTGAATGTGAATCTTCAAACCTTATTTTCTCGAAAAAGTTAAATTGATAGATAGGACACTTTAAGACTAAGGCGACGAAGTGGAAGTGCTAGACTTACTGGTTATAAAGCCTTATAGTAGGCATTACTTTAACATGAGCCTGTGTTAGTAAAAATGCATTAGGTATTCGTTCAACGATCCCTTTAGTAGGCATCCAATGCCCCTTGCTAGGCATCCAGTGCCCCCTTGACTTGAATTCGTTCTACATTCGATGGTGATGATCCTTAGTAAATTTGATCGAACTGTGGATCTTCAACCAGCGCTATCCGAGTCGAATATTCATGGTCTTGAAGTACTAGCATATTTTCGACCGGTATTTGACGAATGTCAGTGTTTGTCCAGAGGGATGGGGTCTATACATGCTTATCTAAGTCACGCCTTATTATCAGTCTAGTAGGTCTTGATTGCTGGCCTCGATCTTAGACCTTCGTCCAATGGTCACTATATTCATACAAAATAGCTGGCCTTAATCTAGACTGTAGCAGTTCATAGAACAAGTGGTATTTTACGGCATATGTAATCTGGGGTAGCTAATTTTATTTTCTGCATGCTTTGCGTTTAAGAGATTGCGAGACGATGCTACCGGTAAAGAGCCGAGTTACTTCTTAAACTAATCGTCTGTATCAGAAATGCATATAACATTCTTCTTGAAAAGAAGGCTTTTTGCTTTGAACTTATTACCTCAAATTCTAACTAGAATATAATATACAGTATGAGCCAATGAAAACGAGGACTTTTGGCGGTTAAATGAAAATTTAATCATTACATTTTTCTCTTAATAACTGACTTGACGTCATGCGTTGGCGCTAATTTCTATCGGCCAATCCGAATGCAGAATGTTATATTCTAAGCCCTTTTTAATCATTAAAATTTACTTAGTATGTTCTAACTATAACTTGAATTAAAAAATCACTATCTCGTCCCACGACATAAAACATCACACCCGTTCAAAATCAGTTCACTTCCACATCGCTTAATTCTATCGTCAAACATACATAGTTCGCTTCCTCTGTATAATTTATGAGACACGTCCCAGTCGTAAGTGCATGTTCATCCGTTTTTCCTGTCAGAATGGCCGAGGTCCTTAGACTGCGAGAGAAGAGACACTGCTGCTGCTTAGCCCGATGTGATACAAGGAACCCAGGTTCCAATACCTTATCTCTTTACGAATGGACACATTAGTTTTGCAACGTACCCGGTGTAAAGCATAGCTACACACGAGGCTAGTTATCTGTAATTGGCTAGGAAACACTGACTCAAAAGCGTACAAGAAATGACCTAGTGCCACGACCGAGATTCGAACCAGTGTTGTCTCAATCCATAGTCAAGAGCAATACCCACGCGACCACCGTGAAACCTTATGGCCATACTGGGGTATTGATTATCGCATTACCAAGACACGAAGAAGACACACACTAGAACACCAACCAATATATACATATAAGCTGCAACCACCCTTTATAGTGTTGAATCGGTTTTATGTATTTGTATCGTGTGTTATTTACTAGTACGTATGTACTGACGAACGTATTACATGCATTGGTGAAATAATTGAATGAAATGAAGTGGGCTGCAGTGCTTACTCAAACAAGTCGCACAATGAGTAGAGAACATTACACCACACTACTTGAAAAGTAAACTAGTCACACTATATCGTGTAATATAAAAGGTAAAAGTAAAGTTTGTGTTAATTATAGTGTCGTCCCTATTGCAAGGGACAGCCAATTTGACTTATTAGACACCTATTTTTGTGCGCACAGTATCTCCCGAACCCCTTCTCGTATGTATGATTGCCTTGTAAACATCCACTGTAATCCCCATGAAAACACATGACCATTTAGTGTCAAAATAATATTTTGAAAATATTAATTAATTGTGGGGGATGTGGTTTTCGTTGATATTCTGGGAGGGGATTTATAACAAATGTTGTATACGGCGGCCCATTCACCTAATCCTTTTTCTAGCACTGTCACCCGAACTACCCTAACACGAACTAAATACCAATTTACTATTCCACAAAGAACCAGGAACATTTCAACATAGGGCCGAAAATCAACTTTAATATTTCTGTCAACTTTTTATCGAATGGTATGAATTGCCACGACCGGGATTCAAACCCGGATCGCCGGGTTACAAATCCAGCACACTATAACTACTGAACCACGGCCGTGGCTGTATGTACTCGTATCCAATTCCTTGCAGTACAAACTCATTAAACCAGAGGCCCTAGCTTATTTACTCTGTTCTAGATTGAACTATACATTTCATTTAGGCGATCAGTTCATAGCGGCTTTTAGCAGAATGTCATGAAAGATGGTACATGTATGTTCAATACGTAATGGATTTATAAGAATTTTAAATTGTCGACTGCATACTCGCAAATCATTCGATTATTAGTTCTATGTATGATCCGAACGCATGTTAAGGCATCTATGGTAAACTATTTACAGGGTTTGAGGAGCCCATATTGTGTGTAACTATTCATGAAGTAACATGTTGATTTTTCACTGGAATAAAATCTTTTGAAAAACTTACCTTAGATACAATATTGCATTAAAATATAGATATTCGAAAGATTTAATTAAGTCAGCCTAATGTCATTTCCTTCAGTTGTTGTGTGTATATTTAAACTAAAACATACATATCTTGAATGCATACACGGCGCTTTAATTATCGTCTAATTACGTTGTAACGTGCGCCAAACAGCGCAGTTTTTTGAACGTCGATATAATGACGTCAACTTGTTTTCGTCAAAACAGGCTTGGCACTGTCGACGTTATTTGGCATTTCGACGTCGGCAGCGAAAGGGTTAAATGTATAAAGTTAAATATTATAGAAAACTAATTAGTACTTATTAGTACTTAGAAATAAAATGGGAATAACTGTTCATATGAAGCTGTATAACCTTTATAGTCGCCGGTGCGGCCCTGAAATAAGCATACGTAAAACTGGACGTTAACAGCGCGTGAATCTTTATGTTTACGCATGGTTTTCGTCCCGTTAACGTATGGGCAAAATCACCATTTTATGCTATAATTGACTGAAAAATACAGCATTTTTTTCAAAATGTCAAACGTTATCATTATTGTATTTTATAATACGAACTCATTGAATATACTTTATTATTAATCGTCGCAAGTGCATGCCTGGCTTGAAATCAGCTCCTGGTGTTTTGTTTACGAGAAAAACACCTTCATGTTGATGTGTAATTTCGACAAGGAAGTCGCCATGTTTGCTCCCTCCTGTCACCACAGTAAACTTACAGCAACATTTTTTTCAAACAAAGTAATCAACAAAATCGATAGCCAGATCGAATAATGAACTTTATTGCATTCATAATTTATCAACTTTACAAACGATCCTACGATAATAAAATTGAAATCCAAATATTTATTATTGTTTTCATCTCGTTTGTTTACGAATTTCGCGCTGTGTAGCAAATTTTTATTCATGCGCCAAAGTAGTGCGACAGTTTATCGACGAAACCATTATAATGCGGTGTTCATAATGTGCCGTTCATAACGAATGATGACATCGAATACAATATGATACTTACGGTTTAATATAACTGTATAAGTCCCAATGAAACATCAATATCAGCATTTTCCTATCTCAACACATGCTGCACATGTTAGCGAATTGATAATCTGATATGTGTTACGAGGCTGTCTGTCAAACATTATTTTAGCTAAATTACAAAAGTACTATGCGTTTTTAAATAATCCTTATGTTATTTATGCTCGTATAATCATTGCAAACACAGTTTTGTAACTCGATTGTCTAGATCGTTTCTCGATCACATACAGTTTGTGTAAAATCGGTCATTACATGTAGCTGTCAAAATATTTCAATCCACACGAATAGTCCGTGCAAATGTTACAACGTGCTCGGTAAGTTTATGTATGGTGTGAGGTTACTGCCATGCTATATTATCGTCTGCAAATAGTTTTTTGAGTATTATTTAACCATTTTAATACACAAACTGACCAAATACAGCATTTTCTTCATGTTAAAAGAAACGGGCTAAGGGACGGAAACAAACGTTATCAGTGACCAGTACGACTAAAGATAAATTAGCAATTTCTTTTGTATATAAACAAATAAAATACAGTGGAAAGGAATATCTAACTAAAAATGTGTATAATTGAAAGAAATACTAAAGCTTTAATTAGTTTTCCATAAACCTGTTACAGTTCTTTCGAGGTAACTTAAAACTTGTACAAATAATCAAGTTTTAAGTCTTATAGACCCGATAAAATCGGTTATTGACAAACCAACAACTATCTGGTCCGTCAGGCCCACCGTACCCTAAACTATTTAGAATTTATTAAAGTAGGCCTTCACACATACACATGTGATATATTTTAATTAATGTTGATGTATTTTATTGTTCAAAATCAATGCATTTTGAGTGCTTTTATTAAAATAAATGGGCAGGCATGACCTTGATCAAATATTTGACAACCACAATTTCTAATTTTTCTAGCATTTTGTTACCCAATAAATGAGACTGACATTTTGAAAAATGTTACCTATTTTGTAATTAACTTTTTATAAATACATTTTTATAACAAGTGAATATAACAAAAACACTCATTGATATAGATTATTTGAACTTTAAGCTACAAAATGATATATGAGACTAATGTGTTTTCATGCCAAAAGCGTATTTAATTCACTGAAGAAAAATACACATTTTCGCCCATTAGAGTGAACCTTAAATGAACGCGCGACAAGCTCAGATATATGCAGAAAAAATAAATGATTTCTATGTTTATTAACCGACCGACATTACTTCGATAGCCAGGCTGCTAGGCTGTTAGGCTGCCAACTTCACACTGCTAGGCTGCTAGGCCGCTAGCCTGCCAACTTCACGAACATTAGTTGTAGAGCGTCCATGTTGGGTTAGAATCGGGGAGTAGATGTCGAGAGTCATAAGTACGATTATAAGCTAACAGTATATTAGCTATTATAGGTCTATATATGAAATTTTCCCCCACAATATGTCCGATAATGGCAGATTAACGTGACATTAAACGAGTCAACAAGTTTTAATATAATGTTTTTTATCGACAGTACACACATATTTTAGATAAACATTAGATTTTCCGTTTCCTTGTGCGAATCCTTAACACAACATAACACGCGTGTTCCCAACTTTTACAGCCTTTTACTAAGCTTTTCCTGTCTATATGAGCATGGGCGTTAGTATTTTTTATTAACATTTCCTGATGCGTATGCCTGACATTTCATTTTCCGCCTAAGTATGTGTGGACAATCGACCGAACATTTTTGCATGTTTCCGCATACCAGTAAGTATTAGCACTTAAATTCATTTTCTCTCCTTAAATGTTACTTTTTGTCTGTGGCATGTTTGTGGGGTGTTAATCTTGTTAATACGAAGTTCCCTGTATCAACGCAATACGTGATGACCGATTTAGCTAAAAGCCCTTTTGTGCACGTACCTTACAGCGTATCGCAGAAACAATGCACCCTACTCGATATGAACTAAAAATAATAATCGGTATCTATCATTCTATCCTTCGATATTTTAAGAGTGCTTATGCGATTAAATAATATATACACAAATACCATTCCAAATCTTTATCTACACATTGGTATTAACGAGATTATTATCGGTAAGGAAGAGATAAAGTCAAGAATCGACCGAAGTATACTGAACTTTAACACTACCCCGAGTCGGTATAAGATCCCGTGCTGTTGCCGTTCTCGTTCAGATATTGTTTCGGTTCTGGTTATACAAACAGTCTACATAACTTTTATTAATTCCAATTTCGGATATTTGAATCGACGATAAAATGTTGTTTTTACTGATAGCATGCCTGTTATCAACAACTGCAGGTATTTCAAAAATATCTATTATTTTATTCGTAACGTTAAATTACAATTATTTGTGATAATGGAAATTCCCGAAAGCGATGTATGATTGATGCTAAAAATATTTAATTAAGTCGATAAAAAACCTTTGTTGTTTGTTTATGATTATTTGTTTGGTAGATATCAAATATTTGGTAAAATACAATACAACACCAGTATTCATGTTTTTATTATGAAGAGCATGTCATTTTGAATCGAGCAATGATTTATTGAATAATTTTAGTTCTAAAAGCTCAGTCAGGTCTATTATAATATTATGCCAATTAACATTTTACGCTTCATAATAGCCCGAAATGTTTTTATTTTTTCCCTTTTAACTTCAAAAATATTATAATAATTTCGGCGTACATAATGTGTGATAAAAGTGCATTTTTGCGAGTATAATTTAGTTATTCGTTAGCAATGAATTTTAATAGAACCAGTTATACTAAGGACGCAGATGAAAATAATATATTTCAAAATATTTTTTTGTCAAGATAACGTTATTACAGAAATGTGTTTTGCAGTGTAGTCTTGTTTTTATTCGTGTTTTACAGTTTTGCGTTCTGGGGCGACAACTCCGGATCCCGGATGTTACACGGTGACAAGTGTAAATATCTTTTTACTATTTTCCTCTTGAAAATTCATTTTAGCAAGCATACCATGATACGCGTACTTTACTCATTTCATTTAATCCATTTCTCATTCATCCTTTAATTAAAGAAAATAAAAAACACCAATTATCATTTTGAACATTTTTTTGTTGAATGTACCAAAGTTTCGGCATCAAGACTTCACATTTTATAACATTCGATGTTTGTGTTAGTAGAGAGCACTATGTACACGATATAGCTCTATGTTAGATCTCAGGATAGGGAAGGTTTTAAACCAGAGATCCGGTTACAGGTGGTTGGTAATCCATGGATATATCATAATATAGTGATACATAAAAATTATAATAACTTTGTTTACAATTAGTCATCAATTTCATCTACATGTTTACATAAACTGTCTTCATATGACTGAAGTCACTCAATCTTCTCAGAAGTAAGTACATGTTATACAAAGTACTCATTGGGGAGAAGTTTGAACACGACTTGCGATAGTCTACATATAACTTACATTATTAGGGAGACATTATTTTTATTTTAAACGTGGAAAGTGTCATTGTTATTTGCGCTGATTTCAGCAAGTAGGGCAGTTGACAAAGGTTCCCGTCAATAAATTATAGCCGACACATTTTCCATATTTTGTATACTTGTAGTGTATACTGCGATTTGTATATTTGTTTCTGAATAGTTTTACTAAATGGTGCATGTCTAGCAATACCCAAGACATACATTCATCCCTAAATACAACATACAGTGTCGGAATTCCATAAATACATTTGAACGATGTATGAAACATTTGTCCAAAACCATTTCAGGCACCTAGCCATTCTTGTTTGGAGAAATATCAAGTTGTAGACGATCATATATATTGTCAATTGGATCCTAGGATTAGGCACCCTTCTGATGCAGGTATACATTTACTTTTATACATTTACCTCTCGTGCTCTGCTGTTTCTACTAAGTGCTGTATTCCTTATACTGTTTTTATCTTTTTTGCATATTCTGTTAAAATGTAAAAATGTGGCTGAACGGTTGAATTGCTGAAAGCAACCCTCGAAAATTGATAACTTTTTATATTTAAAATACCCATGGTGTCATATAAAACCGCTAAGAGACCAGTACACAAATTAGCCATGACCACTTCGAGTTCTCAAACTTTATTACTGGTTCTTTTGAAGATATTATACCTCTTATATCTTAGATGAACAAAGAATAAATGTATATAAAATAAAACGTTCAGATTGATAGTTGATAAATGATTAACCACAACATTTAATGTGCAATGAATAAAACTGACATAACAATAAGTTTAACACATTATTTCAGCAATGACAGAGATAGCAAGTGTCCACAATCAAGCTCGCTCTTTGGTCAGTCCACCAGCTGCCGATATGGTTGAAGTGGTAAGGGTGTAAATGTGATTATAACTTAATTAAGTAACAACTATTAGACAGAATACCTACTCCAGCTAACAGTTAATAGCTTGAATGACAAACTTGTTTGTAAATTGAAAATAATACAATGCCAAATGGACATGGCAAGAAATACATAAAAAAGAAATAAAGACAAACCAATGAGGGAATATAAAAAAGATAATAAATTGAAAAATAAACAGGGAAACTGGGCCCCGTGTACTCACTGGAAAAGTCACAAACACTACTACTCAGGTCAACGAACAAGCAGATATACACAGGGGTAAAACACTACCGAATGTACAAGAGGCACACACAGGGTGAGACAAAGTTTCGGAAGGTCTACCGAATGAACAATGGAGATGTACACACTGGGCCCGAGTTACCAGTACATATATATATAGGTGCATAGTGAGCATTATATGGAATAAATATAGAATATACGCGTGTAATTATGTATGCGTTTGATTTCGTAAAACTTTATTCCAGAAATATAGCAAAGGCAATGAGCGACCTGCTTTGGTGTGGACACAAATGTGCCGCGAGAAGACATTCTCACAGTACCAGAGGTTTCTACCAGGTGTGTATCTTATAGAACCAATGTATGCATTCCTTTAAATTTGAATACAACATTGATGAGGGATATTTATATTTGTCGAAATTAATTTTGGTTGACCATGAAAGAGTTCTTAAACTTATATTTATTTCTTTCGACACACACGAAAAAGATATGATCGTTGATGTTGGGCGCCAATCGAAGGAACATACTGGTGACGTTTTATATGACCAATGTATGTCGTGGCCCAGCTTCGTCTAATACTATAACAATCGACCAAATGTATATAGCGGAAACATAATGTGATGTTTGCTTCACATGAAGCCCTAAGCAACTCTCGGTTAACTCTACCAATCAATTACAATTATACCGTAGTATTGATGTACTGAACTCGATATATAATATAGCTGTCATACAAAAGGTCCCATCTTGTTTCCGGGTCTTTTACAGATAGCATGGGTGAATGTAGTTATGATTTTATGAGTAAAAAGAGCATGAAAAATATTTAATCCCACTTTCTCGTGCTTGTTGTAGGGTATACCTTTATGGGACTCAACACACTGGTCAGCGGACAGAATTTAACATGGACACAAGTTGTTAATGAATGGTTGCGAGAAAATTCATCTTTCACGTATGGTGGCTCCAATGATGCCAAGTTGGTGTCAAACTTCACGCAGGTATATGTCTACATGTAGTTGCATGTTAGCTATTTGCTTTAAACAATGCTCATGTAAGATTTGTTGGTCCTTTATGTCTTGTCAGCAAGTACCAGCATCGTCATGAGCAATGTGATCTATATACATTGTTTTTAGAACAACGTGCTTTTCGTAAACATACTCGTATTTGGGAAACATATCTAAAACAGGCTAGTTGTGTGTAGAATGATTAATTAAGTAAATTTATGCCTCAAAACGTAAGGTAACGAATCTTGGTGCTGTTGGTGCGAGTAATATCGAAGACACAAATGCAACAATTATGTACATGATACTAATACATCTGAATCCAGAGCATAAACTCCTTCTGAACGTGTAACAATGTCTCTAATCTAAACCTCTGGACGTTATGATCTAAAAATACTACAAAATAGCGACGGAACTTGTAGCGTTCTATGTTGGAAGCTAATGTTTGAACATAAAACTATTCCTTTTCTGACTCAAAATGTAAGTTCACCGGTTAGTACGGTCGCGCGTGGACCAATGTCTATCACAAAATAGTTGGATTACTGTTGAGTCTCTATGGAGTCACACGTTGAATTGGGATTCTGTTGAATAAAATCCAATACTATAAGCACAACAAAACAAGGTGTGTGAGAGTTTTAGTAGAAGCGTATTTATATACAGTTGTTTTGTACAAAGTGGAGTTGATGGGTAATTCGTAAGTTACTCTGCCAATTTCAGATTCTTTGGGCATACACTTCTGTGGTTGGGTGTGCAAAACATGTTTGCCCCAATGGTGACCATCGCTACGCATGCTCTTACGCACCCGGGTAAGGACTCACATTATTCATTAATACTAGTATCATCACGTTTGAAATATGTTGTCCAGTAACTTCGATGGTTGTTGGAGTGTTCATTTATTTCAGGTTGATTGTTAAACATGCTCTACACAATATATTATTATGGCCGCCTCATTCCTGTTATATGATGCCACAAACATATGCGAGGTCAGAAGCCAGTTTTCCTTTTCTTTCTGACTCATGGAATGGAACACTGATCATGTTTGGTATAACGCGGTCTCGGCGCGACCCTCACACCTCCAGTACTAGACATAACTAGGTTATCAAGGTGCTGCAGTGTGTATATTTCTGTAGTGCCATACTAATTAAAAAAGGGACATTTATTTTCTTAGCATGTTTATCTCCCAACCAGTTACGACCATATCAGATCGGGCATCTATTTAACAGCTGCATAGGCACATGCAAATGTGCCTACTTATAACTAGCTATTGGATATTGACAGGTTTTTATGGTTTATTCATCCTATATATTGCTGGTGGGCATTTTGCCTATAAAAAGGTGATCTCCCCTATAGGCAAAGTTATGTCAAGAAGATAGACGATAGACTGTATTCGTGAATAATAATTATGTTAAAATAACGTATTCTTGATTTGACGTTTCAGTTTGGAAATTAGTCAAATCAACAAGCCATACACATCCAATGTTTCGTCATGCAGTGCATGTCCTGGCAACTGTACCAATGGTCTTTGTGGTAAGATGTGCTGCCTGATTGGTGAACTTTTGTTTATAATGTATAGTCATAGCAGGTTTGCACAAACAACATGTTGTATTCGCTTCCTTTGTCAAGTATGGCGCCTATATAATGGCGGTCAGTTAACTTAAAGCATAGGTCCCATTGAGGAATTCCACATCGTCGATGTTCTCCCGATTTCTTCCGATTCATCACAATTCCTTCCAATATCACAAACTGTCTCATGACTTCACCGAAGCTTCCCATAGACCACAAGGAACCTGTTACTGATGTCCTGATAGCTGATTAGTTTTTATCGGGAGTACATGACCGAGCCAAACATATCCACCTCGGCAAAGGTGCATTGATACGTAGATCATCACAAAACAAACATAACGGTTATTTTGTACGAATATTATACTACAATAACCAACTTAATTAAAATTATGCGACCACAAGGAAGTGTATTGTGATTGCAAAGTAACAGCAGTTCATGTAGTTTAGTTTGATATTTTTTACATTTATGCGTAACATTTTGAAGAGGCAAAACAAACATTCAAAAAGGAGCATCAGATAGTTTTCAAACCATTGTTTAGTTAGACGTCAGATAGAAAATGATCACGTTTGTAGACTGTATACTAAATTAAATGTAGAATATGTTACAATTATAAATCGTGTATGTTTTTATCTCATTTTGTAGACTGCAATGGAATCCTGTGTTTGAATGGCGGAGTACAAGATCTAAACACGTGCACCTGTACATGTCCTTCAGGAAACAACTACTATGAAGGACTATTTTGTGAATGTAAGATACCTTGTTACCATAAATTTTAAATTACTACATTTATCATTTATGTTCAATTCCATTATATATCACACTGTAAAACGTATTATTTAAATGTTTTGAACGCGCGATAATTATATCTGTTGTTTTGATTATAAAGTATCTATAGTTATTTAATTGACTTCTTTTACCTAAACTGGCACGACCCGGATCGACTATTAGTCGTTTTGACTGGAACCGATTCCCTAATGTGTCATTTGTAACTTTCAACTTAATTTTTGTTTATAACGTATATCGTTTCATTATTTCAGTATATTGCAAGCCAAATGGTGACCACGTTGAATGTGGTAAATCCTACACCAAGGCCTCGTGTACCACAAATCGACAAACTGCTTTCCATTGTCCATGGATGTGCGATGTTTGCCCGTGTATGTATTATTGCTTTAACACTTTTATTTATTATTTTCGAAAAAATATTTATAATAAAATATAGATCTAGATCTGAACTTGATAGTAAGTCCTATATGGTATTTAAAGCAGCTATTAAACCATTTATGCTGTATAACAGTTATCTATAGTCTCTGGTATTATATACAATGTATTTTAGATGCTGGTAAGAATTACACACGTCACAGCGTTCCTTTGCCGTACCAAAGAGGGAAAACGGAGTGCACAACTGCCAATCCCAACGGAGGCGGAACTGGAGGTGTAACCGGAACTGGAGGTGTAACCGGAAGTAGTGGGAACGCTGGAAATGCGACCGGAAGTAGTGCTAATAATGTCGGCCAAAAGCTTGGAAAAGGGAGAGACAACGGTGCTGCGTCGCTACAACAGTCACTCTACACAGCAATGATACTTGTGACTGGACTTTACCTTATTATAGACATGTAATGGTGATTTGTGCCGCATTTTAATTATAAGACGCAGTGTCGACTTTCCAATTCGTTTATATGTTCATAGACAGTGTAGATATCCAACAGACGTGAGAAAGAAGTCGTCTCGTACATTGTAAAGAGACTGCGTAAGGTGACGCACAGCTTCTTCGTCTCTAATGACTCTGTTACGTCACATGACTTGTATAATCCGATGATAAATTTGGTGATTAGTCATTACAATTGTCCCTAATCCGCATTTTAAATTTTCATCTTGCCGAACGATTATATCATGCTTACAAAATGATAAAAGCACACACGCCGTAAAACCCCGATTTAGTGTGTATTATACAAATATACTTTCTTTTCATGAACATATTGTGATTGTTTTTTATGTTTTCATGAGAGAATTGGGTCATATTGATATAAATGTACCAAATAAATAGGTTTTGCACCAGCAATATATGCAGTACACTTAATAACAAGCACTACCAATCTGCCACTGTTGTCCGGTTCTTTACAACGTCTCCAAATACATACAATACTGTCACCAAACCTGTTATACATACTTATGTATTTTGTTTATGACTTGGATTAAAGATTGTGTGAATAAAATATTTCTTAAATGTCTGACTTTGTGTTACATTTATATGGAGAATGTATGTAAATGTTCAGCTCGAGAATACTCAACATTTCGAGGGATATTATTACAGAAGATGATGATAATAATCATAATTCACATTCAGTTTCATTTTACAATGGAACACCAAGTGGTACAGCCTGCAAAATCAGTTTCTGGCATAAGTAATATTTCAACGTCCCTTGCTTTAAATATAGTACCTGTATATTGAGCGACATACCAATATAACTACAATGTTGTTTCAAAGGGACCAAGTCATACAACTGCATACGATAGTGGCAAGAAAACCTTCTGAAAATTGGCTACAAATTTGTTCACATGTTCAAGCTAGTCATACGATTAGAAAAAGCAAAAGTAGTCTGAAATGAACACAATAATATTTCCATTTAAATAAATTTAGAATGAAGCAATAAGAAGACACTGCACATTGTGGAGAACCAAAATCATCAAAATAATAGGATGATTGTTTAACTATTTGAGGACTTGAGGGAAAAGGTACTTGGTCAACTATATGTGATCGTACTCTATGTCAGTGACATCACTGATGCAAGTTTTTTTATTCAACGCAAAATAATGTACCGTCGAATACACAATTTGATGGCAAAGGAGTAGAAGCTGGGTATATGTTAAAAGGCAAACACAACTGATGTTATATTCGAAATATTGCAATAAGTATTTTTCTAATCTGTTAACTGGTAATAAACTATTTTCTATTCCAACATTGGAAATAAATATTTACTGTGTTGATTTATGGGTCACGAGACACCCTGAGATCCGCCATTAGTTACACACATTAGAGATTGTCAAAAAATGCTCGGCTGTTTCTTGTGAGTGCTGCCTTCCCTGTCTAATTTTCATTATCTTTTTTTTAAAATGGATAAAATGATGGACCACAAAATTAGAAAATTTTCAGGGAATGTTTAGGTTTATGGGGTAAAATAAGTTTAGCAATACTTTATACACCAAGAGTACTCTACTTGTCAACCTCTTTATCTCTATGGCAATCATTGTCAATGTATGACTTCCATATTTAACGTTCAACTTTACAAAAGGAACATTTGTTTGTATGAAAACTCTACAACATTTTGAATGCCACTCGCAAATTCTCAGTTACATCTATAAAAATTGGTAGGTGTTTGTTCTACAGATAACTTTATTTCGGACCATTGGTGGTAAAACATCTGACAGTGGCTACGGTCATGTCCCATTTATGGGTAGAAGGAAGCTGTCCACTTTCTACCATACAGTATACATGGACTGGAGTGTTAACCAGTGATTTATTGTTTTGAGGACATATCGCACAGACAACTGTCCGGTATAAATAGTTGAGTGGAGAATCAAATCGGTTGACTTGCTTTATGTACTGCCTGTGATCTGTCGAAAAGATAAACATACAATGTTTATAATCACAAAAACCTTCTTTTCTTTCAGAACCGAGGCTTGGACAAACACGATTTTATGAAATCAGTAAAAAACATTCTAAATTAAGATTGCTTTATTGGTTGACTAGTTATATCTAGCTGAATGGATATTTATTCAATTCTCCACTACATTATTTATTTTACTTATCATATTTTCGGATGAGACTTTACGACCGAGGTCCCGTATAGGATGTTTGTCATCATGTACTTTAATATACAGATCCTCCATAGGTTGGAAATTAAAAACCTTCATTTAGGGCGTCGCCCATGTAATCAACATATGGCGTCGAGCGCAGGATAAGAGCCCTTAGGACAAAAAAAATACAAAATTACTTTTTTACATAATCGGACGCACACACTATTTTGCTTTGTTCAGAACTTTATTTGATGATTATATATTACCTATTTCTTATGACCATTTATGCATGCTGCATCATTATTTGCCAAACGTCGCGACGTCAACATTAAATAAACAGCGTCATTTCATAAGAAAAGAAAATAACTCATTCATTTATATATAGTTTATAAATACGAACACATGATCATTATTGAAAATACTTCTTAAGGTTTTGTCATAACACATTTTGAGCTGCATTTCTCTGTATGTGTATTATATTACCGTTGCCTAGCAACCGTGAGGTATACATTTTGCTCTTATCACACACGATGTATTAGGACAATAATATAACCAAAATTATCAACTCGAACTACTTTCACGAAAGTCAAGACAATCAGTACCGAAACTGTTTAGTCTTCAAGTGTAACTAACATACAATATATTTTTATAATGAAGAGTCAATGAGTTGTAACTTTTCAAATCAGTGGCGAAACAATTTCTTACAAATAAACTTTATCTAGACGGTTTAATCTGTACTGATTTTGAAGTTTCAAATTTGGTTTACCTTGCAAAAAGAGTTGGAAATATATAGTTAATCATACACACAGTCATAATTACACGAGTGGTATAAACACTGCAATGTTTCTGTTGCTTAGCAACAATAGAACATTTTATCGTTCAATAATAGTTAGCTTTTTAGGCTTGAAATTTAGATTAAATAATTGAGATTATACATAGATAATTTGAAACTCAACAATTCAAGATACATTATAACTGTGCGGTAAAAACAAAGTTTAATTGATCGTGTTATTTTGAAAAAACACCCATTTGGAACTTAATGAGACATGTTCTAAGATCACCAAGTTTTGTAAATTAAATTCACAGAAAAGAAACTTTTTTTCAGTTTTGCAATGGGCCCAATTGAAAAGTAGTCATACATAAAGATTGATAAACAACACAAATATCAATAAAAGTATTCTATGGTTTAAATTACTAGTATAAATTTACAGTTATTCACAGTTATTGTTGCCTAGCAACTGCCGAATGTTAAAGGTTTCCCTAGTTATGACTACCATTACAAGCGTCTGAAATCACTGAAAATGTGCAACCTCATCAACTCAGAAACGTATTTCCAACCCAATGGAGATAAACTTTTATCATTTAACTAGCTGGTGACTCATTAGTCGGTCAAAACATGAACTAGTGGGATTCAAACCTCATAGCTCCCATACACCAACAGTCGGATACCTCAACCATTCATTCGTTAACAATACAACCACGATGACTAACAGCCATTACGGTTATCAATATGTTCAAATACTTATTTTCATAGTATTAAAAATGTCGGGCGAGTTATCGGACTCGGCAAATAGTAGGGACGATAATTATTTCAATTTTAAGTGGGTTATGATGTTAATCGCAGGAAAATTGCTAAATAACAGCAGATACAGACGCAAACGAAACACTTGATGGAAACACTTAATAGATACACGACTTTTGTAAATATTTGGGGCTTAAGTGCAATCGTTTATTGATAAATACTTGTATATATTTGGGGTTATGCGAGTCAAATGTCAATTGTAGACATAATTTATACAAATCAGACGTAAATTTATTGAAGTGCTAAATACTAAGAAAAGGAGAAAAAATGGATACGATTATTTCGCGTTTAATAAGTGTTATTGTGTTGGGTAAAATGCCTTTATTGTCTTTTCGATCGGATTGTGTCGGATTAGAATCTACTTTGTGTGTCGTATTTTTTTCAAAAAAAAAAACAAATTTAATGATTGCATTGGATTGTCAAAAGCCTGATCTTCTTTTGGAAATAAATATTGGACTTTCATAACGATGTGTTCTTTTTTATAGAGATTTGATTTCACGATTTGAAAGAAACTTCCATATTCAAAAACTTATACAATTCACCTTAAGTAGGAATGTTTTTATTTATTTATATAGAATTATGTTCTTCTAATTGATATATGTATTATTATTTATAACACCGTCTTAACGGTGAAATCAAGCTTAGCTTTCTACTCAATCACTGATATGTTTAAATGAATGTTAATTATATGTTTATAAAGAAATAACTATTGTTTAAACTAAACTAACGGTGACATCAATGACTGCTTTTCAATACAATACAGAAAGCCAAATATCTAAAAACTGTATTTTAGATCCTTGAGAAAGCGAACAATTAGGTGATTAATTTATGATTGACATGATATTTGAAATGACAAACACAACAACGCCATAACAACAATGTCTGTAGAAGTATAAAACAGTTTCTAGATCTTTTCACTCATTTATAGCAATAATGCGGATAATTTGTCATTGCAGTATTGTTTACATCACCGAGAGCATCCGGATCGGGTTGTTATACCACCACACCGGTTAGTATACATCTAAATTCAATTAGGCCCCTGTTACTTACGAAACAACGTCATGATCATACATGTGGGGTAACTTTACTCTTCGTGACGTCACACACCGGTTAATATAACAATTACAACTACATCAAAATTCTCTTTAGTCTCTATTTCTTACGAAACAATGTCATGATCATGCATGTGTGATCACTTCACTCTTCGTGACGTCACACATCGGTTAATATAACAATTACAACTACATCAACATTAGCTTTAGTCTCTACTCCTTACGAAACAATGTCATGATCATGCATGTGTGATCACTTTATTCTTTCATGACGTCACGCATCATGGCATAGTCTAGTGACGTCACACATCATGTCATAGCCATGTGTGGTATCGTACCACACCACGTTCATGATGTTATCTATTTTACGTTATAGTTAGAACATATTAAGTAAAGTTTAATGATTAAAAAGGGCGGAGCGAGCGAAGCGAAGCCTTTTTAGTCATTAGAATTTACTTAATATGTTCTAACTAACTTAGAATATAACATTCTGCATTCTTTGGCCGATAGAAATTAGCGCCAACGCAAGACGTCAAGTCTGTTAAGAGAAAATTGTAATGATTAAATTTTCATTTAACCGCGAAAATGCGGCGTTTTCATTGGCTCATAATGTAGGTTATTTTCTAAATCGTGGTTTATCCGTGAAAAAGATCAACGAAATGGCAGAATTCTTAAATTTGTCATCAATAACATTTTATGACCTCAGTATTTATGCATTTTTCAGGCTCCTGCACGAAGTTGTATAGAGAAATACCAAGTTATACCAGATCATATATACTGTCAGACAGATGTCACCAGACTCTCAGGAGATCATTTGAACTACGCAGGTATGAACAGACAAAAAATTCGGTAATACGACCGCCATTGAATCCCTCGTAAACTCGTCGTTGTTTTGCGTTGGTCTTAACTCATGCATGTTCTTTATTTGTAGAGGCGTTGGAATCTATATTCCAGGGAATTACTGTTAAGTCATCTAGCTGTCATATATAAACATTTATGTCAGAAAAAGTACTTTGTTTCAAAGAGATAAAAAATCTAATAAGTATAACTTGGAAAAGGTGTATGTAATTCTTTGAACTACGTAATGATCAGATTGGAGAACGAACTATTGTAGTCATTTACCGTTATAATTTCCATATAACAATTATGTACAAAGGCACTTCCTACGATTTTTGTTTTAATTTAATATGTGCTTTGGAATGTATATTAAATTTGCTTTATTACTTTTTGTCTCCAGAAGTTGACGAAATAGAATATAAACACAACATGATCCGAACACTTGTCAAGCCACGTGCGGGAGATATGCTATCCATGGTATATATATTTGTATACTCGTACGTAATGCGGAAATTAAAAATAATAAAAACTTAGATTTTTCCATTTGACACACCCATCCATTTATTGTTATACTATGTCACTTTAAATTTTTAGCTTTGTGAGAACCTGAACAACTAATATATGCAACGGATAGAGTATGCACACTTTTAGATATTTTTTTTTTAGAAAAACTAGTCTATGGGCAGGATAATGTGACTTGTACTTCAGAACAACGACACACACCATTGAAACAAACATGGTCGTTATAACGAGTAGTGATTACATTGCTCTATTTTAGGCATACAGTGTAGGGTTACAGCGGCCAGCACAGGTTTGGACACAGGCATGTTCGTCCAGAGAATTCACGCAACATCAAAGATTCCTACCTGGTAAATTTAAATCTTAAAATTTCAATATAATTTTCCACACTATCAATCAAAAGAATTTACTTCTCGGATGGTTACATATTTTGAGGGGTCTTCGTGGTCAAGCGATTACGATCACTGCCTTCGAAACCTTACATCCACTCAGTGGGTCAACTCTGTCTGTGATCTTCTTCGTACCAAATAACATAGAAGTCACTATATGATACATTCTATTTCCTTGCGACTTGTTCTTGTAATTCACACGTTCTTTATGTGCCTTTCGTCCTCTGTTGTTTCTTTTGAATGCAATATTCCCTGTCCGATATGTTATTATCTTTGGCCTGATTAAAAAATGTGAATAACGACGTAGTGAGTATACGTGTAGGTTTCAATCATCAAGCGATATTTATTAGATGTTGTATATATCAAAGACTATAACCTGGATTAGACCTGTCTTCCAGCATAAGTACGTGTACATTGTGTATATGAACATAATGCTGTACGTATATACATGTATAAACCTCAGACGACCAACGTTTGCTATTAATTCAAATAATTCATGAAATAAAATGTTATTTCAATTATGGAGTTTGTTTTACCCTGTACAGCCAGGTACCTATCTACTATGCTTGTATTCAGAGAATCCCTATTATATGTGAACTTTTCCTCAACGATCCACTGAAGGTCAGATATGACTGAACAATATTCCAAACAACTGTCTAATTTTATTGCAGGCATGTCGTTCGTTGGTCTGAACACGTTGATTAGTGCAACAAATTTAAGTTGGAATGGAGTTATCGATACTTGGTGGAAAGAAAATACGTCATTTGTTTTCAATTCAACGAGAAACAATCCACAATCTGTTTCAAACTATACTCAGGTGATAAATTATAACAATCAGCAGTTTGTTTTTTAACAATAGCAATAAAAATATGTTAATGTATTGGACATGTTTATCAGCACTCGGTTAAAACAGCAGATCACAACGAAGCACTAAATGAATAGTAGGTGAAAACGAACAGTGCCAAAAACCAACTTGACACCCTGACAGATTACAACATCAGTCAGTCAAACAAAGCTCCAGTACAACAAACAATGTCACATTACAACGACAACATCACATGACAAGGACAACATCACATGACAAGGACAACATCACATGACAAGGACAACATCACATGACAAGGACAACATCACATTGAGAGGACAATAAAGCCTCAAACACAAAGACAGAGCGACATGGACATTGCATTTATATTAAAAATGAAATCTTTGTTAGAGGACATTTAAATTAAGAAACTAGTCTATTTATTTTCATTTGATTTAGTCAATATCATTGAACATGTGTTATGTATAAACTATAAAGTCTTTACTTTGCAGATGATTTGGTCAAAAGCATCAGTTGTTGGGTGTGCAAAGCATACATGTAACGGAAGTGTCCATTACGCATGCGCATATACTCCAGGGTAAGTCGTCATAATGGTAAATTGAACATTTTTGAAATTTAAAAATATATTTAGGGCACACACACTGGCTATAGTGTCATTGAACCAGTGCTAATGATCACCTGAATTAAGTAGCGATCATGACATTCGGCTTTTTAATACTGTTTTTTTTACTATTTAGGATTTCAGACAGCTAAAGCTAGGTATTTCAGGCATTTTACTGTAGGAACTAGGTCATTGAGCATTTAGATTGCTGAAACTAGTTCATTCAGCTTTTTGACAACTGAGACTTTGGCAGATAATTTTCCCGATCGGTTGTTTGTTGGGCATTATGCCATGTATGTTTTTATGTTTTGAGTGTTGGCTTCCCTGTCCGACTTAATAATGTCTTTCTTTCACCAGCAGACTTTCAAAAATCTCAGCGTACCATTGTTATACCGAATACCATTCGTTTAATGTTCATTCCAATACATATTATGTTTATTTTTCAGGTTAGATGCAAGTAAAATAAATGAACCCTATATTTCATCAACAAAGTCATGTGACATGTGTTCTAAATTTTGCAACAACACGTTATGTGGTAAGTGTTAAACACATTATCAAAGTGACACATCATTCTACATCTCGATTCTTATGGCTTGTTTAAAACCAACTAAAATCCAGTTTGATTAGGTATATGTTCATTCCAATTTGCGTGGTTTACTTTGGTTTTTCGAATAGGAACTTAGACATACAACGGAAGGTTTTAAATTTAAATGACGTCACGGTGAACGTTTCATTCAAACGTTACCTATCTTAATCGGCAAACACATGATTTATCCGTTGTGTTTTGTATAATTTTGTGTTGTTTCTTTTTCGGTGTACAAAAATTGTATTAACTCACCAGAATAACCAAGTCTTTTCTGACCAACTTTCCATGTTCCAAATCGGTTTGTGGTGCTTGTATGAATATCACATAACGTTGACAGGATAAATGTTGATTGTTTGATTGTAGGCTGTAGTGGAATACTGTGTTTGAATGGTGGAGAAGTGGACTTGACAACATGTTCATGTAAATGTCCGAGTAACGGCAACCTGTACACCACAGCATTCTGTGACAGTAAGTGTAAGACGGTTAGTGTTGTAGACTGTTTTATGAAGTTCATAAGCATGACTACACCCGCGAATTTAGATACTTCGCTACTGTAATGTCAGGCTCTGGCATATATTAACCATTTAACTTACTGGTGGCTTGACAATTGGACATATCAGAACGCATCGCTTGCATGTTTCCAACCTTTGACTTACTGTTTACAATGAAGATGACATACGTACTCCGCTACTGGACACGGTCTGCATGGCAATGCTGAATGACAAATATACAGAGATTATATTAAGTCAGACAGGGAAGGCAGCACTTAACTTAACCAGCCGAGCACAGAAAACATTAAAAACACACAAGGCACAATGCCCAACTGAACCAACCGAACACAGGAACATATTTAACACATACATGACACAATGCCCAACTAAACAAACAAGCAAATATCCGCAAGTATTATCTATAAGAATATGACAAAATACCACAAACAAAATGCTAAGATGCATGTAATTACCATTCGATATAGTTTATACGTGTATAATTTATATTTTTAGTCTACTGTGTAGCTGGTGGTGATGACAGTGCATGTGGTACTACGTACACCAAGAACACATGTACTACAAGTCAACAAACTATCATCAACTGTCCATGGATGTGTGATATATGCCCGTGTAAGTACTTTACGGCTTAGTAATTCGTCTCTGTATATTTCCACAACACAAAGTTTAGCTTTGTACCAGGTTGTATGGTGAAAAATAGAGTATCCAAACACCTGACCTACCTACTGACCTAATCCTCTTCGCCCCAATGGGGGCATAGGGCATCCACCACTCTTCGCCATCTAGGTATCCTTCGATAGCGTATTTGTGGTTTCTGTTTCTGTAGTCTTTTTACGTGGTGAGGGTGCTGGCCTCACGCACAACCCTCCTCCTTTCGCATCCGGGCTTGGGACCGCCCATGGCGGAGTTCAAACGCCACTGTTTATAAAATGGAACCAGAGCACGCATTAATTATGTTCAATGTGTGAAGTTCAGGACCAATTAGGTATCCAAACTTTCCTTACCATTCTAGTTTGGTAGGTTGAGTTAGGTTGAGTAAGTTATATGTTATGCTGTCACCTTCTAGAAAAGGGTTGTTTCCAGGATAAGAAAGGCTGAGTTCTTCAATGACATTGGCTATGATTATAATTTGCACATGAGAAGTTCCTTTTACTTGCGGAAGTGTGTGCATGTACTGTTGTTGATTTTAAGAACACTGGGTTAATTAACTTTACCCCAAGAAAGCAACATAGTTGAAATACAGCGTTCGATTATTATTCAACACATGAACATAGTTTGGAAGTCACCCTTAGATATACCGGAAAGGATTTGTACATTTTTTTCCGTTTCCTGACCAGGTTATTGAAATATCGAAAGTGTCGCAATACTATAGTACAATGTATTGGCTTACTAAACTATGATTTCGATATGAGAACAAAAACTGATGATGTTAAAAACTTTTCTGCCTATATAACAACTTTGTTTCCTTTTCTATGTAGATGCAAGTAAGAACTACACTTTCGGAAGCGTTCCGTTACCATGGCAACGGGGACGTTCAGAATGCACAACAGGTGGTCCACAGAATGGAGGGACTGGATGTGAAGCTATGGGAACCAACTACCTATTGATGTTGCTTGTTTTCTACTTTGTTGCGAATTACCGGCTATGTTATTAACCCTCTTGACAAGACACAATGTTGTTATTTATATAACAGATATACAGTTATTGCAATGGTGTTACAATTAATTGTGGCATTATAGTATAGTGTATGGGAGGTCCATGTGGTAATTAAGTCAGTGTACGAAACACCAAGAGTGTTTTCAAGCTAACACTGAAGTATGGCACGCCGTTGTTGTAGTTAGTGTACAATACATACACTTTGTGGAACGCCGGTGTTACTATGTATCTGCATGACGCGTATATTCATACTAGCAATGTAATAAAAATATCAACATATACAACCAAGAGGCATAATTATGTTAACATTTTAATAGGAAATTTAATCATTTGCTTGAATTTGAAAATGTCAGCTTAATTTACATGAAAATACATATATATCTGTATACAATTTTTGACCAGCTCAACTTTTATTCATCATGTAGTGTCTATCACATATTTTATGGCGTACATATGGTGCATTACATGCGTTAGTTATGATCGTTGGTTCTACTGACACTATTATATGCAAGCATATGAAGAACATTCCACAAAGCTAGACTATGGTGTACATTCTTAGCCGTGTTTTGTTGAATATAACTTGATATTGGATTAGGGAGAAACACGGTACGTTCAAGTATCATAACACAATTACGTTATGAAACACTAACTATTATTTGTATACCAAAATATGACAAGGTCAAAAGTTTATTGGAATTTATCAAAAGTTATCAATAGTTTGTAAAACTTTGTATTCATTAGTCGGACTATGCTTTCGATCCTAAAACATAGTCTGTGTAAAGTTGGTCCTCAGATTTCAAATATCCCTTTGATGGAACGTATTTAAGGTACAAACAAACCACTCAAATAGTGGAGGAGTGTCAATTAAACTTTCCATGTGGGTAATACATTAAACGAATGTGAGAAATGCATCAACCATTAGATTGTGCTTGAAGTGTACATGGGTCGAAGGTTCGAATATCGACAGGGGGCAGATATGATATGATGTGTCATCAGTTGTTTAGATATATATATTATATCGCTGGCTTATAATGAGAAGGTCGTAAGTGCGACTTACAATCTTATTAGACTCATGCATATTGGAAATCTGCATCACAAGACGCTCCTTTTGAGCCTATTTTCGTGAAATTCGGAACAGGTCATGTTGACCAAACAGAAGTTGAAAATGCTTGTTTTTCCATAAGTAAAGAGTAATTTTCTGACAGTTTTTCTTTGTTCAGAGGTGTCCCGCGTATAATAAAGTCATACACTTTGTCATGTTGTAGTGGTGCCTGTCTCCAGCATCACGTTGGCAGTAAGAGTAGTGTTTAACTTCTAGATACATGAACGTATGCATGAAGTTTATTTTATAATGTACGGACATTTTTTTAGAAGCGTAGTGTTTGATTGCTACACTACAGTAATAACATACAGAATATTATACACAAACCCAAAGACAATGATACAGTTATGTATATTTATTTACATGTATTTAGTATAAAATAGAAACTCAACTTATTATTTTTATCACACAGAATATGGCAAAATATGAATATAAAGTAAAGTTCCATCATTCATCTAATCAATCATCAGAAGAACTATTGTTCTTAAACAATTCGCTGGCGTAGAACAAGAAGGTCGAAAGTACAAAATTGATATTTTGAGAAAACAAGAAATAAACTGTCTGAAAACTACTCTTTACTTATGGGAATACAAGATTTCCCAACTTCAGTTTGGTCAACATGACTAGTTCTGATTTTCATGAAAATAGGCTGATAAGAAGTGCCTTTTGGTGCAGATTTCAATCTGTATCAGCCTTATAAGGTCGTAATTAGCACTTAGACCTTCTAATTCTAAGCCAGCTAATTGCGTCAGTCTAAAAGTCTAAGATGTGTGAAGATACCTGAACCACGTTCTTATGTTAGCCCTACTGGAGTCAGACGCAACAATAAACACAGATCATCCTAGTACATTTGTATATTTATCATAAAATGTCAACATATCGTTAAGACAGCATATATTGTAACTAAGTACGTGCTAAGCATGTTCCATTGTAAATTGGCGGCCTCGGAAGATGGTAAAGGAAAGTCACCGTCGGTATAGTTGGTACCAGCATCTGTGGAAACAATAAACGTACATAGACAAAGTAACACACTAAATAAACAGGGCACATATTTATACTATTAATAGATGATATCCGACCAGTTTTTATAGGAATACAACATATATAGCTAATACAAATTTTGGGGAGAATGGTTAAAAAGCCGTTTTATTCATTTTTGACATAATGAGTTTTGCTTGTTTTTAAAGGCCTAGAATGTTCCCATAATTGAGTATGCCCAGAAACGTGTGACTTTAAATGAACTTGAAATATATCTGAAACACTAGTCTAGCGTTGTCTCCCGTCGAACACTTCCTTAGATCTGTAATATAGGAACTTATCTTTCAAATGACACTGATACTCGTTATACCACAGGTCCGTGAAAAGTGACATAGTCCACCTTAATATACATGTATATATTAATAAAAGAAGGTCATCAACCAAGGATTTCCCCCTGTATGCATTTCAATTACAGAAACATACGTGCCGATGATTCTCAAACGCATGTTTCTCCGATCATTTAGCGTCACTTTCTCTTAACCCCTCAAATTTAAATATGTATACATGCATATGTGGGCTAGGTCACTTTTCACGGACCTGTGACTCGTACATACGGGAAAGGGGAGACAATCTCCAGTGACATACTTACATGGACAAATGTTGCACAACCATGGACAATTCATTGTGGCTGCTGAGTTTGTCGCACAAGAACCCTTGTCAAATGGATAAACGCCACATAGTTTATTGTCACCGTCTTTTTCACAGTACACTGGAATTAATAAAAGACGTTTCAAGTCATGTTGTGAGGATAATTATTCTTTGTTTTCGTAAACGTTGGGTTTCTGTTGTAGACATGTAATTCAGCTTAAATAAAGCCAAACCATACAATCATTACGTAGAAATAATGACTCTTTAAACGAGTTGCTGTGTGATTCTTGATTAGGACATGTAGTCCCCCTTAATATAACAAATAAGCATAAGGAGTTTTTTTTGGAGAACACTTATTCAATCATTGTACGTTTATATGTCAAACCCTTATGTTCCTGATTATTTAGTTTGTGTATATTACTCCGTTGCACTTGAGATTAAATGGTCATTCACATCTGTATACAAGTACGATGTAACAGGGCGTGGTTATAGGGTAAAGGGCTAACAGAGTGAAACTCACGGAATAAATATTATAGTACATGTATATACAAGATGAATACTCACGTTCACACTTGCTGGTGTCGTAGTGTTTTACTTTATTATTACACTGACAGTCACATGTTTTCAGATTTAATACACCGTCGTTAAGGCATACTTTGTTACCACAATCTAGGGAGGAAATATATACAGAAAATAAAGGTTGTTCCTGCAATTACTTGAACGTGTAGTCATATAATACATATACATTAACGTTTTGAATACATGTCTTGAAGTGTAAAAATGTTATAAATTGCCAATGTACGCCAACATCGAGCGTAACGTCAGACATGTATGCTAACACAATAACGTGATTATCCTGCTAGACATCTATATTGTTCCAAATTGTACTGTTTTAATTGTTTGTATATTATGCTAACATGTCCTATAAAATAATGTCAAATTCTGAATTAATATTGGTCAGTTTATACTAAGTACATAATGCGGTACTCGGACAATAAAATGTTTACACAATAACACTAAGCCTATAGGTCCCACTGAGCATTTTTTGCTTTGGCGATGTACTCCCGATGGAAACTAAGAAGCTATCAGGACATCGGGAACAGGTTCGTCGTAGTCTAAGACAAGCTTTGTGGAAGTCATGTGACTGTTTGTGATATCGGAAGGAACTGTGATGATCGGGTGGTATCGGCAGAAATCGGGCAAACATCGCCGATGTGGAACTCCTCAGTGGGACCTAGGCATTAGTGGATTAACAGAAACTTGTCCAATTTATCCGGACTTTGACGGAATATTCCACATGTAATACTCGGGTAGGTCCGTTACTCTTGATATAGACGCGAGTATCTGACAGGAATTCATCTCAATGATGTCCCATACAGTTCTAACCGTTCACACCCTCTGCTTACCACATAACGCCCCATCACAATGTCCTGCACAATCCCCACACGACGTTCCGTTTGTGTATGGTCGATCTAAACTACCCATGTTTCCACTACAAACAAACAAAAGCGGTGTATAGTAATTTGAAGACTCCTGTTTAAACCAATTGGATTTCCAGATGCATCTTGCAAGTTATTCACATGACAAAGTAAGGGAGACAACAACCAGTGTCAAGAATCTTAGTAGAAAAACTATGGAAACTGGTGACAGTCCAGCGACCTACAAAAACGTCACGCACGCTATGTGCGTATAAATGTATGTTTCAATTTGAGCAAATATCAACATGTAGGCCTACGAAACTAACCAGACATCGTAAATAAAACAAAATGTGGAGTATTGACTATGGAATTAAGTTCACTCTTCCCGTATTTGCAACAACCAATTACTAGTTTGTGTGGTGCTATTGTTGCAGCCTGTATTAGAGAGACAGCAGTTACTATTTAACATAACAAATCCCGAATGTTGGTTTAAAAGGAAACAGTGGAATTAGTAACATATCGTTTGACATTTCTTTCCGTCATGGGATAAGCGGTGCAGTATCATAGATTACCTTGGTCCATAGTTACAGACATAATAATACGTATCTCCACACTTGTGTACCCCACAACCAATCAGAGAAGTCGTCGCCCACACAACCTAGAACATCCAATATAACATGACAACAAGATCGAAAATACCAACTGTTTCATAGTAACGCCGGAGAAAGTGTTATAACAGCAAAAACGCATTGGTAAAGAGTGTAATAACTAAAATACTGCGCCGGAAAGAGTGTTATGACTGCAATACTGCACTGGAAAGATTGTAATAACTGCAATACTGCATTGCAACAGATTGCAGAAAGAACATGTACGTTTTGTATTTAGCTTATATTCTGATATACGGATGAAAGATATACGTTAGTGCACAATGGTGTCATGTTAGGTATAAGTTAGTGCACAATGGTATCATGGGAGGTATACGTTAGTGCACAATGGTGCCATGTTAGGTATACGTTAGTGCACAATGATGCCATGTTAGGTATACGTTAGTGCACAATGGTATCATGTTAGGTATACGTTAGTGCACAATGGTGTCATGTTAGGTATACGTTAGTGCACAATGATGTCATGTTAGGTATACGTTAGTGCACAATGTGCCATGTTAGGTATACGTTAGTGCACAATGTGCCATGTTAGGTATACGTTAGTACACAATGTGCCATGTTAGGTATACGTTAGTGCACAATGGTATCATGTTAGGTATACGTTAGTTCACAATGTGCCATGTTAGGTATACGTTAGTGCACAATATGCCATGTTAGGTATACGTTAGTGCACAATGTGCCATGTTAGGTATACGTTAGTGCACAATGGTATCATGTTATAATTAGTCATACGTTAGTGTACATGTCCTGTCGACGTCACGTTTAAGTTTACTAGTATTACCTGTGTATAATGTCCGATGTCCAGATAGTTGTATTTCTTGTTACCGTATGTAAATTTCTTGTATTCATCATACCACAGTTGTACAACAGCATCCCAAGTTATCTCACTCGGACTGGTTGCAATGTTCTGTCCAACATGGTATAAACCTGCAATATAAGGAACCAGGTCAGTACAGAACTCCTGAAAGTGACATCAGATATCTCTTTCAAAGTTATATTTTCATTTTATATCGTTACCACGATTTACATTTAGTTCTAGTATGATTTGGTAAATTTGAATCAGTTTCTTTGCGTATTTACGAGAAGTTCCAAACGTTCGACATCTAAAGTTTGCAAACAAAGAACTGCACATTTAGTGCAAAACCATTTATAGATGACAAACTAACGGACTTGAATAAAAGTAGAAAAATGCGATTATAGTGGTTTTAAGTAACACAATCGTTAGAGGTAAATCAAATTAAGGCATGCCCCTCTAGCATAAATGATACTAGTGTAATGTTCTGTGTTATACACGAAATGGAAGATTCAGTACCAAAAACAGTACGTATATGACAAACTGACGAACTCAAATGAACGTATAAAATGATATTAAAGTGGTACCAATGAATAAGCTACTGTGCTTCACAATCGGCCGATAATTTCGTCAAGTCATTCCAGTATGAATTGAAACCGCGTAGTGGAAACGAACGGGCTGAGAGGGGCGTAACAGTACTAGTATGTTAAAACCCTCAGAGATAAACACAATCGAGACATTTCTATTTAGTATACATTATAAGATGGACTAATTGATTGTGTCGCGTCGGCATACTACTTATTCGATAATTTGACCACCAATAGTCTCAGACAGATATTTGTTTCAGTAGACCAGTGGTTATCTTATTACTGAGAACAGATACATTACCTGGTAGAAAACGTTGTATATTATGGTCATGTGACATCTTGCACTGTTCTGCCCATACTTGGGATTCTTCTTCTAAAACATCTGAATAACTCTGAAATATACAAACACTGAATTTTAGTATAGCATTCAAACATAGCTGTGTTGGTGGTCACATGCATTCAACAGCTACACGTTTAAGTGGTAAAATGGTAAGATTTCAAATCCCACTTAGGTCATTTTGTAATAAATAAATATTTTGCACCTACATTTGTATATCCTTGACCGACTGGTTTGGGTACGCAAGTGTGTACAGTCAAAGTATCACATACAAACTGGATCACATTTAAACCAAAACCACATAGACTGCATGGATATGTTAAGAGTTACTCGCTATTGAGAAACAACCCCACTGCAATAAAATTATTTAAGTTTTCGCATGTGCCATGGAAAACATGTTAAATGGTTGCACTGTATATATACATGTATCTCTATCTAAAAGCCTATAATTAAACACTCACCATTTTCATCATATTCGATGCAGCCGGAGTCACTTTGCTTCGTAAATCATTATGTTTATCCACTATTGCTTTCCGGACTTGAAAAAAAGACGGAATCATTTATTGAAATATTAATCAACCGTTGTAATTTCTTACTTACCCTTTAGCGGACAAATTCTCCACATAAAAATGTAGGGGATAACTTTCCGTGACAACACGCATCAACACGATATGTACTGACAGGCCATCTACCCGACATTTTACTAGTGAGAAGTACAATGCTATACCAAATTAGCTAAGAGTGCAGATCATAATATTTACTTTGTTTTTTATTTCAAAGTGTTCCATATATTGAAGGAAATTGTAAGCAATAGTCCTATATTTAATTTTATACGAAAAGTCGACGCACAATAAAATAGAAATATGCATAAATACTGTATAAGTCTTTAATAAGTCTCTAACTGTACTCTGTAAAATTTACTCGCAGGTTAACTTACTTGTAGCACTGATTGGATGGTGTTTCCTTTCCGACAGACACATGGTATGACCTGATATAGCTGCGTATCTATCATGACAAGTTTTCTGTGGATAAAACATGGAGCATTTTTGTGAAACCTCTACATGCACTCAATTGAACATCCGTCCAATGAACGAAAATTACTTTATTTGTTCTGTAAATCATATGCATGTTGATAATAAGATTATACGGTCAATAGTTTCTGATTGACAAACTTAACATATGAAAAAATGAACCTTGATGTGTTTGCATCAAGATAAGATACTTGACTCAAAATGCATCTCATGTATTGATACCAGTCCTGTGTACTAGTATTTGCCTGTTTGTACAATATGATGCTTCGTTTCTTACCGTGTAGAAAAGTGTCATATACAATAACAAAGCTTGTGGAGTTAATACATTGATAGAAACATATACTGACATCACGTGATGATTTGATTGTAATCTCAAATTCACCTCAACAAATCAACGAAATCATTCATTCCGAATAGTATCAGTATTGCGGCATTTATTTATACTATCAATATCTTTTAAATAATTCATCATTATATCATGCACATGTTATAAGTCTCATATTCTAATAGTAATGTATATTTCGGACACGAGGGAGGTACTCTTAGAATTCTATTTATTTTGTTATAAGATTTTCTTACCGCGTTTCTTTTCAATATTCGGTGTTCTTCGGACACTGTTTGGTCTCCTGTATCACGTGATTCAATACCTAAATAGATACACTAACAATGATCACCTTTACACGGACATGCCATCAAGTGGAAATCATATATACATTATCCAGGCCAGGGAGTCCAGACAACCGCCTTATGAGCAGGTGGTCGAAGGTTAGAATCATAGAAGGGGATGTGTAAATGTTATGTTCCGGTATGCGAGTCCTCGGTAGCTGAAACTGGTGGTCATAAAAAGAAAGAAGTTGGGATGTAAAGAAGCTTAGACAGTAAATGTATGCCAGCGCACTGACAACATAAATGCATAATATATGTTTATTGTGCGTTTTTATAACCAACATAATCACTAGCAAATATCCTGAATTCATCAACTGTAGCATGTGTTGAGGGTTATATATTTATACAAGCATACACTTTGATTATAAAGTAAGATATTGACAATGAGAAATGCATAAAATCTATCAAATAAATAAATAGTTACCTATAAGGAATATTATGCCAATAACCAACACTGCGTACTCCATTTTTTCCTCAGTTTCCTTAAATTCTCGACGCATCAAACCTAGGTTGAACTGGGATTCATTATGACTCAGAATCCATTCATATACCGCGCTCAATGTTTATATTATGTTGTTACCGAAGTAACAAATCCCAGTTTCTAAAAGCGGCAACTTCAGTCAATGTGTTGGTGTAATTTGTCAAACAATCCGAGGTCTCAAGGTTTATAATGAGGAAAATCATTTTCCATTTGTGCTCTTATCTTAAAATCCATGTTGCTAGCCAGGATTTATCAATGTCCAAGGTGAGTGTTCACGTCCTCATTGTCAGCTCTCATTGTATGCTAGCTTTCAAACATTTCAGACGATGGCCATAGATTAATTACATTTAATATACGCCCTTCCTATACATCCCACTTTCGCCACTGTAATACCCTTTCATGGAATGATATACGTGAAAAGTATGGATAGTACAGGTATGATGATGTTGATAGTATTGTAGTAACAATGTATAACAAACGTGAGATCGAACATAGGTCAAACGTATATTGAGAATGTAAAAGATGATGATTTAGAATTGTGATAACATTTTACAATCTCTATATATATAAATTTTGTATTGTCTCTCAATAGGAAAGAATATATGATAAATAAATAACTCTGACTCTTATATCAAATTTTCGAGCACATGCCCTTCATCAGGAATTTTTAATTACTTCTTCTTATTTTTAAGTCACATCCATCTTGTTTATATTATAATGTTGTTATGACGTGACGTCATTTCCTGTATCATGACGTTCCAAATGACGTCACGTCATTTCCCGTATTTTTTACATACAATTTATATCTAGCATATTAAATACAACAACATACAAATTATACCTATACATATATACTTAGCATATAGGGGAGACCGGGGATAGTTGTTACACTTTACATACATTTGGGAATACTGCCTTCATTAATTCGAATAATACGTTCAAACAAGTAACACGTGAATGTTTGACCTTTTCTGGTTACAACAATGTAGAATAGTGTTTAAAATTCCGAATATATCTACTAAAATAGGGAATTGTACGGAGCTGGTAAAATGTAACAACTTACCCCGCTATTGGGGCAAGTTGTTACATTCCCCGGGGCAAGTTGTTACGAGTAATAATTTATCAATAGTGAAGGAAGGGTATGGGTTAAGTTTTTATTAAAATCTTAATATTTTGTACTCTACTGTCTGATCCTAAAGACAACGAATGGTGGCTTTTTTATTAACATTACCGTAGTAACCGAGTCGAAACAACGTCAGAAATAACGAATTTAAGCCGACGACGTTACGTTTTCGCGCCGAAAAGCTGATGACGTCACGCATTTTTTATCACACGTGTTGGGGAACATTGTTCCGTCATTTGTTCTAACATGGAAGATCATGGGATTTTAAATTCTAGGTGATAAAAATAGATTTTTGGCGAGATATTTACTGAACCACCCAAATAATATGTTTGTATCTATAGTATATTGAGTTCCTAGTGGGTGAGTATCTTAACTTTAACAATGTCGATCTTACATGCCTGTGAAACATTAAATATGTTCACTTAAGATCCCCAGCAGCCAAAGTTAACACCTAATACACGTGAAACAGGTAAGGCTGAAGAAAAACATATTTCACCAATGTTACAACTTGTCTCGTGGCTAGTGTAACAACTTGCCCCAACCCTACCAGACGGGTTAATTTTCAAGGTAGAGAACTAAAAAAAACTGATTCAACAGTTTTGATCGCATATATAAGTGCGCAATTTCATTTTGAGTAACAATGGCTCTTTAAATGACGAAGTTAATTGAATGCGCGAAATTGATGCAATAAAAATAAAGAATTTCAAAAATTTACTTTTTTGGCTCAAAATCGTACTTATTCATCTACAAACAATACTTCTAGGGGTTAACCATCCTAAAGTAGCGCAGAAAGTGGCGATTGTCAATTTGAAACAGACCGCACAGAAAGAGACGCCGTAGGTGACGTTATTATTAGGATATCAGTTCTGTAACAACTTGCCCCGTGTATCAACTATCCCCGGTCTCCCCTAGTACTAATTAAAATATCCTACATATATACATTCAAACCCTTTTGTACTTTTATTATTTTCAAGACAAACTCACTTTAATAGCATATACAGACTCACATTTACTTATGCACCTTAACTCTCATACTACTGCACAAACATACACATACAGCTTCCGGTCCATACTCCCACATCTTTTACAAGATATTCACCTTTTCACCCACACATATACATACATATACCCCAGTCAACTTTCTCACATATGTACATATACTGGAAACATTATTTTCCATATACAGTAAAACCTCGTTATCTCGAGGACCCATCGGGATAATCCAAATGCTCGAGATAGGCCATGTGCTCGATATATCAGAAGTTTATTAATATACAACATAGAGCAAATTCGCCCAGGACTTTGCTCGACATAGGCCGGATGCTCGTGATAACGATGCTCGTCTTATCGAGGTTTTACTGTACTTACATTTCACATAATAATCCCTAGCAAATGTATTTCATTTCAATTTACAATGTCTTATTGTCTATCAAAAATTCTGCTTATGCGCAATTAACAGTTGATGAATTCAATGATACGTTTTGGTGCTAGTACTTGAATAATGGAGATACATAATTATATGACAGAAATTTTTGTATAATAAGACTCATTCAGTACTCCATATTGATTGGTTGTGATAAAAAATCAAGCAGAATTTTTGATAGACAATAAGACATTGTAAATTGAAATGAAATACATTTGCTAGGGATTATTAATTTGTCGGAAAATAGCTATTAGCTAATGTTATATGTTTATATATATCCGACGTAAAATAAATCTTCTTGTATCTTGTATCTTATTATTATGTGAAATGTAAGTATATGGAAAATAATGTTTCCAGTATATGTACATATGTGAGAAAGTTGACTGGGGTATATGTATGTCTATGTGTGGGTGGAAAGTTGAATATCTTGTAAAAGATGTGGGAGTATGGACCGGAAGCTGTATGTGTATGTTTGTGCAGTAGTATGAGAGTTAAGGTGCATAAGTAAATGTGAGTCTGTATATGCTATTAAAGTGAGTTTGTCTTGAAAATAATAAAAGTACAAAAGGGTTTGAATGTATATATGTAGGATATTTTAATTAGTACTATATGCTAAGTATATATGTATAGGTATAATTTGTATGTTGTTGTATGTATGCTAGATATAAATTGTATGTAAAAAATACGGGAAATGACGTGACGTCATTTGGAACGTCATGATACAGGAAATGACGTCACGTCATAACAACATTATAATATAAACAAGATGGATGTGACTTAAAAATAAGAAGAAGTAATTAAAAATTCCTGATGAAGACCATGACTTTGTGCTCGAAAATTTGATATAAGAGTCAGAGTTATTTATCTATATATATATATGATGCTCTTCAAACTTATCATATATTAGGGAATTCAGTTGTAGAACTTCCTAATGTTCTTACGGTAAGGAATTCATAAATATAGATGTGTCCATCAATTTGGTATTCGCTTTCAACGTTGAAGAGCATCGCCCTCAACTGCTCACCCTCACAAATCCACTTTATGTGGCTGAAAAAGTCTCATAACCTCACCTTTAAGACTTTCTGGTTTATGTGGCTTTTTTCAGTTTATGTGACTTATTTAGTTACATAAATACCAAAATTATCTTCATTCCGTAGCGTTTAGTCACACAAAACCGTTCTGTTAGAACGTCCGTTCCGTTCCTTTGATACCTGAGAGTAGTCGTGCATTATTAAGGTATTGTGAATGTAATGGTTCCAAAATGAGGTTCGAAGGCACACCTTTAGGATTAAGAATCTACCAGGCTATTACTATACCAGCCGAATCAGGATCTAAGTATATACTTATCATACTATATCATCACATTGTACATGTAGTTAGAGCTGTTCTATAGGAGAGATCATGTTTGTATACAAAGGGATTAGTACCACCAGCTAGCTATTGGTGAATGGCAGGTTATATTGTTCATTTATCCAATAGATTGCTGGTGGGCATTTTGCATATGAATACGGTGATCTCCCCTACACAAATAAGTCTTGTTATATCGTGATTTTAAGAAGCTATTTTAGAAGGTCTTTGAAAACAACAATGATTTGATATATTCTTTTTTATTCTCTGTATATATAAAAATCAACAATTAAACAATTAGGCAAAAAGAGACAAAATCTGGATCAATATATTTATACACGATTGTCAAATGACCAACCTGTCACATGACGTGCACGTGACATTCAAAGGATATCACATGGTCAGGGTGATGTCAACTGACCTTAGTATTACATGGCAAGACTTTCAATTGACCCACCATATCAGATGACGTTTATTATATTTAATATGTCAAAATAAAAGACAAAACATCAAATACGAGTATGCCGTCACATGACCGGAATATCACATGACTGGAATATCACATGACATTATTGGCACGTGACCATATTCCAAAACACTTACCCATAGCGAAAATAGACAGCTCAACTGTTATCATTGTTACAACACACATACATCTTTGTCAACATAAGCTCATATTTATATTGCTAATAATCCGGTAGGCAAGAACCAAGGCATACATGTAGATAACACAAAGTTTCCATAATGTATAAAACTCATTTTTGCTTTGAGGAGACCCGAGCTTAGTAACCTTGTGCGCATGCGTGAAATTTCAAAATCGTATTAGATATAAACAAACATAAAATTTAGTTCCAATGATTGCATATGAATGTTAATTATTGACAATAAACATAATACTAGTGCACAGATAGATATGTTTTAACTTTTTATTTTTTGCATGTATGAAAAGTTCGTTGGGAACTGCAAAATTGTGAAGTATTTGGTGTACAATACGTCACTACAATTGTTCTAGTGCATGTGCTTATATAACATACGTAAAGCATGATTTAGTTAATATATGAAGTAGCTACATTATGAAATATTTTTAGTAAAATTTTACTTCATCCCAATCTGCAAATTAGGTTAATTAATGCACGTTTATTCAAAATTAGTACTTTTTGATGAATAGCTACCAAAAAAGGCTAGGTACCCCTACTTTTTATTTTACTAAACTAGTATGCTATAATTATGATTCTCAACTTAATTCCAATTTTAAATAATTTTCGATCGTTAAATATTTTTGTAGTTCATATGAAAATCACACTTTTTTGCAAAGGGGTTACTATTTATCATGTACAAATTCTGAATTTGTTCATCAGACAGCCAGAATTGTGACTAATGTCAATAGGAATGACCATTGAACACACAGAATATCAGGCATTGTTTAAAAGTGGTTTGATCTAATAAGGATCTTAAAATGATCATGATGGTGTCATATATGCAAGAAATAGATGAAATGAACAAAATACAATGGTAGGTCATTCGAAAGCAATGTATTTCGAACTCGAGCCTCAGGTGACATATCTTTTTAATGATCTCAATGTTGTTTTAGACGATTTTCTGTCAATTTAAGATGTTTCGGAGAAAATTCGATCAATAAAAAAAGGCGCGCGTACCACCTTAAGCTTGTGTATGTTTTTTTTTGCGTTCGACAAAGACAGCCATAGTACTTGGTCATTCGGTTTTATCCCTACCTAATTGGTCAATGGCGAGGGAAAATTGTGTCTTGTTAATAAGTTAATCTGGTTCTCGACCTAATTTCAGAGTCGTTGGACAGAAGCAAAAGATAGGAGATGCGAAAAAACCAACGGCATGAATTATTAAAGGGACAAAACTCTGTAGGTGGTACATCCGAAAATCGAGTATGTGTTATGATTTCATAGGTAAACTTGTATCAACATTTAATTTCTCGTCTCTTACATTATACCTTTGGATTTACCAATATATGTAGAAATGCAAATTTCTGTTAAACCAAACTGAGAAGTTTCGGATGATGATCACATGCTTGCAATTGTAACGGCTGTTCATCAACTAATGAAATACTTCGTTCATGACATGTTTCGACTATAAACGCAAAACACATACAAGTCCTATTGTTAGGAAGGGGATATTGTTTGGATATTGAGTATAGTTATCATTTAACGAGCTATATATTTCGGTATACAAAATGATAATTAGCACATACCCCATGCGTTGTCCGTTGGAAGGAATTATGTTGGATAAAAAAACTAGCTCGACGTATATCGTAGATTAATAATGTACGTTAAGTCAGTTTTGCGTAAGCGGCCGTATATATAACACACACTTCCAAACACAATAATCAAATAAAAGCTTGCGAAGATGATAGGAATTATTATAACACAGAGATCTGTTCAACTCAAATTAAAAGAAATGATTGTTTTGATAACGTTATTAAATTGATCATTATGCATTTAAATGGATCATTATGCATTTATATTTCAGCTTGTATTTATCACTTCCATTTTGCCTTCTGTGTAAGAATTTGTTCACGTAGTGATCTAGCCAGGTACATAAAATACATCTGAAAGATAGAAATTAAATAAAATTAGAAGGTTGAATATAATTTTTTGTAAGAATAAGTATTTCTTAGAACGACACTCAAATCGCATATTCACGCTCAAATTGCACATTCACATTCAAATTACAGATACAAACTCAAATACACATTCACACTCGAACTACATATACATAAACAAATTACATTTTCTCACTCAAATTGCATAATTACACTCCAAATGTATATTTACACTAGGATTACAGATTTACACTCAAATTGCATATTCACACATACAATGCATATTCACACTCAAATTGCATATTCACGCCCAAGTTGAATATTGACACTCTAATTGCTAATTCCACAATCAAAGTACAGGTTCACACTTAAACTAAATATTCACACTCAAATTTCATATTCACACTCAGTTTACATATTCACACTCGAATTACAGATAGACACTCGAGATATATTTCACTCTCATCCTTCATATTCACACTCGAATTACAGATTCACATATTCACACTCGAATTACAGATTCACATTCGAGATATATTTCACTCTCAACCTTTATATTCACACTCGAATTACATATTCACATATTCACACTCCAATTACAGATTCACACTCGAGAAATATTTCACTCTCAAACTTCATATTCACACTCAAATTGCACAATTCACAATCAAATTACTGATTTCCACTGACCTGTGGAAGAAGAATCCCCAGAAGCACACCGCCAATAGTCATAGCATGGTCATTTATAAATGTGCCCACACTTTTCAGACAGCCCACTGTGTATATAGGATTATGATCAGTAGCTTCCACTACCGTCTGTGTCTGAAATGTAGTATGGTTTATTGATTGTACACTAGACCTCACATTCTACATACTTTAAATACAATACAATTAAATATTTTAGGACCCTGCAAGGCCCGATTCAAGATTAGGATATTAATCAAATAAATATTTAAATATTTAGGGTTAAAACTAGTCCTGATCAGAAGCCGTTTTACTGCCTAACCAAAGCACTAGTATCTTTATAAAGCACTTGCAGTATTCAACGACCTAAGACAATTTATCCGAGTGCATGTCAACAATTAGACATCTTGATACGATCCTATCAAGAGCGCCCATTTCGATGACATTAGGATCGTTAAAACAATTAAAGTATAGAGAAAGTTATCGTTGAACTTACAAGTTTGTTGTACTCCATAACCTTTCTTCCACATAAAACATTTTTCATTTGTCCCTGGAATAAAAAAACGCAATTATGTGTTATTGTTTTCGATAAAACATTTCAATGTAGTTATCAATTGCAATTACCTTTCTTTATGGTAATTTAACAAATCGTGCATTGTGTCATTCATAATGAGAGGCAGACTATAACTTGAAATATCCTATTTAGGGGATATAGGTAGTTCGTTATGTGAGTTGGCTAGGCACTGCCACTGTTTCTACATGGCTTGGCTGTGTGTTGGGAATCGTGACTTGTATTTATTTTTATTTTCTGTGCTCGACTGGTTAAGTTGAGTGCTGCCTTCCCTGTCCGACTTACTATTATCTTTGTGGAATTGTATATGCATGACAAGAGTACGTAATATCATTAACTTAAATTCCCATTTTACGATTATACTCACAATATCCATGCAACCAATTGCAACACGTACTCAAATATATCAAACGATTGAAACTATTTTGAGAATAAACTAATCCAAGTTTAAGTCCGGAGAATTTGACATGACTCTTGACCTTTTATTAGAATTATTTAACAGATGATATATTGCCTATATTTATAATCACGGTTGTATATTTTCATGAGCGGAAAGAATCACGAAGACGCTCGATGTGAAATACCAACAAAAATCTAAAGGACCGATAATGCATGATTTGCTCGCGGAAATTAATGTATTCAACGCAAGAATCGTGTAATATATTCATGCATAAAGGACAGGATCACGTCAAATTCGCCGTGCTATACATACACTTGAGTGATAAGTGAATAAGTGCTTACCGGTTTAAGTATACAACATGATGATGGTACGGAACATGCTTCAGGTCCAGATGATGTCAACGTACAGTTATAATACTCATTCTCATTCCAGTCCAGAAAACCGCTATCAGTATTACTAAACCCACAACATCCTAGCTACAGTAAAACAAAATCATAATTTAGTATATAATAATGTATTACCGTTTGATTTTTGGGAGGCGTAAGCCTCTCAAATGTATGATTGCCTATTATTAATGCCAACTGAACGCCTAAAGGCTAAACAATGTGAATCCGCACTGAAGTAGATCCAGAAACTGTCAACATTCCCAATACTGCTACATATGTTTCTCCAATTTTTTAAACTGATTTAATTAAATCAGCAACATTTGTTTATTCTTAGATCAATAATTATTGTCAAACTGTTCGTTAAATCGATATTTTTTGCAGATAATCACTCTAAACAATGCTAAACAATGTGAATCCGCACTGAAGTAGATCCAGAAACTGTCAACATTCCCAATACTGCTACATATGTTTCTCCAATTTTTTAAACTGATTTAATTAAATCAGCAACATTTGTTTATTCTTAGATCAATAATTATTGTCAAACTGTTCGTTAAATCGATATTTTTTGCAGATAATCACTCAATCGGAGCGATATCGAACTTGTTTCGTAATATGGAAATGACATGTTTATCATACCAGTATGTACCGGCTATTTTTAGCATTTGTATTTGTGATTCCGGATATAGCTATTTTTAAAATATGGGAGTGTTACACCAAGCTTCAGACCACGTGATTGTTTTATGAATAAACTGTATATCGTCTGCAAAGTACTGTTATGCAATCATATGGTTTGGCACTGACCCAGATAAACTAGTATGCTAGCTTTCTATAGAATGTCTCACGCTGTAAGGGAAGTGATTACAAAACGGTTCTGTAAAATCTGATAAATAGGCGCGTAGCATTATTTTAGAGCAACATATATAGATTTATCTATGTCCGTACGTCCATCAGTCCGTACGTCCATCAGTTCGTTCGTTCGTTAGTCACCGTTACCCTTCAGCTCACGGACTTGCTGATCGACATCAGATTTTAGTCGTCTACAGCTCTAAATGCATTTTTGTTCAGTTAGAGTAACAATACTCACCCCAGTACATGTGTGGACTGAGCTAGCCTCATTTATACTAATAGACAAAAAGCCTTAAACAAACTGATATAATCGTAACTCTGGGAATCCACTGTAGCCTTTCCGAGTGGATGGAAATCGCCGCTTGACCTGCAATAACATGACAGTATCCCTTCATGAAAATTAGCCGTCCAATTATCGAGATCAATTAAGTTTTAAAAAATACTCACCGATTCCTGCATGTTGTCGATCAAATTCTTCATATCATCGTCCTCCACAATGCCGTATTTCTTTATTGCATCTTGGAAAGTTTTCTCCGGAAACAAGTTTAACGTTTGTTTCGCATCGGGAACGAAGTAAAAGACGAAAACGAAAACAACGAGAATGATCTCGCCGAGAAACAGGATGGTCATGATCCAATTATACTGAAAGAAACACAATGTTTGGAAATTGAAATTGAGTATTATAATTATAATGTATTGCAGTTATACGTAGAATATCCAGAAATATTTTTATGACTAAGGTTTTATCATTGCCATTGCTATGCCAACCACTCTCAAAGGAGCCGACAAACTCGCAACATTTGTCTTACGATTGTGGTGTGCTATGGGTACCTTAATCACATAAATGTTTTTACAATTCTTACGAGACTGGGACGACTGTATACATCATCTGACACAAGGGTTAAAGTTGCACTAGCACAGTTGTCAACTATAAGGACAATATGGGGAGCTAGTTAAAAGATCCTACTTTTGTATAGACCCAAACGTTATGTCGTGCGATTATCAATGTGCCCGTAGGGTATTGCTTCGTTTCGGACCGTGAGCTATATTCTGTGCTGTGACCGCTATATATTCCAAAGGTCGCACTGTGCCCCCTCCCCAACCATACACCGCGCAATTACCCACTCATAGAATACTGGTTGATTCATATCTCATAAACTACCGGAAGCACGTTGTGGCCTAGGTATTAGTAAACAATTATAAACAGGTGATAAGAAAATGTGATTAATACACATTTTATGTTAGTGAAGACATGAAATGTTCAAGTGGGTTGTCTAGTGGGTTTATCAGTAAACGAGGAAGCACTTGTCTAGCATTATTGTGTCAACTTAATCAATGATTGCATAATTCAGTAGAGAATCCGGGATTTGATACCTTTTTGATCCAATAATATCCTTTGGAACGTAATTAAATAGTTTCCTTTAGTTGAAATAAACGATGATTAACGCATACAGCTTGTATATCCGTTCATTTAAAACAACGATTTTGTAAAACTATGAACGTGAAATTATGTTTTAGCCTTTTTGTAGCTCCCTCTTGTTTCTTTATTAGAATTTATCAACTTGTATCGACAATTTTTTAGTTATATATGCACTTGTCAATGTTTTCCCCCAGAGCGGATTATATAGCGGATTTAGACATTTTTATAAATTTGGTGTCAAATTCCCTCCCATGTACAGATAGTCCTGTTTAATTCCTTGGGGTGTCGTTGTTCTTGATGTCAAATATCCCTATGGTAGGTTTTCATTACAATGAAAACGTGAAAATAGGCGACTGTCTTATTCCCGTCCCCGGTCCATAAAATACGAGCCAAGTATAATTCCTGTTACATTTGACGACAGGATATATCTAATTCCCGTACATGGGGAAAGTATTTATGTCTAATTTCCAGTGCCCCCACATAGGCAGATCCACTGCTGAACCAGAGAAGACAAAAGTCTTACCAGGCGGAGGAATGACGTATACTCTCTCAGTGCTCCCATCCATCCTATCCACGTGATAACCATGGTGATAGAACCCGCCGTACACATCATTGTTGAGGGGTCAAAGAAGAAATCTATAGCATCATGTACCTTCTTCTCTTTTATCACCAGAATATAGGCACCTAACACTGTCACTGCTAGACCCAATATCTGAAACAATTAACTAACAGAATATAGGCACCTAACACTGTCACTGCTAGACCCAATATCTGAAACAATTAACTAACAGAATATAGGCACCTAACACTGTCACTGCTAGACCCAATATCTGAAACAATCAACTAACAGAATATAGGCACCTAAAACTGTCACTGCTAGACCCAATATCTGAAACAATTAACTAACAGAATATAGGCACCTAACACTGTCACTGCTAGACCCAATATCTGAAACAATTAACTAACAGAATATAGGCACCTAAAACTGTCACTGCTAGACCCAATATCTGAAACAATTAACTAACAGAATATAGGCACCTAACACTGTCACTGCTAGACCCAATATCTGAAACAATCAACTAACAGAATATAGGCACCTAAAACTGTTACTGCTAGACCCAATATCTGAAACAAATAACTAACAGAATATAGGCACCTAAAACTGTCACTGCTAGACCCAATATCTGAAACAAATAACTAACATAATATAGGCACCTAAAACTGTCACTGCTAGACCCAATATCTGAAACAATCAACTAACAGAATATAGGCACCTAAAACGGTCACTGCTAGACCCAATATCTGAAACAATCAACTAACAGAATATAGGCACCTAAAACTGTCACTGCTAGACCCAATATCTGAAACAAATAACTAACAGAATATAGGCACCTAACACTGTCACTGCTAGACCCAATATCTGAAACAATTAACTAACAGAATATAGGCACCTAAAACTGTCACTGCTAGACCCAATATCTGAAACAAATAACTAACATAATATAGGCACCTAAAACTGTCACTGCTAGACCCAATATCTGAAACAATTAACTAACAGAATATAGGCACCTAAAACTGTCACTGCTAGACCCAATATCTGAAACAAATAACTAACAGAATATAGGCACCTAAAACTGTCACTGCTAGACCCAATATCTGAAACAATTAACTAACAGAATATAGGCACCTAAAACTGTCACTGCTAGACCCAATATCTGAAACAAATAACTAACAGAATATAGGCACCTAAAACTGTCACTGCTAGACCCAATATCTGAAACAAATAACTAACATAATAAAGGCACCTAACACTGTCACTGCTAGACCCAATATCTGAAACAATTAACTAACAGAATATAGGCACCTAAAACTGTCACTGCTAGACCCAATATCTGAAACAAGCAACTAACAGAATATAGGCACCTAAAACTGTCACTGCTAGACCCAATATCTGAAACAAATAACTAACATAATATAGGCACCTAAAACTGTCACTGCTAGACCCAATATCTGAAACAAATAACTAACATAATATAGGCACCTAAAACTGTCACTGCTAGACCCAATATCTGAAACAAATAACTAACATAATATAGGCACCTAAAACTGTCACTGCTAGACCCAATATCTGAAACAATCAACTAACAGAATATAGGCACCTAAAACTGTCACTGCTAGACCTAATATCTGAAACAAATAACTAACAGAATATAGGCACCTAAAACTGTCACTGCTAGACCCAATATCTGAAACAATTAACTAACAGAATATAGGCACCTAAAACTGTCACTGCTAGACCCAATATCTGAAACAAATAACTAACATAATATAGGCACCTAACACTGTCACTGCTAGACCCAATATCTGAAACAAGCAACTAACATAATATAGGCACCTAACACTGTCACTGCTAGACCCAATATCTGAAACAAGCAACTAACGTACTGTAAAACATAACATGTCATTCCGCTTTTTATTGCTGGAACTACGTAGGGAATGCAGCTTTTTGACAGCCGGGACTACTAGGGCTTAGCGGTTAAGTTCGTTTTCTCGTTCAGTTATTAGTTTTGAGTATATATAACCGGACAATGCAATTAATTAAGACAGTGTACCTTAAATTCAACACCCCATTAGGCGATAAGAGAAACAAAAACAAAGGATTATGTAAGGACAATGGTTATATATTAATTGTGAGAACAAGACACATGGCTTATCTTAGTGCATTTAACAAGGATTAACGGTACGGATAACAAAACAACCATGGTTAAAGTTGACACAGCCAGGACCCGGCGTAACAACAAATACAGATCCAGAGACAATGGTTTAATTAAAGGGACAACAAGAACCATGGTTCGTAAAGGGGACAGCATGGGCAATGAATCATTAAGCGGGGCACTAAGGAACATTGAGTATTTAATGGGGGACCCGAGATAAGTTCAAGATAATAACATTTTAATACTATTGTTTGTTTAATGGGACAATTAGAAACGTTAGTTCTTTAAGGGGACAACTATGACCCTGGTGCAATTAGGGGAACAACAAGGCTAATGGTATTTTACACTAAGGGGAAGGGACGATGAGTCATACCACTCAACATATTTTTTTACTCGTACAAAGTCTTTACACGGTTACTAAATTTGAGTCCCGATAACAGTTAACGACTTATTGCTTCCTAGGTAAAATAAATAAATAAATGAAACGAAACTGATGAATGTACATGGGCAGTAATTTCTGACTTATGAAACCCATATTGGCTTAACATACCAATATAGATCTATTTACCACTTATACCTGATAATACCAGCCTTTAAACAGGTAGACATATGGTGATAATTGATACCTGATAATACCAGCCTTTAAACAGGTAGACATATGGTGATAATTGTTTAACTGTCTAGCGGTCAAAAAAGGGCCATATCCGAACGAAACAGATCCGGAATCCGGAGCATCTCTCAATACCCTGTATCCCAAAGCAGACATAAGGGAACAGTAACACAGAAACGTAACACTGGCAATATTTAGAAGGTGTAAAGGTATTCATATGTGAGATCTTTTACAATATCAGAATTCATATTACTTATTTACATTATATATCTAACGTTCGATTTGATTCTATCAAATAAAAATGTATTACCGTTTGGTTTAGTAACGTTTCACATAAAAATATAACTATACATGAAACACATATAAAACATACTTACCCATATTATAAAGTTTTCGAAAAACAGAGCATATTTCACAAATATGCTGACGGCTGAATTTTCTCGCGCCATTATGACAAAAAATGTTTGAACACCAATCCAGATTATTAACTGACCAAAATTCGCTTAAACATTTTAAACACGGAACTTAATATGAGATACAACTAATTCAATCATGTTTTCAAACGTTCAAATTTTTATTTGTTATCAATAAAGTTCAATGTTGAGGTAAAATAATTTAAATCATTGTTTACAATGCTCCTTCCAATATTGGTAAGGTAGCTTAAACAGTACATAAACAGTCGGGATCATAAAGAGGCTCTTTAAGTTGTAAGTTCGGGTGTAGATTCCAAATGTTGGGCCAACAATTGAATTTTTCATTAAGACAACATTAGATATTGTGACGAAAATCGAAAATACAGACATACGACACCTATCAATATTTTCCCATTGCCCTAGACGTTTATGCACATAAACTGGTCTGATAAGATAACACTGAAGCATGTGCTCAATATCATAATAAACTCGAATCGCGGAACTAATCTTTGTTTGTTTTCAATCGTTTATAACTCACGTGTTTAACTACACTCCTACAGAATCCCTACAGGGACATCATAACACGTCTTTCAATCGATAGTTTCATTTAATTTCTTTTGAACGAAAAAGTATAATTATTGCGAAAAAAATCAGTTAATATTTTCGCTCAAAGTCGCAAATTTTTCGTTTAAACGAAATAAAATTTAATTTTGATAAAAATGTTGGGAATTCAAATTAGGACCGCAGTATAAATAATTATTTAATCACTGAACGTTATACCGATCCTTTACTTAGAAATCATAACATTTTACAAAGTAATATTTTGATTATGTTTATATTGTTTTCTTCCCTCTTTCACAACACGACAATAAGGCATTGTATCAATGCAATACGTCCATGCAATATGACAATGCGACCTTTAGACAATGCAACCCGACAATGTGCCATTAAGACAAAGCAAGGTACATGGTGTCCAAAAAGAAAGTTTACACTTTTAATGTATGTTTATTTGTTTATCAAATATCTATGTTCTGCCAGCGAAAAGAAAACATGCACATGTTTAGACAACAGATGGAATTGTTGCCTGGTGCGAGTGTATCCTTGTCCACCAACCAGACCACTACCACAAGTTAATAAACTCATTCCTCGTCGATCAATGTATTAAATGTTCTCCTTGTGATCAATTTATATAACGTACTCATTTATTAAACAGTCACACGGTGTGTTTCTTATTTCTTGATTTCGAAAGTTACATTGTAACTTTAGTAGTGTTCAATCGCTTTTATGTGGTTAAGTTGTATTGTTTATTGTTAATGGCCATAGTGTTATCAGTACATCATTAATAACAATGGTGGGCTGTCGGAAAGGTCATCTGATACAGTGCGAGTGTATAACAGAAACGGATCGGCCTAAAAATGGTTTGTTTTCTGTAAGATGTCGCAAAAAAATTGAAAGAAGTTTTGGAACGGAAACTGTTTTGTTGTTGATTTTTTAAATATAGAAATAGGAAATACCCCTCGAAATGTATATACATGTAAAGCAGCGGAAATGTAGATTGTTATTCTTCAATCGTCATCATTATATAGAAACATATATAGAATTTTAGGGTAGGTTTGGATTTTGTACAGGGTTGCTTGCAACAGCTGTTAATAGCAGTTTGGAAAGCTAGTCTAGTCCTCGCAGATAAAATTCTAAAAATTACACAAAGTGACTGTCTCATGCGGATCACATCGGCTCTGATCGCAAATATAATTGCAATATGAACATTTTTATTTTATACCGAAATAAACATTTTACGCCTAAAAATTCACACATTAAAGGGGCATTTAAATACATTGATCAATGTTCACCTTGGCTTATTTCGTCTACAAGAAATACAAAATAATACAGGGTGTACATAATAATGCATATTAAATATCATTATCATGAAATAGCATTACAACGAAATAGCATTACCTATTTGAGAGAATAAAATATCATTTTGTAACAAGATGTCGTCGTGAGCAAGTATCGATGAAAAATGGCATCTGGAAACTATATGGTACCTTGAAATCATCCCCATATATCAGTTATTAGTCAAGTTCCCAGACGACTACGAAGAATACTCTGATACGAACGAATGCTGAGACATTTGGATGAAAACGTGGCCGTTAAGGGAAATAAATCGTGCAATAACCTTTTATGAAAAATTACCGGTTGTCTCCCCGAATGGCATGCCCCGATCAACAGAACTAACCAACAAAATGTACCGCGTTGTTTCCCTGTTGTTCGTTTTCAATTTAGACAGGTATTGTACGATCGCTCTCTGGGTATCCACTATGCCTACCAATGATGAAAATTGGTGCCAGTATGTCTCTCATCACGCCGGTACCCAACATTAATAATTGGAACAACTTACTCGAAAGGAGAAGTAGAAGATTTTTCAAATCCATACAATCGTGATGATATGTAGAGTGCGTAAGGTTAGCTCAGTCGGTAGAGCACATCAAGTTAGCTCAGTTGATAGAGCACATCAAGTTAGCTCAGTTGGTAGAGCACATCAAGTTAGCTCAGTTGGTAGAGCACATCAAGTTAGCTCAGTTGGTAGAGCACATCAAGTTAGCTCAGTTGATAGAGCACATCAAGTTAGCTCAGTTGGTAGAGTGTATCAAGTTACCTCAGTTGGTAGAGCACATCAAGTTAGCTCAGTTAGTAGAGCACATCCAGTTAGCTCAGTTGGTAGAGCACATCAAGTTAGCACAGTCGGTAGAGCACATCAAGTTAGCTCAGTTGGTAGAGCACATCAAGTTAGCTCAGTTGGTAGAGTGTATCAAGTTAGCTCAGTTGATAGAGCACATCAAGTTAGCTCAGTTGGTAGAGCACATCAAGTTAGCTCAGTTGGTAGAGTGTATCAAGTTAGCTCAGTTGGTAGAGTGTATCAAGTTAGCTCAGTTGATAGAGCTCATCAAGTTAGCTCAGTTGATAGAGCTCATCAAGTTAGCTCAGTTGGTAGAGTGTATCAAGTTAGCTCAGTTGATAGAGCACATCAAGTTAGCTCAGTTGGTAGAGCACACCAAGTTAGCTCAGTTGGTAGAGCACATCAAGTTAGCTCAGTTGGTAGAGCACATCAAGTTAGCTCAGTTGGTAGAGCACATCAAGTAAGCTCAGTTGGTAGAGCACACCAAGTTAGCTCAGTTGGTAGAGCACATCAAGTTAGCTCAGTTGGTAGAGCACATCAAGTTAGCACAGTCGATAGAGCACATCAAGTTTGCTCAGTTGGTAGAGTGTATCAAGTTAGCTCAGTTGGTAGAGCTCTACACTGTCATCTAGAATATTAATATTCGATTTTACTTTCTTGCCCTCAACATCATGTAGATGAAATGTCATTTACTTGTGGTAAAAACTAAATTGCTACTTGTTAATTAGTTCCAGGAAAACTGGTGATCAAGATTAATTGTCATGTGATGGGTTTGTTGAACTTTTTGTTCACCGAACTTTAAGTATAAGACTCATAAAGCATTGCATTCATTGGCTTCTCAAACTAATAACAATATTGATAAAAAAATAAATTAATATATTGGATCTGTGCAACAATACCTCAGGTAATATATGTTCCAATTATAATAACCAGTAAACAACACCACGAGCTTGCTTGATGGCCAATACTAGACAATGTTTCCTGAAATAAAATTGTACTTGAAATGAATCCAGGAAATATTGTCTGCATGCTCAGCTTACATCAACGTACGCGTTCACCTTTGATATTCCATAATTATAATGGATACATGTTTTCCTGGTTATAATAATTGAACATGATTATGTAAGACCATCTTTGTGATGTATGTAATATAATTTTGTTATAGTGTCAGGCATATGTTGACGTGCATGATCTAGACAACCATCTGTATAAAGACAAATCTCGAGTTTAAACGATAGTCTAAGGACACACACCCCATGACATCTCAACATAAACAAACTATGACCTTTGGGCATAGACAAACCATGGTCTGATAACTTCTGAAGATAGACACTATTCTTATGATAGACAAATAATGAGTTCTATAGACAGACAAATAATGAGTTCTAGAGATAGACAAATATTGGGTTTTAGAGATAGACAAACATTTAGTTTTAAACATAGACAAATATTGGGTTTTAGAGATAGACAAATATTGGGTTTTAGAGACAGACAAATATTGGGTTTTAGAGATAGACAAACATTGAGTTTTAGACATAGACAAATATTGGGTTTTAGAGATAGACAAATATTGGGTTTTAGAGATACACAAACATTGAGTTTTGGACATAGACAAACATTGAGTTTTAGAGATAGACAAACATAGAGTTCTAGAGAAAGACAGATATTGAGTTCTAGATATAGACAAACACTGAGTTCTAGATGTAGACAAACATTGAGTTCTAGAGATAGACAAACATTGAGTTCTAGAGATAGACAAACATTGAGTTCTAGAGATAGACAAATATTGAGTTCTAGATATTTACAAACATTTGATTCTAGAGAGTTCTAGCGATAGGCAAACATTGAGTTTTAGAGAAAGACAGACATTGAGTTCATAAGATAGCCTAACAATGAATTCTAGACATAGACAAACATTGAGTTCTAGACATAAACAAACATTGAATTCTAGAGATGGACACACATCGGGTTCTAGAGATAGACAAACATTGAGTTCTAGAAATAGTCAAACATTGGGTTCTAGCGATAGACAAACATTAATTTCTAGAGATAGACAAACAGTGAGTTCTAGCGATAGGCAAACATTGAGTTTTAGAGAAAGACAGACATTGAGTTCATAAGATAGCCTAACAATGAATTCTAGACATAGACAAACATTGAGTTCTAGACATAAACAAACATTGAGTCTAGAGATAGACAAACATTGTGTTCTAGGCATAGACAAACGTTTGGTTTTAGAGATAGACAAACGTTGAGTTCTAGACATAGACACACATTGAGTTCTAGACATCGACAAACATTGAGTTCTAGACATAGACAAATATTAAGTTCTAGACAGAGACAAACATTGGGTTCTAGGCATAGACAAACATTGAGTTCTAGAGATAGACAAACATTGTGTTCTAGGCATTGACAAACGTTGGGTTTTAAAGATAGACAAACATTGAGTCTAGAGATAGACAAACATTGAGTCTAGAGATAGACAAACATTGTGTTCTAGGCATAGACAAACATTGAGTTCAAGACATCGACAAACATTGAGTTCTAGACATAGACAAACATTGAGTTCTAGACATCGACAAACATTGAGTTCTAGACATAGACAAATATTAAGTTCTAGACAGAGACAAACATTGGGTTCTAGGCATAGACAAACATTGAGTTCTAGACAGAGACAAACATTGGGTTCTAGGCATAGACAAACATTGAGTTCTAGACAGAGACAAACATTGGGTTCTAGGCATAGACAAACATTGAGTTCTAGACATAGACAAACATTGGGTTCTAGGCATAGACAAAAGTTGGGTTTTAGAGATAGACAACATTGAGTCTAGAGATAGACAAACATTGTGTTCTAGGCATAGACAAACGTTGGGTTTTAAAGATAGACAAACATTGAGTCTAGAGATAGACAAATATTGTGTTCTAGGCATAGACAAACGTTGGGTTTTAGAGATAGACAAACATTGAGTTCTAGACATAGACAAACATTGAGTTCTAGACTTCGACAAACATTGAGTTCTAGGCATAAACAAATATTGAGTTCTAGACATAGACAAACATTGTGTTCTAGGCATAGACAAAAGTCGGGTTTTAGAAATAGACAAACATTGAGTTCTAGAGATAGACAAACATTGGGTTCTTGGCATAGAAAAACGTTGGGTTTTAGAGATAGACAAACATAATGAACAACCCTCCTCGATTGAAGCGTTTTACGTTTTCTTTTCATACAGGTGACATTCGAATGTCGACCAAGTGGCGTTTAAATCATTAAACAGATGCACGATTATTTCAAGAAGTCTTAAAATCAGTTAAAATTTAAATTATCTTATTTTGTTAAAGATTTTAAAAAAGATTTGACAAGAAATTCAGGATATATGGTATTTTTATCATATTTATTAAAACGAAATGCATGTAGCGAAATAGTTGCATGTAATCCATGACTTGCTTTGTAACGGGATTGTTTCTTGTCAGTAGTTTTATATTTCTAATTGATTTATCATATCTAAATTGTTTGAAATACTTATAAAATACTTTTTATGTGATTGTGTCTAATATCTGGGTCACAAACTTAATCAACCAGACTCCTGACGATGTCCCTGTATCAGATGGCTACCCAATATAGCAATTAATTTTTCCAAAGAGACTTTTAAAAATATTCAGGTCGCCGCCCGATCACCGACCGATAACCGTCGACCCTCCGGTCCGATTAGACCAATGTACGCAGTCCGATTATCTGACGGCGATCGGACTGTATTTGTAACGATGTCCGTACATCCGATGTGTGCTCGATGTCTTAGCATCGTGTGGGCACCGGACAACGACTACTAATTCATGTTTAGAATAAGACTTAAAACTTAATCCAGCAGTTGTCTGATGACCGGCCGACTTCTGTCCGTTCTTCGGCCCGAATAGATCAAAGTTATATGATCGTTCGTAACGATAAGATGGGATTGGTAACCCAGATATATACATGTACGTATATCAAGATCACAGGAACTTGCATAACTTTGAATTTTAAAATTGAATTTTTTTCACCAGGCCTACTGTAGAGCCAGTATCAATAAATGTACATTTTGTATTTTTATAGATCTACAGAAAAAAAAGAAAAAAAAAATCCAATTTTTTTTTTGATTATGCAAGTTCCTGTGATCAAGATGCACGCTATTTGATACATAACGTATGTCCACTTAAAACAAGTGGCCGTATATATACATGTAGCATTGTAAATTGTATTTACAACAAAATGACCGATTAGGGCTTATTTATAATCCAGTTGCATACACCAGGAGCCAGCATAATTAAGGTGACCATTTACACAGGTTTAACTAGGTACAGTATGGTTTCACTCAATTAACCCATAAATATCATCAGAACCTCATAAATAAATGGACTCATTTTCAGTTATTTACATTAAAAGTACATTGTATATCATTTATATAATGATGTGTGGTGTGACGTGATGTCAGTCGTTTGGTGTGGTTATGTTTAATTAATGTCACATTATTTAGTCATTATTAAAATGCAGAAGCTATAAACGTGTCACCGTAGTGCAGTTTTTCTTTTTAGTATTTTTTCCGAAAACATATTATGACGGTCAAACCTTTATTGCGTCATGAACGTGTATCAAACTCATATATACAGGCTCCGTGCTATGGATCAGCAACGGATATGGATATGGATATGCTACGGTCATACAGCTCGTACTACATCCGTGCGATTTTTCAACTCGTGCGAGTATGTTCGTAGCGTCTGGTCACAACTCGTACGGTCCACGAACGATCTATAGAGACACACTCGTACGATATCCGTACTATGCTCGTACGAGTTAAGAAAATCCGTACGTTGCTCGCACAGTCTTCGGTGTCCGTATAGTACGGGCTCCCGACGGCCGCCGTGCGAATTTGCCAAAATCAACTCGTACGGAGCTCGTAAGGAGCTCGTAGGGCAAATGTGACCGTAGCATTAGAATATAAACATGGCACAGCCTAAGAGCTCGTGACTAGGAGAGATCCAGTATCAACTTCTAGTGAATAACAAAATTTTGTACTCGAGGTCCCTTTTTTCGTGTTACTGATCATATATAAATAGGTTATAAATTATCAAATATTTGGCTTATGATATACATTGATACACTTTATTGTATAAGAACGGAGAAAATTATGAACGTGAATTATTGTTTTGCACTAGCGGTACGTGTGTTGCGAGTGTTTACTATTTTACAATCAGCTCTAATTAACGGGTTTTATGACCTGCTCTAGGTCTCTGTTTACAAAAACAAGATGTTGAGTCCTTTCCGTAGCACATAAACATATATTTTAGTCCCATCCTTATGACGCTTGTCATATTTTAATCATTTTATGCATAATTAAAAGATATGCATCGCGTCAGGTGGTGTTGGTTTTGTTTTTCCCAATTTTGAAATATGCAATAAAATATGTTAATTTAAACAAAAAGACGTTCATGTGACTTAAAAACAACATTTTACCAGGAAATCGGTAAACAACCCTTTGAAACAATACGCCCCGTGACTGAATCACGGCCGTAAAACAGCCGAACCTCGAAATGGCTGTCACATAATATGGACAATTAAAACCAGACCGAGGCTTAAACAGTAAATATAATCATTAATCAAAGTATTGCATTCATTTTAGTTTCATTACGTCACGTCGACTTTTTTGTTAAATATATTTTTTATGTTGCACAATATGTTGCGTATATAAGGGACATGAAATTTGTTTGTAAGACAAAAGATCGTGTCCATCTCTTGATTAACTGACTGTCTTCATTTACTGTGTTTTAACGATGGAAAATAAAGTTTTAGTCGCTATACTGATTGTTAGCTGTTTAGTTGCCATAGCAACTGCTCAAATAACTCCACTTCAACAAAGTAAGTCTTTAAATTTGTTTTTTTTCCGTTTAAGTTAATCTACTAAAACAATTTTAAAACAAATATAAAAGTTTGAATATAGTATGTACATGTATCTGTTTTATGTTCGACCGCGGATTTTGTACAGTTTAGGTTTTTTTCCAATTATAGTCTCACCTGTCTTGAGCAACAGGAATTTGAAAGTCTATGCATTAACTGTCTATGCATTTATTACACTGACACGTATAGAGCAATTTTGAATGGATCGACTGCCATGATATTTTATTAATATAATTTCAAATTTCTGTGCTTTAACTGCCAGTCGGTGGATAAAAATGTGACTGCTTTAAGAGAAGAGAATGCTGTTTGTAATATGAAAATAACTGATTTGGGTTTAATAATATCGACAGTTTAAAAATCTGATTGCATTATTGAGGTGACCATTTACGAAGGATTTTCTTTATTTAATAAAATAGTTTGTTTCTTTGACTTATACTAGTAGTTAATGTGGCAAATGGTGCTTCCGTAAAATGCAATAACAATGTCTCAGTTGGCAAAATGTAAGGAAAAATATACTTCTAGTGGTGACATTCGCATGGTCGTTATTTCTCTTCAGATTGTTCGTTTTAACATCCCTAAACAAATATAAACCTTGTGATAGTGATTAAAATTGCAGCCGAAAATAGCTCTTTATGTCGCATTTTTAAGTGACACAAATTCAACCAATTGAAACACTTTTATATTTTTAATAAATGCTGTATTTTGCTAGCTTTGTCACATAATAAAGCAAGTAAGTAATATGTAAATTGTTTATTATTGTGACTTGTGCATACATATTTACAACAAACATATTTACAATACACAAGTAAAGAGGCACCCGGCCTAATGGGCCTATATGTCACCTTAACAATAGTAGGTAATTTAAATCCGCTAAGTAAATTAAACAATAATGGTTGAGTATAACGTAATTTCGTGTGATATATGTAATGCATGATAATAATAAATATAAGGTTTCAAGAAGGTTAACGGTTTAAGCAACGTAGAAATATAGATACATGTAATATTCGGTAGAAGGTATGGCGTTGATACATATTAAGGTATGTACTAACAAATGCAACATTATGTATCATTAATAACCTTCTCCGATTGTACTTGATTAAACTGCTTGCCATATTATGTATAGTGTCCTTATGGGCCTTATGGTCTACGGGTAATTTGTAAATAAACTTGTTCAAACTTGTTCGAACTATTAAAGAGTTATAACGAACAAATAAATGTATATAATCAAGTACAAATTTGCATGATATTCAACAGTATATAGTAGGCCTATTGCGAATAATTTAACGACTTTTTAACAGTTCATCACATAAATGATTACATTTTTTTATATACTTATATATGTGACATAGTGTACAATTCATACACGTACATAATTACATAATAATGCGACATAGATAATACATATTTTTCAGATAAAGTTTTATCCGGTATTGTTCCGTTTTACAAATAGTTTAGTTAATGTCAAACAAAATGGATTAAACATTGTTCAGACAGACGGCATATATTTAAGTATATTTCCTTGTCCTTGACTTTTGGCGTGTTCTGCTTTTCAGGAAGGTGTTTAGTAGGGCTGCGTACCGGTTTCCGATATAAATCGAATACCGGTATTTTGCGTTCGATCGATACATCGTATCGAACATGTCCGTATCAGTCAAAAAATCGATCAGCAAAAATACACATATAAATCAGCAAAATCCAATTTTCAGTCAAGTTGTTTCGTAGTCTATTTGATTAGTCTCAAAATGGTCAGAACGTTGAAGCAGCTTATGTCCGAGTGAACCTAATTTTCAAACAAGAATCTGCTATGCAAACCACTCATGCAATTTAAAACATGTGTAAATAGGTTGTTTATCACATCTCAGACCTGACTTGAGATCTGCAAATTAAATACAATCATGTCGTAAGTCTGCAAGTGCCTAATTACAGTATTTAGGTGTTTATATTGTCAAAAGAAAATATCAAATGATATATCGAATATCGATCATTTTTTATCGATACAAATATCGTATCGATCATTCTAATTGATACGCAGCCCTAGTGTTTAGTAGGCAAGTTTAAACAAGTCATAAACTATTATTTATTCCAAGAATAATCTATAGATTTATTAGATTTTATTTTATCCACGAATTTATCTGAGTATGACAATATCATGTATTCATTTTAAAAACCATGCCGTTATGACAAACTCTTAAACAACATGACTGTGTCAAATATGTTTATAATGAGACTCTATGATTATGTATTGGAACCATGATTTCATGAACGGAACAATTTGAAAATAATAAATTTGTGAACTATACTTACCTTTGCGTCTTACAGTGCTCTGTGTTTTATATTTCATACTAAAGAGTGTTTTAATTCAGTACATTATAGTTTAAGTATAGTTCATACGACCTACTAATTGTATATAGCTCTTAAAACTTAAATCACTCTTAATGAGCACTTACAGTGTTGTTGTTATTCAATATTTGCGCATATTCAAAGGTTCGAAACGCTCAATATTCAACCTCGACCAAGTAGGCGGAGATCAAACCCAAGACAGGCACTATACCAATCGGTCACTTATATCAATTAGCAATTCGGTTTATTAATAAGATATATTTGATATTTTTATTGCACGATATTTTCAATAATTATTATTATATTACAGGTCAAATAATGGTCGTCTGTCGACGTTTTGCGCCTCGATGGAGAAACCTATGTATCATCCAGATGTTAAACTACATGGACATCGATGTACCAGGCTTCGATTAGACTGTTTCCATAGCAACGATTATCCATTACGTAGCTGATGACTAAATCACTTATCCCGAAAACTTTTACAACTGTACTAAAAAGACAGTATTAATGTCAAAGTTGTGAACATTTATTGTTAATTTATAAAACGTTTTGTCTCCGGTCTTGTTACACGTGTTATTGGTTATAGTGTCGTGTTTTAATATGTTGATGTGAGTAAATTTACAATGCTAATTAAACGGTTATACATTTGTCATAATTCTTTATCATAAATATTGTTTAATGATGTCTAGTATTGCTATTAATAAATTACTAGTATGTGGGCGAAAAGCGCTCGTTAAATATAGACATATATTTCAATATTAATTGACCTTTTGATAGTTACAGGAACATAACTTGTGTTACTAATGACTGTGTCACAATCGTAAAATTATCTCGGACATTTCCGCTTTTCTCCGGTAAATATCGTAATTCATAATGTTACTTACGAGTTATCTCCCCTTATTACTCTCTAAACGTACACATGATCTCCTTCCCCTTTTGTCGTTATTTTGGTTATGGTGTATAGAGGAAATCAATTTCAAATAGTTAACAAGCTTAATAATCAGAGTATGAGAAAGCTACATGCTTCTTATATAGTTATTATATCTATGTCCATACAGAGATGTGAGAACTATAACACACATTTCATTCTCTACGAGAACCAAAGGTCGAAGGATTCAGAGCAGCATAAAATAGTTTTCAGCGGCTGTGCGGTTTTGTCCATTACCTTGTGAAACCGTAGAACGTGTAGGTTTCACAGGGTAATGGGAAAAATCGGTAATACTGCTGAAAAAGATCTTATAGTTCACCGAAAGCAAATACGTTTCCCTTAAGCGTGGCGTATATTTTTTAGAAATCGATGAAAAAATAAAATACTTATGGCTATATTTGTGTTCCAAAGTTTACAAATTTCTACTTGTAACTGTAGCCAAAAGCTACGTGGTATTGCTACCCTGGGATTAACAACAGTTCGGGATCAAAGTCAAGTTTAACATTAATCTAACACACAACGTAGAGTTTCGCATTGATGTGACAACGACAAGACACGCTGGGACGTTGAATTATGAAAGCCGCACCTTCGCATTCATCCTGTCCTATCTTCGTATCGTCCCATCATACGATATTTTGAATGCACATATGGACAATGCGAAGGCGTGGTTTTTATATCTATCTATAGCACGGAGGATTTGACCTGATCCTGACCTTTATGCATGAATATATTACAAGGTTCTTGTGTTGAATATATAGATTTCCGCAAGCAAATCGTGCAATATTTGTGTGATACTTTCCGCTTATGAAAACATACAACCGGGATTATAAATATAGACAATATATCATCTGTTAAAATATGCTAGTAGAAGGTCGAGAGTCGTGTCAAATTCTCCGGGCTATACCTTTATATCGCAACATTCTACTGTATCTAGGCATCGTCACATCGGCGACTATTATAGAACTACTTACACCTGATTGTGACATAAATTAAAAGCAAAACTTACGAAGAACAAGTCACTCCAAATAGAGAACATTTTGATTATTGAACTATATGTAATACACATATTCAAAGCACACCAGGCCCCAACTCTACGAAACAACTTAAGTTATTGCTCAGCTGAGTATGCTATTTTGAAATGATCAAATGACTACAATTGTTGTCTTGTGAAGTAGATTGATATTTAATGCTAAATAATAATATAGTAGGTGATTTTTGTAGAAAATTCTCATAGAAATCCAACAGTAATGAACAATAATGAACATTGTACTTAAGCTTGTTATAACAGACTTAACTTTTTACTTAATATATTTATAACTTTAAAACACTATTTCCTGCAAAAATCGGACTTAAAATAGCAGACTCAACTGAGCAATAACTTAAGTTTTTTCGTGCATTGGGGCCATGACCCCCGTGTCATATTAGTTTCATCATCCCTTTTTACAGGTAAGTCAATGAAGCAGTACGTTTAGAGCACACTTTTATTTCCCTTGTTATTTTATTTTAAGGTAGGCGCACGGTAAAAGATTATTTAACTTGAAATATAGAAATGGATTCCTTTCACCTTCGCCCTCTGTTCGAATAGCAAACACTTTTTGCCGGTTACCTATTGCATTGGACATAAATATTAAGTTGCATGGATACACTGTAGTACTCATTCTCACCTTTAGCATCGAAGAATTCTCGTTAAAATCGGTCAAACAATAAAAGATTTACGATCGTTTGCTATTTCTGTTGACATAATTTGCGTTCTAAGCCAAAAATGACGTCACATAGCACGTGGTTAGTCCACACTGAGAGAGATAATTATATAGATCAAATTGTTCTACGTGCATATCAATAAATGACAGGGCAGTTTGCAGTTTCCTCTGTGGATGTTGTGACAATTGTATTCGTATTCTAGTACGCCATGAGCATGTACAGACTCTCGTTATTTGTTATATACAGATAGTTGTGCTACTAGTATATGCAGCTCATTGTCGACATAATACATTGAATATATGTGAATCTTATATACTATTGTGTTTTACAAGCATATTTGGCTATATTATGTCTGCTAATTTTGTTCCAACAAGATGTTTGATTAGTCTACATAATAGTATATGTTCATGTAAATTTATTACAAAACTCTTTATCAAGTTTCATTAGCAAAATCTGCAAATTATATGCCTTCGGCCAATTAACAAATACATATAAAAAATTACAAACCTATGACACATATCAATGGTACAGTTACCTGTGAACCAAATAAAATACAATTAAACATTAAAACAGTATGTAATATAATACATGGTATGACACAAGTACTTATTATGTCATTGTAATAGGTCACATACATCATCGTTACTGTTGTTTGAGTTATAACACATGTTAAGCAGTGACTAATGTACGTATTTTGACAGATTTGCTGCCTTTTTGATCCGAATTGAAATTATTATCATGAAGCATGCAAGACAATGTCCAAGTTGATAACATGTGTATTTCCTTGAACAGAATTATATTAGGTGACATTCTTACTTAAAATAGTGATGTTAAGAAAACAAAGTGTCACCGAGAAGTTACTGGCTCGAACATCTCCAGGACCAAACGCTTAAAGTCATGTCTCTGTTTCACGAGAATTGGTATGTCGAGTCTCAATGGGTGTCACACGGATAATTGGTTTGTGTCGAGTCTCAATGGGTGTCACACGGATAATTGGTTTATGTCGAGTCTCAATGAACTTCACACGGATAATTGGTTTATGTCGAGACTCAATGGGTGTCACACGGATAATTGGTTTGTGTCCAGTCTCAATGGGTGTCACACGGATAATTGGTTTGTGTCCAGTCTCAATGGGTGTCACACGGATAATTGGTTTATATCGAGTCTCAATGGGCGTCACACGGAAAATTGGTTTATGTAGAGTCTCACTGAACTTCTCACGGATGATTGGTTTATGTCGAGTCTCAATGGGTGTCACATGGATAATTGGTTTATGTCGAGTCTCAATGGGCGTCACACGGAAAATTGTTTTTTGTCGAGTCTCAATGAACTTCACACGAATAATTGATTTATGTCGAGTCTCAATGGGTGTCACATGGATAATTGGTTTATGTCGAGTCTCAATGGACTTCACACAGACAAGTTGGTTTATGTCGAGCCTTAATTGGCGTCACACGGATAATTGGTTTAGTTCGAGTCTCAATGGGTGTCTCACGGATAATTGGTTTATGTCGAGTCTCAATGGACGTTACACAAAGAATTGCATACCTGGTTAGTCAAACGATTAGCCCCACAGGCATCGACTTTTTCGTAAGATACCATTAGAGAGTCGACAGGGATCCAAACTTCGTCACAGACCCATTTAATGAATAATGACAGAGGAAAATCTAATTGCAGTGACGTCGGTATACCGCATCTGTTTTCGGTGGTCATGCATCTTCAAAGTTTAATAAACATGTCAGATGAGTTGCACAGAAAGGTCACAGCAGACTAAATTATTTAAATCTGTTAAAAATGTCAATGTACTCAGTTGAGTGATACATGACCACCTTGGTTGTTGTGTTTATACTGTGGTTTAGGTAGGTGTTAGTGAAGCAGTTTCATGTGGTTTAGGTTGTCACTTGTCAGTCCCAGCCTACGCTTACTTCTTCACAGGTTTAACTAATTCACTAACAAAGTTCGTTCAAGTAAACTCTATTTTGAACCAATGATATTGTTATAAATGATTGGTCACAATCAATCTTGAATCGTTCTGTCATGTTGCCGTTATCAATAATACTCTTGAATTGTACTATTGTGGTTACTATATTTGTCAAATTGACAATTAAATGCTTCATAATATACTTATAATTGGCATTTATAAGAATGGAAGGAAACTTCGACCTACGCTTGGTAGTATATAACTATATGTCATGGAGTATTACATAATATATTGCCCCTTAAATTAAACAAGAGGGCAAAGATGGCCCTTGATCGCTCAATTGTGCACATTGATCAAGAAGAACCATATTTAAACTTAACCTTGATTTTTGGTTGCAATGGAAACCAGTGTTATGCATAGATTTTTATCACATAAAATAGGCTCTGGGAGTTTAATAAATCCATTACATAAAAGTCATAATACACACGTGTAATAAACATGCAAATGAGGTATATACAAGGGCGAGTCACTTTATTTATGTATTCATACACGTTGTCAAAAAAGTAAAAGAATACATTTTTAGAATAGAATAAATTCTATACCCGATTATGAGCACTCTCGGGCATGTTATAATCACACAAAAACAGATGTACAAGAACTTAAGAGATATGACTGTAAGTAAACATGACGGTGGGTCCGTTAAACGTGGGTACGAATAAGATCGGGACGAAATGTACATACCAAATATCTGGCATCTACACAAACACAGCATCGGATATTGATTTCATTGTATAAATCCGTTAATTTTGAGTATTAAAGACGATTTTCCTTGCTTACCAAGTACTTGCATCGTGTACAATCAGTTATGTTCGGCTATTCAGACGAATCGCGAATAAATTCACGCGGAAAACCTAGTTACTTCCCCTGTCCTTGGTTGGTATTAAAACCCGGAACGGAACACGGAACAGAACAGAATACGTTGTGTTGCTGCGGTCCTAGATTTAATTATTTACTTTGTTATGCGTAGTTTTACATCTGCAGGATTTTAGATACCCTAAAAATATTATTTTCAAACGCAGAAAAATTAACATATTGGAGTATACATTGTTGCACTATTTTCTTAGCTCTTTCAATGAACCGCTTTACTCCTATGGAGTTTATTTGCTAAAGGGGAAGTGTGTGCATTCTTGACAAACTTTTACTGTGTATTTAGTTTATGTGATAAAAAGAATCTTACATTTGTGTCATTCCATATTAAATTTATTAAACTCGTTGAATAAAAGTGATAAAATGCTCGGCAGAGCCTCGCATTTTATCATTTTATCCAACTCGTTTAATAAATTCAATATAGAAAGACACTCATGTAAGATCCTCTATATATTATGTAGCTATTTGCAAAATGAACAAGTAAAGGAAAAGTGTTACCTATTTGTGATAAAATCAAGACGGCCGTGTTTTTTGACAAATCACACCCAATTTTGTAAGAGGGTCACTCAACAACTATTTCTGTACAATTATTTAGAAATCTGGCCATTTGTTGATTTTTAAAGTGTTCCTAGCTGTTTCCATGGCAACCAGAGTTATTGATATATTTGAATTGTTTAAGCTACTAATAGAAAGGCCACCCAAGGAACATGCATGTGCAGTTCGGTTGAAATTGGCCAAGTGGTTTAGGAGATGAAGTCTTTTGAATGAATTGTCGACGGACATAAGGAAACACACATGCCTTAACACATTCTTACACAATCATATTTACACCCATTCATGTATTCATCCAAACACCTAAACGCGAACGGACGCACAGACGCACGGACGCACGACAGACGACGGACGAAAAGTGCTCATAAAAGCTTACCCTATCACTATGTGACAGGTGAGCTAGAAAGATTAAAACATTTGTCACAAAGTTGAACTTTTGTTTCATATGTCAAGCCACAAATCATTTGAAACATCAGTTAGTTGATTTTTAATGTTAACCTTTTATGGCTTCGTCCTAGTAAGAGTACTTGGATTCTATACATCATGTATTCAAATCATATCACATAGATCTATTTTACAGTCATTAACATTTAGAATTAGATACTTAATGTCAAAAAGGACGTATTATCGATCGACGTAATAAAAACGATCATTGACGCGTATAAAAAACAAGCGTCGAGCGGATATATAAATCTAAGCCGGCCCCACGTCTCATCAGAACCGCTCCGTGTTTTGAAAAGTTTCATTCTTTATTTGGAATAAATCCTTTGACAGAAGATAAAGATGGCTGGAAAGTGTTTTGTCTTCGTAGCATGTGTTTGTCTTACACTTTTTGCTACCATACATGCAGATACAAGTGATGAAATGGGTATGTCTTAATATTTATTGATAATACAAGTTTACTAAACCATAAATGTATGGTTTTGCAACAAAAATAATTAACATAAATTTAACATTGGCAAAAAGTAATACCAATTATGTAAGTAATGATGATGATAGAACAAATGATGATGATGATGATGATGATGATGATGATGACGATGACGATGATGATGATGATATTAAAGCTGCTAATGAATACAATGACAATACTGATGATTCTCACAAGTACGACAGTAAAACATGCTTATGAACACTGGTACATAAGTATAATGATTACTATTAAAGATCATGATAATAAACATATTTGGGGTGATAATAAAGGTGATTCCAGCATCTTAACGACAACGCTGCATGATATCATTTCAAATATATACTAGAATCCAGTTTAAAAATATTCCAAAAATAGATTTTGTTCGAACTTGGTATATGAACATACACAAAATCATGTTCGAAACAGACTTCAAAAATCATACGTGCCCATGCTTGTTTAGGAGACTTGCTAAGTAGCTTATAAAACCACAATTATTCACACATATGTTGTTATTTCAGTCACTATGCAGCTAGCTGCTCTTTGCCAGAGGGTGACCGGTCGTTTACAGACGTTTTGCTACCTCCAACTTCTCGACAGACTCGGCTACTCAACTGGTTTCAATATGGACATCATGCCTTCATTTGCTGATATGCTAGGTTCTTAAACAGACAAAAGTATTGTAAAATGTCCTATGCGTGTCGTAGTTATGATCTAAAGTGCCAATATTTTGTACAATAAATGTGTTTTATACAAACCCAATGCTTGCATATTAAAATATTTCTTAAATCCGAAATTAAGTGAAACTCCCGAATTTAATCGAAATTGTCGAAGTAATTTCCGAGTGAAAAAATGCAGAACACAGCACTTGTTATGTAGGGAAAGACTTCCTTTATTTTGGACAGGCTTCTTATCAACAGTGCTAAGACGGTCTTCTATGGACTTTGAAATTTCATAGTAGATCAATTAATGCAACTATGTTGTAGTATTTAAAAAAAAGAATGTTCTGTTTAAACATTTCTTCGTCAGAAAACATGCATTTATTTATGATGTCAATGTTTCGTTTAATTTGAAGAAAATACTGAAATAACAAATATTGTTTTGAGAAATCAAAATACAAATTATGGTGTTTATATATGTCTGGTTTTGTATTATGGTGTTTATTGGCTTTGATGTAATTTATTGTACACATCTTTTAATGCATTTATGTACCTAGATGTTACTATTTGTATAATGTTTCTGACATAATATTAATGTTGATGTATCAATTTGTACATAAATTTGTTATTTATATCAACTGCATCCTTGAAATATAATATGTCATGTTTAGGAAGTTTTGTCTCAGTTTTTTAACACTAAGCCGCTGGCTTTAAACTTACGGAAGTGCATTAGTGCCACAATAAGTTGCTGCCAGGTATCTAATCATTTAATACGAGTGGATGTTAACTACCATTTATATACAAAAAAATAAGTATTAAGTCAGACAGGGAAGGCAGCAGTCAACTGAATCAGCCGACCACAGACAACATAAAAAACATACACGGTACAATGCCCAACTGAACAAGTAAATGAGCCGCTACAGGTTGGAATAACACATTGGAATTTAATACTATGGGCTATTTAAAACTGTGAACGAGTTATCTGCTAATTTCAACTTGGTCACAAATCTGATCGCCGTCCGAAGATCGTGTAGCGTAATGCTGTCTAATCAGGACGGATACCTGACGGACATCAGTGCTAACAAATTATTCATGACGATTGGAAATAGTGTAGCAATACCACTTGTTTTTTTTGCTTTCCCTGAAATAAAAGATCATTTTCAGCAGCTGTGTCGTTTTGTCCAACATCCGATGAAACTATGGACAATACAGGTTTCACAGGGTACTGTAATAACGACCAAACTGCTAAAAAAGATCATGTATTTCATGGAAGGCAAATACTTTTCCCCTTAGCGTGGCGTATATTTTATAGAAATATATGAATAAATAAAATACTCATGGCTATAATTGTGTTCAAATGTGTACACATTTCTACTTGTAACTGTAGCCAAAGGTCACGAGGTATTACTACTCTGGGATTACTGTTACGAAAATAGCGAACACTGACTATAGGTCAAGCCCGTGTATCACGAACTGTTACGTCCCAAGTAACAGTCTGCACGGATTTCAAACTGCACGGACCTAAATCATCCCACAGATGTAATACAGCACGGAGTCACACTATCAGAAATGCACGAAATCGCACATTTCGAACTTCCTGGGATTCGCAAATTCCGAACACCACGGACTCACAATCTGAGCTGCACGGACAATAAACTACCGAATACTAGTAATATAAACAAATTCGATCATGACAAGTATAGATGTACAACGACCTTCGAAATTTGACCTTTGGGCGAGTTCATTTGCTAAGGTTGAAACGATATTTACCGTTATGTTTCCAATATATTATGAATATATCTTATAAATTCACGTTATCTTTCAAGTTGACAGCGTGGCCTAGTGGTTAAGATTATCTGTACTCTGTACTAGTCTGTACTCAGAACAATCCTTTTATATGGGCTGTGGGTTCGAGTCCGCTGCTAAACTGTTTTTCAATAATTTTATTATCATAATACATGAGTATTTTTTCATATATTTTATTACTTAATGAATAATAAAATTATGTTTAACGTTAAATACAAAGTTGCTTTGTTTCGTTTATTTTACGATTTTGGCCTGCCCTGGATATTGTATTTATTGCTCAGATGACAATCGGGTTGAATTACAAAATATTTTCATCATTGGTTTCGCTGGAATTAGAACTGGAATCACCACTCTAAGACTATTCTTTAGTAACTTCAACATTAATAAGCGTTTACTCAGGTAATACAGGGAGCACAGTTCGGGTGACCGTTGACCGATATCTCTGTTCAACAGTCTTGACGTGGGAGTTTTTCAAGGATTAAAATACAGAAAAAATGTACAAAGGAAATAGAAATATATATAAAATAGACATGCACGCGAATGTTTTATTTAGCAAAATTTAAAAAATATTCAAAATGGGTGGGATTCGAACCCAGACAAAAATCTATTTAGTTTCATAAGCAGTAGCTTAGCCTACTGCGCCATGGAGGACGATGTAGCTACAATTTCAAATAATTTCTTTCTTTTCCGAATACACCCCTTTTACCTGGATTATTTCATTATTAAAAGTACAGTTACGCCCGAACGATTGTGGTTTATCTATATACTATCCGACCAGGGATACCTGACAGTTACGTCACTTAGTGTTTACAATCCAATGTTTACTTTATAAATTGTACAAAAATGTGGATTGTCATTTTATTTTTTTACCTATTATCTCAATATGACATCGTAGTCGAGAGGATAACGGTGCAGTATTAGTAGTTGAAAGGTATCGAGTTCGAACCCCGTCAGCGTAACTTTTTCCCGGTCGTTACTTTTTGCAATTGAATACAAAGTGAGTTTGAAAAATGAATTTAGTTAAGAATCTTTGTTATTTCACTAAACTTAAAATTGCTAAATTGAATCTCTTCTTCTTCTTTTCGTTCACTAGATGATTAATTTTTATAGACATTATGAATATGCTTAGTACCATGGTTTGTTAGAGAACTGGCCTAATACATCTGACTTCAGCTCTCTGGGGTTTCTGTCGGGGTTACCTCACCCTTAGTTTATGGTGTATACACCTTCCCTGAAAACACAGGGGTAACTTGAAAGGGGTTTCAAATCTAGCTATTTATCCATAGTTGGTGACCTGTTCATGTCCACACACAGGTGGGCCCTGAGTACCGCATGTCTAGGGGCAGGACTCCTCCGATATCCTTGTATTCAGCCTTGGATCGCAGGGTACCAAGTTTTACTACATAGCACTACATAGGGCTTGTCCATGGAGAGGCTATGTACTGGCAGGAGAGGCTTACGCACTCGGCTCCCTTTTCGCACAGGGCTATCCAGCGGCAGCAGCTAAAAGCGAGAAGTGTCAAGCACACAACACTTAGCATACCACACTAGACACATCACATGAACCTAATTAACACTCGCTAAATTGAAGGGCTAACTAAGAACGCGTTTAAATTATTGTAGTGAGTCTTTGAGATAGCAACGTATATGTTCTTTTAAAAACGTGTTTAAGAGATTATGTGATTTTTAAGAGCTTTTACTAATCCTAAGACAAAAGAATATTGTCCAATTCGTTATTGTATTATATCACTAAATATGTGTTCCGTATATTATACAAAAAATACAATCATATAGATTGTCTACCACCTGATTTGAACTCGGACCGTCTGACACATCCACAGGACCATGTCTTGTTTGGACTATTAGAATTGATAAGGATTTACTTCTATCTAATATAATCATTAATCCGTTGGGGATATACCCTGCTTATTTATAGATTGTTGACAAAATGACGTCACTGTCAAAAATTGTTGGTCGGATAGTATAACTCCAACGCGATAAATTGCAGTACAAAAACAAACACAATATTGCCTATATTTTTGTTATGGATTAAAATCAAGGACCGTAACACTTACCAATGAAAGCATTCACACATTTAGCACAACATGTAAAGTTTTCATGCTCCTAAATATTCAGAAATGATAAATATAGCGGATTTTGTGTTTGTTTTTGTATTGCAATTTATCGCGTTGGAGTTATATATAGGTATAACTCTATCGCGATAAATTGCTGTACAAAACAAACACAAATTGCCTATATTTTTGTTATGGATCAAAATCAAGGACCGTAACATTTACCTATGAAATCATTCAAACATTTTGCACATCATATAAAGTTTGCATGCTCCTAAATATTCAGAAACGATAAATGTAGCAGATTTTGTGTTTGTTTTTGTATTGCAATTCATCGCGTTAAAGTTATATATTGTCTATATTTATAACACCGGGTGTATGTTTTCATAAGCGGAGAGTATCACGAAGACACTCGAGGTGTAATACAAAAGCAAATCTAAAGAACCGATATTGCACGATTTGCTCGCGGAAATGTATATATTCTACGCAAGAACCTTGTAATATATTCATGCATAAAGGTCAGGATCATGTCAAATTATCTGTGCTATACGACACATTCAGTACAGAAATGGCTCGGAGGAACACCGAAACGGAACTGCTCATAGAACTCTACCATACACAAAAGAGAAGTAAAGGACTTAAGCGATTCAAACTATTCCAACAAAGACAGCTTCGACTTATACACCAAGACTAACCGTGTAGATGCACCTTAACTGACTTACACAAATGTTGACTACAATGCGCATCATACATGACATAAACTTCGATACAGATAAGATTTTGACATTTTGGACGAGCATGAAGCCAACAAAATTTACGTACAGGTGAAATCGAATTGTTGATTTAATTGCACAATTGTAACTAAACATTAAACATATGACTGTATTGCACTTATAACAAATGAATATTTTAATTTCACTCAAGTTTCATTTCAATTTCATGTGTCTTAAAACATCCAACTGAATATCACTTATTTGCCATTTTAAACAGGTGCGTTTTGACTGTCTTTTTGAAAACCAGCAAAGAGTCATGTTTTTAATTTCAACTGGCAGGCTGTTCCACAGTGTGGCTGCACATTTGTCGAAACGCCTTTTACAGTAGGTCTTGGTTTTTGTTCCTGGATTTTCAATAATTTGGCTGGGTCTGATCGTGTTGTGTGGTATTCACTTATCAACCCATTCATGTAAACAGGAGTAAGTTAATGTATGATTTTAAAAGTGTACGGAATGACCTTATACCACATACTCTGTACGGCACCGGAAGCCAGTGCAGTGAATGTAGGATCGGTGTAATGTGCTCCCGCTTTTTAGCTTCTGTGTACAGGCGAGCAGCAGTGTTCTGGATCTACTAGTTCTGCAACAACACAAGCGTTCGTCTTCTTAACTTGAATTATTACGTTACGTAGTCTTGCATGATTAGAGTGCCTCTTCCATGTGTGTAAGGTTAACGATAAAGATGGTGGTATATCGTCGTAAATAAAGTCAGTTAGCCACCATGTTAGTATCTTCAGGCTAGTTTTTGATCCAAGACTAAACAATGTTGAACTTGGCCTAGATTTGGTTAGAATGATCGGTGTGACCATATTTTAAGAGGGTTATGCCAAAAGTGTGGCCCCCTAGTGACTACACAAGTTTTTCTATCATTTGACCTATATTGCCATAATACTTAACCCCAGATGATCAAATATATTGAACTTGTCCTATATTTTGTTTAAGATGATCATTTTGACCATGTTTCATACAGATTAGGCCTAGATTATGACCTCTAGTGACTACACTAGGCGTTTCTGCGCCTTGACCTACTGACCGAGGTTTTTACCCATGATAACCCAATATCAAACTTAGCTTAGCTTTGTTGAGATTATCATAGTGATAAGTTGCATAAAGATTTGGCCAAAGTTGTAACCACTAGTTAAACAAGAGGGCCCAAAGTGCCCTAGGTCGCTCACCTGTCGTAGTAGTGCATGCAAGTCCTGTGATTTGACCTAGTGACCTCGCACTTGACCTAGATTTTGTTGAGATTAGGCTAAAGTGGTGACCTCTTGTGACTATGCAAATATTTCCTATGATTTGATCTAGTGACCTAGTTTTTGACTCCAGATGACCCAATATCGAACTTAGATTGCGCTAAAATAATCATTGTGTCAAGATTACAAAAAGATTAGGCCAAAATTGTGACCTCTTGTGACTTATATTTATAATACAAGGGTTTTCTATGATTTGACCTTGTGACCTAGTTTTTGACCCCGATTGACCCAATATAAATCTTTACCTAGATCTTGCTGAGATAATCATAGTGACAAAGTTTCATAAAGAGTAGGCCAAAATTGTGACCTCTAGAGAGGACACAAGGTTTTTCTATGATTTGACCTTGTGACGTAGTTTTTAACCCCGGAAGACCCAATATCGAACTTGACCTATATTTTGTTGAGATGATCATTGTGACCAAGTTTCATAAAGATTAAGTCAAAATTATGACCTCTAGTGACTACACAAGGTTTTTCTATAATTTGACCTAGTGACGTAGTTTTTGACCTCATATGACACAATATCAAACTTGACCTAGATTGTGTTGAGATGATCATTGTGACCAAGTTTCATAAAGAGTAGACCAAAATTGTGACCTCTAGAGAGGACACAACCCCATTGTTGACGGACGGACGGACGAAGAGTTATCACAAAAGCTCACCCTGTCACTTTGTGACAGGTGAGCTAAAAATATTTGCGGGTCCTAATTATTTCTGTCGACTGGAATACTGTTATGTTTATAGCGACGCTGGTGTAATTATGCTTTAAGAATTCTGACTATTGGTCAAGCCCGTGAATCCCGATATTTACATCACAGTAACAGAATGCACGGATCCGTACATTCCAAGCTGCTCGAACTCAAATATTCCAAATTGCACGGACTTAAACCATTCCGCATTGCACGGACTCTCACTATCTGAACTTGCACATTTCGAACTTCAAGGGATTCGCCAATTCCGAGCTACACTGGCTCAAGAATTGCGAATTGCATAAGTATAAATAAAATTTAGCATGTAATTTATGTACAGGTATAGGTCGTTTGCGAGAAATTTTTTATATGAATAACTTAAAGTCTTATCATCAAATTTCGGGAAAAATTGACATAGCACAATTATTACAATTCTACCTACTCCCTTTTTAGGTTTCATATGTTTCATTAGTTATTAAGACAGTTATGTTCTTTGATGTACTTGGTCCCAAAATTATCAATATGACAAAAAATGAAGGAAAGAACACATTTCAAGATTGTGATTATTTAGTTAAATACCAGAGTTATCTCCCATGTTTTCAATCGCGATTGTTTCAGTATATTAGTATATGTAGTGAACAAGTGATAGTCTACACGGTTTCCGAGCTGCACGGATCCGTACTCACGATACACGAACTCATTACAATTTTACCAAAATCCGTGATATTTAATAATCGCGAAAATTAATATTTTACAGTATATTCATTTTGGAGCGGTCTTTTATTTATTTGTTCTATAATTATAAACAATGACGTAGGGCATTGTTTGTTTGATTGATAAAGAAATCAGTTAATATTGAACTTTTTTCCCGGTCCCTTTGTTGGTCTAACAAACGTCTTATAAGCGAGAGATCTAATTACCCGGTGCATATAAAACAGCATAACACCGTTTTATGTATACCCTTATTTAACATTCAAAGAAGAAGTCGTCGAAGTATTTAAAAAGTCTATTTAGATACGTCATTTTTCTTTCCATAAAATACTGGAAATCTATGATTCTATCTTTATCTCTGATCAAAACAAAAGGAATGATATATTTATTTCATTAATTATTAATTAACAGTAAATTGTTTTCCGGTGCTATCCAGTCATTTCCTTTGATATTTCTACCGGTATAACGCTTGTAGTGACTTCAATAACGTAGCAATATTTATCAACAAGCCTATCTTATTTCAGTAGTTTCTAGTTTGGCTATCATTTACAAATTGTGTTTGTGCCGTTCCTCCATATAAACAATATCTGGCCCCGTACTGTTCACAAAAAATCAGTTGTCAGGATCAGACTCAAGTTCGATTTTATTTATTTTCATGTACAGAACATTTGTTAATGGAAAGACCATCTCTTTTACGCAGAGGTAAAACTATTGATATATCCTTTGATTTTAAAAGACAAATACATACATTTTAATACACTGTTACAGAAATATTGCGTTTAATAAATTAAAGTTGGATTTGCGAGCTTGATCCTGAATGTCTGAGATCAGTTTCAGTCTCAAGTACAATAAATCCCTTTTGTATAAGAAAAAAGAAAACAATGTTTTGAATGTTCGTTATCATGGTAATTATAAACTTTTAAACAGTACACAGCTAAATCTATGCTCATACATAAGTACGTTCAACAGACTGTACTGTTACTCCCAAGTCATTGAGTTGCAAGCCGGCTATTGGACTCGGCGCCGCTGATAGCCCAGTAAATTGGCTTTTGACATTCTCGGGTACCCGTAAAGTGGAACATGTGGATCACAATTTATTATCTATGTATATAGGTATTTGTAATTCTCCATGGTGGTCAGTTGGCTTTTGCAGTGTTGTTGAAATAAAAGGCTAACTATTCTCCAACAAGCATGAATTTTAGTTTTGAAACAAGTTATCCGCGGTTCCCAACCTTGCCGTTACGCTGAGTAGTAACAACGACTACCGCAGTCGCTGTTAGGGGTTCGACACGACCTGTCTAAATTGATCTCAGATCCCCTCGGAGACTGTCAACTGCTGCAACGGTATCATACATCGGCATGGAATAAGCGCATTACAATAACCAGTTAAAAGATGGAAGCAACTGTGAGTGAATTCGGATAACACAAATCACAATTTCTTTGAATTGCGTCAAAAATGATTGCATTCTTTGAGGCAATATTAATTACTATATTATTTGTTCAAACACCGTTCCCATAATTAGGTACGACTATGTTTTTAACCACGTTTTTAAGTTGTATGATTTATGTTTTTCATACACTGAATGAACTTAGATGTACTTAGACATAACATTGTGTATTTAACTACAAGTGTTTCAATAAATTTGTTGTTGCAGTCTGAGCGTATATTTGTTAAGTGTCTCTGTGGTTATGACGTCATAAACCGCTCACAGTCGCCACTTGTGGTGTGTTATGTGTGTGTGCGTAAGTGCGTCCGTCCGAATTTGCCTGGACCATAACTTTGACAATCATTGTCCATTCTTGCTTACTAGTATATTTGTCATGAATATTAACCGCCATGAGAAGGCGGGTCATGCACAAATCCTAGTTTCCTATATCAAAGGTCAAAGTCACAGTTTGAGGTAAAAGTTCATTTTGAAGTTTATCTGGAACATAACTTTGTCATACATTGACAGATCTTGCTTAAATATGGCATTTCCTCCATGCGTAACCACATGACCCTATCTCAAAGGTCAAGGTCACAGTTGAAGGTTGAAAGGTCAAATTGAAGTTTGACCGGGCCATACATTGACATGCATTGACCAATCGTGCTTATACTTGGCATGCATATTCACTTAAATGAAAAGGAGGATTGTCATGTGCAAACCCCGTGACCTTCTTCAAATGTTAATGTCATAGTTTGGGGCCAAAGGTTGTATTGAATTTTTTCAGGACCATAACATTTACATGCATCGACCAATAAAGCTTATTTTAGGCATGAATGTTAACCACAGTAAGTAAGACTTACATGTTCCATGACCATACATCAAAGGTCAAGGTCACAGTTGAAGGTCAAAGTTCAAATTGAAGTTTGTCCGGACCATAATTGTGACACGCATTGACCAATGTGTGCTTATACTTGAAATGCATGTTAACCTCAATCAGAAGTCATGTGGAAACCCACAGTCAGGAGGTCAGTGGTCAAAGTGAAGTTTTTATTCATGCATGGTGGGATTTCGATGTAGTCTTGGCATAAATGCTACCCATTATATTAGTGTGTGTCATACTCAAATATCACGTCAGTATGGTCACGGTAACACTACAAGTCAAAGGTCAAAAATAGCCATACTTTGGCTAGCCTCTTTAATTGGTCTAGGCTACAAGTTTAGTATAGTCCTGAGAATTTGACACGGCTCTCGAACTTTAATTAGCATAATTTAACAGCTGATATAGTGTCTATATTTATAATCCCGGTTGTATGTTTTCATAATCGGGAAGTATCACGAAGACGCTCGAGGTATAAAATTAACACTAATCTAAAGGACCGATATTGCACGATTTGCTCGCGGAAATCTATATATTCAACGCAAAAACCTTGTAATATATTCATGCATAAAGGTCTTGATCATGTCAAATGCTCTGAGCTATATATAATGTGAAAGTTTGAAATACCGATAACTAGGTACATCTGTTCACCATAACATGACCACACAGTGATGCTCAGAAGAACTGTGTCAATGTCTCTAAGGTATTATTTCTCTGCAACTTCAATCACCTATTTGAACTCCATTACACTTTTTCGCTCCACTATTCGTAGAATAAGGTGAGCTTTTGCAGTCATCCGAGCGTCGGTGTCGGCGTTGGCGTTGGCGTTGGCGTTGGCGTTGGCGTTGGCGTCGGCGTAACACTTTTGTAAAAGTTTAGGTACAGGTTTTTTAACCTTTCATGTTTTCAAATTCCTTTGAGGTAGTGCTTTCATACATTGCATACTTGCTCGCCGTCATGACCTCACCCCATATGCAGGAGTAGGTAACTCTATCAAGCATTTTGAAATTATGCCCCCTTTTTCTACTTAGTGCAAATAGTGCAAATGTTAAAGTTTTGGTACAAGATTTTTTTCACCTCAAATATTTTCAAAGTGCATTCCCATATTGCTTTGCATACCTGTTCTCCATCATGACCCCAATCCATACACAGGGGTAGGTAACTCTATCAAGCGTTATGGTGAAATTGTGCCCCCTTTTGGACTTGGAAATGCAAATGTAAAAGTTTAGGTACAGGTTTTTCACCTCTAATTTCTTCAAAGTGCATTGCCATATTGCTTTGATACTTTGCATACTTGTTCACCACCATGACCCCAACCCCTACACAGGAGAAGATAACTATTTAGCATTTTGTTGATATTATGTCCCCTTTTGAACTTATAAATGCTTATTTGTTCACCTTCATGTCCCAGAGGACATACACATGCGTAGGTAACGGTCCTGCATTTTGTCAAAATTATCTCCCTTTTCGACTTAGAAGCCCCAATATCTACACAGCAGGGGGTAATGCTGCTGTTAGGAAGCATTTTGTTTTGAATATATAATGATTGTACTATCCTAGCATGGCACTGCGAATAGTGGAGCGCGCTGTTCGTGGACAGCTCTTGTTATAAATTTTATCGGCGTAACACTGATCTTATTTCTAAATATTTTAAATGTTCTTCAGCAACTGGGTTAGTTTTAACCTGACTAATGTGGTGATTTGATTTACGAACTCACAAAGTTCTTGGTTCATAGTCACTTAAGTGTAAATATACGATATAAATTGTAATACTTATCCCCCACTTCAAACTTAGTGAAAGCATTAAAGCATTAATGTTTTAAAAGCATTTGTTATAAATGATTCGTACAGCTTAGTTGACGGTTCTTCTGCATTTGTTCGTAAGAAACTAAGAATATAAACTTAGTTTTGCACTTTTCAATAAGCTTCCACCGCAATGGTAATAATGTGTTAAATTACGGCAACATTCACACAAATCCAGCATGCATGACTACTTCAAAACATATATTGCATGAAACAAGCGAAGGATATTAGCATACATGATTTCATGATTTGTTCGACCTCATTTCCAAACGATATGTCTCCATTAATATATCACGCAATTGAAAACGAGAGGTCAAATCGAACGTGCGCTGTTATATAATGAATAGAAACGATCAATATTTTTTTATATTCAACATGACTGATTTTTTTGGTTTGTTTAATGGATGGGACATTTTAGGATGGTTGAATTAAACATAATATAACGCTCTGTCTGTTTCTGGACCTGGTGTAGTTTACATGCCTGCAAGCAAAATTACTGATCGAAAGGATTTAGAGCTTCAAATAATTCGTAAAAACTAAAAATTTCGGATACAGCATACAATCCTTTATATTGCATGTAGAAAACAAACTACAAGCGCCACATAAATATCACAAATATCTCGAATACATTACCATAGAAGCAGGTTTAAATCACCAAATCAACATGAGCTCATTATACTGACAGCAATCGACATTACATCAAAGCTGAGATCGCTCAGCCTTATTGCTTGTCGACTGTGTTTTTCTTCAATTGCATGCTTGTTATTTGGTGTTTACTAATGTGAGTTTAAACATAGGTGAAGAACATGACAGGTAAAGGTTTAAATCTAAACAGATTCCTGGGAAACGCATAATTGAGCTTTAATAAAATGAAAATGTGCGTGTTTCTGCATTGTCCTTCAACAGTGATACTTTTCGGTGCTGCTTGTCAAGAAATAAGGAAAGGTCAGAGGAAATGACCACATTCGGGCTTTGAAACAAACATTCCGCTGCTTAAATGTGTTCACTTCAAGTTGATCACATCAATATTCACAGAATAATGATTGAAAACTTACCGTCATCCAAAAACATTATCCACTTTTACTTTCGTTTTGGTGTGATGTAGGGGCTATATCCGGTGTACGGTGTCTACCAGTGCACAAGTCACCTACAATAATGCCTCATATTCCTGTGTACATGGTGTAGTAAGCTTAAGTAAAGGATAACGTCGGAGCGATTCTGATCAATGCTGTATAATGTGGTCCAGTATTTTGGTCCTAAATTCCTGGAACTTATCAGAACAAGAGACTGTATTCTGGGAATAACTTCATCAGTTCGTAGAATTCATTGGGCGTTTTATTTATCATAATATTGTGTAATTATCACAACAAAGAACATTGTTCAAAAGAGATTGACAACATCTTGTAATATTTAAGATCTCAATCGCACTTTCCCAATTTATGATATATTCAGCTACTTTGAATTCATTTGTGATACTACAGTAATTACTATCGGGAGCAAAAGAGTCACATTATTATACGTTGTGTTCATAACTACAGCGTGAAATATGGTTAATATTTCAAAGGTTAGTATATTTATTAAAATGGAAGACTAATATATATTGTCAATTATTGTACGTGGGAATATGCAACGCAGTTCAGAGATCTTATTAGCTCTCGATTATATTAGTGCAATAAGTAACGTGAAAGGTGTGTTCCTGTTTTGCCTTAAGAACAAACAATATTAATTTTGTTCTTTTCCTGTCAGACTACGTTGTTGAACCATCATAACATTTCGGATAGTTCTATCTATAAATTTTATACTTATGTATGTCTTTGAACTGTTTGCAACAGTAATAAACAATTTAAGCATTGACAATGGAGGCAATGGCATACCGAATACAGCTCCGCGAACATTGATATTGGTTATTGGTACAACCTTTTGATGGTGTTACGATAGCCAAGTGCTCTAACGCGTTCGTACTTCACATAGCTATAGTCAATCGTGCCACTTTAAGTGCAAACATTTGAGTTTATTTGCAAGGTTAACCTACGAGCACGCCTTATTATTACTTAGCCAAATGTCGTCGTGAATGCTTGTTTTCCGTTCATAAAAGTTTGATAGCTTAGATCAGCGTATTATTCAGTAACACCGTTATCATGGCTAGGCTCGGTCAAACACATGGGAATGCGGATGATCGTATTGACAACCCACTTTTCCCTAGTATAAATTTGATACCAGTAAGCTGTCTGGTCGGGGGTCAGATGTCCGCGATCTATGTACGAGTATGAACACGATGTGTCTATAGCGACATAGTTGCCTATATTGCAAACATACTATGTTATGCGTCGAAAGAATCCCTATTCGTTGTGACAAGACAGTGTCTTGGACACCGAATAAAACAATAACAATATAGCTGTTTGTAAATGTTAATGTTTGGAAATTCACTTGATATAAATACTCTGATAGGAAATTACTGTTGTACTTGTATTTAGAATTTCGTATGTATTAGATCTAAAACAATAATATAAACCTGGTCATCCTCTAGTGATATATACTCAATTATGTTAGGTGTCCATATTAACCCTGTCTAAAACGCGACAAAGCAAAACACATAAGTATATAATATTACTCAAATGATAAGGGAAATGTTGTGCAAATGTTAAAATATCATCTAATCTCAGAAGTCTGCTGCTAAATGTAAAACAATTATGGAATGTGTTGCAATTGCAGCACATTGTCAGACAGGTATCGTTTTCCGGGTAACTGCATGATAAGCCCCGGTGATCAAAGTGGCATGAATGGCATGGTTATTTTTGTCCATTGTCTATTCTCATATTGTGTTAGACTAAAAATTCCTAAAAAGACCGTGTTTTGTTATCACAGAGGCTTGAATGCAGCACAACGGTTTTAATGAGGTTGGGCCCATCAGCACTATATATAAGACATCACATTTTGAAGCAATCTTTAAGTCATTGTTTACAATATTGCAGATGAAACAGTATATGTCTGAAAACTCCATCATTCCATCTTATTCAATTTGCAAACTATCACACGGGAATATTTAATTGAACTTTGTTATATATATATATATAAGCAAGGCACGATTCAAAATCACAGCAAATACCATGGCCACACCGAACATTTCAGAATGATATCGGGCATAATATGTACAATCACACTCGCATATATAAGCATCGCCTGTTTGCTTTTGTTTTATCATTATACTCCGACGTAGTCTCGTTTGTACAATAAAGTGAAACCCGTAAAACTTCTGTAAGCCGATATTTATAGTAACGTATGTCTTGAGCTACCAAATAAGGGAATCGTCAACATATAAACGTACTTAATTTGGAAGGCCGACCGAATACCCTCAAGTTGAACTCTGTTCGTCTAAATTCGGATACCAAGTACATTGCCAGCCAGTCGAATCACCTTAGCTACTTGATTACATAGACTTCAGAAGTGGTTTTACATGGGAATAAAGTAGTTCTACATTGGTTGCCGAAGGGAAAATACGCCGATAAAATAGAATATGTATATGCATCTGTATGACTAGGCTTCTTTGAGTAACAACTTCCGGATACCTGCTAGAACTTCCGTATGTTTTATTATTGTGCCCTTACTGTCCCTATGTTGCGATTGGACCGGGGGAGTATTTATTTGAATAAAACCGTATAACGTACCGACATGTTAGGTATATTCATACTCTTACCTTCGAGAAGTTTGTGTATGTGCTTGGAACAAGCCTATATGTTGGGTTTGTGAATGTATTTGGAACAAGCCTATATGTTGGGTTTGTGAATGTATTTGGAACAAGCCTATATGTTGGGTTTGTGAATGTATTTGGAACAAGCCTATATGTTGGGTTTGTGAATGTATTTGGAACAAGCCTATATGTTGGGTTTGTGAATGTATTTGGAACAAGCCTATATGTTGGGATTGTCTGCCACTGATTGGTAGTCTATGGCTGGTCTAGAGACAAAATATTCCACCTACGCACTCGTGATTTAATTCCTACGCATCCGAACTCATGACAGCGCTTTATTCTACGATATAACACAAATACATCGTACTCATTATTTCTTAATCAAGGCAAATAAACCGTGTAGCAATATCACGTGACCTTTGGCTACAGTTACAGGAAGAAATGTGTAAACATTAGAAAATAAAAGAGCCATAAGTATTTTATTTCTTCATCTATTTCTATGAAATATATGCCACGCTAATGGGGGAGTTATTTGCTTTCCATGAAATATAAGATATTTTTCAGCAGCTTCGCCGATTTTTCCATTGCCCTGTGAAACATACACGTTCCATGGATTCACAGGGACAAAACGGCTCAAGAGCTGAAAAATACTTATGGCTATTTTATTAAAACAATACAAACACATTAAAAGTCTTCTATAAAAGTCGCTTCTATTAGGAAACTACTTGCCCGATCTGTACATATTGTACGCAGATGACTCTTCACGCTTTTTTAAAATAGTAATGATTTCTATAAAAACTTGACTGTCCGGTGCTGATGCTCGTTGTCCATATACAGCTTTATGAAAAACTTTACGGAATACTTTAAAAGGTCTTCTCACAAACTACTGGTCTGATTTCAATGTGTCTTGAGTGACCATACTCTAATAAATTCCTGAAAATAAGTAAAATGTATTATAAGAACGTATGGCCGCCAGGGTGTGGAATTCTATTTTCCTATATACATTTTGTAGTATAATACAAGAATATAAACATTTTCTTTTCAGAATCTGAATATCACATGAATGAGTTGTTTTGTTTTGTTCATAAATTGTATATATATATTTAAGAGCAGAACATATCAATTATCGGTAAAAGTCATTTAATACGCTTTTTTAAAAGAACAATTGTCGCGAAAACACGTCTCTTTTCACAATTCAAACACTTGTTTCGAAAAAATACTGTGATTTTTAGGAAAATTTGCACATTCTTTTGGTTGCCTAGATGCACAAGCCATTATAAGCGTAAACATTTTGTGTTGCAATTAGTTTGAGGTTGAAAGTTATAATGACGCGCCTGCTGGTTCGCCTCAAATGATCAATCAATCGTACAATGTTGGATTGGATTTTGTATGTTTATTTATTATTTAATTTTGATTTTGCTCGTCAAAATGATTAATTAAAACTTAAAGAACATTCTTACACATCTCGGATAGAAATGAGTTTTCAATGTTAATTTATTCGAGTATAATGTAATTTTCATGTCTCTACAGCTTCGCTTTCTTGTTATTAGCTTTTTCATTCCCAAGAAGAATGAATATATGCTATGTTTCATTAATGTGTACTCAATCATTAGTGTCTACAATTCAAATAATTGTTTTTATTTGGTTTGAAAAAAAGATAGATATCTTATCAGCAGGTTTTATTTTCATTTATTTATGATCAATTTACGAAAGTTCACGCGAGCATTGACGCACTCGGAACAACTCGCACAATTCTACCAACCACAATCATCTCGGATTAATTGCTCCAACAACGACAACAACAACACAATTTAAGATAATAAGGGGAGAAATTGCTCACGCCGATCACAATAATTACGAGAAATGTTGTTTGGAACTCAACTTGAAACATCGTGCAATTAAACTGGTTTAGAATTCCAAGTTTTAATAACACTAGTGTCTTGTAGTATTGCACGGTTGTATTGTGTCGACTTTATAAAAACAACCAGTCAAAATAAGTCTTCCTTCATAGTCAGTGTAGCAATACCACGTGGCTTTTGGCTACAGTTACAAGTAGAAATATTATAAACATTGGAACACAAATATAGCCATAAGTATTTTATTTCTTCATCGATTTCTATGAAATATACGCAACGCTAAGGTGACAATTATTTGCTTTCCGTGAAATATAAGATCTTTTTCAGCAGTTTCGCCGATTTTTCCATTACCCTGTGAAACCTACACGTTCCACGGTTTCACAAGGTAATGGACAAAACGGCACAGCCGCTGAAAAAGATTTTATATTTTATGGAAAGCAAATAATTGTCCCCTTAGCGTGGAGTACATTTCATAGACATCGATGTAGAAATAAAATACTTATGGCTTTTTTATTTTCCAATGTTTACGATTTTTTTCTGGTAACTGTAGTCAAAAGTCACGTGGTATTGCTACACTGATAGTTATGTACGATGGATAAGAGTGCAATAACTACAATACTACACTAGGGGCCATATTTACATCCTCTCCTCCACTCTCACTCACTGAGTTAATCCAAATTTAATTATCGTTTCGTCCGTGCGTTTGAGTGTGAACTCGACCTAACTAGAAATTGGTATTCACAACGGTAAGTGTAGCTGGAGTTGACTCGACTGAGTGAGGAATTTTCGAGGGAGCGAAACGTCGACTTGACCTCGACTCCAACCACACTCAATGGAATGTTAGTGAATACCAAAGTTAGTCACTAACTAAAATAGACAATCCACTCGAGGTAGAAGAATTTGAGGAGATGATTTTACCTTTTAGAAATGTCCCGGATAGGAGAAATTCCTTAGAAAGCATGGATAATGTGAAATTCTTGAGGAAAGTTCCCCAGCTACACTCAAATGTGATTATGGGCATACCGATTTAGCACACGAATTTTGAACTAATAAAGTTATTGTATTTTCAAATTAAATTAGACAACAAATTCATATGATCGTGTGGGTTGATAAATTTATTACCATAAATACCATAAATACCATAAATACCATAAATATAAATTTATTGATAATTTGTTATCTAAAAGTATATTATTTGGACAAATAAAGTTACTGTAAAAAGTGTATAAAGTATCAGGAATTTAAATTTAGTGATCTTACCGCGATGTTAATTAAATGCATGCTATTTATATATGGAGCATACCTATGAACCTATATTGCTTTCATTCTTTGCCATATCATTATTTTTAATTCCGCCCAGAGTTGATATGAAGATGACTGAAATATTTAAATGAAGAAAACAACATGCTAACTTGCAACACATACTGATGATGTGCATTATTTGCAATCATTCATGAGTCATGTGCCGCCTCGATAACCTACTGTTATAGCGTCCGCTTCGAGTGCGGGGAGCCCCGGGTTCGATCCGGGGTCACTTCATGCTAAAAAAGAAATGGTGTTAGTATTTTCCTTGCAAGATGTCTAGCATAATAAGCGAAAGCTGGCTTCTCTTCTCTTATGTATATCGATACCATTGTGACGATGGATAAAATCGGGCATGATGTGTCGAGAATGGTTAATATTAGTTCAAGGTTGTATCAACTTGTTTCATAATCAACCTAAAACCAAGAAGTTCATGCATAAGCTATAATATTTTCTTTTTTTTTATACATGTCGCTCATTAAATGACATTCTAGGAATTATGGCTTTCTAGTTGTCGGGCTTCCCCGGAACGGTCTGTACGATGTATGTGTAGTAATTAGTTTACAAAATCATCTGACAGTGAAGCTGCTAATAAAAGTAAACTGAGTTCATCTCCTCTGACTTCTAAATTATTTACATGACATTATATAAACATCAGATGCCTGCCTGTGTGACATTGATATTGTCAACCCGAGGGCAGAATGTCACCCCGATGTCACCCCTAATTTATTAATATGGGCCCTAGGCTCATATTCACATGTCGGTCCTCCACTCCAACTCGACTTACACTAACCTAAGGTAGCCTCAAGTGTAGCTGGAGTGACGGTCGAGTTAGTGAAGGTCGAGTGGAGATTTGGTATTCACATGGGTAACTGGTCCTCGACTTTCCTGAGTGTGTGACCGTTATAATAAATGGTAGGATATTACACTGTACAAACAATCTGTGCTTTATTATTGAATTGGTTGGTTGTGTTTCGATGCATTTAACAAATTCAAACTATAATTTTGATGATGTTTAATATGCTACATTCTTTATATTTCTTTGAACTCGCTCAAATAAAACCTTTATTTGAATAATCAAAAATAGAGAGTATGATTATTGCAAAAATAATAGTGGATCAGTTAACATAAAACTTCGATGTAATTAACGTTGAATGAACGTGTATAATGATTTACAATGATATATTCCAACAAAACATTTATGCAAGACAATGCGTACGCGTTCTAAATGAATAAAGGATGCGCATATCGAAGAAGACACCGTACCATTTGCCTTATGTTTTCGGCGTGGACTCAATATTAAATATCATATCACGTCAATACGAATTCCACCGACCGTCAAGCAGGTAATGTATTGTTAATATTTTAGAAGTCAATTGAGATGGACTCCGTTCCGGGGAAGCCCGACAACTAGAAAGCAATAATTCCTAGAATGTCATTTAATCAGCGACATGTATAAAAAAATTAGTACATAAGTTAGCTTAAGCATGACATTCTTGGTTTTAGGTTGATTATGAAACAAGTTGGTACAACCTTGAACTAATATTAACCATTCTAGACACAGCATGCCCAATTTTATCCATTGTCACAATGATATCGATATACATAAGAGAAGAGAAGCCAGCTTTCGCTTATTATGCTGGACATCTTGCAAGGGAAATACTAATACCATTTCTTTTTTAGCATGAAGTGACCCCGGATCGAACCTGGGGTTCCCGCACTCGAAGTGGACGCTCTAACAGTAGGCTATCGAGGCGGCACATTGACTCATGAATGATTGCAATGCACATCATCAGTATGTGTTGCAAGTTAGCACGTTTTTTATTCGTTTAAATATTTCAGTCATCTTCATATCAACATTGGGCGGGATTAAAAATAATAATATGGCGAAGAATGAAAAGAATAACGTTATTATTTCATAGTTATGCTCCATATATAAATACCATGCAGTTAATTAACATCGCGGTAATATGACTAAATTTTAATTCCAGATACTTTATACACTTATTACGGTAACTTTATTTATCCAAATAATATACTTTTAGATAACAAATTATAAATAAATTTATATTTATGATTGTATATTTATCAACCCACACGATCATATGTATTTGTTGTGTAGTTTAATTTGTAACTACAATAACTTTATTAGTTCAACATTCGTGCGCTAAATCGATATGTACGTAACCACATTTGAGTGTAGCTGGGGAACTTTTCCAAGAATTTCACATTATCCATGCTTTCTAAGGATTTGCTCCTATCCGGGATATTTCTAAAAGGTAAACTCATATCCTCAAATTTTTCTACCTCGAGTGGATTGTCGATTTTAGTTAGTGACTAACTTTGGTATTCACTAACATTTCATTGAGTTTGGTTGGAGTCATGCTCAAGTCGACGTTTCGCTCCCTCGAAAATTCCTCACTCAGTCGAGTCAACTCCAGCTACACTTACCGTTGTGAATACCAATTTCAGGTTAGGTCGAGTTCACACTCAAACGCACGGACGAAACGATAATTAAATTTGGATTAACTCAGTAAGTGAGAGTGGAGGAGAGGATGTGAATATGGCCCTAGGTGTGACACATAAAACACGACCTCCTGTAAACTATAATCATGACAAATTACATTCATAACTTACACTCGGATATAGATTTAATTTCGATTAAATACGATAATCTCGCGTTTCAGTTCTGTTTTTATAACATGATATTGATTTTAAATCCCATCGGCTCTACAAATGTACTTCAACAGTGTATAGACTTCCATAAAAGATAATATTAAGTCAGACAGGGAAGGCAGCACTCAAGTTAACCAACCGAGCGCAGAAAACATTAAAAACATACGAGGCACAATGCCCAACTAAACCAACCGAGCACGGAAAACATAAAACACAAACAAGGCACAATGCCCAACTAAACCAACTGAGCACGGAAAACATAAAACACACACAAGGCACAATGCCCAACTAAACAAGTAAAATATCCGCTTAAGTCTAAGCTGTCGAAAAGTAGAATTAATTAGTTTCAACAATCAAAAAGCTGAATGTCCTATTAGAGAATAAAACAGAACAGGTGGATTCTCGAACTTTTCGTGAATATTTGACGAAATAGGTGACAGAGCTTCTAAAAGCATAGGATACCCAATAGAACGAATCAGAAGACCTCCATTTGATTACGGGAGATCTTGCGTTTGCCCAAACAAACCAGCACTTTGTCCCTTTCAATGTTGGTACCTGAATAAACTAATCTAGTAACACATCACATTCACATGTGTTCATAGGAATATACAATTGCCGAACGTATGTTTGACTTGCGTTTTGGTAGCATAAATAAATAAACAAAGTCTCATATGGAAGATATTTGGTTCATGATATAAGTGGTACCTTGTGAGATGAAGATTAATAATACTGCAATATTAGTCATATTAAGTATATTTGAGCGGTTGGAGTTTGTTCAACTATTGCCAGGAGGTAAAATAATCTATTCTGACATCCTGACTATGATGAAAAAACACTAGGTCACCGCACTCGTTTTCCGATTATTCAACCCTATTTGACGTGTGTATGATTTGTTATATAATTACATTGAAATAAGTTGTTGATAAGGTTCAAGTATGACATTTCTATATGATGTCTGTGCTTTAAATAATAAACATATGATCTACACCAATATAGTTTGGGTACACAACGTTATACATGGCCAAGAAACTAGAAATGGTATATTTAATTTTGGTCCAAGATATATTGCTCTTTTACCCCAACACTTCATATTCAATGTAGCAAAATAGCATCAAAGTAAAATCCTTATAACTATTAAGGTATAATATCCCATGAATAAACTTTTTTTTAAATATTTTGTTTACGCCTAGTAATATAGATCATCAAAATTATGCGGTAAAAATATATGTCGCAGAGATACCTTTTTCGCAAATTTTGTTTTTATTTTGTTTAAAATAAAATCTATTGAACATGTAAATATCACGAAAACAAATATACACACAATGAACAAACATTACCAAGCAAACTTGACTCCACAAAAAGTGATTTGGCATAAATAGAATATTTTTATTTTTTTTACCCCACCCACCTATTTTGTAATGTAGCTTTTTTGAAATGTATAGATTAGTATTTTCTACTTTAAATGCATGATACTTATCAAAACTGTTCAATTAAATGTATTTAATTTATATTATTTTGACTCATTTTTACATAAATAATGCACATAACATACTATGACAAATGACGCATGCGCACTAAACCTATCCATTATCCGTAATACAGCTATGGAATAGGACTTGGGTAGTTTTACGTTTCATTAAACACACTGAGCACCATGCACGGAAACTACCCGTACCATTGTTCGACACTTTATACATTAACGTATAAGCGGACACGAGTATTGCCAAATGATCAATATACATGTATATAAGATAATAATTATTTCATCGTTGTATTATTTATAGACAAATTACACACACGTATCTCCCTCCCCCCACCACATCACTTCCGGTTCTAAAATTAAATACTAGTGACGAACATGATTGAAGAGCCTCGTATTGATAGTGATCAGGCTAATTGTCTTGCTACTCTCTCATTGTGAAACCAGGAAATATAGGCGGAAGTTATCAGAGAAGGTGTATGGTGACTGCTTGTTATAATTATCTGCTGGACCGTGTCTCAATCCAACAGAATAATTAAACAAATGTGTACTCTCCCACGTAATAGCTAAATCAATGAAATACTAAAGAACTTACCGCCTTAACACAAGAACACTTGTTAGAATCCGAGAGTATGCCGTTGTTAATAAAAGGTAACCAAGCTCTTGACCAGTTGACCTGGTCAGATTTTCAAGAATTAATCATCATCTATTTCTAATTTGTTTAAGAGAATCTGCAAACTATCTTTGCACACAGGCAAATATATAATTGATAAGAATTTCATTTTTCCAGAAATTGACATAAAGGTTAAAAGGCATAATTATTTCCACAGAAGTGGCCACTTTTTAAACTATCTAAACCCCAATTTCTAAAGAGATCTTCATAAAGTATTATTATGCTTGATGACCATTATAATAACTACCTCAATGGAAAGTTCCATCAAAATTGTTCAGCTAGTTTAAGAACTATGTCATAAATTGTAACTTTTTTTAGTCAATCGCTGAGGTGCATTCAATACAGACCAAAAAGTGGAAAATGGAGCAGATGTTGTATGTCTCGTTGTATACAAATTGCACCTCTATAAGAATAATTGTTTTTGTTTTTATTCTTTTTCAATGATACAATTTCCTGTGCTTCTGTACTGGAGGAAAACAAAAAGCGTAGTCGAACACAAAGAAAATCATCTCGCTGGGTCCGAGAATTTAACTCTGGGCAGCGGGATGACGGTTCTAGCACAACAAACTGCGCTAATCGGGCATACCAGTCCACTTCATAAACGAAATCCGAACTCACCTATAGTTAATCGGTAACTAATAAATGATAAAGCGTCATCATTGAGCTCTTGGAACTTTTTATTTTAATGATTGATAATCATATTATAATAACTTAAAACTTTCATAACGGACACTTAAATTAACTAATGTCAATAAACGTGTCATCGGTATACTTGCAGGTATTCGCAATAGTCTTGAAATACGAAAGTGTGACAAACGAAGACACACACACGTAATTTCCTTATTAATACAAGTAAGGTGACCGCATTTGCAAAGCAATGCAAGTTCATTGAAAATCGTTTCTCACATCAATAATATTACGTTGTGTATGGTATCATTGAGTGGCTTATAAGGTTGCCATCTTCCATCTTTGTTGTCTGTCGTTTGTGATCTAGTCGACAGAAGTTAAAACTATATTCGGAGTTAATCACTATAAAAAAAAGTATATTCCACCGACAAATTGTCTAGTGGTATGTACCTGTTAGTTAATTTTGGAATAAAGCACTATAAAATCAGTTAACGTATCTTACCAAGGACTTTGATACAGCCAGACTTTCCCACGCACTGTTTCGTGGTAAATTTAATCAATTCTCTCTTTGTTTTCTCTATATTATGTGTGGTACAAATTCTTACAAATACGAGGAAATCTCGGACACGATAAACCCCTTGTAATCCCGTACCGTCACTTCTTCGAACGGAACAAAACTGCTTTCGAACTTATCTCGAATTTTCATTATGTCGATTTTCACGGTCCCGAAAAATTCAAGATAATGAGAGTTAACTGTGTTTGGTAAATTAGGTAACGAACACAGCATGTCATTGGTAAGATACGTTAATAATAATTAAGATACGTTAAACACGCGTGTATACATTGTCTGTGCCAAATTACCAATATCAGTCTGCTCACACTCAATACGTCTCACAGTTGTCTCTATACACTCATCTGAATCGATGATACTCACCCGCTGATTTTCTCAGATGTTAAGTCTTTCTGATATACCCCAGTGGCAACCGTCTAGGTCTAGGAATTGGTTTTGTTTTCATTATTGTCTCTGGTGGAACCCGTCCAACTTCGTCTAACCTCCTGTAGGTAGCAGATGATTGTTATGTAAAGTGTTATACCTTCCATCACTATCTTCTACTACAAACACAGGAATAGCTCTGTTCGGCTGGTCTATGACAGCGTAGATCTCTTGTTCAAATGTGTCAGAAAGTTTATGTGGTCCCGCAATTGCTTACATCCTCACCAATACCTTATCTCCAACTTAATATACAGGTTTGCTTTTTTGCTATAGTTTTGTTTCGGATGTAGTCGTGCATATCTAAATTTCAGTTGGCTATTGTATGGGGCTAATTCCATTTCTTTTTTCATATCTTCGACATAATCGGAAGACGTAACTATCAAACATAGATTCAATAACTAATCATGGTCTTCTATAGCAAGTCACAACAACAATATAAAAGTTCAACAAGTATTCACTAAAACAGAGTTCTTTTCTTGGAGGGCTCAAACTTCTACTAGCATAAGCTTAAACTACATGTTTACCTTCTTTCATTGATATAATACAGCACCAAGTCCAGTATCACTTGCGTCTGTGTGTAATTCAAAAGGCTGACAACAAAGGATCTCCTAGTACAAGTTTAGATATTAACACTCATTGAATATTTTCGAAAACGTGTCGATATCCATCGGTCCAGTGCCAAAGTTCTGTTTCTGATGGTTTCTTTTCTTTGCTGATATAGGGGGTAAAAGATCTAACAGAGGTTTACTATTTTTACAAAACTCCTTCACAAATGCACGGTAGTAACCAGCCAAAGATAAAACTCATCGAAGTTGATCGCGGTTGTAGGAGAAGAAAATGTCTTACCTTGTCGAACTTGTCAGTATTTGGCACTACAACATCTGCACTAACAACATTACCTAAACATTTAACCCTGTTTTATCAGCTGAAATTGCTATACCTGCATTGTGTAATATATTAAAAACTAAATTATTTTTTCTGATTGATCTTCTAATTTAAAAACCAACCATAATGGGATCATCCAAATAAATTAGATGCATTTTCATGTTAAAACATCTAAAATTCCTTCAACAATTCCTAGAAACCATGAGGTTTTACCTACAATAAAGGCCGTTCTCTTGTTATGATTTTCCTCAAATTATCTTTAGTGGTAACCCGATGTCCTGCCTAGCGTGGAAAGCTATTAAGCTCCATCTAACATATCTTCAATGTAAGGCAAAGCTATCGTTTACAGACTTACTAGTCAAGTTCCTGTAATCTACACACATGCGAATCGTACCATTTATCTTTCACACAAGACCAACTGATGGAGCATAAGGGGACCAAGACTCACAAATATCACCACTTGCAATTTTTAAAGACGGCTACGAATTACATCAACCATGTTAGGTGGAATCCTACGAAATAATTCTTAAAAGGAACTTAATCTGCAAGATCTATCCTATGTTTACCAACATTGATTTTACTTATGCCTGTGTCTCCCGTATAAATATGTCAATGTCACTGGCTAATAAATGAAGAATATACCATGTTGTTTTATATAAAGGATTTTATGAGTGTACATTTTTAATAATATTAGACACAGGTTTAACATTTTCAAGTTTGTCAATACTTTCATCATGAACAACTACAGACTTGAGTTCTGAAACAATAGCTCTAGAAGGAACACTAACAGTTCTTTCAGTTAGATTCATCACGGTAACATTACATTCTTGTTTATCAGGAGAAAAACTTACCGCAACAGGGGTGACTCTAAACCGTCTGTAGAGTCAAGTGGACTCAGTCGTAGGTTCTGTTAACGCATGTGTACGTTGATGTGGTAATTCTCTATTTGTTCTAAATCTAATGTTAACACTTTGATTATGTGCCATAGATACATTTACATGTTCACATCCGGAGTTAAAGATACCGGTACTTGTGACCAGAAGCACAATGTATTTTTATCATTTGTCAAAACAAATTGGTACAGTGTTGAGATATGTACCCTTTAATGAAACAAACGTTACTGGTGCCACATTAGATTTTCCACTTCAGGAGCTTACTACACATATACCGGTATTCTGTTTTGGGCTGCGCTTTTTATGTTCCAACTAAGGTGTACCGTATTTATTGAACTTGTTCGTGTGATGGAACACATCCCTGTGGTGATATTGGAGGGTTGAACATTTGAAAAGAAACATACGTGTAGAAACAAATGTCATGAAGAAGGTTCCAACGCTCAAACCAATGATGTACGGGTATTTTATGGGTACTGTACCAATGTTAAAGCCAGGTGACATCTTTGAATACATGGCTGTAATGTTTACAATAAGTTGGGTTGATACTATAGCTGACGTTGACATCTTTGAAAACGATTTTATCCAGAAGATACCTAGTGTCAAGTGAGTGCTCCTTGTGAATGCCGTAGATTACTGGAGCTTTTACTTTTAGTTTAAACATACAGAATTTAGAATGCTTATATCATAAACACTGTTTACATCGACAAAGTCTCCCAACTGATTGAAACATAGGTTACATAAGAATGCTTGAATGCGATTGCGTCATCATCTGAATGTGTCGTCTAAAATCATGTTTAAGAAAGCATAATTACTATGTTCATTAAATAAATAAATCAAAGCACTGAAAGTACTGATGTGTGGCGTACTGATGCCATTAAATCCAATATCGAATCCAGGTTGTATCATAATTTTATGTCACAGTTCTGATAAGCCCACCCTTACTCAAACATTTGTGCTGCTAAAGAAGACACCAAGAGAACCAGCAGTAACCTGGAACTTACTTAAGTAACTATGCTGAGCATCAATGAAGGGATATTTACAAATACCATTTTTAACGACTTGGAGAATTCGACCAGTGTCAAGATAAGTGACTCTTTATTCTTCGTATGACCACGCATGTTAATTAAATGTATATGGCACTCTATATTAACGTATGTAAAAGAGGGTAAACATGGTGTCGCTCACACATATCGATCGGCCGATTAATGCTTTAAAAACAAGTTTTACATTTTATAAAACCTTAAAGTATTAGCTTTTAAAACAAGCTTTAATGAACAAAATCGATCCAATATTAAATTAATAATTGATGATTTTCGACCGTTGATTGAATTTTTATTTGGTATAAAACGGGATATTTTAAACTTACTTTTACGCGGAACGGATTCTTACTCGTCGCCGTGGATTTAATAATTAGGGTATCGTGTTGAATGTTGTCTAAAAGAGAGACATATATCTCTGCTTCATTACAAGCTTTAAATATTCAAAATCGGATAATAGATACGAAAATGATGAGGTCTTATATAAAGCATACTTTTAACGCTTACCGCGGTAGCATTGTTAATCGGCCGATCGATATGTACGTAGAACTATTTCAGTTCCCCCACCAGCTATATATATCATCAACGTTTGTATACAACATAATTAGGTCATCGTCTGCAATGTGCAGCGGCGGAGTGATTTACATACGTTACAGTATACAATTGAAAACCGTGGGAACTATTTTAGATTCCCGCCACCAGTGAGAACATTCTTTGGTAGTAGAAATATAGTCCGTTGTGGAATGATTTGCTATAAATATCCTCTGTCTGATATAATTGTTGGTCTTAATATAAGTAAATGTTTGTAATGTAAACAAATCAGGTCCAATGATACGTGTAACCTGTGTTGCATGCTTGTAATATTGTTCAAATCATAGAACTATTTATTTGCCGAGGCCTAATGCGTTAAATTGGTCGTAAGCTGAAAAGTGGTAATATCATTGTGAGGCGTTACGCCACACAAAAACCTAGTGTGTACTACTTTGAATGCGTATTTATTTACGGGTATGCACGTATAGGTACAACGAAACACACGCTACATTTTACAGTGTATATATTGAGCCACTTGGTTCTCACCAACAACAAGGATCTTGTTAAAATCATTTTGTCCAATGATTCAACACACATATCGCTAGTAAATGGCGTGTACTAAATTGAACAAATAAGTAGTTTTTCATTTTTATACATTTCAAATGCCAAGTCTTATTGAGATACAACGATTGGGAGTAGTTTCATTTAGATAATAATGTAAAAGCACTCACAATAAAAGTACAAATATGATTCCCAGAAGATAACGAGACAACATTTTAGTACAAACTAAACTGATTTAAGGAAAGATCAATTAATACACATGTAAAATTATATTGCAATAACATAAATACTTTGAGCGATATTGGGTTTTGAAATAGGTGAGGCGTTTTTAAAGTCATTGAGTGTAGGTAGACATGTTATAAACAAAATGATGTAGAACTCTACAAATGTACTATCAATACCTATTTGACATTTGTGTTATTAAATGTTGAATTGTTATGTACATTATACGGTGTGGCATACCGCTCCCAAGACGGATGTATATACCACTTGGCATCTGGAGACAATGATCATGTACCAGTTTAAAACAATTCCCTGGCGTCACTTCTGGATTTCCATATTGTCTCACCTCTCTCTGATAGAATCAACATTCCAATTAACCGTATCGTTAACAGTTTGATCTATTAAACCGCATCAATGCTGGCATCTTTCTACAAAGAAATGGGATAAGAGTGTATGTCTTTTGTTATTCAATTAATTTAAGTTGAAATATTTCTTTGTCGTTGTTAATTAAATTACAACTGGTTTTTCTTACCATATTGATTAAGTTGGTTGTGATTCAGTGGTGTAGTACATCGTTGAATCAACCTAGCAGGTTAGGTCTTGTCTTATACCCGAGTCACACTCATTCGGAATTAGAATGAAAATAGAATATAAAAGCTAAAACATTTACAAGGGAAGTCGAATTGGTTAAATTTCTTACAGCTATTTAGAATACTCCTCGATACAGCCTTTAATGATTATTTTATATTTTGGTATATACGAGGGTTGTTCAAATTGAAATGCGAGTGATGCTATATCTTTCTTGTTTCAATTATCATTTTAAGAATAGTGAGCTGTATATCAAAGATCATTGAATTCGCTTTAAATTGATAGCTCACATTTTAAAATCCGTTCAGTGTAGCTGTAACAATAGGTCAATTAACACTGTCTACTCGTGTATACTGATGCTTAAATGATTGGGAAAATGTCCATTTTTTAAGAATCGATGATTTTTAATGTGGGAGCAAATACAATATTATACATAACTTTTTTTGTGAAATGGTAGCATGTAATGTCTTATTAATCAACTACTTGATAGTTTAAGAAATTTAAAAGTGGTGTAATTTTATTTGGACATGAACCCCATGAACGCCATCCAAATACCATAACATACTAGAAAAGGTTTGCGAAAATCAAATTTGTTTTGGAAACTGGTGGAATATTTACAATTAGGCTCGTAGCTCAAAGTGTTGGCACATCATTAAGAGCTATTCATACAATTATCAAACATATTACAAAACATAGTACGATAAGTATACTTTGGATACCCCTATCTGCTTAGAGACGCCAGCACAAAGGCCTTGCAAACTGTCAAACAAATAGTTGAAACCAGTCTCTAGATAAAAAAGTGGACCGTTTGCAAATGTAATGACCATAAACGCATTTTGTCACCCATGCGACAGATCCATAAACAAAAATGGGCCAGCAAAGACGGAACTAAAGTATGCATTGCAAAACGCACCATGGGCGCCAGTAGAAATGTACACCATTGTCTGTATAAACCAAGTTTCTACCATTCAATTTGATGTATATAATGGACAATGGCTAAATGTCAAGCTTAACAAAGTTAAATTCCTTCAGAAATTGAAGAAATACTCCGACAATCGCTGCCAAGCCACAAGTTTAAAGGATGGCATGCTATTTCAGAGCAATGGGCTTCCACCTGCAGCAGTCATTAACGCGACTTTCTGAGAAGCTTGGAGGTTCTTGAGCTTTTTGATCATCCTTATTCGACAAGCACTGTCCCTTGTGATCTTTATTTATTTCAAACGACTCTTAAATTGCATTGTCGGAAGAAATATCAGATACGTTAAGATCTCGGTTTGGCACTTGTCCAGTATATGCACAGTGACTCATGAATGATAATAAAATCGCATTTTAAAAATAAAATATCTGAATGAAACTTCGCATATATATCGGAGTTGAATACTGCAATGTGATCAAAGGCTTGTTTCATAAGAATCTATCAAGGATACGTTTTATGGGCTAAGTTGCATTCCAATTCGAACAACCCTCGTAGTTCAAGTTACACTAGAGGTAAATGCCGTCAGAATGAACATTCGTGGTATGTTCTTGTATATTCGAAGTACATTCTAAAAAGGTATGTCTGCATTCGGAATGCATTTCGTATATTCGGGTCCATCCCTGTGACCACACTAAACATTTTTGTTCATGCTCCGAACTATCGAAAACTACGGGAAGTAATAACAGACAACATTTGAAGTACTTTACAATTGCAATTTTAATAATCCTACAGCTGTCTGACAGAATCCGGCACGTATGCACCGCATACGAAGGAGATTGCCAAGTTTAAAGTTATCCTCTAAAATATATAAACGTCGGGAGTAATTCCAGTTTGAATTTTATGTGAACGTATGACATAATTATACAGGTACGAATATCTAGTTGCACCGATAGGGGTCTGTATCGACTCACTGGTCTCTCAATCACTAGATGTAGATTAACAGGGACGTAACTCGTATCAAAATTGCGACACCACCAACTTTACAAACAGTCTTGTAACTTTTCCAAAAAGGCAATTAATCACATATTACTGTTTTCTCCAGTAGCAAGCTTATACATTTATCTTCGAGATACAACCAATCTTATGTCAAAATATATCGCACTCGAGCCGTTACAAATGCATACATGTTGAAAATATACTGAAAAATAAAAACAGGACAAAAATGTGGACAGGCCCTTACCATACTATAGGGCTCTTCACACAGGAGTGTCGACAAAAACAATGCCATGGTTGGATGACCGTATAATAACTAAAACTATAACCAAAATATCACCTCTGAAAAGTAACACCAGCGCTAGTGCGGTCATACTATCATTTTGAAATCTAAAAATGTTCATCGGACTTCCATTTTGAGTCACGTGACGTAATGTTGAATACCCGATGATACAAGCCATTTTATTGGACACGCTTTGGTGGAACATGTGACGTCACAAACCATACCCTGGGACATTAGGAAATTCGATCGAGGGTTGATCAACAAATATGCGGAAAAGTTACTAATTTAGTACTGCAGGCCTATCTACTTTATTCGTCATTGGAAGTCTATGAAACGTTCTAAATATATAGGTACCCTTTCTTTAACCAGAATTCTTATTATTAACCAAAGTCCGAATAGACATGACCTCCTGTGGTAACTTCGTTCGACGCCTTACAGCTTAATGTTTCCAACGTTGCGTGTCGCAAACTGTTTTACAAGTACCACTCGTGCGTTTGTAACGTCATGTTTTGATAACGGGTTGGTTTTGATCGTGCATTGATATATACATTTGTAGTTGTATATAAATATGGTATCAATATGCATGTAGTAAAGTACAGAGAATTTAACACGATCCTATTCTATTAGCATAAATTAACAGATGATATATTGTCTATATGTAAGATATAAACAAATGCACTGCACCCAGCGGGGATTTCCCATCAGGATTTTTTGATAATCTGATCGAAGAAAAAAATGACTTTGGATTTTTTTTGCTCTACAACAGAGACTATAGATCTAGCCTCTGGCTGCCAGGCAGCACCACATAGAAAACCAGTCGAACAAATACTTCGGAACGAGTGTTTTCCAATCTAAGAGACGGGTTGCACAGATGTTCCCTATAAATAGTTATTATAATGTTACACTCGTCTTTTATTTGCTATTTATCATATGTTTGACGTCGCGGCAGCGTAATAAAGCCATTATTTATTTTGATAATAAAGTTTTGACGTGACGTCACTCAAAATATAGGCGATGTCGTCAAAGTAGCGCGTTTATTATAGTGAAAATAAGTAGCTATTTTATGTTTCGGCCAGAAATGGCTAACATAATTATGATAAAAAGAACATTACATTTGTGACTTTTCACATTGAATTTATTAAACTTGTTGAATAAAATCGATAAAATGCTCGGCAGAGCCTCACATTTTATTATTTTATTAAACTCGTTTAATAAATTCAATATGAAAAGACACTCATGTAATATCCTCTATTTATATTTTAATTCAACATATTCACAAGTTGGCGCGCTATGTCGTGCGACGACGTCGCGTTAACGTGCGATTAAATGATGTGACGTCATTTCCGACGTCGCCATATTGTTTTATTTACGTTGGATTAAATAAGATAATTATGTATTTTTTCATTAATGTTCATGATTTGAATCAGGCTTAACGTTATGAAAGAATATGTTAGGACTCAAAAGTTTCGTAATTTGAACACTTTCAACCATTCACTTCTTTCGACTCCGCAATTTTCTAAACCGGAAATAACTTTTTCTAAAACGATTAGTACCGATTCAAATCTCTGAAGAACATAGGCACGTGCGTGTTACTGGTATGGGTATTTACAATTTGTTCGCAGAAATTCATAAATTCAACGTAAGAACTTGTTATAATATTCAAGTATACAGTAAAGGTAAGGATCAGACCCAATTCTCAGTGCTGTACTCGTTATTACACATGACGTGAATTTTTAAATAAAATAATCCAAATACATAAACGTTAAGTTGTTTGTTTGTTTGTGTTAAAATGAACGTTTTTTATAGTTCATTATTTATAATAAGCCAATACAGTGAAGTTCCGCTAATAAGACCACTTCAATTATTTCGAAATCATGCAGATTTTTGCAATATTTCGGTCCCAAAGTATTAACTTTAGAAGAAAAAAGGTCCGCTAATAAGACCGATTCGCTAATAAGACCACTTTTTGACTGGTCTTATTAGCGGAACTTCACTGTATATTATATGTTTAAACACCATTGGTCACTTAACAAGAATTTATGGGCATTTTCCTTTTTATGTGTTGATCATCCCTCATGTACATTTAACGTGTGCTTCTTAAAATGGGGAGTAGACTCATTGATTAGTTTAAAACCTTTAACTGCTGCACGCTTTTCCGTGGAATATAGTAATATTTACAACCATTCTACATTCCTTGCTTACTCACTTGGATCAGAACACGAGTTTTTCGTGCACAATTTGTAGACCGATACGTAGTATTTTTATTTACAAACTACTTGATCCCGGTTGTGCATCCAATACGTATTACCTGCGCTAGAATATCGAGAACTAGTATATCTGTTTGCAGTGGTCACATGTTCGAAAGTTCATCCAGTAAAATAGCTTGTATCATCGGGTGTTCGGCTTTACAAACATGGAAGTCCGATGAACATTTTTAGATTTCAAATTGATAGAATGACCGCACTAGCGCTGGTGTTACTTTTCAGAGGTGATATTTTGGTTATAGTTTTAGTTATTATACGGTCATCCAACCATGGCATTGTTTTTGTCTACACTCCTGTGTGAAGAGCCCTATAGTATGGTAAGGGCCTGTCCACATTTTTGTCCTGTTTTTGTTTTTCAGTATATTTTCAACATGTATGCATTTGTAACGGCTCGAGTGCGATATATTTTGACATAAGATTGGTTGTATCTCGAAGATAAATAAATAAGCTTGCTACTGGAGAAAACAGTATGTGATTAATTGCCTTTTTGGAAAAGTTACAAGACTGTTTGTAAAGTTGGTGGTGTCGCAATTTTGATACGAGTTACGTCCCTGTTAATCTATATCTAGTGATTAAGAGACCAGTGAGTCGATACAGACCCCTATGGTTGCACCCGATAATTATATAGCTTACATGAAAGTAGATTTCTATACAGTTTGCAAAATACGAGGGGTGATCAACAAATACGCGGCAAAGTGCTGTCGTTTTTTTATTTGCATTATAAGTTCTAAACATGAAGATAAATTTATTTCAAATTGATTCACTGCTGATCAATAATAATAATATTGACCAAAGACGGCACGAACGCGGTTTCCTATGGCAACGTCACTCGACGCCATGCGGCCCAAATTTTCATATTTTCCAACGTTGCACATAGCAAACGATGACGTATCATTCGTGCGTTTTTAATTTTATAGGTTTCTAAATGTTGGATTATGAACGTACAATGATATAACATTACATTCATCATTTCAAAGATTGTCTTAACGTCAAAACTCCGTTTTAGAGTTATTTGCTTTGAAGTTGTTGTCTGAAAATGAGTGAGGTATCGAAAATGGCGACGAAAAGTCGTGTTGCGAATGAAATGTCATAAAATATCAATGTCAATATTGCAAAATGCAACTTATATGTAATAGCACACAAAACAGGTTTCGGTTTTGCATATTCTCTCATACATAGCCATGTGAAATCAATGCCGACTTGCGCATGAGCTATACAACGTCAAATTACGTCATCAATAATATTGTTCCCCATCAGCTAATTCTTATAATTTACATACAAGTTGCACAAGAAAAATATTGATTTTCGGTTGACAGGTCTATGAAGTGTATCTGGTTGTACAGCTAAGTTTAAAGAATCATTCAATGCGTTATACAGTATAAATTATGCCACTAATGAGTATGTAGACTGTAACATGTAACGACGTCGCGATGGCGTTGGGCCGGTGTAGCCATAGTGACGTTGCGGTTTCTATAATGTTTCGCCCAATTATTACCGGAGTTTAATGATTTTTATAGTTGTGTATTTGTAATACGCCAATCTATTATCTGACCGATTTTCTTTAGTATTGGTCACGTAACAAAGATTTAGAGCATTTTTCCGAGTATTTGTTGATCACCCCTCGTACATGTAATTAACTTTCTGAAATCAATTTTGGCGATCAAAGGTCTCCATCAGCGACTCGTTTATGCACACTCATGTCTAGTTCAGTGTGCCATACATTTCGCACAAAGGCAGAGGAATTGTTCTGCACTTTGTAATGTCTGAAACTGTCACGATGTTCTTAAGTTCAGCAGCATATAAACCGACTGATATTGACAGTGTCACATGGATTTATAGTCGAGCTGAAAGTTTGAGGATTTATATCACCACGTTTGGTTTTAATTAGTTAGTAATTTAAATGTAGACGCCCTTGATTTTCAATGGTTAAACTGATGGCTGGTGTAGATTCATTCAACCGCGTAGTTCGATTCCAACACAAGTCTCAGATTTGCCGGATGTTATTTCTGTTTCGCTGGAAAATGTCTGCGATTTATTTCCACCGAATATAACTTATTTACATTGACATTGCACTAGCATTTAGTTCAGATACCCATAAATTGGCAAACACGTAGTTGGTACAACAAAAATCTTATGTCGGATATTTTGGCCGTGTGTTCATCGGGCATTTGTCAGGTTGTTAATGCAGCTATGTGCCCGCTTTGATGATAAAGTTCTATTTAGTGATGTGATGTCAAATTTTGGGAGATCCATGTTAAATGACCGGCAAGGTTAATAGCGACGTATATACAAATGTATATATATTTTATTAGAAATAACTTCAATTCCCAATTATACAAAAAATGATTATATATTCGGACATTTTCATAACGCCTTAATTTGTTCCACATTGGGTTCTTTCCTAGTATTGCCTATTTTCCTGTGTTCAATAGGAGATGAAATTTGAAGCTGCACATATATTCAGAAAAAGCTCTGACAAAATTGCTTTGTCATTTACATGACATAAATGTCAGAATTGACACAAACGTAGTATTGGGACATTCCGATTAAAGGAGCATGGCCCAATAGAAAAGTTTTTAATCCACCCATAGAAAGTATGAAACATAAGTGACAATTGTTCGATCTATTAACTTTTCCGATGTATGTGATAAGCTTATTGAGAATGTTTCCTGGATACATCGTACATCCAAGTGCGCGTTTGTATTGTCAATAAGCTAAAAGACTATGTTGATAAAGATTTGTTTTATACAATTGTATTTAACAACCACTTATTTCAAACAGCCATATTTTAAGCATACCAAGGATATGACTTTATTCACAGTCCACATTTTAACTAAACTCAAACGTAAAAGAAACTGTGCATGTTTCAAATTGGGAATATCTGTCGTAGGCATTTCATGTTTGTACTATGTAAAGCATGTGTGTCACTTTGTCGAACAATGGACACACATAAGCCCTATCAGAATAGATGTTACGTAACGTGACAAAACAGTTGAGAAATTATGAAATATATAGGAGTTGCGTAAGGAGTGTGATAAAGTGTATATTCAGCTTCGGTATGCAAGCGTAAGGCCCCATGCACTTTTCTATGAATTTCTATGATTTTTTGTATAGAAGTCGACAGCCCCGGTGCTGTTTCTTACTATGCAGGTTTTATTGTATATCCTTTCCGCTACCACGATTTGGGGGGGATTTGAAAAATTCACATGGTCCCTATACCTCGTCCCTGAGACACTATTGACTTGCAGCACTGATAATCAAAGTACTGAAGTACTATTACTTGGGGGATAGCGCAAATCTTAGTAATCTATTACAAATTACCTTAAATGGTATTGGATTAACAAGTGTGAATATTGTGAAAAAAAAATCAGAAATATCGCGGATAGCTGATTCATTTAATTTCATCTAACAAACCTATTTAGGCAATCCGTCCATGAAAAACTCAATGAACAAGTTTCAAGTAAATGGTTATATCATGCATCTGCATAAATAATGTTTGACGACAGTAAACAAAAAGAATATAAGTAATTGGATAGGGGATAAATTGTCGCAAAATAACAACTTAAAACTACACTAAGTCAAAATTCCATAACTCGTGTACGAATAGCGCGAACGATTCATAAAGGGGACGAACAATATGGTCTCGAATCTCGGCGCGAAATGTGTAAACATCACCGCTTAGAAATGGGTCGTTCTAACGATAGATAGATGAAACGTCGATCAATACTATTTATCAATGCAAAATATTGTAAATAGTTAAAAATAAATACATTATAACAGGAGTTTGTTGCTAAACTGTAATATGAACGTTATGAAACCAAACAGGGTAAATTTCGTCTGCTTAACCTGGTACTGTAACAGCGACATTTTTTACCAACCCTCAAAAACCATTAGTCATTTTAAAGCGCGTAGGAATTTATTCGCACAAAAACATTAACTCACAGAAGAAACATTCCAAAATTGATCGCAATACAAAGAAATAAAAAATGCTTCAATTGCTAGGGACAAATGTTCTTAAAAATGCTTGAAAATTATGATTTTGGTTAGATTGGCTGGAACTCGTTTTTGGCTCGGATGAATTGGTTGTGGAGAAATTACATGGGTAAAATCGTAGAGATTTCAAAAGTTGGTACATAACAATACTTGGGGGAAATCCCCCAAGTAAAAACTCGATACATCCGGATGCTACACACCTGCCCCAAAGTGAAAGTAGGAGAAATTGTAAACATTTCGACTAAAGGTAACCGGAAATGACGATGTGACGGTGACCCTTGCGCGAAAAGCTGTTGTTTTTTGTTTGTTTTATTTTTAGCTTGGAAGGCCTACTTTTAGGCCGCTTTAGGGCACTGATCCTGACCCCTTTGTCTAGCCTTATATTCCTTCTACAGAAATATAAAATCTTTTTGGCGCTAAATGTAAATGCAATTACACAGGGAATCGTAACGCAATGGCGGGTAGGACCAGTAATTTCAGTTTTCGAAAATCTTCGTCCAAAGCCCACTTAAAAGGGGGCCAGCGGGCCCAAAACCCTGCGCACGACCTTGGGCCAGTAACATCCTGTAGTCTGGGATGCATGTGTACTCATGACAGCAAAAATGTTCGAATTTGGGCATTTAGGTCGTAAACTACGGAAGGCCGAAATGGCAATCCCGGCCAGTCTGCATTAGTACGCTATGGTAGCGGAAAGGATATTGCACTTATATAATGTCCTAAGAATGGTCGAACTTGTACGGTTTCTAAGTACAAAAAGCTTAGTCTATACATATCCAACCAGTCAATGTGCACAGTGTGTTTATGATATAAATATGACATTGGGGAGTCCTTCATAACGGAATTACAATGTAAGTATCAGTAATGCCTAAGTCATAAATACGAAACATAAGCAGCACGATAATAACGATGGTGTACCATTCGATTTACCGGATCCAAGGAGGATCAATGATTCACATGTCATGGAAGAACATTTTGTTAGGCGGTGACAGAAGATAAAGACTGTCTTGTTCTACATAAATCAGAACGTGTTCAACCTTTCACACAAGTAAATTATATTTATACTCCAGCAAGTCTGTTCTCCGGATGTTTCTATATTGTTTTGACAAGATAAAGTTTAGGAACAGATGTTACTGTAACCATAACTTGTTATAGTGTGTAGTACAGGGTGATTCATAAGAGCTGTTACACTTTTCAAATGAAACAGTTTTAATATGTTTGAATATAACCACAAGTCTATCCACATCCGAAACACATATGCTTTAAAGTTTTATTTGATATACAATATTACATACTTTCATGCATGTTTTAGTCAACAAATTGAATTGAAATTTATGCCATATATTCAATGTGACGTCTATTTGATCGATGATGACGTCAATGCTTATTTTAATGTGACTTAAATATTACCATCTTTTATAGATACAATTTAATAAAACCATTCAATAAGTCAATGTGCCGTTGAACTAGATAGTTTATCATAATCAGGATACTATTTTTACCTTGCTATGATGGTTAGATTATAAAAGAATGGCTTTCAAAACAGAGCTGATCAAAATTATACTGCATTTAGTTATGCTTTGAAAACGACGTATTGGAAATTGCACATCTGTTTATGACATCGTTTATGACGCCCTGGTGTCAACATTATTACTGTCGTTTAAATCAGATAAAACTTTATCATATCAGCTCTCAAATGATATATGACACATACATATCTTGTACAGGAACGAAAAGCTATAATAGTTTGAAACTGTGACAGATATTATGAATCACCCTGTATTATCATGTTTTGTATTCCTCTGCATTGTAGTTTGTACTTTCTAAAAATTGGAAGAAAATAAAAAACATACGCTTATTTACGTATACATTTTTATCGCCGTGTTTCTAATCTCCCGAATTATCTAAAATAAAAACTCTCATCTTGTTATTTTGTTAACATTCTATGTGTGTTCATACAAATCTCAAACTGTCGCACTGGAAATATTACTGCAATTAACCTCGGATAATTTCATTTTCTGTATTTGAAGAGAGTCAACAAGGGGCAGCGTATGCATGCATATGTGCTTATGTATTATTCTAATTATGATTTGTCGCGTTTCAACCCATTGCTTGACCGGGAGCCTAATTAAGGCCTTCACTTAATCAACGTTTTAAGATACAGATGAAATCCAGTCGAATATATTTAAACACTTATGTATTTTGAGCTTTCTTGCAATGTGCTTGTTATTCATATGGATAAATCAGGAAGTTCTTCGCGTATAAAGCATGTGGCTCACCATCTAAATTGTCTGGTTTTCCTTGAATACAAGTATAGAATCAAATTGAGCCAGATTAACACAGAACTTTGTACAATATTGGACCATCTGGAATGTTAAGATTTTCTACAAACTGTACGTGTAAAACAGTCCGTTTATCTCATCATTGATCTGTTTTGTTATTTATGACGTCATAGAATATTGGACATTTAAAATATCATATGACGAAACTAATTTTTTTGTTGACATTTCTTTGGAATTCTCGCCATTGAACCGGATATTGTGTAGATATAGATTTATTGCTGCACAAGTTAACAAACTTTGAAATGCTTTATCATCGAGTGTGCAAAACGAAACAAACATTTGAGCAATGCACATTGTTAAAACGAAATATTACATAATGCATCATATGTATTGTTTTGTTTTATGAATAGCTGTCGATAAGTATGTATTATACTTACAAAACGTTAATGATAAATTGATCGGGTCCGGAAAGCAAAGAAGACACAAACATACAGTACGGAATGCACATAACCAAGCCACGCTGGACAAACATCAAATTTAATGAACATTACAAAAAGAAACTACACAGCAACAAAACCTTCAACAGGTAACATCGAATCACAATGAGGACCATGCAGATATCACAAGGACAATACACATAGCAACACCCAACAGAAAAGATGCTGTTTCTGTTTGGTTGTCCTTGTGATTTATGGTCGTCCTTGTGCTTGGTTGGTGTCTGATGATTTTTACTCGTGTTATGCTCGAGTTTGGCGTTGTGTTTTTGTAACTGATAAGTTTAATTATATTCTTGTTCATTTTTATGTTTGACACTGTGACTTGTACTAGTTGTATGTGATTCTTTTTTTTTAGTTTTGAGGCTTTCATGTTCTGCTTATGCTGAATGCTGTCTTCCCTGTCCAATTTGCCATAACATTGTTGACTATCTCGTTTCTACATCTTACTATCTCAATGCAATAGGACTTATGAAGGCGTTCCAAATGCATCACTATTTTTTCGTCTTCTACAAAATATTCAATGACAGTACAACAACAGAAACAATTATTTCAATTTATGTGATTGTAGTTTGAACAGTGTTTTCATTGATGTAGGAAAGTGGATACGGTTTTTGCTTAGAGAAAATGTTCAGTATCAAGTAAGAAGGTCGTTAATCAAATAAAAATATTACTGTAAAATACCATTTCTAGAAACGAGACAATAAATGAATTTTAGTATGATATTTAATCATTCATGATAAAAAACGGCAACAAACTCAGTGCAGTAATGTTAAACGTGTGTTTGTATGTTGCGTTGGACTGAGACAGTCGTTAGAGTATGTCATCTGGTGTTGTTTTTTCCTGGTAACTTTCATGTTTACTTGTTCCTTTTTCGTTTGGCATTGTGACTTGAACTTGTTGCCAGTGATTTTCTGGTCTGTTTTAAATGTCGTTCGTACACTGCTGTTTCTATTGAGTTCTGTCTTCCCTGCCCAATACGTTATTATTTTTTTTCGGATGAGTTCCGTGACAGTTCGACACAAGCATATGATGACTGTGTCCTCCAAGTCGTTATATGGTTTTGGCTGTTTGTAGGAAAGCATTTCTAAAGTCATTTGATGGGTCAAGTGACCATCGTTTAAGCTTCAATAATGTAGGGAAGTTACGTAAATATCTCAGAACAAACAGAATCAATTTAAGATTTGTTGGAAATAAATAAACACACAGCCTGGAAGAATACAATCGCAATAATGGACCAATGTTTTTTCATGCCATCGCTTGGTGAGTTGGAGGCGGATATAAACATTGATTGATTTGGATGAAAAGAAACGACTGTGATGTATTTAAGAAAATACTGGTTACTTCATATCTGATTTCGACAGTAAGGGATGAGAGAGCGATACTCAAATTGGATCAATAAAAACAATAAATTGTGATGGACGGGTGGGAGTGAGTGGTTAGTTGTATGATCTATGACCGAAGCGACGTCACATGACGTGGCAGAAAGTGTCACGTGTTACGGTGAGGTGCTAGGATCGGACGAAGCGGCTGGTTGTGTAGTGAAAAGAACAGTCATTTTAAAATGTGTTTTAGACAAATTAAATAGGCATAAGGATGGTCTTTTGTCAGCATTTATAGAATGACATGAACATGTTTCTTTCATTTTAACGTTAGATATTGTTGTGACAATAGGTTTATTGGATAGGGACGGATCAGTGAAGGAAGACTTCATACAACGGTTGCGTCAATCAAACGACTTTTATCCATTGACGGTAATAGTAACTTCAATATCTTTGTTGACGCTAGCTTGCTCTCTCTGTCGTACTTTCTGTCTCGCTATATTCTAATTGATACACGGTTAAGAGTAGAAGTCAATTGAACTCTGCATTATCGTACTGAGTGCGGAGGCATGTGAACCAATGTTAAATAAATTTGGATAATGCAATTATGATCCGGAATTTTCGGTAATTAATAAAACGATGCAGTGTAGTTTTAATTAAAAAATATTTTGGAATTTGTTTTTTCTTAATGTGAAATGTTTAAAAGTAACTCCTTATAACAGTCAAATATATGATATTTGTACAGGTTTTGAGAGTATATGGTTTATATTTAGATCAGTCTCAAAATCCAAAAGTCGATTGATGATTTTGATTGGTGATAGAAATTTGACCAATCACAAGGCTGTATTGTTAGATTAGTCTTATAACTCAGATTTAAATTTTTTCGAAATTAAGAATATTTTCCCAGATGTGGGAAAATCATGATCGAGTACTGTTATATGAGTTTGATGTCTTAATACTCGTATATCTTTATATTTTGTCATTTGAAAATTTATATCCGTCTGGGGTTTAAGTGGAAACGTTATCTTCAAAAACTGTTGAAACGTCATATTACATATTGGTATTTCATTCCAAATTAGAAATATTATTGCTATATATACAATCAGCCATATGTAAATCGCGATTGTGTCTATGATAACCAAATAGGCTATCAATAGTTAACGCTTTAATTGCATGTGTTGATTTATTAATACTACTATAGTGTAGGTCTATTCCTTATTTATACAAAGGTTACTGAAGGAAATATTGCATTCATAGAATATCATTGGAATAAATCCCTAACACATTGGTCAATGAAGGTTTGTGAAACTTGTTATTTCCTAATTTATAAAAGTGTTTCGTAAATATTTTACTTAACGATTTCCTGAATTTATTAATTCATTACCTCACGGTATTCCTTAAACAATTTCCTAGTTATTATATTATTTTGATTTCCTAAATGGTATTTAAAAAATAATATTTACTTAATAAAGTTATATTATAAATCTATTTAATAAAGTTATTTTATTGAATTATTCTACAAACTTATTACCTCGTGGTATGCCTTAAGAAATTTCTACAAGTTATTTCAAAAAGTTTAATTCAGTCAGACTTTCAGTATATTTATGTATGATGGAAAACACTGTAATAACCTGAAAAGGTGCCGTTATATTTACATTGAACATTAATTAGTACACTCCAAGGAATTTGGAAGCACGACCCAAAGACATCAGTGTCACTCTATGGCCACATGTATCAGACAATTTTTTTTAAAGCTATCGCTAAGGTGGACAACTTGTCCAGTGGTAAGGGCTACTGACTGCTGATCCGAAGGTTGTGGTTTCGATTCATACTCATAAAAAACAGGAATACTTTTTAGTGTTTCCCACCTAACATAATTAAAATTACTAACAGTCTTTCAGACGAGAGTATAACAACCGTGGTCTCGTGTAGGATGCTTTACACCAGGCACGTAAAAGAACCAGGGATGCTTCTGGAACACGGGCACTTCTGTATTAAGCACTATCCCCCAAAATTGAAGTGACTAACATCTTCTTGGGACCTCGCCCATATGGATTTCCGGTGGCGAGGATAAAGCATATAAAAAAGCTATCACCAACAGTCTGTCACGTGTTCTCGTTAAATTGATACTAATATCAGGTCAGCTTCAACGATGATTATATTCATTTCTTTAATGTTGATTTATCGTAACACCTACAAGATTCAAAGCTATCCAATTATAATTTAATTATACTAACGTCTCACGAAGAGGTTTTCGTGATGAAGCAGTAAATTGGTGATATAATGTAGACACCATATTCGGTAAACCTCAAATTATAATACAGAAGTATGCATACAACACTAATGTAATTAAAATTTGAATTATACTACATTGTACATTCTCGTAAGAGGTTGTTGTGATCATGAATAAATCATGTTCTCCATTATCTACCACATACCAGTCATATCAGACTTCTATGTTTTATAACATAAGATATGCAGACCTGTCCAGAAGAAATTGTAATTTTGTATTTTACTTGAAACATATTAATATTCCAGTATGGTTCTTCTTCTTTCATTTACTGGATTAACTCGGGCACAAAATCACCCGTTTGATCAGTACGTAAAAATGAATGATTGATTAATTTTTGCAATGTTAAAAATAGTTACACGCATTTACAACTTTGTCAATATCCCGGTTTACCGTGAATTTATACGTAATGTAGCACCCATGAAAAGTAATTCATGAAAAGTTTTATAGAATAGAAGCTCGCATAGAACAATGATTGGTCGATTTCATAGTATTACTTATAATCGTAGCGAGTTTTTCTTTTTCGTGCATGTTTTTGTTTCTGCTGAGTGCAACCTCCTTGTCTGATTTGCTTTTACATTTTTACCATATTTAAAGAACAAGTTAAAAGTCAAAGCACTAAACTAATTAATAAGTATTCGATTATAAAATAAAACAATAATAATAACAGCAATGCTCGGCATCTGATTTATGCAGCAAAATGCTTCTGTAAGACGTACAATTTGAAACCAAGTTAACATTTTAAAATTTTATACGTATTTTAAAAGCTGTGACGTAAGCAACAAAGGAGTTAATTTATACATGTATTTAAAACAATGTTCTGTAATTGGTTGAACGAGAAGTTATAAAAACACTGTCCTTTGTTCAAGCTTCTGATTGGTAAGGCATGCTCTCTGTTTTGGCTATTAACTAACCAACAGGTTGCGTACCATACGGCGAGCCCACTTATTGAAGTGCCTAATTCTAATCTTGGCCTGGGCAGTCTGCAATCTTTGAAACATTTGTCTGTGTTTCCAACCGAAATAGAGGTAGTCCCGTGTGAATCGGTGCTGAACACGAAGCAAGTTAAGGAAACAAGAAGTGTATTCAGAAAAAATAGGATATCGCACCAAATGACTAGAATCATATAACCGCCTCCTCGGTCGAAGGCGGAAGTCCGTTCTCGTAGGCCAAAATCGGACGACTGTACACCTACGACTGTCTCCGTCTACCGCACCCACTAAACAAAAAAACTTCTGCACGTATAAAAATATCACTGATTTTTTTTCTAACGATGATAATTTAATATGACACCAACATTCATTGATTGTTCCGTTTCTATAAATGTTATTCTAAAAGTACATTGTATTATTTTTATTTGATAAACGACCACATGTCTTGACACTGAAAATATTATCTTAGAAAACGGTATACATTTTCCTACATTAATGAAAACACTGTTTAAACGACAGTCACATAAATTGAAACAATGGTGTCTGTCATTTGAAAATTATGTAGGAGGCGAAAGCACAATAAATGCATTTGGAACGCATTCATAAGCCATACAGCGTTAGAACTGTTTGAACTGGGTCATTCAGCTAGGGCTTCAGTTTTTTTATTGCTGAAACTAATTCATTCTACTTTTCGACAGCTTGGACTTGAACGGATCCTTTACCTTTTTATTTGGGCGTTGTGTCATGTATGTGTTTTATGTGTTCTGTGCTCAGTTGGTTCAGTTGGGCATTGTGTCATGTATGTGTTTTATATGTTCTGTGCTCAGTTGGTTCAGTTGGGCATTGTGTCATGTATGTGTTTTATATGTTCTGTGCTCAGTTGGTTCAGTTGGGCATTGTGTCGTGTATGTGTTTTATATGTTCTGTGCTCAGTTGGTTCAGTTGGGCATTGTGTCATGTATGTGTTTTATGTGTTCTGTGCTCAGTTGGTTCAGTTGGGCATTGTGTCATGTATGTGTTTTATATGTTCTGTGCTCAGTTGGTTCAGTTGGGCATTGTGTCGTGTATGTGTTTTATATGTTCTGTGCTCAGTTGGTTCAGTTGGGCATTGTGTCATGTATGTGTTTTATATGTTCTGTGCTCAGGTGGTTCATTTGGGCATTGTGCCTTGTATGTTTTTAATTATTTCTGTGCTCGGCTGGTTAAGTTGAGTGCTGCCTTCCCTGTCTGACTTGATAATATCTTTTTTAAGACAGTAAGACATGGGAGTGCACAAAGATAACAAATCAGACAAGGAAGGCAGCACTCAACATAAACTGAAGAGCCCGGAATGCCCAAAATAAAACACACAAGTAAATCGTAGACAAACACATAGCTAAGTAAATTAAACGTTGATGCAATGAAATAAACTAAAATTCATTAATGTCGCTTCTATGTCGCCGTATGTATAGGACTGGTAGTGAATGAAATCACTATTCAGAAACTGTGTCATTGTTATAAGTTCAGTTAGAATGTATCAATGCCAAGTAACTCGGTGAGTGTGCTTGTAAATATATCTGAGCACATATGTGTGTATATCAAAAACCGTCTACTATTGTAACATGAACAAAAACCTGCGGATTCTTAAGCTGAAAATGTCAGATATATCAAAAGATCAGACTAGTTTGTTACATACTTCATATTCACCGAGTTCATATTTACCTCTTTCTGAATGTGTTAAATGTTCCTTGAAAATATTACATAAAGTTGACTATCTATTTAAGGAATTGAGAAAGTTTAAAAGAAATCCTCATTCCATTTGTTTAACTATAACCAGTCATGTGCATTAAATGTGGGGTTAGATGGGTGCTAGATCTAAATTTAAGCTCCTAATCCACTATTAATAAAAATTACCAAATTTAGAAAAAAAGTCATCAAAACTCACTATTTCTCATTTTGAGCGGACCAATGTCATGCATTTCTGTGCCTATTGTGTTCCCTCCTTCGATTTGTTATAATGGTTTTGTTGACAACTATTAGTAATCATGTTTGAAGTTGAAGATTATATCAATTAAAGTAGGGTAAAATTGACACATGTAAGTGTTAATTTTCATTCTTTCGTGTTCATGAATGTTTGTTTTTGACATTCTGGCTTGTATTTTGAGATGTTTAGGTTCAGTGTATTTCTATTGTACCATTGGTGCTCTGCTGTTTCTGGTGAGTACCGACTCTCTGTTAGATTTGGCATCACCCTTTTTAAACAGTTAGAATTGTGTTATAACGGAACATTACCTCTACATTCATATATAGGCGTTTCTCAAATACATTATTATTATGTTTCGCATGTTCAAGACAACCTTAGGAATACAATACATGTACCTGCAAACTAATTTGTTTTGTCCGTTTTCTGTAAGAAGGAGAGCAATTAGTACCAGCAATTCTTATTCACCTTTTATCGAGTAGCAAATGCAATTTACAAACGAATTAGACTACTCTGAACATTTTCGTTGAGTTTGGTACTCGTTCTCATCACTAGCATGGTTAATTATGTCAATTTTATATACTTATCTTTATTTCAGATTAAATTTAATAATTAGGATTAGCTAGTCAATTTTCACACACGAGGACAGACGGATTTACACTTCCAACAATGAATATACATACAGACTTTAAGATTGAGATCCACGCCATTCAAGTCTTCGCCGTGATCAGTTTGTTGATCAATTTGTTCCAGTCAGGATCAGGTAAGACACACATTCAGTGCAACATTACCTGATTGCATATTTTTAAAGTATTAGTGACAGTCATAGCAGGGTAGCAATACCACGTGACTTGTTCCATGGTTTCACCGGGTGTTGGACAAAACGGACAACAGCTGAAAAGGATCTTATACTCCAAGCTAAGCAAATAATGTTCCCCTTAGCGTGACGTATATTTCATAGAAATCGATGAAGAAATAAATTACTTATGTCTATATTTGTGTTCCAATGTTTACAATTTTCTACTTGGAACTGTAGCTAAAAACAACGTAGTATTGCTACACTGCATAGGACTAGTGACCTTATCGTGATGTTCTTTTGACAATTAACTATTTAATGATAATCTATGTACAAAACCTCTGCGAGCAAGACGATGGATGGTTGGCTTGGTGATACCCTGGATGTTATCACGAAGGACTTCCCTGTGACGCTTAGCGCCCTCCTTTCCAAGACCTTTACCTCCTTTACCACGTCCCAACATTGTTGCTTCTTCTGTATATTTGCTGAGAATGATGGCCCTATTGCGAATCACTATATTTATAGTGGTGTATCTAGGTCAGTAGGTTACATTAATACTGGGTATTGGTCGTCGCTGATTGGTTCCTCGTTTTTCGTAAATCATTCAGCATCGATGACAGCTTTTTGCAGTATTTAGGCTGTAGAAAAACTGTGTATATGATATCATTTCGTGTTTCTTTAAAGAGTGCCGTTAATTTCACATTTAACCGCATTCTTGTAAAGATGTATTCCTTCGTGAGCGCATGCCTCTTGATCGTTAGCCCATTTGTAATAATCCTGCATCCTCTTTTACAGCATTTCATCAAATTAGAAGCATGTAATTAGAACATATGGATTAATAGGCTCATGATAGCGTGTATCGAAATATTAAAGACACTTTTTGACGGGAACACCTTGTCTACCATCCATATCAATCACTTTAGTTAGCCTTACATTGTAATCATTTCATCGAAACATGGACTATAATATTTTGATGGTCCTTCATTATTCTGTAGGCCGTTACTTTTCTGCAAATAATAAATACATAAATAATTTTAGAACTACTTCGAGATACTTACCCGTATTCTTGTTGTGGCTACGTTACTTCGAATCGTTTTATCCAAATAGGATAAGGTATGTTCGAATCATACCTTTATTTCTTTTTAACATTTCTATTTGGCGTGATATCTCTTGTTTAATGATAATCTACCATCTGATAATAATAAACTATATTTGTCTAATATCTAACGCAAATTGGGGAAGTGACATCATCAAATGCGATATTGTTTTCTATTTTAAGCCTTAGCAATTGATCTTACACCAAAGTCAACAAATATATTCTATACCTTTCGCTAAAATCAACAATAAATCTGCTTTTATTACATATGATTCCGTTTTAATGCAAAAATGGTATTTAAACTGGATTAAATTGGATAATCTCATTCAAATTAGCGTCATTTGACGTTACCAATTTGGAACCCGAAATCGTTTACGTCAAGTTTCATTTTTGCTGAATTAGCACTGGAACCATCGTCAAAACAGTAAATTTCATCAAAATGATAATTTCACGGTTTTGAAGCAGTGAATTGTCTCAGTAATTCCCAGGAAATAATAAAATAAAAGGAAAGCACATTTAAACCGTTGTGTTATATTAAAACTTTTTTGTTGAATTAAGAGATGCACGATTCCACATTACGCACATTTGTTACCCTATTAGTACTACGTATATCTTCAGTTAATCATATGGCGGGATGCACTAAGTTGGCATGATTTCTGAGCATATAGTAAATATTTTGTAGCATCAACGTACTAAGAAAGTGTCGTCAGGGTACTGTTTTACCTATTACATTGTGTAAATGTCACGTAAATCTACGCATACTTATTTCTTTTGCGCAAATTCCTAAGTGTGTTTTACTAATCGATCGCAAGTTGTTGCATACATTTACGTAAAAATATTTAATATTAAACGTACGCAAAATTTACGGAAAACTTCAATGCTTTGATAAAACAGCACCTAGTGATTTAGATGGATTCTGCTCACCAATGGTCCAATATTGTATATTCACGAGAATTCTTAACGGATATGAGTTTACTTTGTTGCGGGCATTGACGATATTGGAATGAGTTAGTCAGTCGTATGTAGGACCCAAAAAGTGTCACATTTGTACGAATGGTAACAACTGTAATATAATATTACAATATATGTAAAATATCTTTCTACAATTGTACAACTAGGTCTTCGTTGTTGTTACAAACATAACAAGTAACAATTGAGTCACAAAACTAAAATCAAAATTTCAAGACCAGCTCGCTTTCTGTCTGTTGATGTTCTAAGAAGAAGGATCGTGCATAAACTGTGATTAAGTTTGTGTTCATAACAGTTGAGTCAGCATTGGGCGAATAATGGTAACATTCCCTTTTAAATTGTTAGGGCCCTTCTCAACAACATGAGATGATATGTGTGTAGTTGTAAAGGCATTCAAGTGCACTAAATAAAATTTGTATTGTATTGTAACAAATAACAAAATCCAGGTCCACATGCGTGTGGTTTTTTCACTATTATCCCGTATCGTGTGACCAATTGTCATGATTGAATTTCAAAACAACATTAAATTAACTAAGATGGGAGCACTTTGTCTTCCGTGCAAGGTCATACAACTTCACACAAACAAAAAGAATGCACCAACTTGCCAAACTTTTTTAAGGTTTTCGGAAACATGCCTGTAATGCAAATAAATTTCAAAAGTTGTGACTAATTGACGTATTATTGAATCAACAATTTTTTAATATTCTCTGATAATTTTAACTACTTATTTGCCTCGCAGACAGACACGCCACTTGGTTTTTATGAATGCCTGAGACAGTAGCTATTAAATCATTAGATATTCAAAAATCGTGTATGAACTCTCACCCGGTGTGAATGGGATTCGAACCCACTATCCCAACTCCACAATCGGTATGGTCGCGAACATTAGTGCTAGGCGCTGTCGCCGTTGGGGTATTGGGTTCGAATTCCACTCATACCGGGTGAGGGTTCATATACAATTTTTTAATAGATATAATCACGAGGTAGTTGCATAGCAATTCGCTTCACATATGTGACCAAAATATTGATTTTACAATTTGACATTTGTCATCAGCAAAAGATTCGCATTTGCAACAACTTGATTTTACATTTATAACTAAGGTTTCCACATAATTATACTGGTAGAACTGTTAAGTATTTTATATTTTTGTTCTCGTATGTGACGTATTTAGGAGTTCTTCAGTCATTGCTACGATGTAAAAAAATTAGAAAGTTGTATGAGCAGAGTTTGTAACATGATGATTAATTGGCTTCTTATTAAGAAAGTCACTGTATGTAATCTGTAAGTCGAGGCCATGAGATGTCAATGATACCGTAGTTTAGTACGGTCACGGCAACGATTGAGAGATCGTTGACCAATTACTTTGGCTAAATTTACCAACATACTGTCATCAAATATTGTCATTATGGTACAGAAATTCAAGTAATGCAAAGATCAACTACAAAAAATAAATAAATAAAAAAAATCTCTGTTTTCTATTTTTGAATATCTTAGTCATAAGTATGAGTATGTGTTATATTGTATTGTCTGTAAATGTATTGTTAATGATAATAGTTATTTGTAAGTATTTTGTATAGAACGTAAATGTGTATGATTGTCTGGAATAGGCAGATCAATAAATGGTGAAAATATCAAGATATCCTCAACAACATGACGTATCTTTTGTCCAGTATATAAGATGATTGTATGTCCTAACGTACTTTGTACTTCCTTACAAACAGAAATGCTTTTCAGTGTTTTCCACCTAACTTTATGACTTAAATTACTAACAGTCTTTCGGACGAGACGTTAGCGAGTGTATGGTGCTTTACATCAGGCACATAAAAGAACAAGAATGCTTCTGGAACTTGGGCATCTTCTGCATCATGCAGTATCCCCCAAAAGCTAAAGTGACTAACCTCTTCTGGGGGCCTCGCCTATATGGATTTTCGGTGGCGAAGATAAATAAAAAAGTTAATTTGTGTGATCATTCATAAGCTATGTTATTCGTTTACGGTATCTTTAGCGTAAAGTGTAATTGCCCTCAACACAGGAATCCATTACTTGAAACATATAATTATATACGTGTATACACGTGTCATTTTCCTCGGAACGATTTATTTTCTTCAGAGTAGTTTTTCAAAAAGGTAAATACATCACAAGATGCATTACTTTAAATGAGACCAGCTTTGGTATATCTAGTACATTCTTACCATGTGTGTATAGTGGTTCGATTCCAAGTTTGGACATACATGTACTATGATACAGTCTTCATGTGGTGACGTTGTTGGTTGCTTTCTCTACATGTGGATAAGTTGTTGATTCAAGTTAATTCTACATGTGGTGACGTTGTTGGTTGCTTTCTCTATATGTGGATAAGTTGTTGATTCAAGTTTCTCTACATGTGGTGGCGTTGTTGGTTGCTTTCTCTGTATGTGGATAAGTTGTTGATTCAAGTTTCTCTACATGTGGTGACGTTATTGGTTGCTTTCTCTATATGTGGATAAGTTGTTGATTCAAGTTTCTCTACATGTGGTGACGTTGTTGGTTGCTTTCTCTATATGTGGATAAGTTGTTGGTTCAAGTTTCTCTACATGTGGTGACGTTATTCGTTGCTATCTCTACATGTGGTGACGTTGTTGGTTGCTTTCTCTATATGTGGATAAGTTGTTGATTCAAGTTTCTCTACATGTGGTGACGTTGTTGGTTGCTTTCTCTATATGTGGATAAGTTGTTGATTCAAGTTTCTCTACATGTGGTGACGTTGTTGGTTGCTTTCTCTATATGTGGATAAGTTGTTGATTCAAGTTTCTCTACATGTGGTGACGTTGTTGGTTTCTTTCTCTATATGTGGATAAGTTGTTGATTCAAGTTTCTCTACATGTGGTGACGTTGTTGGTTGCTTTCTCTATATGTGGATAAGTTGTTGGTTGCTTGTGACGGAGAAAATTAGTATACGTGTAGCTGGATGATTAACTGTTTAAGTCAACCCCGTCGTAAAGGATTGAATAACATATGTGGAATGACTAGATATCACAAAAGAAACTACCGGTAAACACAAACACTGATTAAAATTAACTTCGAAAACTGCCTTAATAACAAACTGCGCACAAAGAGGTTATCGATTGCCAACTCGAGTAAGGCACATTGTTACTCGTGTAATAGCTTAAGTGGGATTTATATTGGCCATTAACGGTGATAATGGCAGGCACTGGTTTATTTTGGAGGTTTCGTTCGGCTGATCTGTTTTACTTACATCCCGTTTTAATTCCAAAATACGATCAAAATAGGATATTAACATTCGAATCACCTCCGTCAATATCGACTCCATTCATGAAACCTAGCGTCTATGCTATCAATTCTAGCTTTACCCAAACTTACTGATATAAAACGATTCTTGTAAAAAATGAAATTTCTATTTCACAGCATTGGATGCTAAATTGTAAATACTAGAACTTAAGTGAGGGAAGTATTTTTATAGGTGCTGCCTCATGTATTGGTGTATTACAAAAAAAAAAAATTGTCAAATATGCCCTTAATTGTTTTATAGTTGCCTGTATACACGTATCCTATAAACAAACACACTGACATCTAAAATAACTTGCTAAACATCGGAATTTTGTAGTTATTTAGTATTTTTACATAAAAATTCTATGGGGTATTAATAGAATTAACACTATTATCGGATTAATTGTCTTAAATTTGTTTGCATGCGATGAAAATAAATTGCAAAACAAACCGAATACCTCACTGATTTTTACGTTTAAGTTTGTTGATGTTACCGTTCGATCACGTGTGAAATACATATATCATGTAATTGACAAAGCATGTTGGAAGGAAACTCTGCGCTTTTTTAAAAAAGGAAACATACCAAGTGCGTGTTATCAAGAGTGGTTTTAATCATTTATTTGCTCCAAAATTTTCATAAAGCAACAGTCAGTGACTTTCTACTACATGAATACTTATTAAGATTGGACAATTACGATATACAAAACATTTAGCCCGTCTGTGAGGAAGTACCTTTAAGGAGCAATAAACATAAATAGTAATGATTGTTAAAAGGACGTGCGTTTATACGTACTCATAAGGCTATTATTTCATTATTTATTCCTAATATCTATGTACACGATGTTCCTGCCCACCTTTCCCTCAATTGTTAAGAAAGTTAATAAATTGAACAATTATGAAGATTTACCTCTTTGCTAAGTGAAGGCTAACAGTTAGATTAATTTGTTCAATGATATTTATTATTTCAATAAATGTGTACACATTATCTTTTCCATTCAGAAAAACTATATTATTATATATTTATCAACATACAAATGTAGACGGAGGTGTCTATTGCTATTAATTAAGAATATGAACGTGGCGGCTTCAAAAGGTCAAACTATTCCATAAAAGATTGAATACAATAAATGAAATGTCAGGCTCGTTTTCAGTGTTATTGGGTAAATGATTGAATTCCCATCGTGCCAGAAAGACTAATCCTTACATATTGTTACAAGTCCTACTATTCAAACAGCATTTTCGTTATATTAGTCACCTCATGCAATGAAGATATCGCTGGCTTAGAATTAGAAGTAGTAAAACTACTTACGACCTTATAAGACTCATGCATATTTGAAATCTGCATCTCAATGCGCTTCTTATAAGCATTTTTTTTCATGAAAATCGGAAGTGGTCATGTTGATCAAACTGAAGTTTAAAAGGCTTGTTTTTCCATAAGTAAAGAGTAGTTTTCAGACAGTTTTTTCTTGTTTTTTTTCAAACTATTGATTTTGTAAATTTACTTTAATTCTGAGCCTGCGATATAGCAGTACCATTTCTAACAATTTTTATACGTCATGACCTGGAATAACACCTCGAAACAGACGCTTTACGACTAGGCTATCGATGCTTGTATAGAAAGATCGAATTAAACATTTAAGATTATTCGAAATATATAGGTCTAATGGCCGCATTTCAAACACTTGTTCTTGATTATTAACTTTTATTCCTCCATTTTCTGAAGAGTTATAATACAATCAATTATACATCAATATACAAGATTACACAATACAAAACTGAATGGCAAATATAATGGCATAGTAGACAATAATACATGGAATCACTTCTAAATAAGATTGCACAACCATACACGCAGACATGCACGCACACATGCATGTACATCACGTACAGTCGCTCACCTTAACACATTCATACACATTCATATATACACCCATCCACGCATACACCCTACCATCTACACACGCACGCACGTACATCTAACACATTCATGCACATTCAATGCATGGTTGTGGATGGATAAGTACCCGTTATAGCCCTAGTCTCATAGTGTACGTCACATGACCCAGCATCACAGCGTACGTCACATGACCCAGCATCACAGCGTACGTCACATGACCTAGCATCACAGTGTACGTCACATGACCTAGCATCACAGCGTACGTCACATGACCCAGCATCACAGCGTACGTCACATGACCTAGTATCATAGTGTACGTCACATGACCCAGCATCACAGTGTACGTCACATGACCCAGCATCACAACGTACGTCACATGACCTAGCATCACAGCGTACGTCACATGACCTAGTATCATTGTGTACGTCACATGACCCAGCATCACAGTGTACGTCACATGACCCAGCATCACAGCGTACGTCACATGACCTAGCATCACAGCGTACGTCACATGACCTAGTATCATAGTGTACGTCATATGACCTAGCCTCATAGTGTACGTCACATGACATAGCCTCATAGTGTACGTCACATGACCCAGCATCACAGTGTACGTCACATGACCTAGCCTCATAGTGTACGTCATATGACCCAGCATCACAGCGTACGTCACATGACTATGGACTATTACCGCAGTGTCATTTCCAGTAAAGATGTCGTTGAATCCAAATAACTAAAACAAGTAAATAATAACAAACAATTTATAAACATCTAAATCACATTACCAACATTCGTCATCAGACATTCTGCTTTTATCTGATATATATCAGGCACTGCCCACACCAATTTACCATTATTTATTTCTTTTTGCGTTCTTTTATCGTGTTAAATAAAGCGTCCAATGCTCACAACTTCGTCCAAAATACCAGCCGTTCTATACATGTTCCATTATGTTATGAAACGCCATGCAGTGATGCCCTTTGAAATAAGCCCCAGTTATCAGCAGGGTTAATTACCCATGAGTCACGTGATTGCCTTTAAAAGGAAATTACTTCAAATAAAACGTTATCAATTATTATGATAGGCATCTTTGGGTATTTATGTGTTTTTTCGATGTTTAAAATGATGATGAAAATTATTGTCCTTTCGTTTTCCAATACTCCCATACAATTATTCCCCGCATATAATTTTAAGAAACCGTTCAATACAGTTAACCCTCATTGTTGTTGTCATGATTATTCCATAGAATAGCATCGCTGTATTGACAGTATCATTATATCGAAAATAATAAATGAACATCGCTGTATTGACAGTAGCATTATATCGAAAATAATAAATGAACATCGCTGTATTGACAGTATCATTATATCGAAAATAATAAATGAACATCGCTGTATTGACAGTATCGCTATATCGAATATAATAAATGAACATCGCTGTATTGAAGGTATCGTCATATCGAATATAATAAATGAACATCGCTGTATTGAATGTACTGTTATATCGAATATAATAAATGAACATCGCTTTATTGAATTTATCGTTATATCCTTTCCGCTACCACGATTTATTTGGGGGGGGGGGGCTATGAGAAATTCATATGGTCCCTATACCCCGTCCCTGAGACACTATTGACTTGCAGCACTGATAAAACTCGATACATCCGGATGCTACACATCTACCCTAAACTGAAAGTAGGAAGAATTGTCAACATTTCGACTAAAGGTCACCGGAAATGACGATATGACGGTGACCCTTGCGCGAAAAACGTCTTTTCTTTAGCTTGACAGGCCTACTTTTGGACCCCTTTAGGGCATTGGTCCTGACCCCGTTGTCTAGCCGTATATTCCTTCTACATAAAATTAAAACTTTTTGGCGCTAAATGTTGTTGCAATTCCACAGGGAATCGTACCGCAATGGAGGGTAGGACCAGTAATTTCAGCAAAACTCCCGACTTTGGGCATTTAGGTCGAAAACTACGGAAAGCCGAAATGGCCATCTCGGCGAGTCTGCATTAGTATGATATGGTAGCGGAAAGGATATCGAATATGATAAGTGAACATCGATGTATTTAATGTACCTTTATATCGAATATAGTAAATGAACATTGCTGTATTGAATGTATCGTTATATCGAATATAGTGAATGAACATCACTGTATTGAATGTATCGTTATATCGAATATAGTAAATGAATATCGCTGTATTGAATGTATCGATACATCGAACATAACAAGTAAAATGTTTATTTTTCTAGCAATAACCAGGCTAGCTTGGAGACATACACTAACGATGTTTGCAATATGTAGATTAAGGGTTATCATACTCTTGAATACTCGTAGAAACCGCTACTGACAGGGTCCGGTGTTCTGGCCGTTTTGGTGCCATTTCGGAACCTGTCTCGTTCCCAGACCATGGTATGAAAAGACGTTGAAATCGCAGTGGAGTCGTACTTTTGTTTGTTTTACGGGACAGGATGCCAAAATTAGAGCTCCGCATGGATACTATATATGTATGACTTTATTAGAATTAAACTTCTGACCTACCTTATTAAGCTTATGCTATAACATCCTGCCAATCTGTAAACTATATTTGTAGGTAAAGATGGGGATTCTATATAAAGGGGTGGGGTCGGAATGAGGTTGTCATACTTTTTGGTATAAAGGTTCTGCGGACTTTAAATACATGTACAGTACTGCACCTGGCTGTACAATATACCGCTGGTTTCTGGCTTCTTCCCGGCCTTATGTTGTCCTAGTTTGATTATTTACGCTGAATAATTAATATTAAACAATGATTTGTTTTCGATTTTGACTTGTAGTCGCTGTGGGTAATTAAATTATTATATTTCTTTTTAACAAACATCAGCATGTTATTATCGTGATGAAAATAATAAATTTGAAAATTTTGAAAGATTTATTATAGTTGCGTTTAGTAAAACCGCTTTACGGTGAAGTAGGGGGCGAGCGTGTTTCTGTCATTTAAGATATTGATCGACTCTCAATTAACGGGACCTGATGTAATTATTCTCGTCTCTAAAGGCTTTTACATGGTTTTAATTTTTCAGCAAATTCACTTATCTATTTTTAGAGTTTAGAATTTTCCTTACATCCCTATGATATCTCTAGCTGATTCAAATACAAATACATATCATTTGTACAATCCAAAAGCTATTTAAACATATTCTATTGCGCTTCACAATTACATGACGCTCTAGGATTCTAGAGCTTGGAATGAGTCATAAGACACTGAATTAACTATTAGCATGAGCACACTCCGACTATACAAATGTGTTTTTAATTTTGATCTGAACATGGCTTCACAGTGAATGTCTTACAGGTAGCTGTGTAGATCGTTCCACCATTTTGGGCCAGTGACGGCCGTAGATATGTCTGCTAAGTTTGCTCGCCGTCTATAAATGTGACACTAACTTTGCGATCGCAACCTGTACTGTTGTTTACTTGTACAAACATTTCCCTCAAATACAGGGGAGCTGTAGATAACACAGACTTGTCCTAGGTAGACACATGAGCGCTTAGTTGGTGCTTGAATAAATGTTTCCATAATCAATAGTCATCGTCCTATGTGCTTCCGGGCACAATAAGCAGGTAGGTACAAATAGTCAAGCAGATATTGCAAAACAAAATGGCAAACTTAATTCAGGGAAGACAGGATGTGCTCGATTGGCGACGTATTCCGGTGCCCTTCTTCTGGTACTCTTCTCGACTCGGTAGAGACAAAACGAACCAGCCAATAATTATATTCCTTTCGAACTATATAAATGCATGTACAGTGCGTATTAACAATATCTTCACCGACGTTATGATCATTTTATACTCGGTGTTTTCGTTATTTGAAAATAGCAAAGAAATATAGCTTGCCGCTTCAGGTATTGTAAGTTGTACATGTACTTAATAAAACAAGTAGAAATACGATTGCTATTAATTAGTTTTGTTTGATATGATATATTATGTTTGTATGATAATCCATTAACGAAACACAGATAGTTATCAACCATTATTAAAGGCCGTATCTAGTAGGCCAATAAAATATATTGAGCGTAACATTTATTGGGCACTGTGGTTGTCAAATAAGACTGGCAGGTGGAGTTGATTCCGTAATGAGCGTACCAGTCAGATTTAGCATTTAGAATGACTGGTTCCATGGATTTACGTGAGAACCTTAAAAACTCGTCCAGAAAGAACCAATCGAATGATTAGGTTTTGAGACTGGTATCATGGCCAGACATGGTTCCAAACTGACTTTTATAGACTGAACCCGGCTATAGTCGAATTAACCAATCCATCAGTGCATACGATCCACGTTCACATATCAAATTACGTCTAGTCTTTGTAAAAATAACGCTCAATTTCCAATTATTTTCTAAAGAATGACAAATTAAGAAAACAATGTATTAAATTTCTGTTTTAATTAGTTTTACAAAGAAAATAAAACATTGTTCACATCACAACAAACAATCATCGTGTTGTTAAATTTAAAACCCGAGGAAACTACATGTTAAACAATATGGTTGATCTTAATTCATGGACATAAAACAACGCCTTCAATAAACGCATGGGAAACAGTCGACTTTGAGACAAGTTGATCATCACGTAAATAAGAATATTCTACTCGTCACTTCAATCAACATACTAATTAATACTAAATTTGCAACGGTGCAGTGAACAAAAAAATATTTATGTGGCATAAGACAGAATCAAATCACTCAAAGTCCTAAGGGGAGCGTCATTTACCTAAGCACTCAAAGTCCTAAGGGGAGCGTCATTTACCTAAGCACTCAAAGTCCTAAGGGGAGCGTCATTTACCAAAGCACTCAAAGTCCTAAGGGGAGAGTCATTTACCAAAGCACTCAAAGTCCTAAAATGAACTTCATTTACCTAAGCACTCAAAGTCCTAAGGGGAGCATAATTTGCCAGGGCACGCAATGTCCTAAGGGGAGCGTCGTTTACCAAAGCACTCAAAGTCCTAAAATGAACTTCATTTACCTAAGCACTCAAAGTCCTAAGGGGAGCATAATTCGCCAATGTCCTAAGGGGAGCGTCGTTTACCAAAGCACTCAAAGTCCTAAAATGAACTTAATTTACCTAAGCACTCAAAGTCCTAAGGGGAGCGTAATTTGCCAAGGCACGCAATGTCCTAAGGGGAGCGTCGTTTACCAAAGCACTCAAAGTCATAAATGGAACTTAATTTACCAAAGCACTCAAAGCCATAAATGGGGCGTCATTTACCAAAGCACTCAAAGTCATAAATGGGGCGTCTTTTATATAAATGCTCAAAGTCATAAGTGGGCGTCATTTACTCAAGCAATGAAAGTCGTAAATGCAGTCTTATTTAAAATGGTCAGTAGGCCTTTTCGATTTGGCTGTGTCGTGGAGCAGGTTATAGTCTGATTCTCGTTTCCAATATAACAGAAGTAGTGATGTAGTAATACTAAAATATTAGGAACGGAAACCCGACTATAACCTGCTCCACGAAACAGTCCAGTCGAAAAGGTCAATTGCTTTTCTGCATAACGAATTGCCCCTACACGACCTCATAATTATTACCATGCATGATTAGCTGGGATGTCCTCGAAAACAACGTTGGCATGTAATGTCACTGACGTAATATGGTGATCCATCTTGCTTTATCCTTCTTTGAACATTAAAATGTATATTCGACTAGCAACCATTATTCAAACGGAAAAGTGTTGTGCCACCCAACTAAGTAGGGGATCAACTGAATTAATTGCTTTAACGACAACCTTTCTCACATCCATTCACCAGACGCCAGGGTAATGAACGCGCCGCCTATTTGTTGTCGAAGGTGTTGTCGAAGGTTAACAAGCGAATCCATTGAATTATGAAACCGTGTGCAATACTTCCAATGTTTGTACAACCAAAACGAAATCCGTTCATTGGTCAACTAAATTATCTATATACGCACACATGCAAACTGACGTCTGGTCAATTGGGTTCGTATTTGGATTGGTGAACAAAAGCAACGACACTTGGATACTGTTTTATCAAAGCCTTTAAGCTAGCGTAACTCTTAGTTTTCCGTAAATATTGCGTACGTCCATAGTGTTTTGTGCACATGGGTTTTACTAAAGGCGCATCTACACGGTAAGTCTTGGTGTATACATCTTGACCTATAAGTCGAAATGTACCGTGTAGTAACGAGAAGTACACTTCTACCACACATTTTCGGGAGATGTACGACACATTCATTGTGTAGTCGCCATAGTACAGAAATGGCTTGGTGTAACACCGAAACGGAACTGCTTATAGAATTATACCGTACAGTATGATACATATCATCCCTACACACAGTCCTTGCAATAGGTCTTCCTTAACCGACTCCATTGTTTACAAGTGTTTGGAGAGAAATAACATGTGCTTTATAAGTCATGATGTACCGTGTAATAAGGGAAGATGTACATCTTGTGAAGCGTACATCTTCGACTTATACACGAAGACATACCGTGATTCCCGACTCTTAATTGTTTTTGTACAAGAGGTATCAAACACCTGATTTTTATGAAGAACACACTCGTGATAGTGATTGTGCAAACCCATAACACTTTTGCTCGGCTAGTTTTCAAGATATTTTTAGGTATTTGGGAACCCCCCTAAAAACTGATATTTGCATTTCACAGAAAAAGTTTGACATTTTATTACATGAAACTTGGCATGCACGAAATTTCATAATTACGGAATCACACGATAACGTTTGTTTTAGACTATGTATGTTATATGTATTTTAAATGATATTTTAAAATATGTGATATTTCATTTTTAAGTTATACGAAAAAAATAGTTGAACAACATACTGTTTTCGTACATGCAACCAGTAGAGTAACTATTATAGAAGTTTTATCCCAAATTTCATGGCAGTTGCTCGGCTAGAATTTTGTAAATGACACTTTAGTGATTTCGGAAATGTCGAAAACCAGGAGAGTTTACAAAATACATCAACGTTTTGAATACGTTGTATCCAGTTTTGATAATTATATTTTGAAAAATGTGTATACAATGTATTTAAAGTTGAGCCCATGCTCTTTTGCATTGGCTATTCTATTTACTTACGAAATAAACGCAAAACAATCTTCCTCTAAAGTAGTCGGGATGCTTGCCAAACAAATATTAAAACTTGGATAAAATTTTGTATGGGCGCATAGATTACGTTTCACATACGTTGTAGCTAGTATTCGCGAGTGTTGGTGTTTCAAGGTTTGGAATAAATGGCACATAAAATTGGAGCTGTAGCTTTATTCTGCAAGCTAATTATAGTATAATATAGTAATAACTATACAGAAAATTCGCGATTTTAAGACATGAGAACAATCATGCTGACACATCAATTTTAAGTTTTTCACACTATTTCATCATGGTAGTCAGACGCTTTCAATACGTCTTATTTACAACGATTTCTAAACTTCCGCTCAACTGAAGAGTTTGGAATCACCTTAAGATATTTATTCTCATTATCTGTCGTAAGTTTTGGCGTAATTCTATGTATGGTCAGAGTAACTGTAAATAGCAGATTATGAACGTAGTGAGCAGTTTTTGCCACGTACTGTTGATTTTGGGCCGTCACTTGTTGTTATAGACCGTGATAAGTAATAAAAACATGTTTAATCATCTACGTTCAATATTCAATATTTTACGTAAATGAAGGCAACAATTTGCGATCAATTAGTGAAACGCAGTTAGGAATTTGCGTTAGACAAATATGTATACGTAGATTTACGTGACATTGACGCAATGTAAGTAAAACAGTACGACGGTCTTGAAGTTACGTAGAGAATGATTAGTTTTCGAACAAAGCATGAACGCCAAGTCACCTTGTACACTTTCACCGAAATTGTATTACAAAACATTTGCATTTAGTAGTCAATACATTGTGTGGGAGAATGAGATATTAAGCGAGTAATAGGACGGGCTGCGTTAATACACAGGCGGAACTGACCGCGGTCACCACTTGATATTTAAGAACTCGATAAGTTGACCAATAATTGGATTATGTTTAGTGGTAAATAATACATGTAGTAAATGATTGTACATCTCTGTTAAATGACTTTATGATCAGACGGAGTAACCCCTAATTGACAAACTGGTCGATTGCACTATTATATCATTATATCATTAAACGTATTCAAGGCTAATTGTCTAATTGACACTTATTTCTCATGTTTAGTTCTGGACCGAAGTTACATTCATTTGAATGAATAAACATGGTGCTATTAATCATATGGCAAATAATCAGCTTTTTATAGACTTTCAAATTGTTAGGTCCATGTTTAATCGGGTGTATCTTTAACATCATACCCCAAAACAGCTTCTGAGTTGTCATAATATGCCAATAATAACACATTAATTTTGATTTATAATCCAAAGTACTACGTATGGTTAAGTCAGGTTACTACTATGATAAACGATCACCGAGTACTGATGATCGAAACCAAGGGCTAAAAATAACACAAAATGCAAAGGAACAGGTCCCGTCATTTGCATATTTAACTGTTGAGTCAAGTTACTAATGGCTTATCCACGCAATCCACGTAGACATCATTGCTTTTAAAATGACCGCAGATGGCCTTTCTATGCTTAGTTCCGAAGGTTTGTTTGAACAGTAAACGGGTTGTGAGATTGAATTTCTAGAAGTGATCATTTAAAGAACTAATATAAATCGGATATTCAAACCAGTAATATTGCCGTCAAACAGTGTTGTTTTGCTCTTGCTACATGCAAAAATGGTTCGGATTAGTTTGGTAATCGTTTACATTTTCAATACATTTGTGGCATTGATCTGCCATCGTATTTTACCAGTCTATGACATACGTACGGACGAAATGTTTGCATTCCCGGAGGAATATTTGAAATTAGTACTTCTTGAACAGCGTCATAGTGGCGATGACAATGTCGAACATATTGGATACGTCACAGAACCTATGGATCAACAAGGTGACAATTTAGCAAAAAAATCACCAAATTTTCTCTCAAAATGTTGTTTCCATCATTAGTTCATTTTTTCCTAATCGTGTTTTATCACAATTAGGAAAATTGCTGTACTCCGACGCTTTGTTTGAGTTATTTTGGCCTTTTTCAGGGTCCCATTTATTTTAATTGTCGTTTAAATTGTTCCTGATATTTGTATCCATGAATTCCTCATTTTGAAAAAAGTTTTTCTGACAAATTAAATGACGCACGCAGTTTTACTTTAAACGTGTTTAGGTTCTGCAATGTTAAAACGGCTCAATTACTTTATTCTAAATAATGTAGATTGTGTATATTTTGCGTTGCCGCGTATTTTCGTTTTTCGCCCGACGTTTTGTATTGTGCAGGTCCAACTCTTACAACCCATTTAAAAATAAGAGCGATTTATTGTCATGTTTACCTAATTATTCAGTATTACGTTCTATATGTATTATATAACTTTGTTTGTATTTATGCAGTACTACGCACCCAACCCTCAAAAGCATGACAGACAATTATAGCGTCTTATTTCAACCACGTTGTTCCTTTGTTTCGTTATGATTTAGATAATCACGCTTTCGGTCCGTAGGCGCAACAAAAGTTCAAGTTTCTTATATGCATGTCTAATAAATATTAAAACTTCCGATACGCATGTGTAATTAAAACGCGGTGAATGTGTTCGAATAGGGCAGTTGAAATGCATCGAATAACTCTCACATGCGTCTTAAGTCTATAACAATGATGTTTGTTTTAAGTTTGACAAAGATACTTTCTTGATCATGACCATTTCTGAACGTGTTTTGCCCAACTTAATTATCATTAATCGGAGACGGATCCTAAAGGAATGGTGTACATACTTCACAGTAAGTGTCTGTTTAAAATGTTCACAAGAGAAATAGAAGTCATTTATGTCATTTTAATCACAACGACAAGTGTAAGTTTGCATGTCGAAATGGAACGCACGATTTTAACGAAATGAAAACTGTCTTGGAACCTTTCGCACATTATGCAGGTGTAAACTTGTCGGCGCTATAAAAATTGAAAAGAAATGATGGTGGCCCCCATCTATAACATCGAAAGGACAATTAGTTTTCTATGATGAAACCAAGGTTAGCAAGACGTCTCTTAACTTCTGTTTAGTGATGATTTCATTAATTGAAAATTAATTAGAAAAAAAATGAAATCTCAAAGTGAAACACTCAATTCAATTATGGTTGTTGTGACAAAAAATATAAATAAAAGGAAAATTTTACATGACGCGGAATATATTTCGTTGCATGCACAAAAGACGTAGATGAGTATCACCATGTATTCATTTCCGTAAATTTTGTCGCTAGAATGAACTGTATCAGATTAACTGAACTGTAACTATCAACCATCTAAATGTAACGTGTGTTGTGTAGTACACTGTCTGTGCCTAAGATACAAAAATGCTATCCCCAGCTCTCTGTTTCATTAATGTGAATCAATACAATATCTCAAAGAGAGCGTCTTTGTATATAAAACTACAAAACCTTGCTTGTTGTCAAATAGTATGTCCCTTTTAATAGTCTGTTCGCAAATGTGTGTTCGTTTTTATGTTTGACCTTGTGACTTGAACGAGTACTTGTAACCCGAGTGTTCTTTGTGTGTCTTTCATTATCTGCTCTTTCTGCTAAATACCGCCTTCGCTGTCTGATATGTTATTACCTGTTATAATATGTGCTTGTAGACTGGTAAGATTGTAAGTCAGCTCACTATAGGACACAACGTGTGCATCATTTCAATGTGACTCTGCATGAATATGCTGAACTTGTACTCCTCTTGGGTATTTTGATAAATTTAATACAATTTACATATCGTTTCACATTAAATAGTTTCATTGTATTAATTCCATTTGTTTGCAAGCGTATTAACTACATTGGTACATTTAACCTTCTTTTTTATTTTATATTGTATATTCAGGTATCTCATGTTTAGATATTTATGACAGCGATGTTATTTTATCAATATCAAGTGTACGAATTCCTTGGTACGGAGCTGGCGCTGTTTTATCAAGGCACTTACGGAAATCGTAAACTTACGTCCAAATTTAAATTCTTTATAATATGTTTACAATTATAAAGTGTGGTTAATGGAGCTGCAATACAAATAATGATTTAGTCAATGAACTCCAACAAACCATATCTGTCACCAATTTGCAGTTGCTAAAGAATTATAAAGAATTTAAATTTGAACGTAACTTTAAGATTTCCGTAAGTGCTTTGATAAAACAGAACCCTGATATTTGTAAAAACATTCGCAACATACGAGCATCATGATATCCTTTTGAAAGATCTGCACGAATCGAAAACGACCATTAATAATTAGAAATATTATCTTTACTTTAATATCCGACAATCGATAATCCCATGGTAGTCATCTAACAAAACCTTAATAGTTATGTGTTGAAATGGTCTAACTTCAATGTTCGAAAATGATAGTAATTTAATTTTAACTGAAGCTTCTTGGTAAGGGCAGGTAACAGTCTCATTGATGCAGTTTTGAAATAGTTATAATTATTTAACAAATCAACATTTTTACTCGACATATTTCTGGCCTGGCTTGTTTAAAAAATTTAAAGTTACCATGACATCATCATTATCAATAGTAGTAAGTTTTTAAATTTAAATTAACTTAAAACGCAAGAAATTGAATTCGCATGCCTGGTTATGTCACAACACGAAATACAGCAATCAAGACAGTTCAATTTTTGTTTAGTGTTTTATAACATTTGCCTGATGTGAGTTATTTTACCATATTTTGTAACTTATGTCTCGCTTATTTACCAATAATTTCCCCCGTTCCAAATTATAAGCACAACAAACGACCGTTGTTATTGTAGTAGTTTTGCATTGGCTAAGACTGATTTTAACGGTAGTGAAGTTGTGGTCATTAGGTAGACCGACTTTCACCTCCGACTTCCGGTAGCGGGAATTTGATACTAAAAAATTGATAACCATTCGTGATTCTATTTTTATTTTTTGAAGATGGAATATATTTTACATTAATCGTTAAAGACGAAGGTAAACTCAATAATAATAAATATCTATAAGACATATATTATGACAAAATATAAAATATAAACCGAAGTATTGTATGGTTTCGATGCAACCAGTCCCCAAGATCTAGCTAGCGACGTTACAAAAGGTAGCAACTTTTAGCCCTCTTCAAAAGGAATGTTTGCATTTTCAGCCAATAAACGATGTTACTAGTATATTACGAAGTAAATCGAGCGGGATTTATGGTGCTGTATGGTCTAATACGTCAATTGCCCATATAAACTTCTCGATCGATATAGTATTTCGATGAACAATTACATGTCTAATAATCAGACCGTCGGTTCGCGTTCGCATTGTGCCAATTTACATATTTATCGTTTCTCAATAAATATAGTTCTTTTATAAAGTCTATTTGTTTTGAATAATTAACCATATTTGACATATAATCAAACCCACATCATGTTGTGACAAAACTAGTATTATTGAACATCTCGTTTTGATTTATTAAACGCCAGTATTTCTGTATCCCAATATGGCATGTTCTGATTTGTTTATGCTTTCATATGAGCGATGGTATATGTGTTTTATTTCTGCCTTTTATGTCTTTGTATTGCAATATATTTTGTCAGTAAAACTTGGACAAATGACAGACTTTGTTGATAGTCTGAGTGCTTCTATTTTGGCAAAAGGCTGGACACTTATATTATGATATTAACTCGATTGTTAGAGGCATGGACAATATCGCAAAGTATTTGTTTCATTATTCGCCAAATATTGACCATGCATACATTAAAGATATATATATAATACATTATCGTGAAATTCTTTATAGTTAACACAGAATGGTTAAACAAATCGAAACCAAACAAAACAATATTGCCATCATGATTGTTACAAAGTATATCAAAATAAAAACAAACTATTTAAGATATTTAATGGTCGTTATCTAGAATGTCTAACGTCTTGCTAATAGTCATGTCTGTCTGGTTTTGTCTGGAAATGCTCTGTGCAGCAAAGATCATACGTAGTCCGTTCGGGAATTCTGTACAGTGATTCTCTATGTATGTGCGTAGTTTTGAACAAATTCAAAACTGAATTTACATAGCAATAGGCATAATCAAACTTTTTAACGTTGTTTCCGTAAGGTTTAACTTAGGTAATAACCTTTGTTTCGTAGCATTGCAACTTATCCAGAATGAAACTGGATGTTTCCATAGTCAGTACTGAATGCAGCTTTGCAAGTACAGTTCATTTTTTATGGTAGATGCATTTATCAGAAAATCAGCATAATTGTATAAGTTTTAATTATTTTGACTGTCCAGTTAATTGATCATTCCAGAAAATATTATCGAAGAAAATTAGTTCAATTTAAAGTGTTTAGTTTAAAGATTAGTGTATGCTTATTTAGCAACAATACTGGTTAAGTTGCTCAGCAGAAACCCAGTAAAGCTACTGTACTCGCGTCCAAGTATCGATTTATCACTATCTATATTGCGGACAGTAACTATGTCCCCGGTCTGCAAATGTACCGTTATGGTAGCACTTGTCGACCCCTCGACATCTTGGTCTCCATTAAGATACATCAGGTTTAACGCATCAGCATTTCGGTAAAACGAGACATGTGTTGGAGTGTACAAGTATGACATTAATGTTGTCGAAAAGACGTATATTCCCTCTATCGGTGCTGTGAAAACGCCATCGTTCTGGTTATATGCATTACCGATGTTAGTTTTTACGGTATCAAAGACAATCGGTTGAAGCGCTCCAGCATGCATGAAGTTTTTCTCGAGTACTGCAAAAAATCCGATGGGTGACTGGACGTTTGGTTGTCGAATTCTCTGCGTTGATCTTCCTGCAAAATCAAAGCATCCATCCAATTAAAAAATCATCAGCTTATACAAAAAAGTTCACTTTAGCGAACATACAATACTATTAATTTGGTGAGATCCTTGTCAAATGATTCAGGTTAATCGCTAATGGCATGTATTATAACGCCCGTCGCTGACGATATAAGGAGTATACCGCGCACTGTTATGTATCAATCAATTATATAGAATTTCTACCTTTTGGTGCGAGCAAGGTATGACGATTCTCGGTTGCGCCTTCTCGTGACTGAATCGTATGATGTGATAGTGACTCGTTGTTCTCTGTGTATTCCAGTATGCCATTCAAATAATCTGTATGGTAGCTTCTCTTTTGAAGTTCTTGCTGCAACTTCTCGATCGTTTCTTGTTGATGTTTGTCATATGATTCAAGCTCTGCTATTTTGTCAAGGTGTTTCTTTTCCCGTGATTCTAGTGCGTCTACTCGATGATACAGTGCCTTTACCACCGCGTCCGTAGCGTCCAATCTTTGTAAAATGTCTTTGATATCTGCAATGAACAATTAAATCTCAAATAACAAGAACGTGACTAAAATGACATCATGTCGGGTCATGTTTAAAATGGTCCTTTGTTACGACATGAATCTCAAAAACATTTTAGTAGTCAATAATAAAGTTACTACAGGCTTGCGGGTAAACATCGAGTCGGTACTTCTAGTATGACCAAACACAATCACCTGCATTATATCAGAGACTATAGATTAGTCTCTAATTATTTAAAAGTAATAAACAAAGTAGTTTTTGAGGTTGATAACAGTCAAATGTGTTTGATATAATAATGTACCCGGTATAAAACCTACATTATGAGCCAATGAAAACGCCGCATTTTGGCGGTTAATTGAAAATTTAATAATTTAAATTTTCTCTTAACAGACTTGACGTCATACGTTGGCGCTAATTTCTATCGGCCAATCAAAATGCAGAATGTTATATTCTAAGTCAGTTAGAACATATTAAGTAAATTTTAATGACTAAAAAGGACTCGCTGCGCTTCGCTCGCTCCGCCCTTTTTAATCATTAAAATTTACTTAATATGTTCTAACTATAACTTGGGTGATAATGAAGTACATGTACACGAGAACTGGAATATGTCAAGTGGACACCCGTATTGCACTGCATATGTAGTGTAAACCGACGTTAACCGGCTGAATAATGTAAATATGCATGATTCGTAACGGACTTCATGTCTGTTAGCAAAGTGTCAAAGTGAAAACATTAACTTCAATATAATGAGGAAAAAAACAGTACCATCAGCAGCCTCTATGCCAACACAACATACCATCAGAACAATGACTTTTAGCCAATAATTCCAACACATTTCTGCGCTCGTTTAACTCGCAGTTAATGCAGTAGTACTTGTGATCAAAAATGCGGGACAGTCATGGAGAATATAATACTTAAGATAAGAAACTAGACCAACTAGTGCCTGTATTAGATACAACGAGTCATTGGTCATAAATTGGTGTCAATGACGAAATGATAATTTTTAGCGGTTTGCAAATAAACAAATCAACTGAATGTAACAATAATATCATAAAGGGCAAAATGATATGGCTGAAAAAGTCAAATAAAATGTGGGAAATGATGCATAATTTACAATTTAGCAAGAAGCTCAATGTAACGCGTGCAAAATATCCTCCACTAAATACACGTTTGTATTGCAAAATAAAAATGCACCATAAACCTTATGTAATGAAACCTATGTCATTTTCTTTATTAAGCACTGCCCAATAATTGAAATTACGTATAAAATGGAAACATCGTGAATGACACATCTAACAAACAATACTTCTTAATACAAACGCGGACCAGCCACAGGTTTGTAGGATGTTATGCTGTTGCAAAGCAATGTTTCGTCATGCGAAGCGACCATTAAGCGCGAATTCGTGAAAAAGTAAAATGTTGTAGAGCTTTCAAACGATACTAATTTGCCCGACCTTGTCTCTTGTGACATTTCATTTGTTGTCAAGAAACTTGTCGATAAAAAAACAAGCGCGTTCAAATGTAAATTTGGCTTGGTTTTTATGTAACTATGTACCGTATACAAAGGAATGATAATAAAAAAAATAAATGACTAAAGTATCGGACCAGTATCTGATGAAGGTGGGGTAAATACTTCAAGGTCATCAAACAAATTCTATTAAAATGTATCCAGGATGTATTTTATGTGCTTAGATGCCATCCTATTTGAACACTTCTGGTACGAGAGACATAGTTATATTGGTGACACGAGAGACATACTATGGTGACACGACAGATGAAGGTGCCACATATGTAACTATAAGATTGATGTACATGAAATATATCTCACTTAGTGAGCTACGCATAGAAACTTTGGGTAATTAGTAATTACATATAGATTAATTTCATTGATTTTGGCATCTTAATTTTGAACTTTATTTCTTAGACATGGGATTGTAGACACGTGTACATGTAATTTTTGATAGCGAAAGGATTGCGTTCTTACAGCAAATTCATTTTCAAAACAACTCACAGGGCAATCATATTACCACACAGGACCCGGAAAATATCAACGTAGGAACAGTATAAAGGGTGTAAAGAAAGTTCGTTCCGGTCAGAAAGTAAACGGCATTTTTATTTTTACCAGGTGATTTATCATGAAATTTAGATCGAAGGTTCCGTAATAAATTTAGGAACTTTCGATTATTTTTGTTTTGTATTCTGTTCTGACGCGCACCATGGCCATGGATTTATAGAACGCACCAGTAAGCTTAGGTTAACGTTACGTCGACTGTCATTTTTAAGAGGAGTCGACAAACAGAAATAACCGCAAAAATGAAACATAGCCATATTTAGGCATTTAAAACATCCCTGTTGATTAACAGTATATTATGCTCTAAGTTATCGATGGCTTAAAGACGGGTACTCGTATAATTTGAGCACAACTATGAATTTGTAAGTACGTGGTATCGATTTCGTCGAACATGACGTAATGGAAACGTCAAGCGAAAATTGAGAGTATGGTGTAGAAAATGACCGACTATGTACGCAATTACGGCAGAAAATTACAGGAACAACTTCTACGAACATCAGAAGGCATTGGCGGTGATATACATCATTAATCAAGTAAAAAATAACTAAATAACCTTGAACGTAATGGAAAGTCGGAATAGACAAAAACGCGTCATTTAGCAAAAAACACGTATATGGGAAAACAAAAGGCATTTATTTGCAAAACGAAAACTCTTACGGCCTCGTATTTTAGATGTTATGTTGTTCTTAGATAAGGTTACATATAAGTTTAGTTCATTACTAGTTTAAAACATACAAAACGATACAGTGATGGGATAACAAACGGAGTATTTCGAACTTTACCCGGTCAAGACGTCGTTTACGTCATCTTCGAAAACAAGATAGCAAATTTCTTCATTGCGTTTAAAAAGATATTGACAGCCAAATCAGCTAAAACTGTTGCCTATAATGATGTCATTGTATCAGGAGACTGGGTGCAAAATTTGGACAAACTATATTCATTTGTTTTGTGTAAAAAAGCTTTTCAAAAACCGGAACGAACTTTCTTTACACCCTTTAGGTTAAAAAGGGGTAAAGTTAAATACCTAAGGAATTAAAAAGTAAGGAACGCATTGTTGACTGGCTGCTATTGAATGTGGTGACTCACAGATCGGGCAAAAACTTGTGTATGACATACTTGTTCTACCTAACCATGTATTTATGTAATAAAAAACCACTCAGACAGTTGCTTTATGAAAGATTTTTTGCAAATAAGCAGCAATCTAAACGACTCTCGATATCACCCACTAGGAATTTTTCCTTTTAGAAATAGTGCCTTTTCTAAACCTTTTGATGAGTAAATACTTCAGAGACATTATAGAAGTAAATGTTGTTCGTCTCCGACCACTCTGGGGTCACAGAATGAACGTCTGTGTTCCAAAAGGGTTTTACTGCATCTGCCTAATTTTATTTCCAATTCATGGGCACTAATTATATATTTCCATCATCTATCATACTAAAAGATAATCCTCTATATTAAAAGAACGTAAGTACGCAGTTTTTACTTTTATATTTCACTCAATTTACTTTTTCATTATTGTTTTTAATTCGATAAAAGCGTATTTGTTATTGATGGCAGTAGCCATTTAAAAGAATAACAAATTGACCATATACTTTATGCTTACTGTATTTAATTAGAAGTAGTCACTTGACAGGAAACTGTTATTTTTAAGTATGGAACAATGTTCAGTGTATGCGTCAAGTACTAATGAAATAGCTTCTATGTCCATAGGTCTTTGAAAACACTTTATTGTTTTTGTTACTGTGTTAATAAATAAAGGAAAACGACGTAACTCACCATTTATTACATAACATGCTGTCCAGGAGTGCCGTAAAGCCGTGACGTAAATATCGTTCGGCACTCCCAGACCGTGCAATAAATATTTAAATTAGCTTGACGTGACGTTAGCCAATCCATGCATTGATCCATCACTGACGTCAGGATAATATCAACGTCGCCATGACGTCGCGCTCATTGTACCGCTAAACTTTGGCTGAAACATATGCAGCGCACATCATCCTTCTGAACAATATTGAGCGTTTTCTAAGGTTATGTGATAAATAGAATCTTACATTCGTGCTCATTACATACGAGTTTTATTAAACTCGTCGACAAAACAATATGTCCACTCGTTTAATAAAACTCGTATGTAATGAGCACTCATGCAAGATCCTCTATATATTGCATAGTTGGTGGATTTGTTGTTAACTACGAGGGTCATCTGTAAAGTTCTAGGACAACTCCTACTAAAAACTTAGTTAAAGATTGACAACGATTATAAATTCATACCATAGGTAGAATAACATGTCATAAACTTAAATATTGCAAACTAATATTGCGGAATTAACACATGCGTATGCTATCGTAGCTACGGCAACGCCTGTATCGAACTACGGAGCAGTCCAAATTTTAAACTTAATGTTATTTCGTTCGTCATCATTCAATCACCGTGTGTCTTGAATGAGAGAGGTACAAACACTTCAAAAAAAAGATATCCAGATATCCATAAAAAAGATTATATTAAGTCAGACAGGGAAGGCAGCACTCAACTTAACCAGCCGAGCACAGAAAACATTAAAAACACACAAAGCAATGAAAACATGGCATCCCGTCCCGAAAGTCTGCCGCCTCAGTCAGTCAAACTAAAACAGAACGAGAGCCATGTGACGAGAAAACAACAACCGAACACCACACACCACAAGGACAATCTACAACATATATATAGTTTACATGCAATTTTGAAAGATACGGAGCAGCCTTGTGCTGGACAACGAAATTGCAGAATGAAACAAAATGAACAAAGTTTAACCAAAAGGCACAATGGCGAAATATTTGTATGTTTGTATTTTTACTATAAAGTGGACAAAACATACATAGAGGAAGGTTGACCAAAGGGCTTCCGCCTTGGTACGGACAGCGACAAATGTCACTGGGGGCTAAAGATAATTTAATATAGCGAAATCGTAAATACGTAGCATGTGGTGGGTTGTATTTCCAAAATAATGATAAGCTAGTTTGACGTAGACGTCATGACATACGACTCGTAATTATATTATTTGGAGCGCTCCGTGACAGTGATTATGTATTTTTAAAGTCATGTAGAATTGTTGATCGTTAATATGTTTGCAAAACATTTCGTAAGTTAATCACGAATAGATATACGTTTTAGGAAATGTCATGTTTTTGGTTTTGTGTTAACTGATATGATCACAATAGAACTTGTCCTAGAACTTTACGGATGACCATCGTACTTGTATACAATTGAATGTTGAAGCATTATTCACAAAGTAAAGGAACACACGAACGTACACTCTTGCTTGCCCAAAAAGAGCGTACCTTTGCAGTTCCCAAAAGTTCACTTGGATACGGTAACATTGGTTTAATTGTATGATCATATAAGTGAAGAGGGGATGTTCGATTTTACTGAATTACCATCTCAGCATTTAAGTAATTTAAGTAATTTGCAATAGGATCTTACCGCTGTCGTGTAAAGCTCATCTTGCCAATCACTCTCTAAAATCACCATTTGCTGAAACCAAGATCTGTTGTAACTATTTGAACCAATGTGGACATTTTAAATCCCTTTGTTTGTGCCCGAGTATGACTGCAGTCTTTTCTCTAAACTACAATTGAAACGTTTGCTACGGTATTATTGATATTCCTCTTGGAAGGATCATTTGGCTTACCAGTTTTATAAAAAATTTAATGGTTTTGATATAACCTACTTTCCACCAGCATAGATAATGACCAGGAGAAAAAATGGGTACCTTTCGTTCTCGGCTTTTTCTTTTGATTCCTGCGTTCCCTGTCTGTTTTCATGATCTATTTTTCTTTAGGTCTTTAACACTATTCAGTAAGTATCTGTAAGATCCCACCTAAATCACAACTGTAAGTTTTTCCTATGAACTGAGGTAAAATCTACCAAATTCTGTTTTTATTAAAAACCTTCTGTAAGTACATGTATTTTACTCAATTTTGTTTTAGAATATAAGGACCCGAATTGCTATCGTCACATTGTACGTCCTTTGTTGGCTTCCATGATCATTCTCAATACTTCGAAGTATCTAAACGCCCAAATATGGTTTTATTATTGTACAGCTGCAGAGAATAGCCATATACAGTAATTCTTGTAAGGACGTTTTGACAGCTAGAACTACAATGTAGGTCTTTCAGCCTTTTTCTACAGCTTAAACTATGTCATTCAGCTTTTTATAGCTGACATTAGGCCGTTCAGCTTTTTGACACATTGGCCTTGGACTTTCGACTTTTTGACAGCTGAAGCTGGAACTTTCAGCAGTTGAGTCCATTTTTTTGTTTAGTTGTGTGTTGAGCGTTGGGCTGTGTACTTGTGGTATGTGATGTGTTTATGTTTTCTGTACTCGGCTGTTTAAGTTGAGTGCTGCCTTGTCTGTCCGATGTTTTTGTATTATTTCACCAATTTATTACCTTCTTTAAAGATTTCCCACAGTTAGTGAATATTAACATTTGAAATAGTCTGATAGTTATTGATTACGTGTGAATTGACATCAGTTTGATGGACAATTTTACTAAAGTGTTAATAAGTTATTGTACTTAAACTTATCTTTGAAATGTTTGTTGAAACAATAATAGGAGATTTCCCCGTCCCCTTTCGTTACGTAGAATCTCAGTAACGATTACATGCGAATTTTCCCCGTTCCAAATTACATGCGAAAACACATGATTGTTGTTGTTCTTGTAGTTTTGCATTGGTTTAGACTAATTGTATTTTGGCAACGGAAGTGAAGTTGTGGTGATTAGGCAGACCGAGTCTCGCAGCCATTTATGCGGAACAGCTAAAGTCCGTATTTGGACCATACGTTCATACGTATCCGGACCGAAAATACACACAGAGTAAAAATATTATCTACATGGAATAAACTCGTAAATTCATTGATAGCTCATACAACTAATAAATTATGGTTGTTTTTATTTAAGGAGGTACGAGCTGCCTTGTGCGCGTGCGCGAAATTTCAAAATCGTATTAGATAAGAACAAACATGAATTTTAGTTTCAATGATCGCATGTGAATGTTGATTAATGATAATAAACATAATATTATTGCACAAATTAGATATTTTTAACTTTTTTTTTGCATGTATGAAAAGTGGGTGGGGAACGGCAAAATTGTGAATAATATGGGTTCACAATAAGTCCCTACAGTTGTTCAAATGCATATGCTTATATATAATATGTAGTGCATGATTTAGTTATAAGAGGTAGCCACACTTTGAAATATTTTTAATAAAAATTTATTTCATTACAATATGCAAATTAGGTTAATTTATGCAAATTTACTCATAATTAGTACTTTTTTATGCACAGCTCGCAAAAGAGGCTGGTGATCCCTATTTTTTATTTGACTAAACTGGTGTTCTATTTGATACTTAACTTAGGGCCAATTCTAAATCATTTTCGATCGTTAGGTATTTTTTGACGTTCATTTGAAATCGTTTGAAAATCACTTTTTTGCAAGTGGGTGGGGTAACTATTTATCATGTTCAAATACTGAATGTGTTCACCAGGCAGCCGGAATTGTGACTAAAGTCAATAGGATTGACCATTGAACACACAAAATATCATGCATTGCTTAAAAGTGGTTTCATATAGTAATACTCTTAAAAAGAACATAATGGTGCCATAAATGCAGGAAATAGATAAAATGAACAAAATGCAATGGTAGGTCATTAGAACGCCATGTATGTCGAAAACGAGCCTGGTGACATATCATTTTTATGATTTCAATGTTGTTCTAGAAGACTGTTCTGTCATTTTAAGATGTTTCAAGGAAAATTCGATCGTAAGATCAAAGGTGCTCGTACCTCCTTAAGAAGAACTTTAAAGAAAGCATGATGACTGGCAAAGAGAAACTAACGGTGACAGTTGTTTGCTAAAATGGGGCTTTTGTAGACATTCATGAGCTGTCAGGAATTGTGGTGCTTTCTTGAAGCAAACAGTCCATGGTCATTCCGTGTTTCCTTACAAGATTATCCAAAGACCTCAAGGCAAATCCCCGCTATTGACAGCGCATATGCTCATATTATCTATTCCTGAGACCACTTGTAACTACAGGAGAAGTTGAATGACCTACATTAAACCAGAACGTATACATACCAAGATATTTGTATATCATAAGCAATAGAATTGACGTCACTGTGGGCGTCAGTACGTGCAAAGAAGTAGTTAACTGCTCACATATGTGGTACAAAGTCTGTATTAGTATATTAAGTGTGACATCACAACTTCCCCCGTGCAAAGCGCTACCGGTGAAATGTAAATATTGAGAAACGCCCGTTTTAACAAATTATACAGAATGTGATATCGTCACTGCTTAGTTCAGTGTAAAGTGCTTCCAAAATGTGCATAATGCAATAATATAACTTCATTGGTTCTCCGAACTTCAAAAATAGTCTGGAAGTATATCTTGTTTTCATGTGTGCTGCTATACATGTATGTCTCGACCTAGCCCCCTAATTGGCTTATCCCCATGTAGGCGAGTTTTATTACTTTAATCCATCTGTGTCTAGAGCCAGTCACATTGTGTCCATAAAACTGATATCTAATGACAGGACTAAATGTGGAGACACAGTGGAACTTACGTTGTTGCAGAAGCCAAAATCTTGTCTTATTGTTGATTTATTGTGAAGTTAGGTACAAGCTAACGATGTATTGACGTTAGTGGAATATATGATGTTAGTCCCGACGGAACTGATTCTTGGTGAAGAAAAAAAACCAAATACTTTATACGGAATCGTGGGTGACAGTAAGCAGTTAGATGTGTTTTGAAAACATTTTTAAACTTGTATATAATGTATTAGTTCCAGACATATATTCTATGACGAAGGCAGTAGACAAATGATGATATTAAGTCAGACAGGGAAGGCATTACTCAACTTAACCAGCCGAGCACAGAAAACATAAAAAACATACAAGGCACAATGCCCAAATGAACAATTAATTTTTTCGCCCAAGTCTAAAAAGCCTGAACTATCTGTGCGATCATTGCTTCATCCGGCTGTCGGTAACACGTGGCTATGCTCCAGCTGTAAGACCAAATTATGAATTTATGATTCATTTGGTTTATGTTAATTTCTTACTTTCTTTAGAAACGTTTAAACGAGCTGTTATTTGTTTAAAGGTCAGGGTTGTGTGAAACGTTGGGAGCGGGCGGGGATAATTATCTGGGAAAATATTTTTTGTGACGTCATACAAATTTAATGAGATATGTACTTCAACATCGGACTATTTTTAATCTTATTAAAAGTATTTTATCTCGCGCGTTTACTGCTATAATCAAATTAATTGATTATGTATGACGTCACTTTGGTTGAACTGACATCTTGTAGAATAATTTATTATGTAATTTAATAGGATTTAACATTTGTCAATACGTTCTAAAGCAACACATGTACTTTTCTTACAAAGGGAAGGTTAATGCTGTAATTATCATGATTTCGCAATTGTTAGAGCCATTGTGTATATTTATTTGAGGTATTGGATTTTATAATGAGAATACAAATCACGTATGAATTTGTTTCGCTCTGAGAAACAATTTTTGATTGATAACATTGAGAATGACTAATGTCAGTTGCAGAACTTGTCTTCGCTACCCTCGTAGATGTTTTGTCTAGTTAGCATAGACATACAAATGAAGTACAAATGTATGCGCAGTTCACTTAATGATTACCGTGTTAAACCAATTACGTATAATTTGTGAAGGCTTATCCAGAAATCTATAATTTCAATGCTATTCTCAAATACTATATTATATTCACTTTACCTGTTCAGACAATGATTGTAATATTTTGTGTACGCATAAAATGCAACGTTACTCTCGCATTATCATATCTTTACTGTACATGTATATCAATATCAACAAAAGGAAAAAACTATTGGTCTAGACGTCTGGATTTTAAGATTTTTTGTTTTCAGAATTATCCTTTCTCGTTTGTCACGAGACTTTACGTTCTTGACACAAATAACAACGTGAAATATAAGTCGTTGCACAGCATAGTGTTAATGAATAGTGACATATTACGAAACTTGTCGTCATGAAAGCAAGTTCAACTGCTAATCTGTGTGGAAACTAAAACAATATAGAACTATACTTCACTATCGATTTCAAACCAAAAAAATAAAGTGAAAAATTACGTTTTTAAAAATTGAGTACTAGATTCTATTAATTATTTACACAATACAGTCTCTATCAAATACGTCTCTGATTTTTAATTAATAATTTGTTAAATACCACGTTATGAATAAATTAGAAGCAAGTATTAATTGCCACATCATAAGTATGATGCATGTTATGACACACTTTCTGGTAGAAGCTATTTTAAGAGTTTTAACTTGACGCGCTGAAAGTTATAATAAATGTAATATTTACAATGTTTAATCTGGAATATCTAATCATCAAGACGTTTAGAATGGGAACTTTTAAACGGTCGGTTATTGAACAGTCGGGTAAACGGTAAGCATGTTAGCATCCAACCCAGGGCTTTATATATATCTTTCCGAATTGACAGTATTGGTGCATGTACAATATATTAATGTAAAGATGAAGATATCGCAATAAAATATGGGTTGTTTTTATCTTAAGTATCATTCTCTTGTGATGAATAACAGGGGAGTCGTAACTACATAGTTGTAAGAGCTTGTGGCCTCACTCTTGTGCTGATAAGCTGTTTAAAAGTATGTAGTACAGAATTATGTTGTGTGAATTGATAGGGAGATAAGATATGCGCATTTTACTTCATTTCTGTAAATACTATTAGGAAAAAATATGATTGTTTATGTCCAGGAGTGTTGCTAAAGCATAAGGATAATATCTAGTCGGACAGGAAATGCATCACTGAACTTAACCAGCCGAGCACATAAAACATAAAAACGTACAAAGGCCAAAAACAAGCCGTGTCGAGTTAATCCGTTGTCCGGCGAATATCTGATACGTTTTAAAACACTAGTATAATGGTGTTAATCAATGATATCTACGGGAGGGTTCAGACCTGGCTAGATGTATTGCTTGACTATTCGGTGAACTCAAGCCAGTGGTTCTAAGAAGCAAGAATAAGATGATTTAACAGGCCAGCAAAACACGCTCCATTTGGCCTAAGGTTTGGGCATCATCATAACGTATTTCATGTGTACGTATATATTCTGTTTCTGTTTTCAGGTTACATAATAAATGAAGACGGACAGCTTGTTCCTTTTAAAATTTACAAGAAAGGGGTAAGGTTCTTTCAATCAATATACTTATGTAACAATAATAATTTATGATATATTGATCATTATTAAAAAAGATAATATTAAGTCAGACAGGGAAGACGGCACTCTACTTAACCAGCCGAGCACAGAAAACATTAAAAACATACCAGACACAATGCCTAAGTCAACAAGTACAAGATCCGCTCAAGTCCAATCTGTCAAAAAGTAGAATGGATTAATTTCAGCAATCAAAAAGCTAAATGTCCTAGCTAAATGACCCAGTCCCAACCGTTCCAACAGCAAAACGGCTTCAATGTCCAGTTTAGCTGTCAGAAATCCTAAAGAAGTACACAATTAACCAAGCTGTCGAAAAGTAGAATGAATTAGTTTCAGCTATCAAAAGCTGAATGATCCAATTCCACCAGTTCCAACCAGTTCCCATGATGTTTTTCAATACCTCTAGGGTATGAAAAGAAATAAACCAGTTTCAAACAAACGAGATACTTGTATGATACACATGTATTTGTATATTTTTATCTGGTGTATTATAAGATAGCCTTGGAGCGAACACCGATCTCTCACGTTCGGACACTATTTTGGATATCGACCAGTGTTGTAATTAACCGCAGTATGTACTGTCGAATAAAAAGATTTCAATGATCATGTACTTCATCTTCGAAAAAAGAATAATTTACGCCAACGACATTTTGTTTTCCCAGACAGCAATTTGGAAAAAATCTAATTCTAGGGATTTTGTTACTTTTTGAAGGCATTAAATCTGTGAAAGACGGCGTCCTAATCCCAATGGGAGAGACGTATGACACATTCGTAAATAACAGTATATTTATATACTAGTAAGACAAATGATATTGTAGATCTTACAAAATGAAAGTGCCAACCAAAGCTGAATTATATTCGTTAATGTGTGAACATTTCAAATTAAACATCATCTAACACTTGGGATGTGAGGATGCTAGGAAGAAAAATCATAATATTTTAAGTTGACAATTTACTTGATTTTATTTCTGATTGCGTGCCATATATCTATGTGGGTGGCACTGTGATCGAGTGGATAACGCTCCTGGCTACTGATCGAGAGGTCCCGGGTTCGAATCTCGGTCGGGACACTTAGTCCTTTCTGAAACGCTTTTAAGTGTTTCCAACCCAACTAGAGACTGGTTGGAACCCAGAGGTAGTCTCGCGTGTAGCGGTGCTATACACCGGGCACGTTAAAGAACCAGGGAGTCTTTTCGTAACGAGCTAGGGTAACGCACCCGGATTCCTTGTATTACAACTCTTTCTTCTTGCTGTCCCTTCAGCAAAACACATGACCCTATTGGAAAAAGGTGCTTGCACTTTCATGGATTATCCTTGACCGAAAAGGCCTAAATAATTACATACATACATACATTTGATATTCATATAATATTATGTACATGTTCCTGTTTGTGTATATTCGGTTAATAAGCACCATTATATTTCCCAATATTTCGTAAGGTTTATATTTGTAAAGTTTTAATATTTGACAAAAAAAACCTTTATTTTCCGTGAAAGTTTTATTGCTATTATTAAATATGTATATAACAGTGCAACAATACCAAGTGACTTTTTGCTACAGGTCCAAGACGAAATTTGTCAACATTGGAAAACAAAATTATACGCAACGCTAAGGGAAAAATATTTGCTTTCCATGAAATAAGCATAAGATTTTTTTTCAGCAGCTTGACCGTTTTTCCAGCACCCTGTGAAACTGTGGAAAATGTAACCAAAAGTCACGTGGTATTGCTACACTGTATAAGAGGCCATAATTATGATGACATGTTGTGTTTGTAGATTTGACAGTCGCCGATTATGTTTATGCATGGTTTATTTTAAGATTATTTTCTTTATTTTCACGCCCTCTGCAGAATCATGTGAGTAAAATTTGACATTTGTATCTTCAAGGGTCATAACTTGTTTATGCTTACAATATGTTATAAGAACCTGTCATTTTTCGTTTATACTTATTTATTTAGCTTGCTTGAGAAAACTCTTTACGTGCCCGAACCAATCTTTAGAGTTTATTTAACTGAAAACTAGACGCTGTTTCTAATGCGCATGTGTGACCTAGATGTTTGTGTTGTTCAAAACCATCATCACATGCTTAGGCATTAAGAATAATCGGAACCGTTAATGGGCAGTTGACGATACACACACGGTACATCATTGCCCCAAACAAACCAGTACCTCTCTGAAAGCATTAGTCGTAACTTGTACCTCAAGATATGTACATGTAGCTACATAGGATCGTTTGAGGAATAATGTAGTCGAACACAAACGCATTGCGTTCACTTCCGGTATATGAATTCATAATATGTTTCATACCTGCATTTGATTGGCTGTTCCTGAGCACCTTCCAAACATTGTCTAATGACAAGCCTAAATTTTATTCATGGACTAACTCCAAGCTCAGTTCATAACGTTCAAATTGTACGAATCCACTTAAGTGATATAAACATAACGTTTCATTGCGTTTAACTTTTAACGATCACAAACCAAGTATACATAAAAATGCCGTCTTGGCTACTCACTGCTCTTCTAATTAGCTTGACGCACTGTGACCGGGGTTTTTCTTTTATTAGTGTACGGAACTCACCGATGCCAATCTTGGATGTAAATTGGGCGAACATATCTTTTTCCATTTTTAGATTATCTTTTATCTAAGATAGATAAACCTCTGGATCAGGCTCCCAGCACATTCCATATTTTCGCAAGTTACATGTTTAGCATATATACATGCAGATAATAGTTTAGTTTATTTTCAAAAAATCCAGAAGGTCATAGACCCATGAGGACAACATATTTACATACATAACATGGTGATAAAGGTACAATTAACAATTGTATATTACATATTTCCATCCATACATCCACGCATGAGTACATCCATACAATCATACATATGAGCCAGTCTCCAGGAAAACCTGCTATTTTGACCAAAATATTGATTTTGAGATTTTCAATACTAATAAAGAATAATCATATTGAAGCAACTTGTAAAAGAAATTGTGTTGATATCTCGAATTCTAAGTAAGTTACAGCTGTTTTTGTAGACTCACTCTTCATAGATTTTTGTGTGACGTCACAAACGTCATTCGAACGTTAATTGGCGTAACTGTAACAAGTACTTCATAATTAAACCTTTTGATAATTCTTTGCATAAACTGTTCAAAACAGTATCACATGTTAAAATTATGTTTTAATTTTTAAGATAAATATTACATTCGAAATTGTTAGCATTGAGAGAATGGCTACTACTGTTTTAAGCTACTAACTCCTTGCTTTTCTCAATCGGAGTACTTTTCCAAATTGGTCAACATAGCAACGAAGTATGTGATTTGGACATAATTTATACGAAAATTTGAAGCTAAGATATACATGTAGCACTATATGGGTAAATTGTTTAAGATAAAATCAAAACATAATGTTTTGGAGCTTTTTCAAAACCTTGTTACATATAGTAATTACATCATGTCAATATAGCAGGTTTTCCTGGAGACTGGCTCATATATTCATACATACATTCATACTTTTATACAAGCATACGTGTATACATAAAAAATTATATCAAAAGCAGATATATTACAGAAAAGAAGCATTAAATTATGATACATGTCTATATCAGTCAATAATAATGAATCGGTTTGTGTACATAATATTATTCCTAGTACAAAATGCTTTATACACGTAAGTACTAAGTCGTCTTACGAGGTATTTATTCTCAGAGTTAAATAGTTCTACCAATTTATACATACTTGGACTTCTTCTGAAATAAGCAGGAGTATATGTTTGTCTTAATTCTTTATAAAATGTACATTCAAAAACAAAGTGAAATTCGTCTTCTAAACGATCGGAGCATAAACATTTCCTTCACCTAAGGGAGTTGCAATTGGTTTTTTCCATCTACCATTTTCAATGTGTAACCTGTGTGAAGACACCCTTAGCTTGGTTGAAGCAGTACGAAATTTTGAAAATTGATGATGTAGGGTTAACGCATGCTTGTTCGGGCTATAACATCTGCAGAGTCCCGAGGGACGGTTGGTGCCCAAACCCGCCAGGGCGAGGGCACCAACGCTCCCGAGGGATCCTGCACATGTTATAACGCGAAAAACATGCGTAAACGCTATTATAGCATACAAAACATCAATTAATGCGTTTGTATTTTAAAATAATGATATTTTGGCGGGAGATTTAGTGGCGACGTCGCGAAAACAAACGTAACGTCATACCAATTATTGTTATGCGCGTCGACTGCCGGGATCGGCAAATACCAAGAAAACATGGATACTGCGGATTTGTTTAAATTTATAGTTTAAATCTTAAAGAAAATTAATAAGTAGGCAGGAATAAAATGGGAATTACTGTTCATATGACGCTGTATAACGTTTATAGTCGCAGGCGCGGCCCTGAAATGAGCATACGTAAAACTGGACGTTAACAGCGCGTGAATCTTTATGTTTACGCATGGTTTTCGTCCCGTTAACGTATGGGCAAAATCACCGTTTTTATGCTATAATATCAAGATAAGGTTGAAACCTGAATTCACATACATGATCATATAACAGTGCCCGGCTCGAATTTGCAAGTCTATTGTGCCAGTCTAGAACGTATTGGTCTTTTAATCTTTGTTTTACAAGTGATAGAAACAATGTATCGATAATATATTTAACTAAAATACGTATCGTTACTTTATAAAAAAGCATTGGCTATTTATTCAATTGTTCGAAAGTTTCATGTAATTAAATACTGAAATATCTTAGTGTTTTGTGCTATAATACGATGTACTAAGACTAGGGAAAACTTAGAAAAATGTTAACGCTTTTAATATATCTTGGTCAAGTTTGAAAACGTATCGCCCAGGATTAAAATTAGGTCAAAATGTATATTTGTTAAACATATATATATCTTATTTAGGTGATCAGCCTTTGGTCACATTGGCCCTTCGTTGCTTTTCTGGCAAGCCAGGTTAATTTTTTTGTATTTTATACGCCTCATTGCTTTGTCGCACTTTCCCCTATTTTTATTAAGTCTAAAAATACATTTTATATATATTTAGCTCAACTGAGTATGACGTGCTTCATAGTGAGTAATTAGGATCGTTAGATTATTGTCCGTAAAAAGAAAATATTAAGTCAGACAGGTAAGGCAGCATCCAACTTAACTAGCCAAGCACAGAAAACATTAAAATATACAAGACACAATGCCCAACTAAACAACCTTGAATGTTCATTGGGTGGTCCGCTTTCATAGTGATGTAAATGTATTAGATAATTATACAGTTAATTTAATTCAGTAATTGATCAGTTAAACTATTAAGGACTTGGTAGTGTATATTTTGTTGGTGTATTTGTTTTGTCTAATTGCGAGTAAAGTCAGCTGCGTTTTTAAAAGATATTACTGATGACTTACGTAGTAAATCAATTTAGTTTTAAAATTGGAAGATCGGAAAATAATGATGGTCTGAATATATTTGTTAGGAGTAAAGTCAAGCCAACGGTATGTGATTAAGTGGATTAAATAGGAGACATACATTTTGATAACGTAGCAGTCACTTTAAAATATAATTTATATAATAGAAACAATCTATGTCATATTGAAGGTTAAAATCTTCTTCAATGTCTTGACTCACATAAATGTGTCATGCTCATGTTTTGCTTTATAGTGTGTTATTGCTCCATTGGTCACCGTTTATCGAATGTATTTACCATATTTGCATTGTGATCCATTCGATGTATATAATTACATACTTCATGTATTTAGCCCATCTAGCATTGCTTATAACATACAATGTATATAAACATTGTCTTTATTATCCATTACGTTAACCATTACATGTTATATATCTTTAAGTTAATTGTTTCTTCTTATCATATAAGGAAAGCCTGAGTTTATACACTTGTGTTTATTTGTTTTACTGTGATTGTATGACAGCAAAGGCCCGTAATTTGAAATACAATTAGTTTATTATATTCTTGACACACTATAATAACCAATGCTACAGTGACCAGTGATACAAGCATAGATGTAACAAGTGACACTTACAGCATATGTACATTATCCTGCATGTGGTTAACAGATATAATAAATTCAAACACTTTGTCGCACTTAAGACGTCATAAAAAGGACACTTACGTGAAACAATTAGTATATTTTAGCTTTTCATAAGCACGTGTATTATGTATGTTATATTCATGTGTAGGGAACCCGCCACTGTATTACTATCTAATGTTTTATATGTTTCTTATTTCAGGGTTCTCGGGTAAGTTTACTTATCATATCATACAGAAATGGTAATCTATGTTATCTACATCATCAATGTCCATGACCGTGAGTCACAACTGACACAAGTGACCTCTCAATAAGTTACTCATTATCAATCAATTTTTCGCATTTTTACACAGTTAACGAAGCTTGTGGTCTATGTTATTACTGTTGCTTGTGCTCGGCTGTTTCTAATGTGTGCTGCCTTCCATGTCCGATATTTTAATGAAAATGAGGAGCTTGAACTGAGTCTGGCGATTAATCTCAAATTACTTGTTTCCAATTGAATGCTTCCAAGTACATGCACATGCTTAAAATTGACCAATCACAATGAATATGTACAAATGTAAATGACAAGTTTCGATATTTCATATTTCAACCATTTGTTTCTATCGTGTACTGCCTTCCATGTCCGATGTTTCTTATTTTAATGAAAATGAGGAACTTGAACTGAGTCTGGAGATTAATCTCAAATTACTTGTTTCCAATTGAATGATTCCAAGTACTTGTACATGCTTAAAATTGACCAATCACAATGAATATGTACAAATGTAAAATGACAAGTTTCGATATTTCATATTTCAACCATTTGTTTCTATCGTGTACTGCCTTCCATTTCCGATGTTTCTCATTTTAATGAAAATCAGGAGCTTGAACTGAGTCTGGAGATTAATCTCAAATTACTTGTTCCAATTGAATGATTCCAAGTACATGTACATACTTAAAATTGACCAATCACAATGAATATGTACAAATGTAAATGACAAGTTTCGATATTTCATGTTTCAACCATTTATTTTAGTGTTGCATGTTGTTTTGTTTTTTATAAAATAATGTGTCTTCGATTGTCATAATGATAAGCCAGATCACAAGGAGATGGACAGGCTCATATATAGTATATATCGCTGGCTTAGAATGAAAAGGTCGTAATAAAAACGCTTTTTTGAGAAAAAAAAACAAGAAAAAACTGTCTGAAAACTACCCTTTGTTTGTGGAAAAACGAGCCTTTTCAACTTTAGTCCGGTCAACATGATATGTTCATTGAAATAGGCTCATAAGAAGCCCCTTGTGGTGCAGATTCCAAATATGTATGGGTCTTACCGTCGTAAGTAGTACTGGCGACCGTCTCATTCTTAACCAGCAATGTGTATGTATCAGAACTACTCCACTTCTATAAAAGCAACTGTCTACTTATCCATATATAGATCAGAGCTCATCACTGCCAGGGAGCAGACTTTAATGGTTTTCATAATTGCATGCGCCTAATTGCAATTAAGCGTTCAGCTGACTTTGCCAATATGTTTGTTATCATTCTATTTAATTTCTTTTGCAACAATCAGGCGGTGAGTACACATTCGTTTGCCTTTTTATTCATTTAATTTTGTAATTTGATGTCTGTAATGTATTATATTCATTTGTGGTCCTAGCGAAATGGTAAAATTCCATTCTGCAAAATGTCTGATTTCCGTACCACGAAATGACAAATTACGATTGAATATTCTGCGAAATGACAACTTTCCATTCCACGAAATTAGAATAACGTTTACCCGGACCTATTTTCTATTTTAAATACAGAACTGAAGTTTGTCCGTTCTGTGGCAAAATTATTAAGGTTAGATCCTCCACCCGTGGAGAGGTTGTTAGCGCATTGCAGAATAGAAAGTGTCTAGACAAACTCTAGCATTGAGTCATGACCGCACTGTTCTGAAAAGTCCGCCACTTTCATAATATTTTGATACATGGATTGTCACAATGACACGATAGTTGTGGTAGTATATGTGTTCTACTAGTATTTCTGCCATATATATAAATGAATTATGTTGAAAGGTCAAATCTCATGATCAAACTGTAATATACCCATGACGAAATAAAAATGTCAAAAACAGTCCCCCCTGTTAGATGCTAAGGATACAAGGACGAGTTGGCTGTTCTCTCTCATACCATCGTGACAATGAATAAAATCAGGAATGAGGTGTCGAGAGTGATTAATATAAGTTATAAAACTGTTGCAAAATCGATCTAAAATATACTTAACGGATTTAAAAACGCGACAACTAAAATTTATGTCGATATTAGAATAGTGCAGATTAAATGTACATGTATTGGCGTCAATTTGGTACCAAGATGATAAAATCAGACGAGTATTAACAAATAATTATATAGTACACTCAATTCGTCGATCCAGAAAACGAAAGTAACATTCCGACCAATTGACAATACACTAAACAAATCTTTAAAATGTGCATGTATATAGTTACAAATAGCTCGGTCAATACGTATTTGGTCTTGCTGAAATTTTAACATATGTAGCTTGGATATGTAAATTGACAATTTCAGAAATTTTATTACAATCTGATAACAATTGTCACGAACAGAATAAACAAATGATGACATCAGCAAATGCTAATGTCATACATTATTGCCGTATGTTAATCGGGTGTTCAGCGGATGTTTGTCAGGTTGCTAATGCAGCTATGTGCCCACTTTGCTGATTAAGTTCGAGTTCAATAAGAATAAAGCCCATTTTATGTTTATAATTTTACATTTTTTCATTCCAAATGGTTACCTCCCCTTGACCAATGTCCATATAAGGTATTTCTATTTTTACAAGGTATGTTTCCTGCAACAGTGTGTCCTAGTTCTATAGATATACATTTTAGATAAAAGTTGAATATGCCATTTATTATATTCGATTTAGTTTAGAATTTTGATACACACTTGTTACACTATCCTAACGTAAACACTTGATCTGTTATACAGTCTGGTCATATTCAACGCTTAAATCAATGCGCCGATAAACATGTTACTTTTGTTTCTAGACTAATGTCTTATCTGTGCGATAGTTTGGTTAATACTCCTTGGATTTTATTAAGTTTTGTATCAAAATGATAGAATTGAAAAAGCCGTTACAAATATACAAAGACATTTTATATGGGAATTCCTAAAATATACCAATATATCCAAATGTCGCGTTTTTAAATCCGTTAACCATACTTAAATTCAAGCTAGACGTTAACCTCCGTACCAATTAGATCTGAATGAATACAATCCATTGAAAAACGAGGTTAAACAGAGAAATTAAATAACAACTCCAAGAACTTTGATGAATTATTCTCAGGTCGTGAGTTTAAATCCAATTAAAACTTTTACATAGTATGTTTTGTGTATAAAAGCGGAAGCACTGAGTCGATTTATTTCAGAAGTCAGTCACCTTAAAATGCCATTAACAATTCCTATTGCTGTGTTCTTTTCTGTTAATACCTGTCATTGTGTTTAATTACATTTTAATTAACAGAATTGCTCAAAGTGTGACATTCCTTATTGTTTTGTTTCCCTTTATTGTTGTTGAAATCCCCCTTGAGTGTTTTCATTGTACCAATAATCGTACTTGATAACATTTAACTATGTAGTTTAATTAAAATAAGAATCGGGTCGGCGAAAAGTGCATTGTTGTATTATTCCATATTATATTAGTGTTACAATATTTCTGTAGAATATTTATATTAAAAACGATCGTTTGCAAATTACATAAAATGTTACTAAATCTTCAAAACTAATATAGAAAACACATTTAGAAATGTGCGTGTTACATTTATCTTGATAAAGGGGTAGGGAATCAACAACGGTCGTCTGACCTTCAGATTGTGAGTTACAAGTTAAAAAATTAACGAACACACATAAATACATATATGGATACATCAATACATGGGGAAATTCCACGTTTCATTTATCCGATAAGCAAAAGATATCGAAACTTTGTTGTAAATAATTTGACAATGCTTACCAATGAATGTCAATAGTTCGTCTGTCGGTGTCAGCTACTGGCTAGAATCGATTGGAGAGCCTGAAGTAAGCGTCCAAATTGTAGTTAAAGGGATATCAATCTTGAAATGGTTGAAAGGTTTCACTATTACCTTCTTGCAATTGCCTATAACAAACGTCTTGCTTGCCCGCTTCTGTCATCTTCACTTAAGCGATACATACTCAGAAGTTTTCAAAATCAAACCCAGTTTTGTTTTAATAATAACAAACGTTATAAGTGTGCACGTGTTTTTACCGTATAACTTTTTATTTATGAACATTTTTGCATGAAATTTTGTGTACATGCTATTGAATAACACAAAATTAGATTAATATTGTTTTTTCTTAAAAAATTAAATACATCGGATCACTGAACCATGAAACATCAAAACACGTAAAATACACGAGAAATTTACGAGTATGTGCAAATTATTTTTATTTATGATCAATTAGAATTTTAGATATATTGTTACATTCAAAACAACAAAAAGTTATGTGATTTTTCACTCAACAAAATGGTGATTTTTAACTTTTAGAAATACAGTTTAAATTTTATGGTCAAAGGGCGGTAACTCTTCCAAAATTGCATTTTAACACAAAAAGAGAGTCGTTATAAACCTAAATTGGGCTTTATTCTTATCATTGTTTTCTTTATTACTGTCTCGATGATGGTACATAAGCTTGAACACGAACTTGATCAGCAAAGAAGATACTATCTGCATTAACAACCTGATAAACACACGTCAAAACGTGTGGCATTAGCTTTAACTGATGGCATCATTCGTTTATTCTGTTTGTGAAAATTGTAAACAAATTGTAATTAAATCAAATAAATTGTAATTCCACATATCCAAGCTGCATATGTTTAAAGTTTCAACAAAATCAAACATATTTTGACCAAGATATTGGTACACATTTACAGGAACTGTCGGACCGAGTGTTATAAAATACATATTTGATACTGTTATACCTGCTTAGTACTACAGTAAAAAACTGAAAAGCGTGTCCGTTTGTAAATGTGTTTAAGTATGAAAGGAATAAACTTTTAATTTTTTGTAAATTCTAAGGGAATTATAACTATGTATATTTTACATTTTATGCTGCTTGGAAAATAGATGTGTTTTGTAAGTATACTTTCTGGTAACTAATGGTATTCGTTGTTGTAAAAATATATTTACGCCAAACGTCGTAGGAATGTTCAGTCTCATGACGGCTCGGGACTTTGGACGCCATATATGCCAAAGGGCTTCCAGGTATTCTCCAACATACGGACAAAATCTGAGTCTGGACCATCGGTGGGCCTCATCCTGTCGAGGCTGTGCTGATCTCCCAGTCACGGGGTATGCATACGGCGCTTACATGGTTCCTAAATAATTCGGCCATTTCGCCAGCGTTCTAAATGTGGAAAGCGATTGTCCACAGACTGTACAGGGGCCAGTAATCCGAACGATGGTTTGAAGTGACTTAAAATGAGTCGAACCTTGATTAAGAACTAATATTCTGCTGGAAAATCCTGTTAACAGATTCACTTGAAATATGTTTTAAGTTTTTTATTAAGTATATTTGGTTTACATATACACTCAACCAAATTCCTAATCCGTCACTTAACATAGAACCAAACTTTATGGCACTAGATTATTCAAAATATGTTTTATCAGTTTTAAATGTATGAACTAAGTGTATACAACATAAGAATAAAAATTAACGAAGTGTCTACTATTTTTTATTATAATTTTTTACTCTACTCAACAACAACTCTCCAAACCAGAAATCACATAATAATAGCATCAAAAGCATGATCAATAGCCCCTTAATTAAACATTAAATATAATTAACAATGTATTTATGGAAACAATTAGACAAAAATTAAGTACGAGGCAAAGTTTCACAACGGATGGTTATTTCGTTAAGGAGATTAACCAAATTTAAAATCATCGGCTTGTGAGATTTATCTTGAATTTGGATAGTTACAATGTAATTTACCATAGGAATTCAGCGTCGCCTGCAAAGTTCAAACGCACTAATAGGTTGCTCTAATTGAAGCACGGAGAAGACAATTGACAAATGAATGAGTGTATGAAATTTGACCTATCTATAATTCCGTGGTGCCATTATATTAAGACATTTATGTTGTTCTACTTTCAATTAAAAGGGAGGTAATTTCCATTTCCTGAACTTCAAAGTTGTGTATCTTTATAACGTGTAATTATTTAAGCAATATTTGATGTTTTTCTGTTTTGGCGATCGTCTTTGAGTGGAATTGTGTATATTTTGTAACATTTCCAATGCTAAATGTTGCATTACACATCAAAAACGACACTGTGTAAAACAAAAATTGAATTTGCTTAGGAGTATAAACACCATTGATTTAACTACCTGATACATATTTCTTTATTGTTGTGTACAAAAATACATCATTTTGAAAAGTGACCGATTAGGAATTTGGTTGAGGGTATACCTAAATAAAAGAGTTATGAAAAGAGTCTTCGTAATTCAGGGATGTTGAGCACGCGTCTACCAATATTGTTCTTGACATATGTACCGGTATCAGAGTCGGGATATATATTATATAATATATATACTTATGAAGTAGATGTCTCAAAATCAGAATTGAATAGTCTTTAAAATACTGATATCGCTACATTGTAATTTGCTTTATTAATGCATTGCAAAAACAATACCATATGATGTTAACTTCGTTCGTTTTTCATTTCAGCTGCATCCACGAAATTGCCGAGGAGGGGTATGTATATTGATTTTATCTGACTATATATAAACACATTGAATTATTGTCATCTACGATATGTCACGTTTTGGGTTCTTTGGCATTTGAAAGTGTTGTCTTTTGCCAGAAGCAATTCACACATGAACGTTCCTAAATTATAGTTTACGGCTATAAATAAGAATCTAATGATTTGAGAATCTGGTAGTAAATAAGGGATACAGGAAAAGAAAAGTAATCAAGACATCAAATCAACATTCGAAACATAAGCAATCAATTAAAGTGCGATGCTCAGCTTGTATTCGAAATGAAGGTGATGCATTATTTGTGTGATAAAATGTATGGCAAGACAGGCATGGAACATTTAAGCGAACAAAATTGGGAAGGGTCATAAATCCATGACAAACTACGAAAATGCATTACTATCTATGGAAGTGACGAATTACATTTTTAAACAAAATAATGAAATGTTCGTCAAAAAAATAGACAAATACACTAATATGGCAGAGATATTTGACCCTAGTAAAGAAGGATTACTGCATAGAAGGTTTGCTCAAATTAAAATGTGTTTATATCTAGTGTTATTAATTAAGACTATGAGTATCCGCACAATGATTGTTGCGACAATGAACGATAAAATACAATGAACTCATGATTATTGTATCATGTTTCGACGTCTCATAAATTCTCGTGTTGTCTTTTACAGACCTTGAATTTATTTTGCTTTCGATTGTTATGAAATATAATATTAAATGTACAAATGTTGACATTTTAAGGATTGTTATGACACAATGTACATGGTAATGAATATGTTTGATTTCAAAACATCATGAAATATTATGTGAATCGTCATGTTACGTGAGTCGTTTCTAAAAGATGATATTAAGGCAGCACTCAAGTTAACCAGCATAGCAAAGAAAGAATAAAAATATACAAGGCCCAATGACCAACACCCAACCAAACGAGAAATTGATCCGCCCAAGGCAGTTGTATCCACTTGAAGCACAATTAACAAATGTACTTTAAATCATGAAGTTATTTATACCATATGCGTATATTTGAATAATGCAACATGTTGTCTTTAGCTATTGGAAATGTTTACGGTTTCCTGGAGCTTGCAGATGCATTATCTGCAAAACATTATTATAATCATATCATTTCGCCATGACCTATGATGTAATAGATATTATCACAATACGGCAATTAATCGTTGTAATGAACTTGATCTGGATTGAAGACGTCGTTCAATATAGCGATTTAAACAAAACAGCCATATCGCTGGCTTAGAATGAGAAGTTCGTAAGGACATAATCAATAGTTTAAGAAAACAATAAAAAGCTGTCTGAAAACTTCGGTTTGGTCAACATGTCCCGTTCTGATTTTCATGAAAATAGGCGAATAAGTAGTGTCTCGTGGTGCGGATTTCTAATCTGCACGAGTCTTATAAGTTCGTAAGTAACACTTATGACCTTCTCATTCTAAGCCAGCGATATGATATTTAAAGATTTATATATTTGAATATAATATTATTTTTCATATTCTTGTAAGAACGAGCAATATCATCGATTACATTGATAGAATGGGGACCAGTGTAGTAATAAAGTATTTTCATTGGTCGAAATTATTATTTCCAACTAATCAGAGGGGTGGCTTTTCAGACTTGTTTTCAAAAATAGGTTAATAACCACTGATGCTTCAGGTGATATACACAATATTAATAAGATATCATTAACTTTATTACCCTCAGTTTAAAGACTAAGTTATGTTCACAATAAACAGTACACAAGAGCGTTAACATGGTTGTTTTGAATTATTTTGAATTTTTAAGAAACTTCATATTGTGTCATAGCCAGAAACTTTGAACAAAATATTGCAGAATGGCCACACCTCACATATATTTAGAAAGTAATCTAGATTAAACATGTTCTCAACCAATAGTGTCGACATGCTTTTGTGGAATTATTTAAGAAACTTCTGTCATTTTAAGTCAACTTGAGAAATTTCAAACAGAATATGACACAAGTGCTACACCTCAACTATTTTCGGATAGTAATATAGTGGTTCAAAACATATTTTACTTAAGGGTGTGTGTCATAATTCGTTCAAGGTATATCATAATGTAAAGATAGGATCGAACAAAACCAAATTGTCTGGAAACAATGTCAACAATGTCAACAACAAAGAATAAACTAAATGTTTAAGGCTACAACACTTTACTGTTAACATGTAAGATATACTGGAAGGAATTCGATTGCATTAGCTAACACCGATGAAATCGTATCTACCATAAGACTAATTCTAATTCGTGTGCAGTGAAGAAACACGTGTCTCTACATTCGTGTACAGGAGGAACTAACAAATATATCACATGTAGAAACCGATGTAACATTTTAAGATACAGTAGTATATCAGTTTTGGTAGGCAATGAAACTTTAATATGTAACATTTCATCATGTACTAGTTAGTGTCGGTACTTAAAGATGTTGTTGCGTAAAGTGTTGTGGATGTGATTCACTAAGTACCAGACATTCTGGATATTGTCATTGACCAAATATAACCATGGTCTGAGTCTCGTCATTGAATAATAATCATAGCTTATAGCCTTTAATAGTTGCTGTTAATACCGCCACGTTTAATTTTATTCCGTACCCCTAGGAAATTATGTGGCGAGACAATGGCTATATTGGATTTAGTTAGGACCCCATTATATATGTTATGGTTTCATGTTCGGTTTGACTCACTGCATTAAGTAATAGACTGATTTGTTTTCTTTCAGTTTCATAAAAGACTGACAGGAGATGTAAGTATTACTATCTAAGTCTCAATATAAGAACATCCTATTGGCTTCTGTTATAGATCAAGCAAAACACGATAAGGTGACAACTGAAATTGAAACAGCGATATTTGATACTGTCAAATAATATAACACCATCTGCTCTTAATATCGAATGTTACGAAATTCATATACATAAACATTTATTATAGAATTTCTATACTAAGAGTATTGACCAGTGTATGGCCAATATGTGGGTTAATCTGTTAAATATGCTATAGGTATTATTTATCACATACTGAGAAAATGTTCCAACTAGATTGTTCCAGTATTTTTTTCTAAGTTGTATTCTTATGTATAGAGTGTACGATTGCCAAACAAATTAGTTTGTCAAGTAGACGAGAGAATCATGCATGTTTTAAAACTGTTTGATTAAGTTTGCGAGCTTCTGTTACTATAAGCAGTGTATAATAACATGAGCTGCACACGAACAGCGCGCTCTACTATTCGCAGTGCCATGCTAGGATAGAATAATCATTATAGATTCAAATCAAAATGCTTCATATCAGCAGCATTACCATCTGCTGTGTAGAGGAGAGGTTGGGGATTATAAGTAAATAAATGGAGATCATTTGGACAAAATGCAGGACAGCTACCTACTCATGTGTTGAAAATTGGTGAATCACCAAATATGTTATCTACTATAAATAAAGTTACGTACTTACTTACTAGGTCCTCTGGGTCATGAAGGTAAACAAATACGCATTTCTAAGTCCTAAAGGGGGCAGAATTTCAACAAAATGTTTGATAGAGGGTTTAGGGGTTGGGGTCTTGATTGTGAACAAGTATGCAAAGCAATATGTGAATGCAATTTGAAATATTAGAGGTGAAAAACTTGTACGTAAACTTTAACATTTGCACTAAGTTGAAAAAGGAGGCATACTTTGGACAAAATGCACGACAGTTACCTACTCATGTGTAGGTCCTATGGGTCATGAAGACATAAGCACTTCTAAGTCCAAAAGGGGGCATAATTTCAAAAAATAGTTATCTACTCCTGTGTATGGGTTGGGGTCATGATGGTGAACAGGATCCAAAGCAATATGTTAATGCACTTCGAAGATATTAGAGGATAACACACTTGTACCTGAACTTTAATATTTGCATTTCAAAGTCCAAAGGGGACATAATTTCAACAAAATGCTTGATAGAGTTACCTACCCCTGTTTAAGGGTTGGGGTCATGATTGTGAACAAGTATGTAAAGCAATATGTGAATGCACTTTGAAAAAATATAAGGTTAAAAACCTGTACCTAAACTTTAACATAAGCATTACGCCGACGCCGATGCTTGGGTGACTGCAATAGCTCCCCTTATTCTACGAATAGTGGAGCTAAAAATTAAGGAGTCTAGTTGGAACATTGGCATAGTATAAGTATGCAATAATTTAATGTGTGCTTTAATATTTAGCCACAAGATGAGTTGGGCAATAATGGATTCGATCTTCAAATCCGGAAACGCCAACAGCAGCATCAACATTCTGTCAACAGCAACAATGCTTCGCCATTTCTCGCCAGAGGACAAACGGATATATTCGACCCACGAACAGGTACCCAGCTTTTTCCGAAACCGCTACAGTCAAATACCAACAATCTCGGAACCAGATTCATGTCCGATGATGAACTCTACAAAATATTCCCTTCCTTAAAGACGAAATACAATTCGAACAATAAAAAGGGAAAATCAGAAACGGTTGTGACGTCATTAGAAAATATGCACGAGGCCAACCAATTACTTAACGACTTAAGTAGAGGATTTGGAGAAGTGGCGGACTCTTCGCCAGTTAAAACACGTGACAATATAAAACCTGCACATGTTGATTATCCTGAGTACGACCTATGGACGGAAGACTATTCTAATATATATAACAGTGACAATGAAAGTAAGGGTAGAAGAAAAGATGACACAGATGAGACGCAGAAAATGATTTTTTATCAATATGGACCGAGATATCAGGTTTGTAAAAGTTAATACTCATCTACATGCATGACATACCAGGGGAGCTCGATCAGTCTGTTGTAGTAACCAACAACTAGTTCAGTTATATTTGGTGTTGAGCAACTAATGGTCCATTTGATATTGTCAGTTTTCATCCATTGTGCGCCTTACTGTTGTTCCATATGAAGTTGGTCAGTGTCCATGCATTTGTGCATCAATTTGGTATTGGGAGGTTTCCATCCAATGCGTGTACCTGTGGTCGTAAATAGGAACTATCGTATGCCCACTTGGTAATGTTTCTCCAACATGTGTTGAAGTCTTGGTTCATTTCGTATTGCTACGTGTTAATTCCGCGCGATTAGTTTGGACTGTTTGGTACTGTCGTGTTTATATTTGTATTATCCATGTTTTGTAGGTCTTTTCCGACGTTTCATCTTTCATCTTATCCGTTGCATTAATAAAAACATATGTGATTTTGGTCAATCTCATTTAAATCAGACTCTTATTACGTTCCACTTCTTTACGCTGATATATGATCTGACAACACTCCGTATGGGGTCATGTCGATGTGAACGATATCCAATCAACTCGCTTCTTTCACAAATCTGAAAGTGCGTCGAAACTCTGCTGAGTCTACATGAAGTCATTGTGCGCAAGAGATGTGATTTGAACATGACCACTTACGAAGTGTAATCAGATATCTCACAGCGTAAAGGAATGGAGCAAATGTTAGGGTCTGATTTTAATGAGATTGGATTTTGGCATAGTGGTTTGCATTTGCTATATCATAGTCTTGTTATTCCGATTGTATTGTCTTCCTATCTCAATCACCCTGTATGTTATTAAACAAGAGTTCATGTGTACAATTGTATGCAATACAGGCTTAATATTTCATTGATATTTTTACAACTTATAATTGTATACGTTCTTCATTTTCGTGTTGTTTATTCTAGGTCCAATGGGATGATGTGTGATTGGAGAATGAACAAACAAAGAGGTGGATGACAAACAATTTTGAATAAACTGTATAATTGTATTTTGGATACTAGTAACATAAATGTACCAGTTGAAACAGAACACGAAATCACTTGATTTGTGTTAAAGTTAAAAGAGAATACTTCTAATGAAATAAAGCAAGAACTTGTTGCTTTCCCAATCTGAACGTTAACATTTTGATCGAACTTTTCGTCCTACATTAGCTTAAAGACATTTCAGAAGAGCAACGACAATGTATTATATGCAGCTCGAAAGAAGTCGTTGTAATCATATTACAAACGCTCGAACCACCCTAATTTCTAAAGAACTCTAAATGTTATTGACTATTTTTTCGATGTTACTTTTTTGACAAGTTCAAAGGAATGCATTGATTGTGTATTCTGTGATAGTATATACCAAACAAATTTGATTCTTCAACTAGATGAAAATAATTTTATGTTTGTATAGACAAGACAATAAACAGAAAATGAACATAACATTACATTCATATTTGACTTCCATAAACTTTTTAGCCAGTTTAAGCGTGACATTCCGTAACGAATACAAACGAAACATTGTGCTTTCGTTCAATTTACAACCATTCGTTGCTACATGTTTGTGTATAATATTTTGTGTATTTTGATAACATTACAATTGTATCTTTTGTGAATTCGATTAAACTTTTCATGGTCTGGTTTATCTACGGAATCAATGGAAGTATGTTCTATATATTTATACTACGATGTATTTACGACACGCATTCCGTTATTAATATGGTATAGCACTTCATACACTACCGGATAGCGTAACGGAATTCCAACGGCAGAACAACTGTTATCCGGTGATTGAGATCGTCCACATAATTGCTGCTCGAGTCTCAAATGCTGTATAAAGCGCTGAAACAAACATTGGTAATATTGTGAATACAGGAGATGCACAGGGAAATAAAAAGATCATCTAACAGCCAGATACAACCGTACTGATAACGGGCACTTACCGGATACTAAACTGAATTGTAACGCACGAGCATCAGGCAAACAATTATTCGCTCGTGATGCGTTTAACTACCAAGTTCCAAGTTTTATTTTCAAGTAAATGCCCTTTATAAAAGACACATGTCATTTGTAATTACAAACAGTACAAAAGAACAAGTATAAACTTTAAAGAACAAAATAAAATAATTTTTCAAACTAGCTGTCTTAGACACTGAAAACCCACTAGGACCTGCACCCAGCGAGCCCCATGTGCTTCTATACCAACAAGATCTAATTTATTAATAAATACCTGGGTACATCAACCCAAACAGTTACACGAGCGTCAAAAGACACGAAACCCCGACCAAGCCACAGGAGAGAGCAGCACATATGACAAAAATATAGTAAACTCAAAAAATAACATATAACAAATAAAATGAGCACAATTGTCATACGGTAGAGATCGACTGAGAAATGATAAAGAAAACTACTGTTAAGGTACAAAGTTTATGATTGTATTACAAAATATTATGATATAACATAATTTTAAGTTTGCAAGATACTTGAATAGTTTGCCATCTGAAACGAACGGATCGCTTAATTTGTGGATTTTAATTGTTTTAAAAAGCTTGCCAAAAACTTCCGTCAGTTTGCACGGACTTCGCCTGAGAAGTAACATATTTGCCGAACAAGAAATGGACGATAAATGCAAACGAACGGATTGGTTTTATTTGTTATCCGTTTACGCTTAATGCCAGTACTTGACTTGGTGAACTGTGAACCATTTCATGGAAACAAATGAGAATGTAACGACGCCTTTTAAAAGTCAGCTCAATTGTCCATGGTTTCCCTTTCCTATACTGTATATAGTGTACTGTCTTTTGAACTTTTTCTAATTAACAGACAGTAATACGAAACGTCTTTTAATTATTAAGTAATATCAACATTTCCACTTATCTTCGGATTCATTTCAAATCAGTACTAAATTATGAGACACTCATTAATAAGTCTAAACTTTATATGAAATTAGTCTGGGGTTAAATAATTATGCTTGTACGTGATATATGAAACGTTGTGTTAAATTTCGTCGCATATCTAACATAAATGCACGTGAAATAATGCAGCAATTAACGTTAAAGCCTAGATGTGACAATTTGTAGCGTCTGATTTTGTTACATTTAGAGGTGGCTGTCGCATTTACGTTGCAACAATTAAAGCTGTCTGTTAGATATTAAGAACAATGTTCTCTTCTATATCTCATATTCCATCGTAATTCAAAGTCCCCTTTCGTTTGAAAGATTGTTGCTAAAGGACTACTTGGAAATTGAAGGTAGCACTCAGCCTAAAAACACAACAAACAAGCCACAAGCAGTACATACACAAATGAGAAAAAAGACAACTCGCAGACCACAAGTAAACGAAACAGCAACAAAACCACGACACTATACAGCCAGCTACCTCGGTCAGTCAAAAATAACTTGAGAAAGAGTCAGCTGACAACAATGTTACACAAGGACGACAATACATGTACATCACAATGACAACACAACAGAAACAGCAAACATGTAGTGGGCAGTATACACATGTCTAGCTCTGCAAATATTCGATATTGTCATTCCATTTGGATAATTTTGCTTTGATCAATGTTTGTTTCCTTTGTGTTAAGACATTTAACCTTGGTGTAATCATGCACTCAATGGATACGTCGTGTTCTCTTCACACATTACGTTTCAAAAGTTTAGTTCAACCGTTTCAATATTTGATTGACTCCTGTGCTGAGAATCAGAATACATTTGTAGTCATATATTTCAGAACAATTACGAGGGTTGTTCAAATTGAAAAGGAACTGAGCCCATAAAAATGTATCCCTGATAGATTCTAATTAAGCAAGCCTTTGATCCCATTGCAGTTTTCATCTCCCATATATATGCGAAGTTTCATTCAGATATTCCATTTTTAAATTGCGATTTTATTATCATTCATAGGGTCACTGTACATTAAGAGTCGTTTGAAACAAATAAAGCTCACATTAGACAATGTTTGACAAATAAGAAAGATCAGAAAGCTCAAGAACCTCCACACCTCTCGGAAATCCCTTTAATGGCTGCTGAAGGTGGAGGCCCATTGCTCTGCAATAACATGCCATCCTTCAAATATGTGGCTTGACAGCGATTGTCGGAGCATTTCTTCTGAGGAAAATTACTATTGTTAAGCTTTGTATTTACCCATTGTCCACTTTATACATCAAAGTTAAAGGAAGAAACTTGGTTTATATAGAAAAAGGTGTACATTTTTACTGGCGCCCATGGTGCGTTTTGTAATGCATACTTTTGTTCTGTCTTTGCTGGCCCATATTTGTTTAAGGATCTGTCCCATGGGTGACAAAATGCGTCTCGTTTATGGTCATTACATTTGTAAACGGTCGACTTTTTTTTAACTAGAAACTGGTTTCAACTATTTTTGGACAGTTTGTAAGGGCATGTGTGCTGGCGTCTTTAAGCAGACAGGGGTATTCAAAGTATACTTATCGTCCTATTTTTTGTTATCTGTTTGATAATTGTAGGAATAGCTCCGAATGATGTGCCAACACATTGAGCTACTTGTCTAATTGTAAATATTCCACTAGTTTCCAAAACAAATTTGATTTTCGCAAACCTTTCCTAGTATGCGGTATTTGAATGGCGTTCATGGGGTTCACGTCCAAATAAAATTACACCACTTTTTAATTTCTTAAGCTATCAAGTAGTTGATGAATAAGACATTACATGCCATCATTTCACCATACAATTTGTGTAAAAGATTGTATTTGCTCCCGCATTAAGAATACAACGAATCTTAAATGGGACCGAATTTGGCCAGAATAAAGTGACATTTTTCCAATCATTTAAGCATTAGTATACACGACTAGTCAGTGTTAATTGACCTATTGTAACAGGTACACTGAACGGATTTTAAAATAAGAGGCATCAATTTAAAGCTAATTCAATGATCTTTGACATACAGCTCACCATTCTTAAAAAGTCATTGATACAAGAAAGATATAGCATTACTTGCATTCCAATTTGAACAACCCTCGTACACGCGGACTCACATTCCAGATTTAATGATTGTAGTGACATTTAACTGTAGAAGGTGTCTCATTAAACTAGAACTGAAATTAACACGAATATTTCTAAAACAAATGTACAAATACATTATAAAACATTATCATAGTTATTAATACATATAAATTTAGATGTTCCAGGCCAATCCTGGGCAATATTGCCTCGCAATAAACTCTATTCTATATTGAGAAAGAGGGTGGAGAGTGAGAAAAGTCACTAGAACCGAGATTTTTGTTCACAAAAAAGGTCGCCATTTAGAGGTTGTTTTTATTTCAATGGGAGTAATCAGAGAATTATTTATGTTTAAAACGAGGACGGACACGCTGGTAGATGTAGATAAAGGTCCGCTTTACACATATTACACATCATTCTACTGTTTCCATTGTCATAAACAGAGAACTAGAAACCATTTGTTGTATAAGTTGATTGTTAAAGGCATGTATACAACGAAGTAACGAATATACTTATATGACAAACATTACGCAATAGTGAATTAAAATGCCATCAAATACTAGCACCTTCAAGCTAGATTAATTCAGAACTTTGATTAAACAAATCAAAGAAAGTAAATCTTCCGATGATAGCTTTTAGCCATTTCACTTGGCTGTGATGTCATATGTAGATTTTGCAATCTTATTGCGAGGATGAGAAACACAAATGGAGCAATATTAAAACGTTTGCTCAATTTCCAAAATTTCGAAGAAAGATCATGAAAACAGCAGTCATACAAAACAACGGAAAGCAATCTCTACAAATACTTACAAGTTGATTAATCAAGAAATTATTCTGAGATATTAATAAAACCATTTCTTTGATAACTTCATCACCGTTCATGTAAAACGTACATTCATAACAAGGTTTTCATTCACAACATTTCCAAATACGGCTCTAGTGTTAATATACATGTAGTTCGACAATACAAGGGTTGTTCAAATTGGATTGCAAGTGATGCTATATCTTCCTTATATCAATGCATTTTTTTTAAAATAGTGAAATGTATACCAAAGATCATTGTATTAGCTTTAAATTGATACCGCACATTTTCAAATCCGTTCAGTGTGGATGTAACTATAGGTAGAATAACACTGTCTGCTCGTATATATACTAATGTATATTGCAAGGTGATCAAAATCTTGTTTCATTTAAATCTATCAAGGATACATTTTAATGGGCTTTTTTATTTGCATTCTAATTTTAAAAAAAACTCGTAATAACATGATTCTCTTAAACTTAAAAGTTGTCGATCTGGAGATTTGATGTGTGTCTATTATTGTGTCAGTGAAAGGATTCCCCCACCAACTCCCCACATTGAGAACAAAATACGTATAATTATATACACCAAATAGGGTACTGAATCGTTTAACATAATAAACAAGAGCTGTCCACGAACAGCGCGCTCCACTATTAGCAGTTACATGCTAGGATAGTATAACCATTATATATTCAAAACAAAATGCTTCATATCAGCAGCATTACCCTCTGCTGTGTAGAGGTTGGGGCTTCTAAGTCGAAAAGGGAGATCATTTGGACAAAATGTAGGACAGTTACCTACTCATTTGTAGGTCCTCTGGGTCATGAAGGTGAACAAATAAGCATTTCGAAGTCCAAAAGGGGGCATACTTTCAACAAAATGCTAAATAGTTATCTACTCATGTGTACGGGGTGGTTTCATGATGGTGAACAAGTATACAAGTATCAAAGCAATATATCAATGCACTTTAAAGATATTAGAAGTTAAAAAACTTGAACCTAAACTTTAACTCGATAGAGTTATTTACCCCTGTGTAGGGATTGGGGTCATGACGGTGAACAAGTATGCAAAGCAATATGCGAACGGACGGATAATTTGGATTTATAACCATCAACAACAACAACACTGACTATATAATGGCAAACATGTTTTGGATGAACACAACAACACCAGTACCTCAAACATACCATGGACAGTGGAGTGTTTACTGGTCGAGACAACAGGGTAGCACGTACATATTATTGTTATAAAATAAAATAAATACACACATATAACAAACATTGTATTGCTGTCCGTGCATTGTCCGTTTAATTTCGTTTCCAGGGAGGCATACAGTGGCTGTCTTAGGAAACCATCAATAAATAGTTATGGTAAATTTTAATAATGACCCACTACAATCATCAGACATGTTATGGAAATAAAAAACAGCATTCATGGAATTTAGTACTACAAATGAATGTACGATTTATTTAACTATGACATAGCATGATGATGTATTACTAGGAATGTGATAGTATATATATAATGTCTCTGTCATATTCCACATTGTGATGTGATGAGAGTCTTCCCATTATATGGGAACATGGGGTAAGTACATTCTTGCTTTCACTCTTTCACATCAATGCTCAAAACTTCCTTGCCCATATAAAATACAACACTCACAATACTTCGGTGATTTAAAGTCTCAGTATAGTCCTATTGAAATATATCAGATAGTTACAAGCAATAGACAATTTTTAAATGGATGATTTCATCGGAAAATAAGCATTTCGACCCATTTAAACAATGCCACTCATTTTACTGTCGCATTTGTCAACTTTGATCGACGTCAACGATTCAGTCCTGATTGTTGGTGTGTCCCCGCAAAATGCGCGACTGCGTACTTCCTAGAACGTGGTACGAGGCGTTCCGTTTAGGAATACCAATGTATATTGACATCGACATATTTGCGCAAGAACCAATCCTACATCTTGTGTTTTACCATTCTTGGACAAAAACAAAAATATGGATAACCTTTATTAGATGAAACACGGTAACTGTTGTCGTTATGTGATATCAGTGAATGCAAACCGTTCATCATTCAGAAGTTTGGCCATGTCACGGTTGTAGGGTTTAAAGAATTCAAACAAAATATTGCGTGTTTTATCCAACATAGGTCCAGCCTCAGTCTTGGTCTTAGTCTCATAAAAATGTGGCATTGATTCAATCTTCTTTAAAGTGGTTTCATCTGGAATTGCTGAAAACAAAAGCGGATTAAATACTAGAAAGTGTATACATCGTTTAAGAACGCATTGATCGCTGTATTCGATTCTTTAGGTCCTTCAGTATTTCTCAAAGTATGTCAGCTGTATTAGTACAAATAGGATTATAAAGCCCTGTAAAATAATAGTGACGAATGCTGTAATAATAGGTTAGAGACGGAGCTTTTGCAATTTTCCATTTTCACAAAGCCAATAAAAGACTATATTTTCCCTTAACAAACGTAATTAATGACATGGACACTTGGTTACAAGTGTCCTTATGAGGTGTGGTCGTCCTTGTGACACCATGTTGTTTGTTGGATGATTGACTGACCGACTGACTGACCGACCGACCGACCGACCGACCGGCCGGCCGAAACATTTCAATTGTTTTCTTAAAAGGACACGAGCTGCGTCCGTTTTCAAACCATCTCATCACAAGTTCTTAGTTTAGTTTCAGTTTGGACCCAAAAATGTCTTAATACACAAGGACAAATTTAATGGCACTTTGAAGTTTATACTTACAAATATTAAGAAAATTAAACACATCTATCATTGTTCCTCTTATATTTTTGGTATAATCTTCATTCCTAAATATAAACATTTGCTCTCTTGGAAACACTTTTAACCACTCTTCTAAATGTATATTATAAAAACCGGTGACGATCGGAGCCTGTAATGAATAAAATACATTTTAAATTTGATAGTATCCACTGTTTATGTCTAAAACGTTAACGCATATAAAGTCGAACAGGGAAGACATCACTCAACTTAACCAGCTGAGCACAGAAAACATAGAAACATACAAGCCACAATGCCCAACACATAACCGAACGAGAAAATGAACTGCTCAAGTCCCAGCTGTCAAAAAAGCTGAATGAACTAGTTTCAGCAATCAAAAAGCTGAATGCCCAAGCTGAATTACGTAATTTTAACAGTAGAATTGCTGAAATACCTAGTTTTAGCTGTCGGAAGACCTAAAATAGTGGTTAGTGTTATTACGGTATTCTGTGCTCGGTTGTTTCCAAGGAATCTTCCCAGTCCGATTTATTATGAAATAAAAATGAAAACTGTGCAACTGTCAGTTTTAAATACATCAAAATAAAGTTTGAGTCCAGCAACTTACTATTACACTTACCTTATATAAATCCCTTACTGACGTGTTATACAAGCAATGACGCGATGAATGTTTGACAGTACAGGCGTTCCATACCTCCAACGACTGAACGATGTCATCATGGAATTCCTGGGCCGAGGATCCAAACACTCCGTGGAAATAGGTTGAATATAACCTGGAAATAAACAAAGTGTCTGAAGGTAAGGAGTCCCTGGTAGAACAATGAAATTATTAAAGTAATAAAGTAAACCACTAGTACTTATCGATCTGGCTGTATACACAACAGGACCTTTCGGTATATACGCAGCGGGCAAGAGACGTGTAATTAGCACTTTTATAAAAAAATGTTCTTTAGGTTTGAAAACAATATGTCAATGTAGGATCTCCGTAAGAAAGTAAGCAATAATACTATCCATTTCCGTGAATCGAACATTCTTTTCTCAGATGGTGATAGCTATTGACACATTGATCTTATTCTCTTGACCTTTGTTGGCAAAATATATGTTTTTTTATATGATGTAAAACAATCATTGTCAGATGCATAGTTAACTGTTTAATGCTAACATTTGATTATTTTAAACACTTACTGTAATAATTTGTTCGCAGTGTGTTCTCATTAAAAGCCATAGTTCAACTGTACAATGTTTTACAATTAGGATCGTATCCACCATTTTGAAAATCGCGGGAAAATGGAAAAATTAAAAGTAGTTCCATACATAATATTGAATATAATACACTAAACTACGTCATACAAAGTCCCGTGTTTTATCATCATTCTCCCATTTTATTCACCAATCAGCGAGATTATTTTTGAACAGGAAACGAATGTAGAGCATAATGACGAACTGCTTACACAAGAGAAGCCATATATAAATCTTTACATAATGCAGAAACTTAATACGAATTAGCAAAATCATATTAAATACAGCTATGTGGGGTTGCTTGCGGTGAATATAGACATGCGGTGTTATACAACAAAATTATAACAACTCCATTTTTATAACAATCAGGAACTTAAAGAGATTTAGAGTTTTGAACTACACATCAAATTAGAATCGCAGCAAAAGTATAACAACTCTATTTTTATAACAAACAGGAACTTAAAGAGATTTAGAGTTTTTAACTACATCTCAGATTAGAATCGCACTCCACGACTTCTCCACGTATGGTCCATTGAGAAATACCTGAGCATGATCAGTATGCATGTTCCAGACCAAGACATTTTGGGGAATGTACCAGCAACACCCTTTGGGATAAACCATAGCCACCATATTTTGGATAATCCATAAAATCACATGTTTGAAGATACCATAGCAACAACATTTGGGATACACCATAGCAACAACTTTGGGGATACACCATAACAACACATTCAGGAGATACCATAGCAACATTTTTGTAATATATCATAGCAAGAGTAATTGAAAGGTAAAATAGAAACACACTTTTAATTATTGCATATCAACCATATTTGGACGATACCACAGCCATACACTTCGAAATATACCACAGCAACACTATTTGGGAGAAACCATAGCCACTCTATTTGAAAGACTCCATAGCAACAGCCTCTGAGATATACCATAACAACACCGTTGGAAAAATACCACATCGTCAACGTTTGGGAGATACCATAGACACACCGTTTGGTAGATACCATAGCAACACCATAAGGAAGATAGCACAGCCACACCGTTTAAGAGACACCGTAGCAACACCGTTTAGAAGATACCACAGCAACACTGTTTGAAAGAGACCATAGCAACACTGTTTGGAAAATACCATAGCAACACTTTTTGGGAGATACCAAAGCAACACATTTTGAAATATATCGTAGCATCACTATTTGGAAGGTACACTATGAACACAGTTTGAAATATACCAGAGTAACACTGTTTGAAAGAGACCATAGCAACACTGTTTGGAAGACACCATAGCAACACCCTTTGAGAGAAACCATAGCAACACACTTTGGGACACACCGTAGCAACACTATTTGGAAGAAACCATAAAAATACTATTCGGGTGACACAATAGCAACATCCTTTGAAAGACATAATGGCAATACCATTTGGTGTATACCATAGCAGCACCATATGGGAGATGCAATAGCAACACAGTTTGGGAGACACCATATCAACGTTCTTTGTAAGGCATAATAGCAACAAATTAGAGAGTTACCATAGCAACACCATTTGAGAGATACCACGGCATAGCAACACCATTTTGGAGATACCGTAATGACATTTGGGAGTTACCATAGCAACACTCTTTGTGAGGTACAATTGTAAAAACCTTTGGGAGATAAGAAAAGAAGATAATATTATGTGTTTAAGATTGATAAATGTACTATTTATTTGTGAACTTTTATACCTATGACTTACGTCACTCTTACCCCTACGTTGTGCTAACATGACTAGGTCATAATGTTTTAAGATATATATTTTACATCGTTTGGTAAACAATTGTTACGACAACCCAATACCAAACACTTTCAATGACCGTCTGCTGTGTAACTTACAAGTATGGCAAGTGATCTCCGCGCCTATTGTTTGACATGTGGACTGAACCTTGTCCACTGGGCCCGCTATCCCAACCACTCGATGATCGCCACAGAGATGTATACTAGTAAATGAAGGCACGAATCATACGATAAGAAATGATAGGTGCACCTTCAAACCACAACACGGCAATATACGAGGACATAGATATGTCACCAAAGCGGAGCGGGAGTATACTTTGTTTGTGTTTTCTTACATGTATAACATTTACTAATGGTAGACCTTTGTGCCACCTAGCTCTAGATAAATTATATGACAACGATTTGTCAACACTACATCAGTGGATGTTCAAACGCGATGGAACAATATATAACGCACAAGCTTGATGAAGGTTAAGTTTACTAAAAAAACGCCGTAACCATCTCAAATCGGAATATCAACTAAAATTTAATATTTGATTAAATCAGATAATGCGTTAGAGATCAATCTAAAACAAGTTGTGTAGCTCTTGCAATGTTGCTGTTATAAACTTCGCATAAGTGCTGTGAGAATTCCAAACACTTATTTAAGCTGTGCCACGAACAATTAACTTAATGACTTTCTTCAAAACCAATGATCATGTTACGGAGCTTACACTTACTGCGTAAAAACTCGTAGTGTTACGGAGGATACACGTACTGTGTAAAAACTCGTGGTGATACGGAGGATACACGTACTGTGTAAAAACTCGTGGTGTTACGGGGTAACACGTACTGTGTAGAAACTCATAACTCCTTACCTCTCTATCGGTTCCCTCAGCATTAATATCAGTTTGATATTAGGGTTTATATGATGTATTGCGTAAGGGGCTGTCCATAACAATTCCTCGGCTCCAGGTGTGTTCTGTGGAATCGCTTCTTCATAATACCTATACCAAATATCCATCGGGTCTGCATGCCCTGCAAGAGATGTTTCCTATGAACAATCGGAAAATACCCGTCCATAACAGATATAAAGCCTCTACTGAGCATATGTAGAGGACATAAATGGGTTATCTGGACATCGGGAACAGGTCCATCGTGTTCTAGGAGATGCTTCGAGGAAGTCAAGAGACAAGTTGTGATATAGGAAGGAATCGTGATGAATTGGGTGGTATCGGAAGGTATCGAGAGAACATCGCCGATGAGAAACTTCTCAGTGGGACCTAGGCTTAACGAGTGCATGTGTTTAAAAAGATGTGCCCTAAATAATGTAATCCAACATAGGGGTCCAAACCCACTAATTACCTCAGGAAGGGGTCCGACCAGCTATTTTGCTGTTCCAACAAGCGTTTTTCTTAAAAGGGTGTCTTGATCAGACTCAAATCTCGAGTTGATATAATTAAGATAACCATACGTTCGCAACGTGGTACTGTTTTATCAAAGCACTTACGGAAATCGTAAAATTACGTCCAAATTTAAATTCTTTATAATTCTTTAACAACTACAAATCGTGGTCAATGGATTTGCATTATTCAAGTGATTCAGGTAATGAACTCATACCAAACCATATCAGTCCCATATTACTAGGAGTTAAAGCAATATGAGGAATTTAAATTTGAGCGTAAGTTTAAGATTTCCGTAAATGCTTTGATAAAACAGTAGATCGACTGGTACCCCTTTGGATCCGCGCATGAGCTCCCTCATAAATCGGTCTTTAATTTGAGCTTTTAACTCCTAACCAATTATTGTCTAATCCGTTGAATGTCATATTAGGCTATCAAACATGCAGTGGGTATAAATCCTGAAACCAAATGTACTTTGATCCGGGTGATCCACCGTGAAGAAGGGAAGTAATTCCTTACCAGTTATAACAGGATGAAAGCCCGAGTTGTCTACCTTTACTTGTATCTTCTCGGAATAAAACATTTCCGTAAACTCATTCAGTGTTTTTCCAAGGTGTTTGTTGTCTAAAAAGATGTTAAAAAATGACGTATACATGTACACATTATTGTATTGTATTGTATTGTATTGTATTGTATTGTATTGTATTGTATTGTATTGTATTGTATTGTATTGTATTGTATTGTAAATTGTATTGTATTGTATTGTAAATTGTATTATATTGTAAATTGTATTGTATTGTAAGCATTTTTTACTGTTCCGTTTTAGGGTTAAACAATTTGTTGGATTATAAAATTCGAATATTCGAATATGAATTTTGGAAACGAATATATTCCGTCGCATCTCTCATCATAACCAATATTTTGTTTAAACCTTTAATCACAAGTAATTGTATCATTGATTAAGATTGAAAAAAAATGTTTTTAAAATTCATTTATCATAATTATGGTACATGCTCTGATTATGCTTAAATGTCAATGTAAATCAGAATATCATTCAATGCTCAAATTGCTTCCGTCACAGATGTAGCATTTTGGCATAACACAATGTAAAGGAAATGTGACTTGAAAACATAAAAATTATGCAATTGCGATTGTAAATATATGTTGAAGGTTGATGATCAATACGGTTATGTTCTATAATTGCAGTTCATCATGGCCACAAGCTAAGAAATCTTTAACATTAATAACAAAATTCAGTGTTCACTGTGACATTCATCACTGTATTCATGAACAATTAGAATTACATGCCGTAATTAATAGTTTTTAATAAATTTATAAATTTCATGTCGTAATTTATAAAGTTTTTCATAAATTTATAAATTCATTAACACCTTTAATAATTACGGCTTGTAAATTAAAAATTAAAATGTGTTTGTATGTTTGAATTACAAGCAGGTATGAACATTTAAAATATTAACTGGGTAATAAGATACAGAATATGTTTAAAATGAAAAAATATTTTAGATTGGCACAGCAACTTAAATATGTACTACAGAAATTTGAAAACTTCAATATCTTTGAAATGTATGATTTATCTTTTGTCTGCTTTCGACAGACAGTTGTAGTGCAGTTTTATCTTTGCCTAATTGGCAAAAGGGAAAAGAGATAGATTGATGCTTGTGTGATACAAGGAGTTCAGGCGGGCAGTCCTAGTCCAGCCATTCTGACTAGACTGCCTGTGTCCAGACCGAGATTCAAATCAGGGACTTCCGGATTTGTAGTCGAGTGAGCTAACCACTCGACCACCGTTCCACTCTGATATATATATCACTTGCAACACTGTATCAACTGGGCCATGTATCATTGTGTTGATTTTTATTGAGATAATACAAAAAGCTATAACAATATTTTGCTTATACAGTAGTGTTGGAAGATATTGTCATAAGAGATGTATATTTTCCTGATACACATATTTGTCTAAGTGTATAAATGAATCAACTTCCAGTTTTCGCAATAAGTCATACACTTTGAATTGTGTAGTCTGTCAATGAATCACACAGTGACCGGAAATCACAGGTGCTTTTACTCACAATAAGGCACATATATATATATCTTTATTTCCCCCGTTTTACCTTAGGAAAGTTAATTTATAACGCTTGAGCATTACTTAATACCAAGTTCATGCATACTAGCACCTTCCTTCAGTTTGCTTTCGTAGAGGCTAAACAGTCTTTTAACTGAATGTCTTAATACACATTCAAGTGTTTAAAAAATTTCTCTCTGTTTTTCATGTATTACAATTCTTACTTTATACACCTTTATAATCAAACATTACACAGTTATGTTAATATCCGTCTCGGCGAATTAAAAGCATTAATTGATTCGTAATAAAAAGTTTATTCGTTTAAATAAATGCATGCACCATTCCAAACAATAATTCATACGTCTAGCTGTTACAAAATTAACAAATTCAAGCACATACATTTTTACTACTAGTAATTAAGTAAGTATACTAACTGTTATAGTTAAGAATTAGCTAGTGTTATGTTCTTTATTTAAGATCATTAGAAGAGCTTCTCATTTACAAAAAAGATTAAATAAATCAAAGGAATTTAGTGTGTTTCTCAACGCACAACATTTAAATTCATACGGAATACTAGTAGTCAGAATAATTTTCGACAAAACTACATTTGTCTCTCTGTATAAGGTATTCCTGTTTCAATCACACATAGTTAAATGTATACAATTCATTTTAGTCACACTTTGACATCGTATTCGAGTGAAGCTGCTATTATTATACAGCAATATAAACAACAACTGTGGTTTGACATTTAACTTACAGCGATGGAATTGTATGTACTACAGACCAGCACCCGGTGCCTTGTTGTTGACTTATATAAATTGACAAATCAAGGCCGATGTCATTTAACCAAAATGTCATTGTATTATATGGAAAAGTTGAGCGGGCCAAAAATTATATTTAGACACACAAATGTTATTGGTAGAGATTGATATCCAGATTTGATTCATTCTAACAGATGTAAATGTTACATCTACGAAATTATTAAGAGGCCATTGATATAAAACTGGTTTTGCCTCCAATGAGTTCTGTAGATACACGATAGCTCAAAATGACTATTATCAATATTTATTTAATTAAGTTCGACATTTTGAAATAATTTTGAGAATAAATAACAATGATGATACTGAACTCATTTAACTAAAAAGGTCAATTTGGACAAGTTTATCAGATAGAAGGTTCTGGTTGTAACCCCTCGATATATTGGATTAATAAATTAAACAAAAACAAAATTGTTTTAACTCTTAAACAATGATACAGTTACCTGTGCCTTTAATATCAAAAATACTAACAAAATGTTTTTTTGTTGATGCTTTTCGTTGTCAACGCCAAACGTGTTTGCCAATTTTGCAATAACGTTCATTTGTTATTGTTAATTTTTACTAATACAAACTGTTGCCAGCAGGAAATCTCTCCCATGTCCAAAACCATGTCTCCTTTTCCAGCATTCCTTTGTTTGGCAGAATGTCAGGATGAATGACCAGCCGCTTGAAGAAATCAGAAGTACCACTTTTACAGATACCAAACAGATGGAAGTAGGGAAGACATCGGAACTCTTCGCCATCCATCCAACATGGATTTTTAAAATCGGATAAAAACACGGGTGGTTTCTGAAAGATTCAGTGTAACATTAAGTGTAAGTGTTCAACCGATCAAAGCATCCTGCTGATTTAAGCAACCACAAAGGACCTTTACCCTGTCCATTGACTTGCTGCCTTAGATTGATCCGAACTTTAATTCATGTGTAATGTTTTCCAGGTCTGTGAAGTTGGCAGTTAGTTGTTAGTTGTTCATTCAGAAGTATATTCAAAATGTAATACTCGAGTTAACTACGCTCAGAAGTTTATTCAGAAGTTAGAATATTAGAATATAACCTACATTATGAGCCAATGAAAACGCCGCATTTTCGCGGTTAAATGGAAATTTAATCATTAAAATGTTCTCTTAACAGACTTGACGTTTTGCGTTGGCGCTAATTTCTATCGGCCAGTCAGAATGCAGAATGTTATATTCTAAGTTAGTTAGAACATATTAAGTAAATTTTAATGACTAAAAGGGTCTCGCTTCGCTTCGCTCGCTCCGCCCTTTTTAATCATTAAAATTTACTTATTATATGTTCTAACTATAACTTGTAACATTACACCGGTAGCTATTTTCCGTTGTTTTTATACGAAAGTAGATCTCAACACCCAAGCAAAGTGTAGCTGAGGTCAAGTTCCCACTCAAACGCACGAACTAAACCATAATTAAAATTGGATGAACCCTGTGAGTCAGGGGTGAAGTAGATGATGTGAATATGACCCTGAGGGTGGTTACTTTGGCGGGTTGTATCAAAAGAAATACAGTAAAACCTCGTTATCTCGAGGTCCCATCGGGACAAGCCAAATGCTCGAGTTAAGCCAGGTGCTCGAAATATCCGAAGTCAATGATGAATTGTTGTTATGACTAATTGTAGCTGTGTTTATAACGAAAATGAGTTTGAAATTTGCTCGAATTAGGCCGGTTGCTCGAATAATCGCTGCTCGTATTACCGAGGTTTTACTGTACATGCATATATACTCAGCAAAACTATACAGTATCCACATTTCATGTGTTTATATGACAATGCTTGATAAAGAACTATTAAAGTAGAAACATTGCAGCCGTATTGATCGAACTTCCGAAATTTCAAGGAATGCAACAAAGAACACAAGGGGAATAACTCATTTTGTTCAAACAGCATTTTGCTTATTTAAACAATCTGATTGTGTGCAGTCGAACGGACTATTAATATCAACAAAAGTACTTATTTTAGTATGATGATATTATGCGGGGGTATGTGAATATTTATGTCAATTGTAATTTGAAGAGATTAGGAAAGATTCAGTAAAATTGCTGATAGGATTTATCTAGAGTTGATATGAATTAAGCGAGTCTCAGGCCCATACGTACACGTTAACTAACGCGGATAAAAGGAAAGTCATGTGATAAAAACTGCGCACCACATACTTTCATAGTCCCTGAATAAAACCAAATAAACAACACCTACCTTACAAAGAATATCGTCCACGCCTGTATATCTCCGCGGCTCCCCGCATGCGTCTGGCATCCACGGAAATTCAGAACTATTTCGTATTGTTTTCGCTCGAGGACTACCTTTCTGTTCGAAGATGCCCGTATAATTATGGGATATTCCTGAGTCTACAAACATTTGATTCCTCAGCATTTGGATGAACGGCTTTATTCGGGAATACGGAACGGTATCAGACAATGTTGATGACGTAATAAACAATACCGAAAACATAAAAGTCAAAACTAACACAATTAGTATCAAGAAAATTATTTTTACACTCCTTTTAGAATTCCCAAACACAGAACTGGCCATCATTGTCACGGCTGATTATAAATGATCCGTAGAAGAAACGTCACAAATGATGCCGTTTTGCCGTAGACCCCTTGTTCTGACTTCTTGTTACTTCACAAAAGATGCCGTTTTGCCGTAGACCCTTTGTTCTGACTTTAACGTTACGTCACAACTGATGCCGTTTAACCGTAGACCACTTGTTCTTACTTCAACGTTACGTCACAACTGATGTCGTTTAACCGTAGACCACTTGTTCTGACTTCAACGTTACGTCACAACTGATGCCGTTTAACCGTAGACCACTTGTTCTGACTTTAACGTTACGTCACAACTGATGCCGTTTAACCGTAGACCACTTGTTCTGACTTCAACGTTACGTCACAACTGATGCCGTTTAACCGTAGACCACTTGTTCTGACATCAACGTTACGTCACAACTGATGCCGTTTAACCGTATACCCTTGTTCTGACTTCAACGTTACGTCACAACTGATGCCGTTTAACCGTAGACCACTTGTTCTGAAAGCATTGTTAACTGCACACGACTTACGATCAACGAAAACCACTCAAAAATAAATATCGGATTTATCCTCTCACTCAAATATTTCACTAGTTTATTAAACGTGTCCTCGCCAGTCCTTTCTGAAATACAGCAATATACGTCACCCATGACGGGGCTTAATACCATTTGCTTTATTCCGTGTGGATGAAACGAAACCTCAACGTTTACGACTGTAACGTAAGACTAGAACATATTTCGGTTCACTTAAGTTTGCGAGTTTCGTTGTTGACATACTCTGTAGTTCTTAATAATATATTACAGAGAAAGAATTAGCCTTTTATTTTGCTATATATTGCAGTCCATGCACGTTCTTGAAGTGAAACAGCCAATGTATATCGACGTTAGGACACGAGCGCGAACATATTATTTCACGAATATTTCAAGGTTTATAGCAATACTTTTTTCAAACAGCGTTTACTGGACTTTCACTAGAGATGAATATAAATACTATATAGCTCTCACGTTAAAATGAAATTAATAGGAATCCGAACTGCTTAGAACTGAAATTAGAATTGTTTGCTTTTTTTAAACAGTGTAAAGTGAATGTGTTATATTTATGACATAGCTCGTTCTCTTTCTTTTCTTTGTGAGGGGTGTCACCAGGATGGTTTAACCCAGTGTCAGAATAGTTAACGTACATTTCATATGGGTAGAAATTAAAACCACATATTTAAAAAAACACTCCTGCTGCTCATATATACCCTAAATAATTATACAGTTTATCATTAGTATGTTGACTATCAATCGTAATGTAGGTGATAAAGGCGATAAAACAACCCAGTTATGATAACGGTTGAATTGTGTAATGATTGATCCGAAGTGTTAGCACTCGTCGTACATGAGATAACCTGCCTTTGTCTATCTGCAGTAGTACTATACAATCCTCAATTGTGTTACTGTGTCGGAGGAAAAAAACATGCATACTAATTTAACCAATTTCTGTAGTAAAATATCCTCATTAACCAGGCAGACAATCCTCTCCCGTGGCTGAGTGTAGTTTCGTAGATCGAATCTCGAAAGGTGCCTGCTGCGACATGTCTGTTTGGTGAGCTGCCGGCTGGTTGAAAAATATAAGTTACAATTCTCCAGTCTGTAATTTATGAGTGATTTCTAGAAAGTCGCTTCATTCTATTTCTAACATTTTGACACATTCTGACCTACGATGTTATGTTCATACATCTGTTAAAAGAAATGCTTCATTTGATATCTGCAAACATGTCATGCACGTGTATAGTACGAGCTAACATGTCATACACGTGTATAGTACGAGCTAACATGTCATACACGTGTATAGTACGAGCTAACATGTCATGCACGTGTATAGTACGAGCTAACATGCCATGCACGTGTATAGTACGAGCTAACATGTCATGCACGTGTATAATACGAGCTTACATGTGATGCACGTGTATAGTACGAGCTAACATGTCATGCACGTGTATAGTACGAGCTAACATGTCATGCACGTGTATAGTACGAGCTAACATGTCATGCACGTGTATAGTACGAGCTAACATGTCATACACGTGTATAGTACGAGCTAACATGCCATGCACGTGTATAGTACGAGCTAACATGTCATGTATGTGTATAGTACGAGCTAACATGTCATGCACGTGTATAGTACGAGCTAACATATCATGCACGTGTATAGTACGAGCTAACATGTCATACACGTGTATAGTACGAGCTAACATGTCATACACGTGTATAGTACGAGCTTACATGTGATGCACGTGTATAATACGAGCTTACATGCCATGCACGTGTATAGTACGAGCTAACATGTCATGTATGTGTATAGTACGAGCTAACATGTCATGCACGTGTATAGTACGAGCTAACATATCATGCACGTGTATAGTACGAGCTAACATGTCATACACGTGTATAGTACGAGCTAACATGTCATACACGTGTATAGTACGAGCTAACAGGTCATGCACGTGTATAGTACGAGCTAACATGCCATACAGGTGTATAGTACGAGCTAACATGTCATGCACGTGTATAGTACGAGCTAACAGGTCATGCACGTGTATAGTACGAGCTAACATGCCATACAGGTGTATAGTACGAGCTAACATGTCATGGACGTGTATAGTACGAGCTAACATATCATACACGTGTATAGTACGAGCTAACATGTCATACACGTGTTAGTACGGGCTAACATGTCATACACGTGTATAGTACGAGCTAACATGTCATACACGTGTTAGTACGGGCTAACATGTCATACACGTGTATAGTACGAGCTAACATGTCATACACGTGTATAGTACGAGCTAACATGTCATACACGTGTATAATACGAGCTAACATGTCATGCACGTGTATAGTACGAGCTTACATGTCATGCACGTGTATAGTACAAGCTAACATGTCATACACGTGTAATGTACGAGCTAACATGTCATACACGTGTAATGTACGAGCTAACATGTCATACACGTGTATAGTACGAGCTAACATGCCATGCACGTGTATAGTACGAGCTAACATGTGTCGTATACTAGTGCACGAATAGGAGAGATCGACGTATTCATATGCAAAATACCCACCAGCAATCTATTGGATGAATGAACAATAAAAACTGGTCATTCACTAATAGCTAGCTGGTGGTATGAATACCTTTGTATACAAACACGATATCTCCTATTACTAGTACGTTATGGTACATATATTGCTATTCGTCTGGAGTTTGAAATAAACCTTTTTTATTTTTATCTTATATTAATTGAAATAATGTATAGTCATACAACGTCAACCACTGTCCGGATGTTCAACATTTCGACTTATACACCTTCACCATCGCGCTATCGGTGTTTCGACTTAAATCCATTGAACGATGATCCTAACGGGACGCCGTAATATCAGGACTGTTAGTAAATGTTTAGAGGACAAAATGTTGGTTTTTTGAAACAGAATCAAATTTTTCGAATAAGGGACACAACAATGTTATATCAGCAACAATATTGATACACGAGTTAATGCTACTGTCATATATAACAGGCATGTCGAATTGTTATAGTATGATTATATTCAACATTGGCATGGTGCTTGTATCGTGTAGAATAATTTGTGGTCAACTGTCTGTGGTCTCGAACCGTAACGTGACAAGTCTATGGCATAACACATAGGCACTCGTGTAGTTCAAGTAGGCCTGAAAAGTTACACGTAGTCATAAGGATATACAAGTTCGACACTGAAATGTAAAGAAAATTAATTATTACACTGGTATACATGTACATTGGTGTCGTTTATTGTGCATAATTAAGTCTTGCCTCCGTCCGGTGAAGGCAACTTTGCTATTTAAAGAGAATTTATGGTATTCTGGTTCCCCACTAAGATTATTTCATGCATCTAGGAGGAGACTACACGTACTTCTCACCGCGGTTACTTCCCTTGCAGTTACCAGGAGATTGGAAACTACACATACTTGTCACGCGGTTACTTCCCTTGCAGTTACCAGGAGATTGGAAACTACACATACTTCTCATCGCGGTTACTTCCCTTGCAGTTACCAGGAGATTGGAAACTACACATACTTGTCACGCGGTTACTTCCCTTGCAGTTACCAGGTGTTTGGAAACTACACATACTTCTCACGCGGTAACTTCCCTTGCAGTTACCAGGAGTTTGGAAACTACACATACTTCTCACCGCGGTTACTTCCCTTGCAGTTACCAGGAGATTGGAAACTACACATACTTCTCACGCGGTTACTTCCCTTGCAGTTACCAGGAGTTTGGAAACTACACATACCTCTTACGCGGTTACTTCCCTTGCAGTTACCAGGAGTTTGGAAACTACACATACTTCTCACGCGGTTACTTCCCTTGCAGTTACCAGGAGTTTGCGGACTACACATACTTCTCATCGCGGTTACTTCCCTTGCAGTTACCAGGAGGTTGGGGACTACACATACTTCTCACCGCGGTTATTTCCCTTGCAGTTACCAGGTGTTTGGAGACTACACATACTTCTCACGCGGTTACTTCCCTTGCAGTTAACAGGAGATTGGAAACTACACATACTTCTCACGCGGTAACTTCCCTTGCAGTTACCAGGTGTTTGGAGACTAAACATACTTCTCACGCGGTTACTTCCCTTGCAGTTACCAGGAGATTGGAAACTACACATACTTCTCACGCGGTAACTTCCCTTGCAGTTACCAGGAGTTTGGAAACTACACATACTTCAACCAAGGTTACTTCCCTTGCAGTTACCAGGAGATTGGAAACTACACATACTTCTCACGCGGTTACTTCCCTTGCAGTTACCAGGAGTTTGGAAACTACACATACTTCTCACGCGGTTACTTCCCTTGCAGTTACCAGGAGTTTGGAAACTACACATACTTCTCACGCAGTTACTTCCCTTGCAGTTACCAGGAGTTTGGAGACTACACATACTTCTCATCGCGGTTACTTCCCTTGCAGTTACCAGGAGGTTGGAGACTACACATACTTCTCACCGCGGTTATTTCCCTTGCAGTTACCAGGTGTTTGGAGACTACACATACTTCTCACGCGGTTACTTCCCTTGCAGTTAACAGGTGTTTGGAGACTAAACATACTTCTCACGCGGTTACTTCCCTTGCAGTTACCAGGTGTTTGGAAACTACACATACTTCTCACGCGGTTATTTCCCTTGCAGTTACCAGGTGTTTGGAAACTACACATACTTCTCACGCGGTTACTTCCCTTGCAGTTAACAGGTGTTTGGAGACTAAACATACTTCTCACGCGGTTACTTCCCTTGCAGTTACCAGGTGTTTGGAAACTACACATACTTCTCACGCGGTTATTTCCCTTGCAGTTACCAGGTGTTTGGAAACTACACATACTTCTCACGCGGTTATTTCCCTTGCAGTTACCAGGTGTTTGGAAACTACACATACTTCTCACGCGGTTATTTCCCTTGCAGTTACTAGGTGTTTGGAAACTACACATACTTCTCACAGCGGTTATTTCCCTTGCAGTTACCAGGTGTTTGGAAACTACACATACTTCTCACGCGGTTACTTCCCTTGCAGTTACCAGGAGTTTGGAGACTACACATACTTCTCACAGCGGTTATTTCCCTTACAGTTACCAGGAGGAGACTATACATACTTCTCACGCGGTTACTTCCATTGCAGTTACCAGGAGTCTGGAGACTATCCGGTCACATTCATTGGAACAACCCTAATAGAGACTATAAGTAAAAGTTAAGTACAGTAGCTATACCAGACTTAGCGCTGCTGTACTGGTTTATATGCCAGTGATCGAATACCCAGGGGGTCTTCTTAGGTGGACGATAAAACCACTTAGTCATTAGGTCGTTTGAAACTGGTTCATTCGTAAGATTAACATGTAAAAATAAAACTGCGTGTATCATTTATTATCAGCAACTTCAGAGATATGCCAATTACAACAATATAATCGTTGTATCCATCTCTACACTTATAACAGCTATACAATAGAAACAATATACACAAATACATTCCTCTATTTAATTTCAAGGTCTATAACTCTAAAATTCGTGCTTATATATATTATGATAATGATAATAAATACTTTATATTACGACAAAACGCAGTTTACAATATAATCATGAACAATTGACTAAGAAAATAGACTTTAATTTGCAAAGAAAATATTAAATGGCATTTTGGCCCATATGACGTCTTACAATATTTGAAAAAAAGAGTTTCAGTAAAAGGATTTTTGACAAAAAACTGAGGTATACCAGGTCCACAATAAATAGATCTAGACATTCATTCAAGAAAACTTTTAACTACATTCATAACAATGTAATTTTAACTTCATTTTTAGAGAAATGGAAGCATAGAAAATTATTTTTAGCTTTAAGCGGTCGTTTGGTGAAATAAAAGACTTATCTGTCATACATACATCTCTATCTATAACATAGTTACCTTCTTCCATAATCTTATGAAACTTGACTAATTTTAGACTAGACAAACACTCAGGATGAGTTTCAATAGGGTTGGATCAAAATATTAACATCTAAAATGTACACTATGTTGTCCCATCGCTGCACAGACCTAAACCGAAACAACAAACACGCGACAGTACACTGGGGAAATGCAATAGAATGAAAGTACGACGGTGAAGACACGATAGTACGAGTGATGAAAACTCGAAACAACGAAAGTACGATGGTGAAAAGTCGATATTAACTCGTGTATCGTACTAAAATGTCTTCACCATCGTAAGCTATAGTTGTTTCATGTTTCCTGTCACATGCTCGTGGTTTCTCGTCTATGCAGCGATGGCACTAATGGGACACATTAGTCCACTTCCAAATCGTTGATCGATCACGTTCAACTAACGATCCTAAATCATCGTATGTGAAGCTAAATGTTAAACATGTTTTTTTTATAAATATTAAATTAAACATTTGAAACAAAGTATGTGGTTTCGACGCTAACCGACAAAAGGTGGTGATATTTTCTTATCCATTGCACCACTTCAATATACCGAAGCAATAAAAAACTTTTTTGAGCGACATATTTTCTTAATAAGTGTGGATGCTTCTTGCAAAGCTTTGGGGCAACTGTACTTTGTGTCAACTTGAAAAGGCATTATTCGGTATTTAGCTTCAAATCTCTGATGAAGCTACGGCCTTTTCATATGTGACAGGTCAAAAAGACAAACTTGCAATTTCTAAAACTGCAATTGGCCGAGGCTACAGTAGGTTCTGTATTTTGCTACCACAAACATGTTCTTGTAGGTTTTTCGGATTGGACGATGTTGTTGGCATTATGCATAAAGATAAATTCTATGGAAAGCCACAGTTTACCTTTTACAAGTTCGCTCTATACTCTATAAGAAAGTTCATTTTTAGGCAGTTCGACAGTTCGTCAGTTCGCAAGTTGGGAACTTCGTCACATGGGCATTTTGGAACTCGAAATGTTCAAGTTACCAACTGGCGAAACGGCGAACTGTCTAATTGTCGAAGTTCCGAACTGGCAAACTGCCGAAGTGCCTAAAATGAACTTTCCTATAGATTATAGAGTGAACTTGCAACTTTCCATAAAATTCAGCATTTTGAAATGATGCCATGTATATGTACGTGTTATGTGATGATCGTCGGAATCAGAGACCGATGCTCATGTTGTTAACTTGATGATCCAATGGTGATTGACACAGTAAATGCCGATGACAAAAATACACAAAATGAATGACATGCGTTTTCCCGTCAGTGCTAGATTCGATCAATCATTTTTTCCGCCCGGGACCATATATACCGAACACATCGTAGCTGGCTGAAAATATATAGAGACAATTCAACCAAAAAATAAATAAGTTTCCTTTCACATGAGAGTTATGATTTGGGAGATTCTAAAGCATACGTTGGAACAAATATATGCAAAAACGGGCTTTGAATAGAACAGTGAAAATGACAGTTCCAAACAAGATAACGAGAATGTGCATGTATGAGAACATGTAAAACTGATTGTCCTTACATTACACGAACCATTTTTCTACTTTATTATAACGACAATTTCAATACAACAATATAAATTCAAGACTATGATCCTTATACGGATTAGATTAAACGTTGATACATTTATATGATCATTAGATCACTATGGACAATGCAATGAACTGTACCTTTATATTATACAATTCACGGTTTTTAGTGCTAGCTTTCTCGACAAGTGCACTCGAGTGGCATATCATACTTATTATGTGTGCGTTCTTGGAAGCACTGAATATTGTGTAAAATATACAGTGTACTTAATTTGATTGAAATCTGCAGGTCTGATATTTGTAATTACAAATATAATTTGCGTATTAATGTCAAAGTAAGAGGAGACCTAAAGTAAAGACAATTTCTGGGTTTCATTTCGTTGCTCGAGGATGGTTATATTAGCAGTGTGCCAAACTATTCCATCAAAACAACAGAAACAATAAATGTTCATCCCAGAATGTACCGTGTATAGTTCGCCGGAGATAACACTAGCCTTTGTTTACAAATAAAAATGAAAATAAAATAAATTTAAGGCTAGAGTTATCTCCTACGAACTATACATGACTGAATACAGTATACTTGTATATAAACATATAGGGCACGTGGGTACCATGAGGGATAAAAAAAACAACATCATAATATAATTATGTAACAAGAGGGACTGTCATTTCTCTCTTCATACCATGTTGAACCTGAACTACCAAAATCTACAGCGTTCAGAATAATGCCTGACTTTACATATTTTCCAGTCAATGTTTGGCGATGTTTATGGCTTTTGTTGCATTTGTAGTTCTTACCTAACAAAGCTCGAACAAATCTGGAAGTGGAAGATACCCGGGAACCGTAGCCAAGATCGGATAAATAACTGGGTCTTCGTCGTGACCTGAAATCATTGACAAACACCATTGTTCAAATCTCACTTTTTGATGTCCATCCCGTATCATAGTACAGCAATTACCTTAGATGTTAACTGAAAGGCAGGGGCTAATTGCAATAATAATTGAATGGGTGTGTCTTAATTGTTACACGAATGAGTGCAATAACTACCGTGCTGTATATTGATATTATGCACGAGATATAATGCTCTCCTATATATCCCATCCAAAACCGAAAACAATTACTAAGATTTGAGTCCATAGGCACCCCATTCAAGGCATTTCATTTGCCTAGGGTCTTTCATACCGAGCGTTTGATGTATTCTTCTCTAATATTCTATCTATTTATATATTTTGCATCGTCTGGCTCAACATTGCATCAAGCCTGTCAGTTTACCTCGGGAATTTATAATGCCCTTTTCAGACCAATTAAAGTATGGTCTACATTCAATTTTGGTTCTCAATATGACCTTGACCTTGAATTATTTCAACTTTGCACCCAAGGTCGGCAACTTAGTTCCCTATTCGATAAACTTCAAAGTCTCCCGAACATTTTGGTATATAACACGGCCTGTTACTTTTATTGCAACCTTACTCCTTAAATATGCCACTTTTCAGGTCAACGTAGTAGTATGGTCACATGACTAACTTATCTGTTTGTTCTGTGAGAGGTTTTCAAATTTCATTAGTTGACTAAGCTGGTGTATCCGTCTTCGATTAGAAAAAGATAACCTCGTGTTTTTATTCTCTCCCTACCTCTATAAAGTATTAGATCAAGTTTAGCTTTAGCACATTTAACATAGAATCATCGAATATCCGTGCTTATCAGTTATCCAATCAGAGTTGTTATTTAACTAATCAAAACAGCTTACGGTAACATAACGAAAACACGCGTTAATTAATTAGCGGCACGTCAAATGTACTCAGCTATAAGTATTATACTACATATATTAAACCATTATATGACTATACAGGGTGTCCAAAAAGAAAGTGTACAGTTTCAGTGTATACGAGTATTTATAAAATAACTTCATTCTGCTATCATAAAGAAAATTTACACATGTGTAGACAAAAGATGTAAGTTTTTTCTGTGACCAGTTTTAAGATTATAACTTAGTTATTTTTTAAAAGAATGTAAATTTACTGAAATTACCTTATTTCAGTAAATTATGACGTTCTCAAGATGTCCACCCTTCGTACGTTTTCCTTCTTGCACTTCTTTTAAACTATTGTTAATATTTGCACATGTGTCTAAACTAATGTGCAAATGTAATTGATAGGTTCAAAGAACGAGTGCAACAAGGGGAATGTCAAAAGGCAACATACATCGTGAAAACGTCGTTAATTACTACAAAATGAAGTCACGGACAAAATAAGGTAATTTTAGAAAATTGTCATTTTTCTAAAAAATATCCCGGTTATAATCATAAAATTGGTCACAGAAAAAACTTGCATCTTTTGTCTATACATGTGCAAATTTTCGTTGCGGTAGTAGAATGAAAAGGTTTGATAGATTGACACTGAAACTGTATACTTTCTTTTTGGACACCCTGTACAATGTAAAATAACAAAGACCGTTGCAAACAAAAGTATGGTCTAAATTAATTTTGTTTTCAGATATTTCGGATTCGTTTTCTTTGCATTGAAATTGTTTGGAGGGGATTGCCTTCTATGAAGCTTTAAGTCCATTCTCATTATTGCCTTTCGAAGACAAACGTAATAGTTTCCAAGCAACCTATTAGATAGAAGAAAAGAAATGTTCTGTTCCGATAATGATAATGCAAACTGCTTAACGTATTTAGTTCATTTGTTCGCATTTTGATCAAATACGTTTTATAATCAAATTGTATTAATCCTGGCTAAAAGGGATAGTAACAATTCATGTTCAGAAAAGAGCAGATTATGTGAATTAAAACATTAACTGGTTATCAACAGAACATCGTAAAAAGTCAGTGCTCTAACGTACAATGAACATATAGAACTACATGAATCGATTAAACTGTTAATTAGTTCGCGTTTGATATAATGTGTTATTTATTTTCGTGAGTTTATTATTTCGTGGTAGGGAAACCACACGCTCCAAGGATCAAAGCAAATGGGCACGTTATGACCTTTGCTGGTATTCACAAAGCATTTTATTGAAAACTAAAATTTGTGTTCCGCACATTTTTCCACAAATTAAAGATTTATAAAGCGCGGTCACCTGTTTACATTACATTATTTAAGTCTTATTTTAATAGATATTATGTGTATTAGTATGTAGCTTAGTGAATAAGGTATATGTTTTCACTGCCTTATACCAATCAATATTAATAAAACTACATGTACAATGTTATGCTATTGCAATGTTTGTTTACAAGTCACAGTCCTTTTTAAACGGACTATACCAATGTTATTTAATGATTATTGTAGCGCTTTACATAATGTTTTAAATATATGAAAAATCAAAATTGTCATGTTTAGCTGACCTTCCTATGGGATGTTTATGTTTTTAAGAAATTTCTAAGTTTTCTTCTAATGCTACGGTCACAAAACTCGTATGATATCCGTACCAATTTATCAACTCTTACGAGTTCACAATTCCTTACGGTTTTTGTATGTTCGTGGCTTTGGTCGCAGTTCGTACGGACCACGAACGATCTATAGAGATGCACTCGAACGATATCCGTACGATGCTGGTACGAGTTAAGAAAATCCGTACGAAGCTCGCACGAGCCTTCGGTGTTAGTACGGCCTCCGTACGGACGCCGAACGAGTTTGCCAAAATCAACTCGTACGGAGCTCGTAAGGAGCTCGTATGTCAAATGTGACATCAAATAACATCACCGGGCTGGTATTAACAGGTCATCTTAAGGGAAAACTTAAATATTTTGTCTTAAGATGAAAACTTGAGCCGCACATATTTTTTCTCAAGAAACGGAGAATAACCCATGTTTTCTTTGTGATTAGTGTAGCTCTTTATATAATGCTTCTAAACTATGTGAAAAATTGATAATTTCGATTTTCCTGTTTAGCTGATACGAAATTTTAAAATTAAAAAAAAAATATAAGTTATCCGTTAAGATGCTTTGTGAATAACACCCCTGATCTTTCACCAACGGCAGTTGTGGTGTACCATGGGGACCACCCCAGTACTCTAACAATGTAGTTAAGGTGGTGGGATACAGACAACTAGAATGGGGCCGACCACAAAGATTTCAGAAAGAAACACATGTAAGACCTTATAATCATGATAAAAATAGCAAGAACCTTTTAAAACACGATCTGAGGTGTTGCATGAATCCTCCTCTACTACCGACTGACCGCTCCAAACCCACAGCAAAGAAGCTGCAATAAAATACAAGATGTCAAGATTTATTTAGAACATCAATTATATAACAAGACATAAAATTGTGAAGTAGGTCAAAGATGACCCTTGATAAGAACCATACCAATATAAAACCGTACTACACGACCTTGTTGTCATGGTCAAATACAGACGCAAGAAAATGTACTGAACCTGTCCTAAGGAGTATATAAAATCATACAAATCGACCACCTGTATAACATTGCTTCCTCATTTTATGTAAATATTGATTGTCAACAGAGGAAGACTTGTCATTGGTTAGTTTTGAAAATGCAATCAACCAATCAGACGGTTTAGATTTTAGACTTTTTTCAATAAGTATTGCGGACATGGTCTTGGCTAGACATGACATTCTCCGCAAACCATCCTGATTCAATAGTTTTGACACTTACTACAGATAAGACCAGTTAAATTTAATTATTGAAGATTTCTCAAGAGGAACCATTTATATTGTTTAACACTCGAGGTCAAATCTGGCACTTGATTCGTGTCTGAATAAATAATTTACACCCGGAATGTAAGGGAATGACCAACAGCAATGCTTAACGCGTTAATGTAAGGAAAGAACAAGTAAAGCTGGATTGAGATGTACTTTTTTGTTTAAATCAGTTAGAAAATCAGACGAGTCCATCAGATTACTTGATAATGAGATCTGGCTTTTTCCCTGTGTCTTTCACTGACTAATGCGACGAAATAGTCGTCATGTTGAGATTAAAGTTATCACCATCAAGCACAAACATACCAGCAAATAATAAAATACATGTGTATCTCCGAGCGTGCACTAAGAAGTTACATGACTTTTCAGCACTACTTTAGAAGCTCTAATTACTTCTTCTTTAATGAATTAACGCTTTCCTTGCGATTGAGCAATCTCAAAGGCATGAAAGCGAAATTAGCAAATACCACCTTTCCAAATTCAGCTACACTTGTAAAAATAGCATCCACCAATCTTGACAGAAAACCTCGTGGTATCAGTGTCCTGTGACGTAGGTATCATGTAATGTGTTTTAGGAACTACAATAGTTCCCGTAATAAAAGCATTGTTGGTAACTCCAAAACTACGAGAGGTTCCCCACTTATATTTGAACAGCGTTGAATATCCAATATTTTTATGCCTACCCGATATAAATGAAATAACTCTTTTGAACCTCGTAAAGTAATGTGCCAGGTATCATATGCACTCACTGTTTGGGTTTTCGCAATATAATTCGAGCCGAAATCAGTAATTTTGTAGAGGGTGTGGCCTTTGGCTTTTTGAAGGTCAATGCTTCTTAACTAGCACCAAGAATGTGTTAATAAATCATGGTTTTATCGTTTCTGTGAAGAGTATCCGTATTTGTCGTCACTAGAAGGTCGTTTTACGTCCTGTTGCTCTAATATATGAAATTACACAAAATATTATAAAATGCCAAAAGGTGACGATTCCATCAATAATAGTACCCATCGATTGTATGATAAGTAGGTTAAATCCAATAACAAAAAATGGATATTTCAATGAAGGGAGAGTATTCTTCGGAACTATCACTCAAGTAATTTCGAAAATGGTGAATGCCACACTCCGAAAAAATATCGTTGTTCACCAGCAATTTTACCAAAAAATACAAGGGCGACAATCGTCAGTAACCCCTGTATATGCTACAACAAAACTATAATTTCGATAACGTTGTCACCTCTGATGAGATCATGCTTCATTATTGAGATATTTACGGCAAAAGAACATATTTCTATATGAGGAACGCTACGAGAGTACCAAAAAGTTTAGATACCTTAAGAATACAAAGTATATTACACCAGATTAGTAAATACCGAAGTCTAACTAACATGCATTCATAGACTTTTGAATCTTAACGACAAATCAGAATTGATTACACTCGATCAATGTTTGCACCATCAATGGGAGTTTTTGGTCTTAAAAAGCTAGTAACAATGGCCCTACGTAATTGTTGATTTGGCGTCTAACTTAATTGCAAATTTAATAAACAACGAGTGAATATGTTAGGCGACACATTAATATGCATGGCTGTATAGAAACATTTCGATTATAGCGTGTCAGCGTGAAAATATCAGATGTTTAACTCTGTTCAAATATAATTGGGGCACATTTCGTACCTTAAAATAATTAATTGTAATATTAAGGTGAATCGCGGGTTTCATGCTGTGCGGAAGTATAAACTCGGGGTGACTATATATAAAATTGTATGCACACATAAAATCATTTATGTCATTGGAAAGTTTTTCTTTCCGGGCCGATAGGTACGGTTTACAGATCTTTAGCGCTACTTAACATGGTCTGATCCGACCAATCAAAACGCTTGTCAGCCATTACTTGTATTATCATTGAGGTCACAAACCACTAAATAAAATTGTTCTTTAGAATATAACCTACATTATGAGCCAATGAAAACGCCACATTTTCGCGGTTAAATGAAAATTTAATCATTAAAATTTTCTCTTAACAGACGTGACGTCATGCGTTGGTGCTAATTTCTATCGGCCAATCAGAATGCAGAATGTTATATTCTAAGTTAGTTAGAACATATTAAGTAAATTTTAATGACTAAAAAGGACTCGCTTCGCTTCGCTCGCTCCGCCCTTTTTAATCATTAAAATTTACTTAATATGTTCTAACTATAACTTAGCTCAATGTAAAGTGACAATTTTCAGCCCCAGATTATATCTTGTTAAAGTCTATGGCCAGTTGGCAGACCTATATCATTGAAAAGCAGTATGTTTCAGCTACAAAATAAGACCAAAAAACAGGGGGTCATGTTTAATATAAGAAAGATTTTGTTCGTCAAAGGCGGTCAACAAATTTTTACTGACGCGCGAACTGATCCAATGTGGTTTTACCCTAGTCTACTTTCGCTTTGTCAAATATGCCAAAATCTCAAAATATTCAAGATGAAACACATTCACTCATTCAACTACATGCATACAATACCTTTAAACTCAATAAGATGATTCTAGTTCCATTTTGTCAAGGCATATCACCATTTCCAGGCAAACAGAAGTTTCTGTAAGGACTATTTGAGTGTATCCGATTTTGGTGAGCGTAAGCATTTAGTGGTTTATGACCTTAAGACAACATTCTTTTGCTATTTCAAGTAATATTTGGAGTTATTTCAATACTACTAATGTATATGCAATGCAAAATTACCAATTTCCAGACATATATAACATGATTTCTCAAATTTAATAGAATTTCTTTGATTCTGCTGGCGATCTGGCATACTGATATGAAATTAAGTTTGAGTTTTGTATAAACTTTAAATTAAACACTTATTTCATGTTAGTTGCTTAATAAAGTGACTACCCTTGATATTTATACGAAAATGTCATTTGTTAAATTGAGAAATCCTCATTTTGTAGCATTTTTCTCCCTAAAACTCATTTTTTTCTGATTTCGAGGCAAATTTACATTCTAAAAGTTGCTTAAAACCACAGATAAATGCATTTCCAAACATTTAAAGCAAACCATTGACAATATGACTTTAAAAAAAATTGACCATTCTTAAGGTCAAAAACCACTAAATAAAAGTGTTCTTTAGCTCAAAGTAAAGTGATAATTGTCAGCCCCATATCGTGTTAAAGTCTATGGCCAGTTGACAGACCTATATCATTTAAAGGCAGTATGTTTCAGCTACAAAATAAGACCAAAAAACAGGTTTTGATGCCAATTCAGACATTGTTTTAAAGGGACCCAAGTTGCCAGTTCCAGCCACTTTTTCGCATTGATAATTTGCCAGTTAATGCTTCTTGACGTTTCCATCGGGCTTTAGTTGCCAGTTCCCGTTTAACCGTTAATTTTCTATAAATGACTTAGTTGGTCATAGACTCACTTAACAATGGCCAGTTTGGATGGCTAATTTATCAGCAAAGAGGCTGAGCTCTATACTTTTTGTGCGGATGTCAAAACATGTTATATATTTTATTATTTCAGATGAAACCTTCCAAGAAGTGGAAAGCTTCCTCCACAGTGGCAACATTTTCTTCATGCTCGTGTTGTGATACTAATAGTAATACAGACAGCTTGAATAAAACAAGCAAAAAAGGAAAAAAAACTGTTGAATGTCCGATGCCTTCAACATCCCAACAAGCGGACAATGTCGCGCAAACACAACACGGACTCCATAATTTGTATAATCCTCAAGGGGGTTACAGTGTTAATCAGACTGGGCCATCTGTGCCTCTACCAAACAGTCACGTCGGGGCTACAAGGCCCCTATTCGTAGCGGGCCTGGACATTCGGGGCCCTCTAGCTGCTTTGCCTACTACTTCACAAACCAGGAACATTAGAAATCAGCATAACAATGACTCTGAGACGGACTCCGATCAGGAGCATGAAGGACACAACATTAGTTCTGTCAACAATACAGTTTTAGCCCATTCTCAGGGGTTGATAGCAGGTAATGGCGCTCAATATGCAGAGAACAGCACTCCAATTGTCAGTCAAATTAAAAAGTCAATTTGTAAGGACATTTGGAGAAACAAATTCATCGATTTTGCAACTTTATTACCAAATACCACTACAACAGGGAAGCCAGAATTTACTTTACAAATGGATAAATACGCGAATCTGTCCACCATGCCTAATTCTCATTCTAGAAAAATTATTAATATTGATATGTGGACATCTGCCTTTTTGAGATTTGTTGCTGTTTATACAGTTGAATTCCCTACAGAAACTCCTCAGCTCATGAAATACGCTGCAATTGTCCGTGACATCGCCAACCGTCGTTCTGGTTTAGCGTTCCAGTTCTACGACAACCAATTTAGACTGTCCAAATACCTTGGGATAGATTACACACAGAATTTTGGCTGATGGCTTGCACACAGTTTCAACCAAATCAGTCCTTTCAGTCCTTTCGTCAGCCCAGGCAATCCAACAGTCAGTTCCGTCACGATAAACCAAAACGATTTCTTTACCAAACATGTTGGAATTTCAACAAAAAACTCAGTGTCATTCGTCCAAATGTTCACTCCCCCCACGTGTGTGGTTTCTATGGAGGAAACCATGCCGACTACAACTGTAGTCACTCAAGCAAAGAGCAAGCTAGTAAATCGGGCTCCACACTCAAGTCACCCACTGCCTCATTCCAGAAACCATCCAAATAAGAACATAGTGGAAGTTTTGGCCAAATATCTATTTTTGAATATTATCTCATTAAAGGTTTCAATCAGGGTTTTAAACTTGGTTACACAGGCCCAAGGCTAGCAACTGTTTCATCTAACCTTAAGTCGTGTGCTGAAAACCCAGTGATAGTAGGCCAAAACATTCAGTCTGAGCTGGATGTTGATCGTATAAAAGATCCATTTAACATCCCACCTTTGCAAAATCTCCGTATAAGTCCCATTGGTCTAGTGCCTATAAAGGCACCGGGGCAGTATAGGTTAATAAATCATTTATGATTCGGTAAATGATTTCATTACAGGAGAGCTTTCCATAGTCTCGTACTCCTCTTTCGACGATGCTGTTGAAGAATTGTTGGTATTAGGCCGTGGTACTCTTTTTAGTAAAACTGACATAGATTCAGCATTTAGGTTAATTCCGATACACATGGATGACCATCACCTGTTAGGTTTCACATTCAAGGGAAAATACTACTATGACACATGCCTTCCAATGGGTGCTTCTTCGTCGTGCGCAATATTTAAACGATTCAGTTGTGCATCACAACACATTTCAAAAACGATTCTTAACATCAGGCAAATGGTTCATATTCTTGATGATTTCCTGATATTAGGCCCACCTGACTCTTCAGTCTGTCAAGATAATTTAAATGCATTTCTAGGTCTATGTAAGCAAACAGGAGTTCCAATTAAACAGGAAAAAACGGAAAATGCAACTAAGGTTATCACCTTTATGGGGCTAGAGTTAGATTCGAACAAGATGGAAGCTAGACTTCCACAAGATAAATTGATTAAACGCAGAACACAGCTTCTTTCTGCTTCTAAATCCAGGAAAATATCTCTCAATGATCTTCAGTCTTTATTGGGTTTATTAAACTTCTGCTGTCAGGTAGTGGTTCCAGGTCGTTGTTTTTTAAGACGATTAACTGATCTTACCAAAAAAGTTTATAAACCGCAGCATCTTATAACTTTGAACAAGGAAAGTCGCAAAGACATCAAGGCGTGGCAACCTTGCTGAACATTTCAATGGTAAACATTTCTTACTACAGAAACGTTGGCTGTCTTCAGATATTCTTCATCTCCACACAGATGCAGCAGGTTCTCTGGGTTATGGGACATTGAACCATACAGTGTGTAATTTACTTGACTCGGGATTAGCCCCGTCAACAAAAAAATCTAGTTACAGAAATGCCCTGAAACATTATCAATCATTTCATGACACTTATTACCCTGGCATTCCTACATGGCCCATTTCTGTCAATCAACTGGCTCAATTTATAGCAGTCTGTCATTACCGTCAGCTGCAATGTTCCACTATAACTTCATATATTTCTGCTATCTCTTACATTCACAAGGTGCAGGGCCTAGAGAACCCTACTAACAATTTCATGGTAACAAAATTGTTACACAGCTTGCGTAAACATAAGCCGTCGGACAAACGTCAGCCATTTACGTTGGAAAATATTGAGGCACTAGTGAATGCTTTGGAAACAAATGTTCCTGACAGGTTTACCTGCACCCTCATGCGTGCAATGTTTCTTACAGCTTTCTTCGGTTTATTCCGTATTGGTGAATTAGCCACTTCGTCTACGGGTTCCCAAAACGTTGTAAGGCGGGATGACGTTACGCTGATATATATTGGTCACCAGGTTTCTTCGGTTTCTATTACATTACGCAAGTATAAACACTCGCAAGGCAAGACATCAGTAATTCCCATTGCTCAGCAAACAGAAAGACGGATTTGCCCAGTTCATGCTCTGGTACGCTATTTAACAAAGACCCCGTCTACACATGGCCCACTTTTCAGAGATATCATGGGTCAACCTGTTACGACATCGTTTTTTAGATCTATATTAAGAGATTGTGTAATTTCATGTCATTTAGACCCGATTACATATACTTCACATTCATTCAGAATTGGAGGTGCTACTCAGGCTCACCATAGCAATATGTCGCCTTCACAAATTCAACAACAAGGTCGTTGGAAATCGCCTGCTTACCTCCGGTACATAAGGCCACCGACAATCCCACTTTAAGGATGTTCTCTAGAACCTGGACCTTGTTTTTGATTGTGACGTGACGTCATGTTGCTTTTTAGGTCAGAAATGTCACGTTACGGTTTATATACTTTAAATTTAAGATATGAGCGCACACGTGTTCCAAAAAATAACATTGATGTTATAAATCAACTTGAAATTCCTCAGAAAGCTAAGCAAGTTTGAAGGTGGAACAAATGTGCGCTGATATGAACAAATAAAAAAGTGTTACACGAAAAACGCAGAGTTTGCAATTTTTAGTTAAAGAGGGGTTCTTACAAGTGGAATTTTACTGACTTTAAAACGGGTTTTCTAAAGAAAAAAAATGCATATTTATGAAGAATAAAGGTTGGTTATTTAAAATAGATAACAAAAAACATTTTTCGTCTATTTTTTATTTTCATTATTTTTGGGCCATTTTTACTAGTAAGCGAACCTTCTCCTTTGATCTGACGGTCTAGGCAGCAGATCTCCAGAATACTATAAATGTTTATGTCTAGTTACATCACTTATAAAGTGCTTAGAACAGATACTAAGCGTAGGATCTGACGGTCTAGGAAGCAGATTTATGAATATAATTTATGTAAACTCAAAAGGTCTAGTCTCATTAATTTTTTGCATACTGCCAATAGTTAGGACACTGATCTGACGGTTTAGGCAGCAGATCTCATGTATACAAATCCTTGTATTTAATAGCTATTAACATTTCATACTTAGATGAAAGGGAGATGCCATTACCTGCTATGAACATTTTATTTTGTGTTATAGAGTGTTTAGATATGACAATAAACAAACAGATTACTATATATGTTTAAAGGTCTAGTCACATTATGTAGTACTAAGGATATGATCTGATGGTTGAGGCAGCAGATCTCATGTATACAGATCCTTTTATTTAATAGCTATTAACATTTCATACTTAGATGAAAGGGAGATGCCATTACCAGCTATGAACATTTTATTTTGTGTTATAGAGTGCTTAGACATGACAATACACAAACAACAGATCTTGTTGATGTAAACATTCAGATATGTGTTCCTATTATCATGTGCAGGGGCGTAACTTCCTATAGGCCATATTTCACAGAAACTCGAAAAAATAAAAATGCCAAAAATGCAATAAAAATCAATGGGGTAGAGCTATGGGGTAAAGGAGTATATTCACCCTATCTCAATTGAGATGCGTAGTTGTTCTTGTTTTTAGTCTGAAAACGGCTAAGAATGCATCTGTGGCGATATAGAAATTAAAAAAAAAAGGGGGAGCATGCCCCCGAACCCCCCTAAAATAACGTGGCCTACACATTGATTTCGACTAAGCTACGCCCCTGATGTGTTATACTACTTTAATAGGTTTTAATACGACTGAATGTGCATATCTTCAGCATGTCATATTATCTTGTGTTTATGTATAGATCATTTTTCCATTTTGAATTTATGTTCATTATAAGGTCACATCTATAACCATGCTATAATGTACATGACCATATGCTAAGGTCATTGTTTTATCAGGTGGAACATAATTTATTACATACTACATGTATACATTTCAAGATGCTTTGTATAACAATTTGTGTAACAATGTTGTGAATAGCACTGCTATACCTTCTGTCCGGACTATCATAGGTTATCATGTTTTGCTTAGTTATCCATATTATTATAATATACTAACCACCGATAACCTAGACAGCAACAATCGGACCACCGATAACCTAGCCAGCAACACTCGGACAACTGATAACCTAGCCAGCAACAATCGAACAACTGATAACCTAGTCAGCAACAATCGGCCCACTGATAACCTAGCCATCAACCATCGAATTACCGATAATATAGCCAGCAACAATCGGATCACTGATAATCTAGCCAGCAACCATTGAATTACCGATAATCAAGCCAGCAACAATCGGACCACCGATAATCTAACATTCAACATTCGGACTGATAATCTAGCCATCAACAATCGGACCACTGATAATCTAGCCAGCAACAATCGGCGGACCACTGATAACCTAGCCAGCAACCAACGAATTACCGATATACTGTCCAGCAACATTCGGACCACTGATAATCTAGCAAGCAACAATCAGACCCCCGATAATCTAGCCAGCAACCATCGGATTACCGATAATTTTGCCAGCAACAATCGGACCACTGATAACCTAGCCAGTAACCAACGAATTACCGATAAAATGTCCAACAACAATCGGACTACTGATAACCTAGCCAGCAACAATCGGACCCCCGATAATCAAGCCAGCAACCATCAGACCCCCGATAATCTTGCCAGCAACAATCGGACCACTGATAACCTAGCCAGCAACCAACGAATTACCGATAAACTGTCCAGCAACAATCGGACCACTGATAACCTAGCCAGCAACAATCCGACCACAATTGTATCATCAATAATCGAACCGTCGATAATCAGTTCACCGGTAATCTGACCACCGATAATTAGGCTACGAATAAAAGTCTGACCACTTACTTTTGGTTGGAAGTCTAAAAATAGGTTGGTGCCTATTTAAATATATATGATAAAATTGGATTCCAACTTTAAGTTTTTTCTTCGTTATTGCTTACAAATTGAATTATTATTTCCCGTGCATGCGTGTTAGGTGTCTCGATACTTCTTATGCAAGTAGGAAACCTGATGGTGATATGCAATTTGAGTCGGCAAATAACATACATTGAAGCATACCCAAAGTACAATATACGAGGGGTGTTCGATATGTATTGTCACTGTCCTTTGCATTTTTCTATGATACTATTTAGAAGGATTCTACGATTACTGTCTAAAAGGTGCATGTTTCTTTTCTATATCTGGAAAATTACATAGCCTTTCGTCAACAATTAGGTCATTTATTGAACTTAGAAGAGAGTACACTGGCCTTATGTTCATTTTAGGCTAAATTTGTGTCATTTTTACAGTAGTTGTTTAGAAAAGTAAATGTCAGTATTCGTTAAACTGCAACATACGATACGATAACTGGTTCCTTATATTTCCATTTGAACTTTAAATCAAAATGAAATTATGTGTTGTCTACGAGTAAGACGGTCAAAACAATGGAGATCACTCTTATTTATACCAAATGATGCTGGTTGGTTCACGCACCAATAACTTCATATCCATTGTATTTTGATCGCAAATTCTTCGCAGAAATCAATGTTAATGGTCAATGGCTGACGTACATATATGATATGTCAAATTCCAATCAATTAAACTAATCGAAAATTTTCATTGAAAAATAGCATGCTTTTTTGACTAATTTTGACACCTATTTTCGCGACTTTGAAATGCTCTTATTTTGTTCAAAAATGGCAATAAAGTACAGCAAATCATGTTTTTATCGAAGGAATTTACATTATTCACGGTATGATAGTTGTGGAATAAAATTATTTCCCGAAAGGAAAGTTTAATCGACAGTTATTCGCAAAAAGTCGCAGTGTCTATTACTAGCCCTTTCAAAAGACAACAGAAACAACAGTCCGGTAATTAAATTTTACTGATTTTTTTTACGAAATATCGCGGAAATCTTGATGGTTCCAGAAATGTATAAAGATTTAAAGATATCAACGAATTTTCATATTTGTGACCCAAGTGACAATACATATCGAACACCCCTCGTAACATAACATGCTTACAAGAACAACAAATAATGTATGAGTGTCTTACAATTCATGTAGTTTCTACATTTGAGCATTTTCTTATGCGCATATAATTAATTCGATGACTGTGACGTTTTGAGAGACATTGAAGCATTTGATAAACAGAAAATTTGTTGATTTTTGGTTAAAGAAATTTTACTTCACTCGTGATCACGGAAGTTATTTTTGGCCTATCAAATGTATTTTATAAAACATTTATACGAAGAATATTCTTTATATCTATCAGTAGATGCATATGTACTATAAAATTTATCTCAGTGCCCATAAAAAGCCGACTTAAAATATGCAGATATAGTTCATACGATTTTTATTTTAAGAAATTATAAAAACGAAATAACGAGTTCGTAAAACGAAATTTTTTTTTATTGTTCGGCTCTGTTCGACATAACGAAATAGTTTACAGTTGTTTCCATATTTATGAAAAATATGTAGTTTAAATGAAATAAATATATTAAGAACATCGTTTAGAATGTGTGACTGTCACGTTAGGGGCCTCGTATATTAACTTACAAATACACTGCTTTGTTGGTATTATGTAGTCACTAAAATATGTTGACGCCCACTTTGACTCCTGCAGTTAATAGCATTTATACAATATGATATAAAATAAATAAAAACTTTTTTTGTGTGTATTTATACAATATAATATAGTAAGAAGTTACCTGCCGTCAGTATCGCCCCGTCGCTTTCCGAAGCTTTCTGCTGCTGTCATGATTATAAGCATATAAAATATAGCTATTGTTTTCACATCCATTATCGACAATCCTTATTATTTTAAGTCTTACTTATATGTAAAAAGCCGTACACTATTCCTCCAAAATGTCTTCTAATGTGTAACTTGTTTGTTTGATTATAGAGCGATATTTACATCCGATAGTACTGTACGTGTTTACGGGCCTATTGCATTAAGATGACAGAATTTATGTTTCAGCATTGCACACGTAGATGTGAAACAATGCCCCGATGACAACAATGGTAAGAGCAGTGATTGCCTCACACCACTCTTATAGCCTTTGAACTTATTTCACCAAAGAGTTAATCAAATAAATAAACACAGCGATGTTCGTAGCTCGAGTAATTACAAATCATCTTATCGAGTTGCAATATACGGGTTTGGCTTTTTATATATTAGATCTATGACAAGAGATAAGACCAACGTCAGAAAGGAACGCGGCTTCACACGTTTTCCAAACGCCAGCCTAATAGTCACAAGTTTAGAAGAGTCGAGTCGTCGATATTTTAACAGAATTTATCAAAGTTTTGTCAAAGGGTAGCAAAAGCTGGCATTGAAATCTCGTAAGAATAGCCACCATAACAATAATTTTCGTATCTAATTTTCGGAGGAAAAACGATATAAGAATATGCGTAAGTATTGCTGACTCGACATATTTGTTTTTACTACATGTACCATTCTCACTGCCTTCATTTATGCAGTATAGATTATTTAATATCTATGAAAAATGTCTGTTCATATTTTCAGTTCGCTGTAGGGTGTGTGCATCGTTTAGACGTCAATTGAACGGTCTGGATCCTTTTGAGCACATGGTGTGGACTTTGGTCAAATGCTCGATAGTGTGGTTATATAAAGCCTTCTGAAACTGTATGAAGCCGACACTGTTCTGGTTCAGTCTGTGGTTGGGATCAACAAATCCCACCAACGTATAGGGTACCACCCATGGACTTCCAACCCAACCTGTTGGGAAACCCGGGTACAATATCGCCATAGACTGTCGACTTGCAGGGTAAGATCTGCGTCTAATGCAATCCGATACGTTTTAAAGTCAAAGTCAACCAAACTTTATTCAATCCTAGTACATAATTATAAACAAGTAATATAGGATTAAAACAAAACATTCATTCTGTAATGGGACAGTTCTTGTAAGTGAGTGTAAATAGATCACTAGTAACATAGTTTAGGTTCACGGAGAAAATCAATTGTTTTAAAAAAAGTACGGGAATGTGTTGCACAGGTATACAGTACAGACTGATGCAAAATATGACTTGTAACATAGTTTAATATACGTTTTCACGGGGATAACTAATAAAAATCAGAAAAAGGTTGCACAGAGGTTTACTTAATGCCAGTCCAACGCTCAGTCTCTACAGGTAGATTGTGGTTGTCTTTCCGAAGCTTGAATAGTGTCAGAGCTTTGTAAAAACTAAAAAGGTAAGATTTTAATTAAAGTAGTCCTCAAAATATATGGCTGATTTAAATGAATAATAAGACTCTCCTTTGTTAGAGTTTTGCATCGAGGCACACCAGTGCTGCTGGTACTGGTCAGTAAGAATTTTCTTAACAATTATGTTTACTGATTTTGTAGCAATGTGTTAACAATGGCAGGCATACCAATGCCAATGAGGATATTATGGATAAATTGTGTCCATTTAAATTGTTCAAAAGAAATGTTCAACATTGCGGATTATATAAGGTAGTTAACTTTGGCGGTTTTGTCTGTTAGGAGTCTGTTCCAAAAGCCAATCATTTTACTTTTGACTGTAATAGAAAGTGCCAAGTAACATATAAAGTAGAATGCTCTTTTTCGCTTTTGTGATACGACGCAGACAGGAGTTATGTACATTTTCGACTATATTATCTAATGACTAAAACCCCATATTTCACTGTAAATATGATTGTAAATCATTTAGATATATATATATAGAAAATATCAGCGGTGATAAATGTTCGCCCTGTCTAAGACCACGCAGGCACGAGAAGAAATCAAATTTATTTCCATTAGTAAATACGTAAGATTTTATGTTTTGATAAATATTAAAAGTAACAGCCAATACTTTACCATTTATATAGTGCAGACGACATTTACTTTCGCCAAACGCAAATACGCTAAACGGAGTCGAACATCATTCTTAAGCGGATAGTCTGTGTCTTCAATAAGGACAACAGTCAGCCAATGGTATAGCCGACAACAGTCAGTTAATGGTATAGCCGACAACAGTCACTCACTGGTGCAGCCGACAACAGTCAGTTAATGGTATAGCCGACAACAGTCAGTCAATGGTTTAGCCGAAAACAGTCAGTTAATGGTATGGCCAACAACAGTCAGTTAATGGTATAGCCGACAACAGTCAGTCAATGGTATAGCCGACAACAGTCAGTTAATGGTATAGCCGAAAACAGTATGTCAATGGTATACCCGCCAACAGTCAGTCTATGGTATAGCCGACAACAGTCAGTAAATGGTATAGCCGACAACAGTCAGTTAATGGTATAGCCGACAACAGCCAGTCAATGGTATAGCCGACAACAGTCAGTTAATGGTGTAGCCGACAACAGTCAGTTAATGGTATAGCCGACAACAGTCAGTTAATGGTATAGCCGACAACAGTCAGTTAATGGTATAGCCGACAACAGTCAGTCAATGATGTAGTCGACAACAGTCTGCCAAAAGTATACCCGCCAAAAGTCAGTCAATTGTATAGCCGAGGTTTAGAATCACGGACGGGGCATTTGGTCTCTCTGTGTTTCCCACGCAACTAGAGATCGTAACCAAGTGTAGTCCCGTGTGTGTCGGTTCCGTACATTGAGCACGTTAAAGAGCCAATGGGTCAATTTGGAAAGAGCTAGGATATGGCATTCAGATTCCTTGTATCACACTTGTAACCATCTCTTCCATCGAAGCCGGAGTTCAATACCATACAATGGCCAATCTTGCAGGGAACAACAGATGACCATGCACTTACGGCTATCTCAGTGGAACGCAAACAACTACTACTATTCCATTCAAATCAGACGACCTTCTGCAACATGTAGACTCTATTCATACAGTTAAGGTTGTTTCGGGTTCATCGTCAGTTGTGACGCAGCAACAACTTGTACAATTCATGTTGTTTACTTTCCACACACCGCCATCCTTTGAGTTCGACGTTTTTGTGCTTTACCTTCGTCGGAAAACGACGTGGCATTTAATATATCCACGTACTCGGAGACGTTCAATGGAAAGGTGACAAAATGGTTTTAAAAAATCTAAACACCTTGTAGGTTATATGAGAACCATTCATTGTTTTCTCATGACTGATTAAGCAGACATTTTGTAGATAAAACTATTTGCGTATTTTAGGTGCCAAAATTTAGCAATCTTCGAATTACTGGTGAGACCAAACGACATATCTGGGCATGCGCAGAGGATATCTATCTCTTTTTGAGACAGTATGCGTCCATTTATTACAACATATAGCGTTTTTTAGTACATATACTGCAATATTAACAGAATGAATAGAAGACGACAGCAGTCATTAATTTTCTACTTCCATTCACATGAACTTGTTTTGTGGTTTCTCTACCAAACCTTCAAAAGACCCGACACTATGCTGTTCTTGTGTCATATTCGGACTTGTGTACTCTTAACATTTTTCCCTACATTTATACATTTCTCTGGCATTTAAATACGCGAGTTCTATAGACTATACATTGATAATGATTATGTTTCTCACGTAATAAATGCCACTGGTGATTAGGCCATCCTAGCACGATAAATTGCAATACAAAAACCAACAGATAACTCCTACCTTAAATAAAGGAAGGTTAAATATTTTTTAACTGTATTCATTTTGCTTGCAACTTTGTAGTCCAGTATAAAGCTGATTCATTTCTGTCAAAAAAGGCATATATATACTGTTTCTGTTTGGGTGTTGCTTTGTGAGTAGTGTGTTGTGGTGTGGTGTGGTCGCCCTTGTGATTAGTTATTGTCTGTTGGCTATTGTTCCGTTTGTGTTTGACTGACTGAGGCGACAGACTGTCGGAGTAGGTTTTTGTGTTCTTGTAGTTGTTCGGTTTCAATTGTTCTCGCACCTTTTCGTGGTTGTCCATGTAACTTACGTTTGTGATCTCGTATTATTATGTTTGTGTGTTCGGTTTTGTTTTGCCTTTTGTTATGTTGGTGATTCTGCTGGGTAATGTCTTCCTGTGCGATTTGTTATTATATATGTGTTGTGTTGTAAATGTAAGACGTCCACCACAACACTGAAACATGAATGTATTACAACCTACAGGGCAACATGTAAAGTTTGCGTGATCATAAATCATTTTGAGATGGTAAATAAGCTTAGCTTATACTAATTTATTTTAAGTAGATTGTGAAACTTTTTTCCCCTTTTATTAATCACTCTCGACACCTCACTGATGATGTTATCCATCGCCACGATGGTATGAGAGAAGAGAAGCCAGTTTCCCTTTTTTGCTGAGCGTCTAGCAAGGGAATTTCTGGTACCATTTTTATTTCGTCTTTGGTATAACGCCGCATGAGATCGAACCCGAGATCTCCTGTCCACTCGAAGCGGATGCTCAAACACTAGGATATCGAAGAGGCGTAAATGTTGTGAATAGCTTAATATTTGTTTGTTGTGTATATCAGTTCCTCCTCCTGGAGTTAAATCATAAGACTATACATGCATTCGATTTAATGTTGAATGACATTAAAATTACTAAACACGTTATAAAAAGTAAAGTGATTTATTTCGTATTTTCATAGAGAAAGAAAAGAAGAAGAAAAAACACAAATAAAATAGAAATATCCATACTAGAAGTGTAACCAAACACACTTTCGATCGTTCGTCCTCCATTCAAACTAACTTACACTTTACAAATGTACAAAGTTACATGTTTCATTCATTCACACTGAATTCTGAAACGAAACAAAAAACAATGTTATTCTAAAGCAAATGATAATTAAGACAATCAATATTTCAAATTCGATGTACTGCGAAAACAGATAAAACATTGCTCAAAGCAAAAACATGGACACAGAAAATTATTTACATCTGCGTCGTAATATGTTAGTGTTAAACGTCATTTCCCAGCCGCTGCTTAATAATGAACCAAACTAGACAGTAAATTAAATTAGTTACCCTTGGTTGCCAATAATCACCTGCTCCAACACTCAAAACTGTCATCTTCTCTGACGTCAGAGACATTTGAGTGACAGCATATTTCGTCACATACGAACATACGCCTCACCACGACTGAGCGCCTTGCCAACCGAGACATTTAACGAGATCAGCCAATGACGTACAAGAAGTAGACTCCGAATAGGGAACATGTAGGTCAGAAGCCCCTGGTGAGACGTTAACTTTGTCATTGGTAAACATTCACTTAATACATACAAACTACATCCAAAACAGTTTGCCGCCACCTATTCTCTAGCTCACCCATGTCAATGCATTAATAAGCTATATGTGCACGCCATACCAAATGTGAACACAAATATGTCAGCGCCTTGTTTGATCATAGAACTGGCTTCTCTCTTATAGTGATGGGAATCATAAGGAGTGGTATATACTAGTAGGTGATAATCGAACGTAGATGAATTACAATATAAAATTCATGTTGATAAGTTGTGAGTCCTGTGGATGATCGAGTTGCTGTTCATAGTTAACTACACAATCAAAACACTTGTTTGATCAATTAACGGATGATCAGATTCTAATATTACTCTGAACTAGCAACAAGCTGGTGACGATCTGCCCTGCGTTCAATGAAAAATAACTTGAGTTTCGTACCTGGTGCGTCACAGGTACGAAACGTGCATCATGTGATTTTTCTTTGAACGCAGGGCTGGTATACTATATTGTATAAGACATTATACCAGAGACTATAGATAACATACTGATAGTTAAAGATATACAAAATAAATGTACCATTCTATTACACATCGTTACACACTGGCTGCATTTTGTTTTAATGTGACTGTATACCACTGAAATAGAAAAAAAAATAGAGAAAACTTTTGGACGAGATAACAAAAATACAAGATAAAGCTCGCCGGAGATAACTCTAGCCTTATTAATAAACAATGAACATTACATAATATAACGTATATTAGAAGTGACCATTGTGTTTATGTCTGAGTGATGTACCAGAAGTATCCATCTGTTGTTTCCCAGTTGTATATCAGTCATCGCAAAAAATTAATGGAAATCATCTTACTAAATTATTGCTTGTTACTGTTGGTAGCGGAGTGTCTACCACGGTCAAACTCATCGGAAACTAATGAATATTTCATAGAAGAAAGTCTAGATCAACTTATATATTAACTGTATTATTCCCGTGAGTCTACTAGACTCGTTGCATGTCTTATTACTACACAGCAGGTGTAGTTTTGCTCGCTAGGTATGTAAGTAAAAACTGTTGCGCACAGACAATCCAAAGCCACACAGAAACTGCGGCATCGCCTAGCCACCCACGCAAGAGTTAGATATAGTACGAACCATCAACATACACAAAACATGAATATTTCAAGCAAGCCTAAATGAATGATACACTGCGGACATAGTTAACCATAAAGGGAGATAATTATGAATGATAACAACACTGAGAAATAGACCACCGGAAGAAATGATATTTATTTTTTATTCACATTAAGTTTATAATAAAGACAACTAGCATTTTTCTCATTGCTTATCTGTATTCAAAATTATGATATTCAAATATACAAATGTACGTTTGTGACAGTACTGTTTTCAAAAGCTTTTAAGATTTATAACGACAATATTGATAGGATACTCAGTGCGTTCGTGGGTTTTCGTTAAAGTAGTAACTGAATAATGGCGATGAGTTATTGCAAAAACGAATTCGAGGTTAGGCACAAAAGATGGAAAATCACATAAATACAATGCACGGAAATGTCATGAAAGACTGACTATATAGTGTACTCTTGTGCCTATCTGTCCAGTGAATTGATTCTATATACTTGTGTATTTACTGCAGAGTTTCATTAAATGTTATATAGATTTTGTATTTTGTTATATACTGTACGTAAAGTCTAAATTATATCTGCCAGTGATGTAATGTTGCTACATAATAACTAGCATGCTTAGTATCATAAATGTATATAGGCATACGTTGCATGTATGCAATAGTATCAACATATTAAATGTACAAGTGCGACAACACCGTGATTGTTACTGGTTAAGGGAAATAACTGTTGTCAATAGGTTGACATGAAATGAAATCAGAGTTGTCTCTCGTCGTATAACTGTTTGTGTTTCTCAAAAGCTAAGATTATCAAAACTGTTAGGCACTTCCAAGTTTATGAACATAACTGTGTTCGTTAAAAATATAACAAGTTTGATAAATATACATGTACCTTGTACAGGTAGATCTAAGAACATCAAATGTTTTTAAACAACAAGCACCTTAAGATTAATGTTAGTTTATACTAATTTATTTAAGGTCGATTGTGAAACAAGTTTTTCAAACTTATACTAATCACTCTCGACACCTCATTCCTGATGTTATCTATCGCAACGAGGGTATGAGAAAAGAGGAGCCAGTTTCCCTTTTATGCTGAGCGTCTAGCAAGGGAATTGCTGGTACCATTTTTATTTCGTCTTTGGTATGACGAGGCCAGACTCGAACCCGAGACCTTAAGATTGAAGATAACCCATACGGCAAAACCATATTTAACTTACATTTCTGCCGCAGCATTGGTTGGTGAGCTCCAGGTTCCACCATTGTTTACTGTACCACTCCAATGCTCCTGTTGGTTCCAGACGCCATCTTGTCCACCATTCCAACGATTTCCGATGCCCCAGTCTGACCCTTGGTTCCCCCAGTTATTGGTATTCGGGTTGGAAATTGTGTTCCATGGATACTGAGATTGGTTCCAAATAGGATCACTGAACTCTCCAAATTGCCCACCACCTTTAAACACAATGTGTATAGATACAGTTTGAAGTTCAAATAAAGTCAAGTTTTAATTTTAAATTTTAGGTATTTAATTTTCTAGGACTGTTTCCGTAGTTCATTAGTCGGCCTTTGACATTTTAACGTCCCATTTTAGTTTGTTTTTAAATACTGTATATTATAATAAAAATATAAAACGATGACGTCAATTTTCTCAAAATGAAGTGCAACCATAAAGACCCTTTTTCGTGGCGGGTTGCATAATAAGTTGATGCCATTTAATTAGAATAAACAACTCCAGTTCATATGCAGAATAATAAATATGCAAGTAAGGAATATATAACACAACGAGTTGTCTGTCATTAAATACTAAACTATTTGTTTAACAGGTGTTTCAATTTATATAGTGTTGTAACTTATTAGTGCCTTGAGCAATCATAATAAGGACGAATTTTTTAACACATGAATATACGATAGTGTTTACATTAAAATTAAGTATATTAGGAAATAAAGATACCAGGCGTGTCACTGTTCCACGAACAATCCAATGTGGAACAAGACCAGTCAAGAAGATCTCAAACACTAATCTGCTGTCAACAACAATGCCAAATATAGGTTTCTATATCCATTGTTAACTACATTTATAGTTTACCCTACTTCTTTGTCCAATCAAAAGCCTGGGATTTTCAAATTTTTGGACCTCTTATCCATTTATTTGTGCAATGTGCACAATATCTAGTAAGTGGTTCATGAAGTAAATCCATTTATTAGGACAATTTGGCTGTTTCCATATATGGAAAACTAGACCCGCCTTCCCTCTAAATTGTACTGTTATTCCTATATCAGCATATTACCAGCTTATATACGAGGGGTGATCAACAAATTCAAGGAAAAAAGCCCTAATTTCTTTATTTGTCATTGTAATTGGATGAAATGTTCTGTACATGAAGATAAATGTTTTTCAAGTTGATTCACCGCTGATCATCAATATTAACCGAAGTCAAAACGGATGCGATTTCCTATGGCAACAGCACTTGACGTAGCCCAAATGTTGATATTTTGCAACGTTGAACGTAGCAAACGATGACGTATCATTGGTGCATTAATTTTTTTTGAAATTTTCTAAAGGATTTGTTATGAATATGTGTTATGTAATGATATAATATTACATTCATGATTTCAAAAACAAGTTTTAATGTCAAGTTCCGTTTAAGAACTATTTGCGTCAAAGTCGTTGTCAGAAAATGAGTTCGATACAGAAATCGGCGATGAAGTGTTGTTGCGATTGAAACCGCATAACAGACAAATGGCAATATTGCACTATGCAACGACTACATGTATGTAATATGGCATACAAAACAAGTGTATATTTGGTATATTTATGTTATCATATGTAGCCGTGTGAAATCAATACCGACATGCATATGGGCTATACGACGTCTAATTCTTATAATTTACATGCAAGTTGGAAAAGAAAAACTGATTTTCGGTTTATAGGTCTATGAAGTGTATCTAGTTGTACAGCTATTTTTGAGATTGTTTTACTGCATTATACATTATGAATTGTGCCACAAATGAGTATGTATACTGTTATATGTACCAACTCCGCGATGACAATGGGCCAGTGTACCCATAGTTACGTTACAGTTTCAATGTTTATTTAAAAAAATATTACCTTGAGTTTAATGTTTTATAGTTATGTACATTGTGTATTCGTAATACGTCAATCTTTTATATGACCAATTATTTTAAGTATTGGTCAATGTTATAAAGATTTCAAAGCATTTTCCCGCGTATTTGTTAATCATCCCTCGTACATACAATCTTGCCTTATTTTACGCTCATTACTCCATCAATGGGCATGCTATTGTTTGCAAACAAAAAGCATTGGAAATGACATAAAAAAGTGGGCGGGTAAACTATAAGCCGGTTATAGATCACATATTAGAATAATAAACGAATTAAGTACGGCGTTCGCTTCGCTCACTTGTACTTAATTCGTTTATTATTCTAATATATGATCGATAACCTATACGTATAGCAATTTCGATCTGTATGTTTGTTTCAGTTTTACAACACTTCATACTAGCATTAACCCTATCACATTAAGCCACTTTCTGTTTGAGTAAACTATATCAAAATAACAGAAATATTAAAACTTAAAGAAAGCCATACTAGTAATCACCTTGTGTGTATGTCCTCCAGTTAGGGTCATAACCAATCTGATTGTATTGGTACCCTCCCATTGGGTAGAAGTTGTGCATGGAACCACCATGTCCCCAGCCGTACATCCCGCCTCCGCTATGCATTCCGTTACCATGGCCTGTGCCATATCCTCCACCGTGTCCAGTGCCGTAACCTCCACCGTATCCTGTACCGTAACCTCCACCGTGTCCTGTGCCATAACATCCACTATGACCCGTGCCATAACCTCCTCCATATCTCATACCCAATTTCGGATAGAACATATTCATCCCGACCATCGGTTTCATTGGATACATGGGCATGCTTGGCTTCATTGGCATGGACATATGCAGGATACCACAATACGATCCTGCCACCAACATTAGTAGCACTAACAGATGAAAATACATCTGTAAAAAAAGATTGAAATGTGTCGAAATAGCTAAGCGTTTAGGTCATTGACCACATTTGAAATACATATATTAATTAAACGGCGGCTTAGATTGTATTTTATTGTTACAATATGAGTGTATTTTAGAAATGTTTTGCAGGACAGTTCAGCAATACCTTTTTGTTGACGGTTACTCATAAATATGTTCATGTGTGTTGTTATTTACAAAGGTTTTCCGTTTTACGCGCCACAGGCTAATGTGCGGTTAGAAATCAGACTTCAAAAGTTGAAATATCAATACTTTATGTGGTTTCCCATCTCGACATCTCGGCTATGTAACATGTACATGTTATCAATATTAAATGGTTGTCGTTTACGCTGTTAAACAATTTTTAGTTAATTTTAACAGTATGCTATATATTGCCATGGTATTACGAACAGCATAAATAGCTTATCAACAAAAGGCTGAGACACAAGTTCTTATAACTTGGTTACGACTCCCCCGGTGAAAGCGGGATACGGGCAAGATCCCCACTGGAGAACATTAACAAAAAGGCTTACTGGCTAGTTTGTTCAAAACTCTAAAGTAACGTACAAAGTCAACGTTGTAAGCGTTAGCCACGTTGCCAAATCAACGATGGGGATGTTGTCCACCTATCGCTTTTGTCAGGAGGTAATTTTGTCTAACACACAATTAAAACATATTTGGTATTTTATCATATATGTACAACATAAGTACTGCAAACAAAACACCAAAGCGTTGTTGTTGTACAGTACTGAAGAAGAGTCATATAATGTGGTCTGTTGAGTGTATATCTATTTTCCTGGAATATATTGCCAACCAGTATTAACAAGTGCTTCCGTCAGCAACTCACAATTTATCCACATAAGGACTTCCGTACATAATCCAAATAGATTCAACCAACGCATACGTATCGTATACCGAGTAAAAATTGAACCGGGTGCGTTTCGCTTTGTAACTCATAAATGAATAAGTCACCGGTGAATGTGTATTGTATTGGTCATTTTTGCCGAGTAGTTTCACTATTTTGAAGTAAATCCTAGCATTATCCTTGTGTGACAAACATACTTATGACAGTATTTCATGCAATACTGTACACGTGCAACGCGCAATAGGCCTACATGTGTCTAGTGCGGCCGTTTTAGCAATGCAACCATCATTTATTATAGATATGCTCATAGACATACCACTACTAAACAAGAAATACAGACTCAATGCATTCGTATTGCTTGCTACTTGAATACGTGTTGATCAGTGCACACATCAGTGCAACTTGCACCAAATTACACTTTCTCTTGTTTTGAACAAACAGGGAAACTTCACTGGCTGAGAATGAGAAGGTTTTGAGAAAACAAGAAAAACAGTCTGAAAACTACTCTTTACTTATGTAAAAACAAGCTTTTTCAACTTCAGTTTGGTCAACATGACCTGTTCCGATTTTCATGAAATGTGCTCATACGAAGCGCCTTGTGATGCATATTTCAAATATGAACGTGTCTTATAAGGTCGTACGTGCTACTCATTGTTAGTCAGCGACTTTCTGGCAGGTCTCGACCAGCCGTACACCGAGGATAGCAACAACAAGATAATGTATTTCAGCTTTAATTTACCAATTTCAAAATAAGATTACGTTAGGTATATATATATTGTGTACCGTGATTTGAATGACACACGGCGCCTATAGGAGCATTCGTTGATTAAGCTAAATCCATCACAAACAGATCTGAAACGCTCAATGTATTCACAAAAACATGGAATATCGGTTCATGATATATTGTAGACGCATACATTTATTAAACTTAATCCATCAAAAATCAGTTGAAAAGCCAACTTTAATATTTTGACGTTTTCACGAACAATAAACTACAGGCAATGTTACTTCCGAAGTGCGTAGGGATAAACTTGAAAATAACAACGTATAAGTATACGAATGCGCAATTAGAATGTGTTGTTAAACATTGGAATCATTTAAAAATATTTTTTAAAAAACACACGTTTACCTTGTACATTTGTATATAAACTGTGTTATTCCTGTTTAATCTAGTTATGTGTTTATTTCAGTGATATATTGACTTTATAAACACGTGAAATCGATACAATTAATTTCATTCTTCCGCATACGTGTTTGTTAGTAAATGTTTTATCAATTAAATGTAACTTAAATGTTCAATAATTTAATTACTGTTAAGATGGTAAAGGCATAATTATGTGTTTTTTGTGGGATTGGTGGTCTGCCCATTGGCTAATATGAGAAAGGATAGTAACATACATGGGGTTGCTGTAAAGGTTGAACAAATCTTTTCCTGATACATACGTTGTACATTGAACTTTGATAAAAAATTTGACCCAAGAGTGCTCGGACAAACTGTCTCAGAAGATATATATAGGGAAAGTCGGCGAATCTGGCAATATTCCTTCAACCTCATTTTATATCATACATTTGGACGCAAGCTTTGCCATTGGTCGGTTTGGACAATGTATCAAATAAAATAAATCGGATGCGTACGAAGTATATAATCCCTGTAACAGCACAGAACAACAGTTACTGGTCTTCAGGTCGACTAGCATTATATCTAACCGCCTGTAACTTCCATAATTATACTGCTTACTTGGTTAAATGATCGGTCTGCTGTCTAGATTGTATCGGGAAAAGAAGATTAATTATTTGAGTTAAGTTTGTCAAAATAGAAACTAATTACTGGTAAAAGACATTTCAAGTCACTGAATAGAGCACAGTACGTGTGCAACACCATACGAATTTGTTTATTAACAAAAGGTATGTACATGCAGTTGAAAGAAAACAAATAAAAACAAAGTATGGTATACATGCAATTTCAATATTTCAGGTTTCCTTTCTTTCTAGGAAAACATGAAAACTGTCACGTGTCACACGAACACCACGACTGATAAAAGCGGAAGTGAGGGAATATCACAAACCACGAAACGTGTCACACTTCGGAATGTTTGAAATGAACATAAACTTTTTTCCACTTATAAATACAGTGTTACCTTAAATGGACTGCCTCAAGTATTGATGTATTGCAAAAATAAAATTAAATTGACAAATATTCATGTAATTTTGATATAGTTGCCGGTATATGCCATATACAACCACATTGACAATAAAAATAAGTTGGGAAACATCGGCATTTTGTAGTTCTATAGTATTTTTACACCCAAAATTCTAAAGGGTATTAATACCCTATAGAATCAGCACTACTATCGCTTAAATTGCATGAAATTTGTTTCCATTCGATAAAAATGAATTGCGAAACAAACCGAATACCTCACAGATGTTTCGGCTTAAGTTTGTTGAAGTTACTGTTTGATCATGTGTGAATTACATAATTCACAAAGCATTTTGGATGGAAACTCTGCGATATTTTCAAAAGGAAAAATACAAATTGCCGAGTATCAAGAGAGATTTAAATTGCTTATATGCCATAAATCTTTTATAAAGCAACCACCAGTGGCTTTCTATGACATGAATACTTGGTTAGGTAGGACAATTACGTCATACAAAAATTTTAGCCCAATCTGTGAGGCAGCACCTTTAAAGGTTGTAGAGCCCTTACGAGCAGGACTTTTTATATATACTTTTTGTCCTCTGCGACAGCTTACACATTGTTATAGGCCTTACACAAGTTTTCAATTTCTCCGAGATTCTTTCCTATATTCTACTTATTTCTGCTGATGGTCCTTCGCCATGTTACTTTCGGTCTCGCTCTATTTCTTTATTCACATTATGATGTCCAATAGAAGACATGTCTTTGTAATATTGTGTTTGGTCTTTTCTGATTACCTGACCTAGACCTAGCCATTTACATCTTTGTTGTTTTATTAATTGTCTGATGTTTTTGTCTCGAGTCACTATGTATAGGTCATCATTTGAAGTTTTTGTAAACAAGTGGATTTTACAGATTTTGCGGAAGAATCTTGCTTGGATTTCGGAGAGTCTCTAACTGTCTTTTTGGGTGATTCACCAATACTCCGTCCGTCCCATACACCACGACGGAGAGGACGTTGATCAGGGGTGGTATTCCGTATTGATCTAAATCTGAAGGACCGATACTGCACGATTTGCTCGCGGAAACCTTGTAATATATGCATGCTTATAGGTCAGGATCATGTCAAATTATCAGTGCTATAGTTCTAACGATGTTGTCTATGAATGTAATTATTTTATGAAGATATCGAAAGCCAATTCTTGTTTTGATACCATGAAAAATTGACCACTTAAGTATAAACGAACCTTTCTAAGATAACATAAATTTTATAAAAAAAATTGTTTACTCTTTGCCAATTATACAGTTACTAAATACAGATACTAAAAAAATGTAAACAAAGATGGGCAACAATAACCGCCGTAGTTCTGCTCAATTAAACACAGTGCATTTTGTTCTGGCTGCATGATGCTGAGAACCACGAAATCAAGGAAAATGAATTATCCACATTACTTGTTGGGGAATATGAACATAAAAATTGTTAATATTTTCGATATCCTTTCCGCTACTATAGCGTGGTAATGCAGACTGACCGGGATGGCCATTTCGGCCTTCCGAAGTTTACGACCTCAGTTAAAATTCGGGAAGTTTGCTGTCATGGGTACACATGCACCCCAGACTAAAGGATATTACGGGCCAAAGGTCGTGCACAGGATTTTTGGCCCGCTGGCCCCCTTTAAATAGGGCTTTGAACGTAGGTTTTCCAAAACTGAAATTAGAAAGAAGTTATTCACACAAGGGTCACTGTCACGTCGTCGAAATGTTAACAAGTTTGCCTACTTTCACTTTCTGTCAGGTGTGTAGCATCCGAATGTATCGAGTTTTTATCAGTGCTACAAGTCAATAATGTCTCAGGGGCGGAGTAAAGGGTCCATATGAATTTCTCCTAGGCCCGAAAAAAATGTTGTTGGCGGAAAGGATATATACTGGTTCCACGTATATGTTGTACACGTGATATCTTAAGTAGCATTCTAGTCTAGACAAAGGTGTTATAGTCCGATATTTGACACGACTCTTGGCCTTCTATTAGCATAATTTAACAGCTGATCGATATGTTGTCTATATTTTAGAGTTGTCTCCCTTTGGCCATAAAATTTAAAGTGTATATTCACCATTTCGTTGAGTGAAAAATCCCATAATTTTGCGTTTTTGAATGTAAAAATAATAATTATATCTGAAATTCTAATTGACCATAAATAAAAATAATTTGCTCCTACGCGTAAATTTCTCCTGCATTTTACGTGTTTTTGGTGTTTTATGGTTCAGTGATCCCCTGTATTTAATTTTGAGGAAAAAACTATATTAATATAAGTTTGTGTCATTCAATAGCATGTACACAAAATTTCATGCAGAAATATTTATAAATAAAAAAGTTATACGTACACACTTATAAGATCTGTTAAGTGTATTAGACCATGAGTTTTTGTTACATCTCAATGTGCGTTTTTTGGCAAAACCAAATACGCAATATGACGAATTGTACATGTTTTTTTTATTTTTTCGAGCATAATTATAATTTGCAAAAGGCGCAATTTATTTCTGCTTTTAATTCTCCATGTCGTCTTTATCAGTTTTTTGCTATAAGTTTCATGCAATTCGGGCAAGGCTTTAAAAATTATGGAGGGGCACGAAATGTAAGGTTCAAACCTTTAACCTTGAACTGTGATCTTGAGCCGGTGCGGTTGGAATGTGGGTTCTGCATGTCGTCTTTATTAGTTACACATTTGCTATGAGTTTCATGCAATTCCGCCCAGGCAGATATGTATAATAAAACTTTTCCCTTTTTTTAATAAGAAATTAGAATGGGATAGTTCCGGGTCTTATTAGAATTACTTATTGAACCGGCAGTACATTCAAAGTTCCATGTACATACAAATAACGCACTGATTGAATTGATAGGCGATCGTAAAAAGTAAGTTCATACAAATGTTGGATGGTTGCACAGCAAATCAGAATGTGTGACCCTAAGGGCACAGACATTTATGTGATACATGTAATAAATGTATATAAAACGATACAAATATGATGTTTTATTGACAAACAAAAATACATAAATATGCTGTTGCACTGATCAATGAATGAGTAAAATCTGACGACTATGACAGTGTAGCAATACCATGTGACTTTTGACTACAGTTCCAAGGCGAAATTTGTAAACTTTTCTATGAAACATGGGGCACGCTAAGGGGAACATTATTTACTTTCCATAAAATATAAAATTCTTTACAGCGACTGTGCCGTTTTATCTATTACCCTGTGAAACCGTGGAACGTGTAGGTCTCACAGGGTAATGGAAAAATCGTTCAAGCTGCTGAAAAAGATTTTATATTTCATGGAAAGCAAAAAACTCCCCTTAGCTTTGCGTATTCATGTATTTCATAGAAATCGATGAAGAAATAAAATACTTATGGCTATTTTATTTTCCAATGTTTACAAATTTCTTCTTGGAACTGTAGCCAAATGTCACGCGGTATTGCTATACACTGTATGATAAGCAAAATATATATCTACATGTCGAGGAAGAATCACTGCATATATGTCAATCATATTACTCGTGTAGCTACAAAATGAATGAAACAGACACAAACCAACCTCATGACGCTAGTCGTTATATTCGCCATATCTTAAACAATTAACATTTAAATATGCGATTTTATGTTCTTTACTACAACCTTGAAAATTCGCGGATTTTCACAAGGTAGCTCTAGACAAGTACATATCATCTAGAATCCAAAAAACCAGTAAGGCACTCGGGGGCATCGTTCCAAGGTCCTCCAACGTAAATATGTCACTCTGTTCACTAAGATGAAGATATACAAGGCGTAGTGACCTCATCCTTAATCTATGGATGTCAAACATGATCTCTTTGCAAGCGTCACATAAGGCAGCTAGAGCAGTTTAACATGAGAGCACTACGAACCATCATTGACATTCGTTGACAGGACATAATAACGAACCAAGCTAGGCATACCAAGCATCGAGTCCATGCTAATCAAAGCTCAACTTCGCTGGACTGGACATGTGATCCGAATGGAAGATCAAAGAACGCCTCCTCGATAGCCTAGTGGCTGAGCGTTCGCTTCAAGTGCGGGAGGTCTCGGTTCGATCCCTGGCCGCGTCATACCAAAGACGAAATAAAAATGGTACCAGAAATTCCCTCGCTAGACGCTCAACATAAAAGGGAAACTGGCTTCTCTTCTCTTATACCCTCGTGGCGATGGATTGCATCAGGAATGAGGTGTCGAGAGTGATTAATATAAGTTGGAAAAACTTGTTTCACAATCGACCTTAAATAAATTAGTATAAACTACACAGAATGCCAAAGCAGATGTTTTTTTTGGCGAGCTCAAGCAAACCACAAGGTAGCTAGGATGACCCAAGATCAGGTACAAGGACACTCTGAAGGTCACTCTAAAGTGGTGTGACATAAAGCCTCGACTCGAGAGCTAGAAGAAACTGCAAGAGACAGATAAAAATGGAGATCACTGATCCGCAAAACAGTCAAACAGTTTGAAGAGTAAAGAAGGCTTCATCTAGAAACAGTTAGGGAGAATCCGCATATAGATGTATATAACTTTTATAGTTATTAACATTTCTGCATGAACAATTGTGTATTATACTATTGACTTTCGCCCGATTGGATTAATAAAGTTTTTCTTCAAAATTAAATACAGCGGTTCATTGAACCACGAAACACCAAAACACGTTAAGTGTACGAGAAATTGGTGCGTATGTGCAAATTATTGTACAGTTGAAACTCGTTGCGTCGACATTTCGGTTATGTAAGGTCAATTGGAATTTGAGATATATCGTCAATTTAAAAAAAAAATATTTTCACTCAACAACATGGTGCTTACTAGTATTAACTTTTAAATATACTTAGTGACACGTTTTGATTTTACGGTGAAAGGGGGGTAACCATGTTCAGGCTAACAGTCGGTATTTTAAAACCTAAATTGGGCTTCATTCTTATCATTGTTTTCTTTATTTCTGTGTCCGTGGTAAGTAAATACACTTGAAAACGAACTTGATCAGCAAAGCGGCCACATAGCTGCATTAACAACCTGACAAACGCCCGATGAACACATGGCAAAATTGTGCGACATTAGCTTCAAGTTGTAGTGTCATCATTTGTTTGTTTAATTTGATTGTGAAGAAATAGTAACCCGATTGTAATAAAATCCACATATATCCAAGCTACATGTGTTGAAAAATTCAGCAAGATCAAACAGGTATTGACCGAGCTATTGGTAAATATATAAATGCACACTTGTTAATTAAGTGTATATATACAATATAGTGCGTTTGGTTGGTATGCAATGATATAATGTCGTCTTCAACGAGTAACTAATAAACTCTATTGGCAGGGACCAAAGTGTTGTTTGCTGTCCCCTTTCTATTCTCATATTGTGAAAGACGCAAAATTTCGAAAACACAGACCGCATTCTGTTATTACAGAGGCGTGCATGCAGGCAGTGAGCACAAACATTTGTGTGTGCACAGGTTGGGCTTGTCAGCACTTAGACATCAAATTTTAAAGCAATCGTTAATATTTGTTTGAAATATTGCAGATATGACATTTTGCTTTAGATAAATAACATCAGCAGAATGTCTCTAAAATGGTTCCCATCAAACAGAAAAAGATTCCGGCGAAGGTCAAAAGAAACATGGGGAAGTCAAAGACCTAAATATACATGTATATTTAGATCCTTGGAGAAAAACAATAAACAGCAAAATCAGAACATGGGAAAGACGGAGAAATAGAAAAGATTGTAAAAGACAGACAGCAATGCTGAATGGGAATCTTGACTTGGTACCAGCATACAGTCGTGTGTAGTAATGTGCATGAAGATGATATGTAAAACCGTTATGTGTTACGAAAAATCCATAAATCCATCTTATTCAATTTGAATAATATTCACAAGGGAAGTTCTTGATCCTTATCAAAGACCTGCATATTTAGATATTTGTCCTTATCAAATTTTGAGTAGTACATGTATAATGTATATCTCTGTCTCTTATTTCCGTGTCTTACCCTGAAACCCCATTCTCGTTCACCAGATTATTCTTCACCTGTGATATCTGGGAACTTAACTTGACTAACCACTGATGTATGAGGATGCTGATTTCCGTCCTAAGCTAAAACACACATGTATACGCTGCATTGTTATTATAGTAAAATTACCCAAATTCCAAATTGTATCATTCAACTGATGTTAATTATTTTGCATGCCATTTTTATTACGCATTTTATTTATTACCACATACAATAACGTCCAGACTGAAAACATATTTTGATGAGTACTACGCCAAATTTACTTAATTTAAAAAACAAATTTAACATTTCACCACATAGGGCCCCACTACAAACAATTGTGTAGGGAGGCACGGATTTCATTGTTACCAATCAACAGGAGCTATTCAATCAACAAGATTAAGAGCACCGACCTAGACATGTAAAATCTATAATTTTACGTATTTTCATATTCGATTGGCAAAGTGTTTTGCTTTTATTAGTTAAGTTAAAAAAATTCTTTCAAAAATGGTGTAGACTATTTTTGAACTTGTTTGCGCGCAGGGGCCTATTTTACGGTCCCTGTTGCGCGAGAGCGCATTCACGAGTACATGAGACGACAGGATATATATATAGTCTACATTTATATCCATAAGCTAGACAGCATTTTCTTTATAGCAATAAATGTAGTTCTATTTAGTACATGATGATGAAAACCTGTATTGACTGTCTATTTCTTTACAGTATTGGAAAGCGTATTCTTACACTTCAAGAAAAGTACGGACACACCGAGTTTTACACCATTCTCGGAATACGGGTTTTATATCAAACCATCGTCTGACTCAGTAGACGACTGACTAAACAAGCGCCTGTCAAATACATAACGTTGCTAATTAAGCATACTGTTGTGATGGTTGAACGAATATTTGCCGTGACGACACTATTCTCGTTTATTGGATAGTTCACGGTTCATGAATATTTATCGTCATGCCCGCTCGGTCTACTAAACGAGTTGTAAACAAAAATGGACGCGATATGTCGGTGAGTCTTGACTCTAGAGTAGATTTAATGTCAACATAGGGCGTTTTACATTCCCTAGTATCATTGGCAGTATGCATTGGTTTAGGCTTTCATGGAGATGGTTAGCTGATGTGTTATGTTAAATTACAAATGATCAGATTTACATTGGATTATGTTTACTGAATATTGTAGATTACTTTGATATATTTTATTAAAATATTTTTGCTTCCCTGTTCACGGCTGGATAAGATTACAGTGTGGGTGGATTAACTTAAACTATTTTTGCTCAGACTTACATTAATTTATTCAGTGAGTATAATTTGATATTTTTGTGCAGACGTCTTGTTACCCATTTCTGTAATTTAATATGATATACTGTATGCATTGCTGTAATGATAATGTCTTACCGTAATTGAATGATATCACGTTATTTCATAATTTATACATAAGTAGGTAACATTAATTTTTGTAAGTTTAACCATGCCTACAGCTTGGACACGACCCATATATGGTAGGGCCAATGTAAAATATCTACCCTTTATGGAAAGTTTCTTTAAATGAACTTGTGCAAAAATTAAATCTATGATGCATATAAAATCAGTTGGACCCCTTGTTAGTAATTCGATCATTGTAACTATTATCATGCTCCCTGAATTTCGATATGGGGAGAGCTTATAATGTAGTTGCCGATTTGTCCGTTCCTTGAGATTATTCATTTGAAACTATAATTTGAGACTTTGATTGTGCATAAATCTCATTGCGGAAAAAATTAACGCAGTCCATAAAAACCATACCTCTACAATTTACAAAATGAATATTGCATATTTTTGGAGCATTTACCTAAATAGACATGTATGTCTATTTAGGTCTTTGTTTGGAGTTATGGCCTTTTATAATTGTTCACACTTAATTCTTGTCAATGCCATTTATATAAGTCATGCAGTATAGGAGATGTCAATTTGGAAACTTCATACATTGTAGTTAATAAGTTCGCTTTAAGTTCTGCTCTGGGCAGTAAAACAAATAGAAATAAAAGTTCAAGTGGTGCAGTGCCCATTGCGATTTACTGTTACTACAATATTTCTACTACAATCCTGCGACATTCACAGCATTATATAAGCATTGTCAGGGGTTCCATTTGACTCAGAAGGAGGGGTTTTGACCCTTAAAATTAAAAAAAGCCACATTTTGACACTCATGATTTTGGTTTGAACTTGAAGGGTCATTTTCTCTTTAAAACAATCATGGGTATTTTGCCTTTAAAGTGGTAAAATGTAGTCATAAGTATCAAAGTGACCCTTGAGATTCAGAAGCTAGTTGAATCCCTGATTGTACTGCAGCCTTGCGATGTTTGTGTTCTCTCTGGATGTCTGAGATTTTGTTGCCGGCCTGAATGTTATTTCAATTTTGTTTTTGGGAGTAACGAATTGTGACTGATGTGACACAGGCTTAAGACTTTCTTTAAAATCTTACTACACAGTACAAACCAATCAAAATGACCATTGAAATCCCTGTATACATACATATATATATATATATATTATATAATCATTGCTAGAACTTGCTATGAAACAACATTTTTTTACCCAAGAAAAATGATGATATAATATGCCAGTAGTAATTTTATAACCAAGAAAAAAGCAACCTTCTTGATGGATTAACAATTTGTGTTTCTAACCCTGGTGGAAAATCTAACATGCCTAACATTATTTGTGGACACCTTCTATCTTATAGATAAATTGCTGACAACGTAAGTATTTGTTGTATGTGTGGTGCAAGGCCTTATTGCATGTATTGTGTAACAAGTAACATCAACTATCTGTCTGTGAATATATGGTAGCATAGACTGGACATGTGCATCTTTTCTGTTTTCTGGCCATTATAACAGTGGTTTACTAATCAGAATAGATTTCTCATTGAAAAGTTGGAAGCTGGTACATTTGTTTATCTGGCAAACAACGTTACACCATTGTGGCAGTGTTGTTCTCCCATTCCCTGTTTTGCTAGTGAAATCTAAGACTTATCATTACTCATGGCTGGTACAGAAATGTTTTCATGTAGCCAGTTAAATCTTCAAAAATAGGCTGTTGATTTGAAACCTCACTAAAAGTGACAAAATAGAAAATGACAAAAGTAGCTGGCAAGCATGTCCAAATATCCAGTGGATATTACTGCCTACCGGTTCATTAATTTGCTACACACTTGGCTTACTGAGACATCATTGAAGTGAGTAAGTTAGTTGTAATCTGAAAAAATGCAAATGTCTCTTCACTATGCTACCATAAATGTATTATGTATCATTATGCATGAACATAATAAACTATTAATTTTAAGTTCAATATTGTCTTCAAACCACTCAGAGTGTTCGCTTGTTGTTGGCTTCCACTTTAGATATCTAGATGTTAAATGTATTCATGAACAAGGTTCATGCATTCAGTTTAAAGTTTAGCTTGCCACAAGATCAGAGGTTCTTCTCTGGTGTATGCTTATTGTATGAATACATGACATGACTTATAATGTTGGGTTTTATGCCTAAAAATACTGATAGAAAAAACAGTGAAAGTGTTACCTAGGCTTAAGATTATATACCTAAAATACCTTTTGCAAAAACACTCTTTAGTTTGACAGTATGTATTTGACATAAAACCTTTTTACTTAATAGAAGCATGATTGTCCAGAATTTCTGTTATAATACCAGTAAATGCCTCCACTATGAATTTGAAATGATTGAAGGAATTCAAATGACATTATAATTTTCATGGTCATAATAGAACTTTACCTAAATGCTTGATGATCCAAGCAAGGATGAGGTCTAAAATGTAAAACATAACCCGGAACAAGCACATTATTTGATATATAGTCAGTCGGTAGATACACATGTGTTTAATACTTCTAAATAAGGGACTTCCTCCGTCTTATATGTGCACTGTAAAATCTGAAGTTTTCGCGAGGTTAAAATTATGCTAACTTGGTATTCTGATTAATAAGTAGTTTTGCAAGGTTATTTAATGTTCCCTTTTTTAAAAATAAAAAATAACTCCTTTAATTCTGTTCGGTTAAATTCACGAACACAAATTTTCGCAAACTTATTAATTTCAGGAATATAGTGAAAATTAATCACTTGTAAATATTCTGATTTTACAGTAGTCCTGGTGACAATACTCGTTCATTTCTACTGTAATACCGGTACTCAATAATCAAGGCCATTAGTTTGATACTGGGTCATCTTCGATAAAACAACAACAAGAAAAACCTTAATGAACATCATTATGCTTGTCATTTAACTATTATAGTCTTAAAGAGCGTCAATTTTACCCAATCTTTATCAAACTTTGTCACAATGGTCATTCCTATAAGGTTTAAAATCAAGTTTGATACTGAGTCAGCTGGGATATAAAACTAGGTCAGTAGACCAAATCAAAGAAAGCCTTGTGAACAGACTGCTAGAGGCCATCGGACTGGCAATCTCACATCCACACAATGCTATTGTTCATATTGTCTAGACAGAAGTGAATTTATTAACAATTTACCCAGCTAAATCAGTTGTAGATATCCTGAATATATAAAACATCTATAGTTCTACAAGTTCGGTCTCTCTTGGCTATATCACACATTCACACCTGTTTAAAACAACCAGTCTTGGAGTTGTGTATAAAGCAGGTGGCCACTGTGATTTAAACCATTAAGATTTAAGTTGAAGGGTAATTATTGGGGATTTTGCTTATAAAATGGTAAAACCCAGTCAAAAATATCAAAATGACACTTGAAATTCAGAAGCTACATGTAGTGGAACCCCCAGAAGACAGGTGCCAGCTTAATTCAGATAAATATACTAACAAAGGTATATACATGTACATATTATGTAATATACGTAATACCAACATTTTTTGTGAGGTTATTAATTATTTACAATGTGTATGTCAGTGCCTGTGTTGTTATTGAATTTCAAGGTATTTTCAATTAAAACTTTACAGAAATATTGATCATCTGATAAAAGCATGTCTGAATTAATTGTGTCATATATTACAGGCAACATTTTCAGTTTGTCATTTTGGAATATTATAAGGGCTAAATTTTTTTTCTTAATTATACTGTCTATTAGGGCTGCGTATCAGTTAAAATGATCGATACGATATTTTTATCGATACAAAATGATTGATATTCGATATATCATTTGATAATTTGTTTTGACAATAAACGATCTTAAAACTGTCAATAGGCACTTGCAGACTTACAACATGTATTTAACTTGCGGAACACAGGCTTGAGATATGTGATAAACAACATATTTACACATGTTTAAATTGCATGAGTAGTTTGCAAAGCAGATTCTTGTTTGAAAATTAGATTCACTCAGACATAAGCTGCGTCGACGACCTGACCATTTTGAGGCGAAACAAATAGACTACCGAAAACTTTACTGAAAATGGGGATTTTGATGTGTATTTTTGTTGATCGATGTTTTGACCGATACGGACACGTTCGATACGATGTATCTATCGAACGCAAAATACCGGTATTCGATTTATATCGGAAACCGGTACGCAGCCCTACTGTCTATCCTGTCTTAAGCAGTAGACGATAACAAATAAGACAGGGAAGGCAGCACTCAACAGAAACAGCAGAGCACGAAATACAAATTAAACAGAGTACTAGCTCGATCTGCATGAAAGTGGCCTCGATCAATTTTAAATGACAAATAATGAGATTTGAGGACATTTGATTGATCAATTATTTACGTTTGAAAAAATGTTATTGTTGATGATTTTGGAGCTAAAAATCAGATAGATCTGTATTAAAGTACCATAACCAGATCAATCACAATAAGCTACTTAATGTTAAATGCAAACGATGCCATGATTTTTATTGGTGTATATTAGAAGTATTATTCATTTTTAGCTCGACTTTTCAAAGAAAAAAAGTCAAGCTATTGTCGTGACGGGATCGTGTGCGTTGGTTAAGTTTATTGTCAGAGTCATTTTCTCAAATACTATCAAAGGTATCAACTTGAAACTCAACATAGTTTTTCACCATCACAAGGGGAGTCCATACTGACAAGGCCTATATTTATGGAGTTATCTGCCCTTGTTTGGACTAAGTGCATAGAAATAGTGGCAAATTTTACATATAAACTGAATTTTATCTTTCACAATCTACTGACAAGAGGAATCAAATCTATCCAGAATTTTAGAGGAGTTATTAATTCCCCATTTCTGACTTTGAAATTTTACACAATATGTCAATTTCTCAAAGACTATCAAAGGTATCCACTTGAAACTCAACATAGTTATTCACCATCACAAGAGCTGAGTCCATACTGACAAGGCTGGTAACCCTGTGATCTATATATATGGAGTTATCTGCCCTTGTTAGAATTTTCACTCACAGATGAGCAAGGGTACTATCAAGTACAAGAAAGTCAAGCGTCCAGCACTCATAGGTAATGCTCTTGTTATTGGCTGACAATTTAGACAGGTGGTTACTATGGGCAGATATTGCTGGCTTAGAATTAGGTAGTAAGTAAGTACTACTTACGACCTTATAAGAATCATGCATATTTGAAATCTGCATCTTAAGACGCTTCTAAGATGAGCATAGTTTCATGAAAATCAGAAGTGGTCATGTTGACCTATGTTGACCAAACTGAAGTTCAAAAAGCTTGTTTTCCTTTTAAAGTAAAGAGTAGTTTCAGACAGTTTTTATTGTTTTCTCCAAATATTGATTTTGTACTTACGACCTTCTAATTCTAAGCCAGCGATATATTAATAACAACACTCAAGTCTATATATTATACTAAAATAGATACCATAATTATAATGGTGTCTTTTAAGGTAACAATATATTTATGCATGTATATCCTTATTGCTAAGACAGCACTAGCTAGTCAATTTCAGCTACATTTGTCATTGTACATCTGTAAACATGTATACATATCCAATTACATGCATGTATAATATCTATTTGTATATTAAAATATATTAATTATTTCTAGTACACAAAAATAGGAATATAAATGTCTCTGTTAATTTCTTAAATTGTATGTCCCAAATAAATATGTTTTATATAGGCGTCTCCAGTATAAAGTTATTTTATTTTTGTCATTAAATGTCCATTTTCTTCCCACATACATGTGTGAGCTTATATAACGTAACTATGTGGGTTGTAATTATGGTGTACCAAGTCTAACCAGTCTCTTGTCATGATCCTCTGGATATAGGAGTTCTGTCTTCAGTAAGAAGTTAGGATTTAGGAGGTCTGTATTCAAAGGTTTAAATATAATTATATATTGTGACTCAGTCGACTCTTATCTCCTTCAATGTTGTTAACAGTTACATGTACACCTGAATATTTCTATTTTGCTGGGCTGTCACAGTAAAAAACTCATGGATACGTAATGGATATATAGTGACTGGGCGTCACTGAAAAGTTACCATTTATATATAGCTCTATATTTTCAACACAATATGACCTACAAAAGATTTTTATAGTGTGTGCATTTGAATATTGTTAAATAGCTAGGATAGCTGTGACTACATTGTAGGTTAAAACATAGTCCTGTTCGGCTTTTAACACAGTGAAACGTGAATTTAAAATATAAGAGTCAATAGGGTGGTAACTTTTCATTGACACTGAGTATAGTTCATGCAGTGTTATGCACAGGTGCTCGGCTCGCCAATAATTATGACCTCTGGACATCAATCTCTACAATCCAACTTTGGATTTCAGATAAAGTTTTCAAGGTGGCTCAATTTACTCATTAAAATATACATGGGGTAGCGTGAAGGTCCGTTTCTCATTTAATTCCCCGTCAATTTAAATTATAATAAACTTGTGTTTTTATTACTTGTGTTCTTATTACTTGTGTTCTTATTTAGTTGATGGGTGATGATACTTGATACCAACCACTAGCAGTTTTAACCATTCTTCAACCTTCAAAAACGACAATAATAAACAAAATGAAACACAAATTTTTTTTAAAAAATGTTTTCAATGCTGTAAGTGTTGGGTTGTAGAAATCAAGTGACGAGGAATCATATCCACCTGCCCTGAGCACCTGTGGTGTTATTGTAAGTGACACTTTTGGAACAAAGCAGAAATGTTGCATGCATACAATCGTCTGCAAATGTTTATGTACTACGTATTGAATTGCAGGCAGATCCATTTCTTCAATTGTTTGATTATTTGCTTGTTTGTTTGTTTACATTTGACTGCGGCAGTATTATTGTTATTGTTATAACTCCAACGCGATAAATTGCAATACAAAAACAAACACAAAATCCGCTATATTTATCGTTTCTGAATATTTAGGAGCATGAAAACCTTACATGTTGTGCTAAATGTTTGAATACTTTCATTGGTAAGTGTTACGGTCCTTGATTTTAATCCATAACAAAAATATAGGCAATATTGTGTTTGTTTTTGTACTGCAATTTATCGGGTTGGAGTTATACCTATAATAATAATTTTTAGTGTGTGCATGGTCATTGTGTTTTGTCCCTGTCAGATTGGCAAATGACCTTGACGCATATTGTGTACTGTTAATTATATCACTATTTAATAATGAGGGCTTGGTGCAAAACTATGGTAACTACATCAATTTATATTGGCATGTACAATAGTTTTGCACTGAGCCCTCGAATTATTCTATATATAATATCACTCCTAAGATGTTGACTGATAGAATGTTCTTGTCGTTGGGGTAACTATTTATCATGTTCAAATACTGAATTTGTTCACCAGGCAGCCGGAATTGTGACTATAATGTCAATAGGAATGACCATTGAACACATAAAATATCATGCATTGCTTAAAAGTGGTTTCATATAGTAAAAATCTTAAAAAGAACATAATGGTGCCTTAAATGCAGGAAATATATAAAATGAACAAAATACAATCGTTACAGGTCATTCGAAAGCCACGTATGTCGAAAATCCTCAGGTGACATATCATTTTTATGATTTCAATGTTGTTCAAGAAGATTGTTCTGTCATTTTAAGATGTTTCAAGAAAAATTTGATTGTTAGATCAAAGGTGCGCATACCTCCTTAACAGTCTCATGAATTCAGATCCAGAGGTCCCTGTTTGAATCTTGAAGCAGTTGGTTCTTTCTAAAATACATGTAGCAAATGTATTTTAACACAGCAATTTTCTGCCGTTTTGTCCATGTGATAATGGAATGAAAATTGTGTGATATTACTTATAATTAAGGCGATTCACACACTGAAGTATTACGAATTTTACAAGTATGCACATTAAAGGGCACCGTCGTCAACAATAAACTTATTTACAATGTCATATGATGTTTTATTCCTGAATACATGAGGTTACTTACTGGGAATAGATGTAACTTAAATTAATAAAGAAAAAGAATGGCCTTTCCTTGACATCATAATTGAGGATTTGATGCATTTAATTCACTTAAGTCGTGCAACTGGTTCAATACCAAAACTTGATCTATTTCAGGGCTGTCAATTTTTCCAATTTTTCCGGAATTCCTGATTTATCCAGCCTGAAAGAACGATGAATTCCAACAAAAATAAGTTATTTGATAAAAATGTCTAAGGAAATGGCCAAGTTCTTGTCAATTTAATCTGCTCTAAATGATTTTATTCAATACAATCTGAGTTAAATATTGGAAACATTGAGGTTGATGTCCTCTTGTTAATCCCCTGCCACAAAGTGGGAGGGGATTATTCTAAGGAATGGTGTCCGTCCGTTCGTCCGTCCGGGCCAACATCCAATGGTTTATGAGGTTCATTCCGTCCATAATTTTAGTTAAATAAAGAAGGAAATCCTCATAAACCAGTCGGTTTATGTGGAAAAAAACCACATAAAGATCAAAGGAAAAGCCCTGTAAACCCCAAATGTTGGAACGTCCGTGTGTCCGTCCGTAACAAAATCGTGTCCGCTCTTATTACTTTTTAATGCATTGGCCGAATTGCATGAAACTCATACCAAATGTGTAACTAATAAAGATGACCTGCAAAACACATTCCAACCATGCCAGTTCAAGGTCAAGGTCACAATTCAAGGTCAAAGGTTTGAATCTTACATTTCGTGTCCGTTCCATAACTTTTTAATGCCTTGGCCGAATTGCATGAAACCCATACCAAATGTGGAACTAATAAAGAAGATGTGCAGAACCCATATGATAACCCAATCATGCCGGTTTAAGGTCAAGGTCACAATTCAAGGTCAAAAGTTTGAATCTTGCATTCCATGTCCACTCCATAACTTTTTAATGTCATGGCCCAATTGCATGAAACTGATACCAAATGTGTAACTGATAATGACGGCGCGCAGAACCCACATTCTAACCATGCTGGGTCAAGTTCACAGTTCAAGGTCAAAAGTTGGCCAGATGGTATGAAACTCATACCAAATGTGTAACTAATAAAGATGATGTGCAAAACACATTCCAACCATGCCAGTTCAAGGTCAAGGTCACAATTCAAGGTCAAAGAAGTGAATCTTACATTTCGTGTCTGTTCCATAACTTTTTAATGCCTTGGCCAAATTGCATGAAACCCATACAAAATGTGTAACTAATAAAGACGACGTGCAGAACCCACATCCCAACCATGCCGGTTCAAGGTCAAGGTCACAATTCAAATCTTGCATTCCATGTCCACTCCCCCTGTGAAATGAACTGTTACAGTTCATGAATTTTTCATGAAATATACATGAATAGTTCATTTCCATATATGATGAAAAATTCATAAAAATCCTTGAACTCTAAATGAGACTTTTCTTGAAGTGACCATGACATTTTGATTCATGAACTGGGCATGGTTCATGAACAGGACATGAGTCATACCATCAAGGATTTTTTAAGTACTAATCATGCACAGATGTTCTTCAATAAATCATGAACTGTTGAAGGACAAACTGATTTTATGTACAGTTCATGAAAATAAATGTTCATGAACAGTTCATGAACTTTTTGCTATATATCTCTATTGTCTCATTTAGACTTCATATTTTGGACATGAACTGTTCATGATTACAAATTTCATGAAAATTTCAAGGACAAACATATTTTATGTACAGTTCAAGAAGATAAATGTATTCATGAACAACCCATGCAATAAACTAAGTGTATCAAAATGCATAAAATGAAACTCTATTGTGTGTATGAAGACTAAGTCCAACATGTGTTTTAAGTATAAATAGTTAATATATTATTGGTACAATGATTGCCTCATGATATTAAAAATAAGAAAAGAATCATTGTGTATGTATATTCATGTTCATAAAAGTTGCAAATCAGGAACATAGCTGAAGGATGATGTACATGCCTGAATATCAGATAAAACCTAATGGAACATTGTTATTTTATCATTACAATTGTTTGCCTCAATCAGATTAATAGTTTAGCTACCTTTTGTACCTTTTGCAACATGATTTTCTGTTCACATTGTTGTTTTGAACAGTTTGAGTATATTTTATTTGGTATATCTCATTTTCATATTTACATGCATGCTCAATAGCTTTTCAAAGACTACACTAACAGAGTTTAAAACTACCAACTATTCAATTTACAAAAATCAGCAATTAATAAATATTACATGATATAAATAAATAAACATACAAAAAAGACGCATTGTTTCTTGAACACTTCATGAACACTTCATGAATACTAATTTTTAAAACCACATGCTAGGCGTACCCCACCCACTTGCTAATTTGTTTTCCTATATTTTTCACACAATTATTTTTAAAATTAGATATTTAAAGTCACACAAGATACTTTTAAACTTGACATGCTTAACTCTGCAACTTACCTTTTATAAGATCACATATTAAGATAAAACCACCCATTAAAATTTGTCAAACATCAGCACATGTCATTGCTGTCAGCCATTTTGAAAATCTGTGATGTTGTCAACATGTGACAGGAAGTCAATTTTCATGAATACTTTGATAACTTTTCATGAATTAATTGATGGACAGTTCAGGAATGGTTTAAGAACAGGCTAGAAATAATTGTTCATGAAATGTTCATCAGGTACTTTTTATGGCTGGGTCAAGGACAGTTAATGAACTCTTAAGTATCCATCAAAAATTCATGAACTGTTCATTGACACATTTTAAGAACAGTTCATGTCCAAAAATTCATGAACCAGGTTCAAGAACTTATCAGTACCTGTTCATGAACAGTTCTTGATTGGAGTCAAGTGTCCATGAAATCATGAACTACATTTCGCAGGGGTCCATAACTTTTTAATGTCATGGCCCAATTGCATGAAACTGATACCAAATGTGTAACTAATAATGACGGCACGCAGAACCCACATTCTAACCATGCTGGGTCAAGTTCACAGTTCAAGGTCAAAAGTTTAAATTTTATATTTTATGTCCACTCTTTAACTTTTTAACGGATGGGCTGAATTGCATGAAACTCATATCAAATGTATAACTATTAAAGCTGACATGCAGAACCATCATTTAAACCATGCGGGGTCAAGGTCACAGTTCAAGGTCAAAGGTTTAAATCTGATATTTTGTGTCCACTTTATAAATTTTTAACGCCATGGCCCAATTGAATGAAACTCAGATACCAAAAAGATGACATACAGAACCCAAATTCCAACCATGCCGGTTCAAGGGCAAGGTCACAGTTCGAAGGTCAAAGGTTTGAACCTTACATTTCCCATCTGCTCCTTAATTTTTTAACGCCTGGGTCAAATTGCATGAACTTGTAGCAAATTGGACAATTTCACTATTCATTAATGCGGCGGGGATTATAGCTGTCGTTTGGACTGCCTTGTTTTTTGTAAAAATAGTCTGTCGCATATGATTTTCAGGATTTTTAATTTGACTCTTGACACCCCTGCTATAAGTTAGTGTTGTATTTCCTATAATAGCAATATTATTTATAGAAGAGATTTAAGCTTATGTTTTGTTTAATGTATGTTACGGAAAGGATTTCAGTTTTAAACAAAATTTCTAACTATATTGATTTGTGCCTGAGTTAGTTGTTGATAGAACTGGTACCGGCTTTGTTAAGCTTGCATGTCTGACGACCTATTTTTCACTGTCATAATACAAACTATTTGTGTCAGAACGCGTTGTCGGAACTCAAAATCTGTAAGAGGATTAACCTGCCTTTGTCTCGGAAATTGGATATTAGATTTGATATGGCAAGGTCCTGGAAAATTTTTATAATCATTAGATTTTTGTGTGAGAATTAATGGATGGAACTTTATCGGAAACATTGAACATTCAAATTGATCGAGTTGCAGGAAAACATTCTTTACTTAAAAATATAATTCTTCTCTCTAATTGCATGGAACTGTTACATAATTATACATTTTGTATGCTTTTTTGTGATGATTAAGTCATATTTCCTGTATAGTTTTAAATTTAATGGATACACATTTTCCGAAAGTGCTTTGATAAAACAGAACCCTGGACGTATTAAGTACGGAAGTATATGATTTCATTATGGCTTGTTTTACATGAGTTGTGACGTAAGTAAACTGTCAGCTTCAAACATGGCTTGAAGTATTGAATATTAATTTTAAATAGATTATGTAACTTACCACATACTCTCTCAGGCATTCTATTCAATATTGTATATACCGGTAATATACTTTGACTTAGGGAAATCAATGTCAATCTATTAGGCTGTGCATAATAAATGGTTGTTTCAAGCATACTGCATAATCTTAACCTGCTAAATTGTATATAATGTACCAGTATATTTATATGACGAGGTGATATCTTAATTTTGATATTAATCTTGTGATCAATAATCAGGGGTCTTACAATTCCCGAACAATCCAGATATCTTGATTTCTGCATGAAAGGATCAACTTTTCTGACACTAGACTATAAAAGTTTTTGATGAAAATATTCAAAGAATTGCCAAAGTTATGGTCATCTGAAATTTAATAAGCAGAATTTTAACAATTGAGCAATGTTAGAACTTACTTTAGGTGCATAGAAGTGTTTGCTAATTTGGCACCCAAAACAGACTTGCCACTTGTTTTCAGGATTGGGCATTATGCCTCAGTAGAAACCCTGTCACTTGTTGTCTTTTTCTCCATATCATCGGTCAACAATAATATTTTGCTATTGACAGTTGGTCATAAAGGTCAAACCATGCAGGCCAAATAGATGAGTGCAGTCCTTATGAGCTTAAACAACCTGGATGAAATTGTACAGCATTTCATAGTCCTGTGGTTTATTGGGGTTACAAGAATCCTTGTTTTCTGGAACGGGTGGCTGTGGGTTCAATCCTATGGTCACAACATACCTACTGGTTTAGCTCCTTTTTTGGCGCCCAATGTGCATGAGTGTAGTTTCAGGACTCAGGTGGCTCTATTGCTTGGGACTATAATTTAGTTATTTTCACCGTAACTTGGTCTGTACAATATGAAGGGACCTAAAAATATTGCCAAACAAATAATTGTGTAAGAATAGTCTATCAGGTTTTATTTATTACACACTATAGCAATCAACAGATATCGAAATATTTAAGAGCTGCCAGTGAAATCTAATAGGATATGTTTTTGTTCTGCAACAAAATTGTGGAGAAAAAATCAATGGTGTTGCGCATTTAATTTCATGTCTTGGAAAAATCGTTGCTTATGATTGAATTTGTTCGGTAATTCGATTCTTTTAATTAATCTTTTTTCTTTAATTTGACATCTTTGTTTTGCCAATGAATTGGTTACTTTTTACAGCTTCAAAATTGGAAACAGCTTCAGTCTGCAAAAGAGATATTTCAGAAATTGTTTGTCGAACTGCATAAAATTATGTACTGTTGGTCACAGTGTATAAACGAGTCAACTTCCGGTTATCACTATAAGGAGTACATATTGAATTATAGAGTCTTGCAATTATAAAGTAGTACAGTGAAAGGAAATCACCAGATGTTTCAATCACAATAAGTCATACATGTTGAATTGCATTGTATCCCAATAAGTGGTACAGTGATTTGGTTTATACGCAGTGGTTGGTGAACATTCTGTAAATAATATGCATCAAGAATTTTGGTAAATCTTTATTGAAGGTTTGACAATATCATGCAGTCTTAATTTCATATGATTTTTTCTGAAAATAATCTTGCCTGAAAGTGGGAGTCTGAAAGCCCAAGATGGGCATGTTACTTGCCAAAGCAATAATTGTGCTGGTATCATAGAAATCAATTGAACATACGTTCTCTGAATGTGAACAACTTTTCAATTTTTCCACAATATCGTACCTTCAACATGTTGCTTGTATTGGTTCACACGGCATGCACATGATTTGTCTGTGTTCATATTATTGTAGCGAGTGCCTCAATATCAGAACACTAAATATTGTGGCTCAGAGATTGGGATTATAATAACATTGGCCGCTTAGAAGACATGTGCTTGAGTTATTGAGGTGACCACGGGCTAAAGTTTGTCCCTGTCTGAATAAGCCATTAATAAACTTAAAATATTAAATTGAACTGTATCAAAAAATTCATCTTAAAGGACAGAGTTTACTAAATTAAATGGCTTATTTTAGCCCTGTAAATTTTCAAAAACAAAACAAAACAAGCTGTTAATAGACCTTGTCCTTTACAAAGAATTGTCATGAAGATGTTTTTGTTAATAATTCAGTTCATCAATTCATTAAGTTCATCTTGTACATATATATACTTCTTACATCAATTCATACATGTAACCATTAAAGTCAAACCATTAAAGTATACATGTATTTGTATTTTTTCCAGGTGGTAAAAGTTTATCTGGTATATAATTCTTGTAACATCTATTCATACATGTACATGTATTAAATTGTCACTATTAAAATCTTACCATTAAAGTAAATATTTTTGTTTTCCAGGTGGTAAATAAAACCGAAGGCGAAGATGCTGTTAGAAAAAGTCCTGTTGTAATTGAGGTACAGGGACTGTTTATGGATGAGAGTGGAGTGGAATATAAAGTAGATGTAGTAGATACCAGTATGGGAAATAATAATAGTCAGGAAGATAATAACGAGGGTCAACTTGATCCTTTAACAGATGCTAAAAATGCGAAAAATAGAAAACTGAGTGAAAATGTTGATAAAGGTTTGGAAGGAGATCTTGATGAGGTTGTTGAAATTGATGGTGCTAATGAAGATGCTAAGGAAGATGCTAATAAGGATTCTGCCAAGGATACTGATAAAGTGATAGAGACTGTGAATAATAATCAAAATAAGGACGGTGACATTGAAAATGTACCTGATGAAGATAAGGCAAAGGGTGCTGATGGTGCTGCTGCTGAGAAAGATGGTGGGAAGAAAGCAGAGGAAGATATAGTTGTTCTGGTTGCTGGTAAAGATGACGTGGATGCAGCAAGTACTTATTCGCTTTTCATGGAGAAGGATTTCAGATATTACTTCCAACATCCATATTGTCGTTGTTTCATCTCATACTTTGTGGTGTTCTGTAACTTTCTCATTTACGCTGAAGACCCTGTTGCTCACAGCAGGAAAGAGTGCCTTATTCCTATGATCGGTAATGATATAGCATTCGTCATGACCCGATATCCGCCCAATGCCTGGAGTTTACTGAAGGTTGTATTCTGGATCATAGGGATCATCATTGGCTGTTTCGTTGGCAAGCTTCTAGTGCATGGTTTACTATTTAGTAAGTATAAAACATTCTAAGTATAAAACATTCTAAGTATAAAACATTCTAAGTATAAAACATTCTCACAACACTTTTGAAATGTACCATTGATATTTCGCTGGCTTAGAATGAGAAGGATGTAAGTACGAAATTGATATTTTGAGAAAACAAGAAAATACTGTTGGAAAACTAGTGTTTACTTATGGAAAAACAAGCTTTTTCATGAAAATAGGCCCATAAGAAGTGCCTTGTGATGCATATTTCAAATATGCATGAGTCTTGAAAGGTTGTAAGTCACACTTACGACCTTCTTATTCTAAGCCAGCGATTTATGCCCTGTTCCCATATATAGTTACCTCATACAGTAAGTGGTTAGTAGTAAGTACACATGTAGTCTGTGTTTTAAGACTGTCATGTAGACTTTCTGGATCCATAAATAAAAGTTGTTCTGATTACATTTTCTGTATTACGTTGTCGAGAAGTTGTCAGTTCAATGCTTATGTGAGAGCATGTTTAAAAAGTACAGAGTGATAATTCATTCTTTGAAACTTGTTAGGTCAGCTACATGTCTGCTAAATAAAAGGTGTCTAAAAACACAGAATAATTTATGATCAATACCTAGCTTAACTTCTCTCCCATCAGTGGTTAGTCAAGTTTCTAGAGTAGATGAGATTCGCTGCTGAATGAGAATGATTACGGCCCAGTGATTATTTTTGCTTCTTTCGGAAAGGGTCCGGGTCCGTTCAAATTGGGAATTTTGGCATCGTGACAACTTGAAATTGGGAATTTTCATGAAGCAGAAAGGCCAAATTAAACAGAAAAAGACATTACATGTGACTGTTAACTGGTTTCTGTAAACTTTTATGCTTGACCTCTTGTCAAAAATGTTCATAACTTTGTCTTTTTATGTCTGACTTTGAAATTTTGTTTTTTAAATGTTCATAAAAACTTCATTGGGAATGTCTCCCTTTAAATTTGGGAAAATTGTAGCCTTTTTCAAATTGGGAAGGTACCATTTACCGGTAGCAAACAAAGAAGGAAAAAAATCACTGCAGCCACTGTATACTGATGGGATGTCACCATGGAGTGAATGGTGAAGCGATGTTCAGATTTAGTCTGTATGAAAGTGCAAGCCTGAAAATATATGGTATTGTCCAATTATGAAGCTTTCATGTAATGAACTGTTATGAATAAGCAATGAATGAACTGCAGGGATATCGTGTTTTTACCATATTCCAAATGTGGCATCTGAGGTGTGGCAAAGGAATAGTAAGGTGCAAGGAAGTAATGACGTAAAAGACTTGGTGGCCAGACAAAAGTGTCAGTCTGTATTTTGAAATATAAGTGTTGATGATGAGAATTCTAGAAACATTGGCAGCCTATAGGGTATTAAATTTCCTTTCAGATACAGTTGGGTGTGAAAAAACATTTAAGTCTGATCGTTTGATTCAGGCTTTTTGCTTGAGAATTTTGACATTATGTTAATTGCCTCTATGTATTGCAGCAATAAGTTATTGTCTCATTTTCGTATTCATCAATGTGCTCCGCTATTTTAAGCCATAAAGGCATATACAGGTTTAAATGATTCCCAATGGCCAAAACTATCTTTTCTCTCTGTTCCATTAAAGTCATTCAGAAAATTTCTAGAGAATTTGTTCTGCTTTTCGACAATTTGCTGCGCTTGCGTATATTGAAGCCAAATGCTACATTACGATGTTAACTTTCGGAGAATTTGTTCTGCTGGTCAACAAATTTATTGCACTTACAGATAAAGCCTCTGCATGTGTTGGAATGGACTGAATTTTTTTCAATCTTCATCAATTCAAATAACTAAGTTGGGTAACTCTTGTGGGAAAACCAAAACCAATTATATATGCCAAGGCTTAAATCCAATATATTTATAAGTCCTCAAAAATTTAGAAATTCTTTCAATATGGCTTAATAAGAAATCATATATAGTGAATATAGGTCTAAATGTATTTTTTGTTTTGGATGTTTTAACATAGAGAGTTAAAGCACTTTAAGAACAAAACGTATTGAAATGTAAAATTTTGTTTCCCTAAAACCATAAAACATTTAGTATCACTGCATTTTTTAGCAGGTTGTTGAGATTCCTGAGAGAAAAAATGGTTTAGGCCTAATTGAATTTTTTTTTGAATAAATAAAATTACTCGAAAACAGAAAAATATTTGAAAATGTTTGAAATCCTTGAAATAAGGCATTGTCCTTGTCTATCGACGTCTGAGCACTGTCATTGGTCGTTATCTAGCTGGAAAAAAACAAATGACCATACATCTACGACTCCTTGGAAATTTGTCTCAGATGTTTTGTATGATCAAACTTACTGTAAAGCACATATATAGGCTATTAAGCAATATCGTACAAGGTAAATACAGACAGACATAATCTCCTATTACTCTAGACTTACGATAAGTACCGGTAATATTTAATGCCAACATAGAAGATGATTTCACAGTTGATTTTGTTTAGTAGTCTAGATATTTAATCAACCATTTTATATCATATTATCATATTGATACTGTATAAAGATACCACTGGGGCCTCAAAAATAAAATATTGTTTGTTTCCCCTTCCACTACCTAAATATTTTTATGAATTTTTGGGGATACAATTTTATTATTCCCCTACCAGTTTTTGACCGGAGGGGACTATATATATATAGGTTTGCCCTCCGTCCGTCAAAAAATCTGGATCCTGACATAACTCAAACAGTTTCCAAGCTAGGTTTATGAAACTTGGTATGTGGATAGAGGGCAATAATGGGATTATGCATGTCTAAAAATATTTTGATTCTGACAAAAATTGTGGTTGCTATGGCAACAGAAACATTGAAAATGGCTTCAAACCGGTGTAACGGTCAATTTTATCCCCCGCCCAGTTTATCCCCCGGGGATAAAACGATTTGGTACCTATTTTAAATTTAAGACTGGATTTTCACCTTTGAGTTATTACTAAATTTCATTATTGACCAATAACTATCATTCTGAAACAATTCCAAAAAAATATTTAACTTACCTCCCTACCCATTCTAAGTCTTCTTCAGGGTTGGGAAGGGGAAAGAATGTTTTAAGTTTGGTCTGGTATTGAAAGTTATTCAGGTGACAATTTTATACTACTCAAAATTTGATATTAATGGTCAACAAAATTTTCTTGTGAATATTTTGCTAAATTGAATAAGATGGACTGATGGTATTTCAGACACGACATAGTTGAATCAGCAACATTGTAAACGAATGAAAATTGCTTCCAAATTTGATGTCTTTAAATGCTTATAAGCCCAGCCTCACTGCATTGTTTTAGGGGTGTTCAAGCCTCTTTGATAACTGGATGCGATATTGTTCTTGCATTTTTGATCTTACACTATTGAGAGTAGAAAAGAGACAAAAAGTTCCGTGTTATTCTTGCAACTTTGGTTTCTGCAGATAGGGCTTTTTAGTTACCTGGAAAAAGACATTCAACATTATCTCAAATGCGTCGCATGAATTGTTCGACATTTAGCAGCAGATAAGATGCTATTTTAATATTAATGCGCAATGTTTTCTTAATCAGTTTTGTTCATGTTACGTAAAACGGACATAGATATAGATTTCTTGACTCTTAGCAAATTAAAGTCTGAGTTGGTTAGTTATATATATAGCCCTTTGTGGCAGACTTAAGTACTTTTTTTAAAATAACTCATTTTTGTCTTCTTCCCAACTGCATAATAATGAAAAACTTCTTTCCCAAATATGAGACTGCAAAACCAAATTATATATTATAATTCAAATAGTTTATTGCGCAACTCCAGGTCGTACACAAACCAACCTTTAAAGTATACCGGGGTCATTTAAGACTGTGAGGGATCTCATGACTTTTGTATAGATGCAGTCAGACAGCAGGGATTTTGCAACCAAACCGAACGAAACAATTTTATTCTAATATTCTATGATTGACCTAAATGGGACAGATATCTCATTCATTCCTTTAAATACTGCCATCATTTCTACCTATAAATATTTATGATACATTTGTTGTGTTAGAGCTCCAGGATTATATACAATGACCATCATATCCGTGGGGATTATTATTTAAGTCATTTGCTTAATTGCTTCCTCCAACAAGTGATTATATTAATGCATACATTATACATTAAGAGTTCTGTTATGCATTTGTTACTATAGGGTACATGTAATGGTTCAACATTTATGTGTCATTAGGTTTCATGGGGGAACTCACTCAGTTTCATTTATGTCTTGATAGTGAAATACTTTTTCTCGAAAATCTTAATTTATCTCTTTTTTCAACTAAGTTATGCGTTGATTTGTTTTGCATAAACCTTCAAGTTCCTCAGAAAACCAGGTCCCTTTTCAAACATTATGCTTGAATGAATTGACAAAGAACTTCAAACTTCAAATCTAATGACAATAATTATCAAGTTCTGTTACTGTATATGATCTACCAAATTTTGAAGGAGTTATTGCCCTTTGTTAACATAGAAGTCCTTTATATGGGCCACAGGACATTGACGCATATAAATGTTTATGTTCATGGAGGTTTGCCTTATACTGTATACTGGTATACAATATAACTTAAACCAATTTACTTTCGAGAACTATACTAACTTTTGTGTTTTGTTGATCGTCAGCATATTCGCGACAACAAACTTTTGCGTTTTTAATTTCCTGCAATGTCCATATTAATGTTTTTAGCACTTTTGCGGCGACTTAATTTCGCGAAATTCTACCACTTGCGAACTCTGCGAAACTAAATTGCACGAAATAATTTCTAGGTTTACTGTATATGCGTCAATGTCCTATGGTATGGGCATCCAATTGTCCTACAATGTACACATGTTTACCAGTTACAAAGTTGTTTACGCTAGCTTTCTGGAACTGTATAAATAGCTCTCTCCTTGGTGTATAAATAACTTTACTTTTCGGAATAATAATATAAGACATTCATCATATAACCACATAGCACTTCATTCAGTTCTTTCACAGGCAACCTGTTAACTTTGTTCTCACATAGAATTGATCATGTGAATGAAAAATGATTCCAATTTCCTCCAACTTCTTTCCTCTAAGACATATAAGATTGATTGCGTTTAATTTGAATCCTGTTGCAATTCATCTCATTTTTATGGCTTTGTTAGATATAACCTTAATTTGTATTAAAGCAGTCCTGTCATAGAAATTTTGACTTTAGTTAGAAAGCAGTTGTGTCGTAGCTAGAAGTCATAATTTTATTTAAAGTACTGACTCTTATATAAATGTAAATGACAATTGAAATTCATGAGCTTTTCATGAACACACTTTACCATGATCTACTGTTCAAATTTACCTGTAGATGCATGAACATGATGCAGAGACCTTGAGCAGTAACTGTTGAGGTTCACTTGATCTTCATGAAACTTGGTCAAATTTGTAAGTCAGTCATGCTGGGTCAAAAGCTAGGTCACCAGGTTAAATAAAAGAAAAAAGATGATCTGCACTTTAGAAGCCACTTCCTTTTATTGTGGAATTAGATAATTTTTATTGGATTTTTGAAGATCCTGTTTGACATGAAAATAGGGCTGAATGGGGTATAGGTCTTTGTTACTATAAAATCATTTTCTGGCCACACACCGTAGTAGAGCATGGTGTTTGTCTAGGCGACACTCTAACATCTTTATAAGATGCCTCTAAAATAAATTTGAATCAAACCTGCACTAAAGTCTATTGGTTTATGCAATAACCACTGTTGTAAATGCACTGTTCTTGTGCTTGTATTTATAAAACTAGTTACTGTTTTGTTACTGTATAATTCCAACCATCAATTTCAATCTCATATCATCATACTTTCAATTTTCTGTCATGTTTTTTCTGACAGAATATCATCCAAACAAACCCAAGGGAATTGTAAGCATTTTTTTCTGAGATATTTTTTAATTGAAATGGCTGTGAAAACTATAATTCTGTTACCATGACGCAGTAACATCATATTAAACGCTTGTTATAATTTGTTTGTGCTATGTTTATCCTTTAGAGTCGAACCCTCGTCTCTAAATCAATCTTTTCCCATGGTACCTTTTATCTGTTTCGTCAAGTTTCTTAAATAATAGACGATTATTTTCCTGTGAAGAAAACGATTAGTTATCTGTGGAATATTGTAAATTGGTATAGAACAATAATTATGAACTTAAAGGTGCTGCCTCACAGATTGGGCTAAACTTTTGTATATCGTGATTTTCCAACCTAACCAAGTATTGATGTAATAGAAAGCCACCGACGGTTAAATTGCTTTACGACAGATTTTGTGCAAATAAGCAATTTTAACCACTCTCGATATCGCCCACTGAGTATTTTTTTCTAGAAAAAAAAGTGCTAAGTTTCCTTCCAACATGCTTTGTGAATTATGTAATTCACACGTGATCGAACTCACAGTAACATCAACAATTTCTACAGCATAAACATCAGTGAGGTATTTGGTTCGTTTTTTTATTCGTTTTCATTAAATGCGAAAAAATTACAGGCAATTTAAGTAATAGTAGTGTTAATTCTATAGGGTATTAATACCCTATAGAATTTTTTAGGTAAAAATGCTGAATAACTACAAAATGCCGAAGTTTCTCGAGTTATTTTGGATGTCAGTGTGGTTGTTTATTGGATATACAGCCAACTATACCAAAATTACGCGAATATTTGACAATTTTATTTTTGCAATACACCAATATGTGAGGCAGTCCCTTTAATGTAAATAATGGTTTATGTATTATAACTATTACTTTTGTTACATGTAGCAATGTTTCCATGTTTCTGTTATATATACAGCAGAGTTAAGGGCCTTGTAATATAACCTTGTTTTCATCGAATTTCCACATTACCATTTCTCGTGATTTAATAATAAATTATTGAATTGATTCAAGTTAATTCACGTTTACATAATTAATTATATTAGAAATTAATTGAGTAATTTATATTATGCCAGTTGTCAGACAGTTACCTATAATTCGGATTTTTAATCAAACACGACTCTTCAATCAGGCATACAGTAGATAATGCAAGGAAATCAAGACGACTTGACACTGTAGTCCGCTCTCACACACTAATTCTAGTGTTTGAAAAAAAGTTTGAAAAATGCCCTAGTCGTTACGGATAGAGATATTATATGTCATGGAAACCTATTTTTTCCCTTCGTTTGGCGTACATTGTACATGTCATAGAAATTGGTGAAGAAATGAAATACTTACGCCTTTTTTCTTTTTTGAAGCGAAGGTTTGTTTACATATTTCATCTTGTGTTTGTAGCCTTTCATGATGTCATAGTCACATGGTATTAAATTGCTACACTGCAATGGATGAGTTTGAAAGCCTTCATGAAAAAACTTTGACAAACAAATAAGACTGAGCAATCTCATTTATACATGTCAATTTCATATATACTAGAAGTTAAATTACTTTGCAGGTAAAAAGTAGGTCAGTCAACATCTGCAGTTGACAGTTTAAACCTACATGTAGATACATATTCCGAAATGAATGAAAATGTTATTCGGTGAGATGTTATGTATATTTCTGTTTTGTTTACTTCTTGAATGGTTCACTGAGCATGTGGTATGCAACTTATGATCTTAGCTCTAGATGTACGAAAAACAGTTTCTAACAGGTCATTGCACCAGAGTGGGCTGCTTGGAACAGGTCATTGCACAAGAGTGGGCAGCCTGTGCTTGGAACAGGTCATTGCACAAGAGTGGGCTGCTTGGAACAGGTCATTGCACAAGAGTGGGCTGCTTGGAACAGGTCATTGCACAAGAGTGGGCAGCCTCACAGTGCTTAAAACAGGTCATTGCTTAAAAGAGGACTGCTCCGGACAGCTTGAGGCTCGAGAGGGCTGCTGCGAACAGCTTGTGGCTAGAGAGAGGGTGGTTGATTGGTGGTTTAATTTATGGATATTTAACCATTATAATATTATGCAAACATGATTGACTTTTGTTTAAAAAGTCCCTCAAATAAATGCCCCCTTTTGTAAATTGCATTGCCCCCGGGGGGGGCGTTTATTCGAGGGAATACGGTATCCAGTACGTACCTATATCTCCCGTTGTCGACAGTTTGATTATAAACCTTAAAGCAACAGTCCTGTATCGATCTCTGAATTTTAATTCCAATATTCTGACATTCTCTGATTCAATCAGTATCTGTCATTAGTCAGTATTTTATTAAGTTTATTTCCTGTCATTAAACCAGTCCTACATCACTCTGCTTAATTACTGAGATTTTCTGCAGTTTCAAATTTACCTTTTTTGTTAATAAAACCCAGGGGTAATGTTTTTAGAGAACACAGCAATATAATTAGTTTAAGGGAGAAATCGCTGTCAGCCTGTTGAGTTTAATAAGATTTTTACGCAACATTCGATCCTGACTTTTCTGTCACTTTTGTATCTTTTAACAATGAGCCAATTTGGTGGATTTAAGACAAGAAATTTCACTGTGTGTTGCCAGTTTGCTTAGTGAATAAGAATTTATTTTTGGTCGATTGTGAAACAAGTTTTTCCAACTTACATTTAATAATTTACTCTCAGCACCTCATTCCTGATTTTATTTATCAAATGCCACAATTAAGTGAATATGAGATAGAGATGATATCTAAGAAGAAATTGAGCTTAAAAATCCCCTAATATGCTAAGCAAGCAAGCAAAAGTTACCAAAAGTTAATTGGTGCTGAAAAGTGGATGACTGGCCATAAGAATGGAATGTTTAGAAAAAAAAAGTCAAAACGGGGAAGGCAGCACTCAACTTAACCAGCTGAGCACAGAAAACATGAAGAAACGTACATTGAGGCACAATGTCCAAATGAATCAGCCGAGCACAGAAAACATAAAAAACATACAAGACACTACACTTAACTGTATAAACTCTATGGTTAAAGTACATAAACATGAATAACCTAGAAATACACCTAGTATAGCAGTTGTATTTGTTATATATCACGGAGAATTTGACTTGATCCTGACCTCTAAGCATGAATATATTATTAGGTTGTTGTGTTGAATATATATATATATAAATGTTCACGAGCAAATTGTGCAATATCAGTCCTTTAGATATGTGTTAGTATTACACATGGCGCGTCTTCGTGATGCTTTCGCTTATGGAAACATACAAACAGGGTTATAAATATAGACAATAAATCAGCTGTTATTAAAAAAAAGGTCGAGAGTCGGGTCAAATTCTCCACACTATACCCACAGGATATTGTGTTTATATATAGGTCTACAGAAGAGCAAACATTGTGTGGAAGTGCAAATACTGCAGTCTATAGGCTGTGTAAAGTGTGCGGTCACGATTCTTCTGTGATTATATAAAATATGATGAATATTGACGTATGCAAATCACGACATAATCACGGGTCTGTTTGTCTATTAAATCAAAACCAGACTATCATCCATTAATGCACCATAAATATTTAATGAAATCTATTTTATTATTTATTGGGTCTCAGAGATAAATATTCATGAGTAATTTAACCATTTTAATTGGCTCTCTCAGAGATCATTATATCACATGATATGACATTGTGACAATCAGAATATTTAACACATGTCTGTTGTGACAATGATACACTCTCAGCCAATGCAATCAGCTGTCTGTTGTGACAATGAAATGCTCTCAGCCAATGAAAACACCTGTCTGTTGTGACAATGCTATATGCTTTCAGCCAATGAAAACAGCTGTCGGTTGTGACAATGCTATATGCTCTGAGCCAATGAAATCAGCTGTCTGTTGAGACAATGATATGCTCTAAGCCAATGAAATCAGCTGTCTGTTGTGACAATGATATGCTCTCAGCCAATGAAATCAGCTGTCTGTTGTTACAATGATATGCTCTCAGCCAAAAATCAGCTGTCTGTTGTGACAATGATATGCTCTCAGCCAATGAAATCAGCTGTCTGTTGTGGCAATGATATATGCTCTTAGCCAATGAAAACATCTGTCTGTTGTGACAATGATTTGCTTTCAGCTAATGAAAACAGCTGTCTTTTGAGACAATGATATGCTCTAAGCCAATGAAATCAGCTGTCTGTTGTGACAATGATATGCTCTCAGCCAATGAAATCAGCTGTCTGTTGTGACAATGATATGCTCTCAGCCAAAAATCAGCTGTCTGTTGTGACAATGATATGCTCTCAGCCAATGAAATCAGCTGTCTGTTGTGGCAATGATATATGCTCTTAGCCAATGAAAACATCTGTCTGTTGTGACAATGATTTGCTTTCAGCTAATGAAAACAGCTGTCTGTTGTGACAATGATTTGCTCTCAGCCAATGAAAACATCTGTCTGTTGTGACAATGATTTGCTCTCAGCCAATGAAATCAGCTGTCTGTTGTGACAATGATATGCTCTCAGCCAATGAAATCAGCTGTCTGTTCTGACAATGATATGCTCTCGGCCAATGAAAACAGCTGTCTGTTGTGACAATGATATATGCTTTCAGCCAATGAAAACAGTTGATTATGAAATTAACTTACTATCATATAACTGTGAGATATGTAAATGTAAATGGATGATTACAATGTATGAACATTTTTTTGCAAGGTCATGTAGTTTTCAGAAACTGTTCCAGAATCTAGAGTAATTTTCTATTACTTTATTTCATTGATAATGTGATATCATAGTTCCTGGAAAATTAAGCACATTTGGGAAAATGCCAGACTGTCACTTTGCACTATTATACTGATTATGCGCTTCTAATTTACAGTCATTTACATGCGATAATATAAGTATTGTGCCCAAAAATCGTCCTGTTTTATCTTGAAAGATACAAATTTCCCTGACATATTACATAATATATAATGGATATGGAGTCCTCAAAAAGCTGTCTCGTCAGTGCCTTATAAGATCAAATAAAGTTATATTGGAAATACATATAACCACATGTTAGCGTTAATACAGAGCCGCCTGTCTTGTTTAATATTGTGAACAGACATGTTAACCAGACAAATTATTAATTTTTGCCCGAAAATTGTCAGTTGAAAAGACAACAACCTGAAAATTGGCAGCTCTGGTCGTTCTGTAAAAGCATTGACATTTTCTTATTTCCTCGTTCAGGCGATGGTGTGTTTATCAGATGTACGAAAAAATCACCATGACGTCATTTGCGGTACTCTATCTTACGTACTGTGTACTATACTAAGTATACAGGCTTCCAGGCCTTTTAGCAGATGTTCTGAATATCCCAGTAGAATTAATAGTTACTTGTATATTTTCTGTCTACGAGTTTCCGTGACAACCTAGTATTTAAGTCATGTCAACAGAGAAATCCAGAAGAAAAGCATTAAGTTAGCATTTATACGTGTTTCATACAATTTCAGATGCTTTTAGCAAAGGCTTTGTGTTTCGTCTTCTTGCGTAATTTAACCATTATCAAAAAGATTATCTGATATATATTAAGTCGGACAGGGATTTGGCTGCACTCAACTTAACCAGCTGAGCACAGAAAACATAAAAACATATATTTAGGCACAAATAATGCCCAACACGCAACCAAACGAGAAAATGATCCATCCATGTCCCAGTAAAACGGCTGAAATACCAAGACTTAAATCTACATCTGTACAATATACTGTGAAACTATCCTATATTATAATTATCACTAGTCTGTGTTTATGTCAAGGGAAATTTGAAGTCATATGGATACTCAGGTGGTTAATTGTTCTTATCATATTGTATTATATTGCTTGAAACCTATAAGATAAATGAAATCCTTCCTTAATTAATAAACCAGCATTTCATCATAGGGAGGCAATCACTTGAGAGCAAAATTCTGCACCTGAAATGGTTTAACTGTCAGATTTCTGTTTCCCGTTAAAAATAATTTTGTCACAAAACAAATTTTTTTCAGTACCTGTTGTTTGACTAATAGATTGTGATACCAACTGAAAGCAAATGTCCAGCCACTAAACAATATCCAGAACTGTGTAAATAAGAACATATTTTATTGCCGTTTGTGGTACTGTCAGCATCAATTATAACACGGTCAAAATTATTCCATCATATGACGGAATTGATATTTTGCCATACCGTACATGTTAAGCAGGCTGTCTACATTCAGAGTGGTCAATTTAGGAAGAATTAATCAACCATGAATGCTCGTATTGCCCAATATCTGCTTCCATGGTAACCAAGATTCTATCATAAGATGTCCTTGTTTTCACTTCTCTGTTTTCATCAATTTGGCTCTTACGATTGGAATTGCCTGAAAGTATTAAGCCCTAGAATGATCGGCTTATTGAATATGCATTTTATTCAAATTGAATGCAAATGATCTTAATTAATTATTTTCCATTCATTTTGTTTTGAATTTCTGTCAGTAAAGAATCTGTTAAATATGCAGTCAGTGTCTTTATCTTCTTAGGCTGTTTACAGTGTAGCAATACCACGTGACTTTAGACTACCTTTACAAGAAGAAATGTGTAAACATTGGAAAATAAAATAGCCTTAAGTATTTTATTTCTTCATCGATTTCTATGAAATATACGCCACACTAAGGGGACAATTATTTGCTTTCCATGAAATATATAATCTTTTTCAGTAGTTGTGCTGTTTTATCCATTACCTTGTGAAACCGTAGAACGTGTAGGTTTCACAGGGTAATCGAACAATCTGTAAAACTGCTGAAAAAGATCTTATTTTTCATGGAAAGCAATTACTATTCCCCTTAGCGTGGCGTATATTTTATAGAAATCGATGAAGAAATAAAATACTTATGGCTATATTTGTGTTCCAATGTTTACAAATTTCTACTTGTAACTGTAGTCAAAAGCCACGTGGTATTCCTACCCTGGTTTACAAGATAAGGATTGTTTACTTCACAACAGTTATTATAAAATGTGCCATATGTGGTGGATGTCAAAGATTTAGTCTCCTGTACATAATGATGCTAGGCACATATCATGTTTGACCATCCAATTGTTTGTTGGACCCCAGGCCCCGATCGCCCGAACCATCTCTAATAGAAATCTCGACTCAAATTGGTTTTGCTCAAATCAGAGTCAGAATGGTAGATATTATTAAATTAATCTGGTTTTCAAGCTCTAGAACACCCAGAATATTGTTTCTGTTTTGTGATGCCAAATTTAAACCCAGCCGCTCACAGAAGTAATACCTCAAAATTAATACAAATGACAATATTCGAGATGAGATTATAATAGCTCAGGTTGAGATGCCTACGGAGATCGACTCTCACAGGTTGACGAAGATCAGACAGATCGTGGCCAGGCATGTCGATATTGTTAGACCTGGTATTTTAAAATGGCCAGAAGACTACCATGGTTGACATTATTATTGCTTGCTTGTCAGAAGTTTCAACCCAGTCTGGGTCGGCTATTCATTCTTATGTTGTGTAGGATACATAATATGAACTACTTACTGAGATGCTACAATAATCTTCTATTGATGTTAATTAGCTGTTACATAATCAAGGTGCTTCCAATTACCACTTATACCTCCATAGTGGAAACATATTGATATGTAACAGTTGTTTGTGTATATGATGGAGAATGCTTGACTGAGTTCTACTCATCATAGGTATATTAATATTAATCTGAAGTGGGTTGTAATACCTGGAGCAGTTATGGCATCTACTGGGGTTACTGATTGTACAGCTGACATTGTTACCTGACAGGGAAACATAATGTCAAGTTCGACATCATCTTCAATTCCTGGAAAAGGGGTAACAATTTAAACCCAGTAGTATAATACTTCATAGTAACAGGGGTGTCAATCAATATTCCCGAATAATCCAGAATTAATCCTGGATTTATCAACCCTGAAAGAGCTAACATTTCTGATCAAAATAAAAGTTATTTGATGAAAATGTCTCAAGAAATAACAAAGTTATTGTCTAGTTTATCTGCCCTCAAGGATTTGATTCAATAAAATCAGAGTTAAATATGGAAACAATGTGGTTGAACTTATAATGCCTCTTGTTTGGCAAAAATATTCAGCCGCATATGATTTTCAGGATTTTTAATTTGTCTCTGTTGATACTCCTGCAATTGCAATATCTCCATTATACCAGTTATATAGTCCAGTTAGGATATTGTGACGGTGACGTTGCAGTTTATGTGTACGCAAAAAATCACAACCATTGTCTAAACAGGTAGAGCGAAGTTAAGTATGTTAGTTTAGCATTGAAATTATATTGTTTGTACAGTATAATCCTTTATAATTGGTTTTACACCGTTATAGTGGACTCGACCGCTGCGTCACTGGATTTTTATCCTGACTGGACTATGATAGTTTATTGAACAACTATTATCATATAATAAACTTATCTGCATTGAAACCAGATATTGAAACATTAAATCCATCGAGCTGCTGCTGCATGCCTGCTTTGGAATTTAATGATTATACTGATGCATGACTCTGACTCTATTGAGTAAAAAAGGGTTAAAAGGCTCAAACAAACAGTTGAATAGAAAAACCTTAAGAAATGAATTAGATTGATAGTTATACCTTGTCCTTGTATGCTGCAGGGGTGTCACTATTCCTGATACAATGTTAATCCGGAATTGTCAATCCTAAAAGAGCTATGATTTCTGACCAAAATGAAAGTTATTTGATTAAAATATCTCAAGGAATGAGTTAGTTATGGAAACAATGTCCCGGAAGGCCTCTTGTTTGGCAAAAATGGTTGGCCGCATACGATTTTTCTGATTTTTAAATTGGCCCTGTTGACACCCCTGAATTTGCTGATTGTAATTAATGGTGTGTTACATGATTGCGACATATCATAATTGAATGTTCGGCTCTTCCCTGTCTAAATTAGTTCCTGTAGGATTTGCATTTATTTGCTGCAATACTTCAATGGCTTCAATTGTTTCCTGGTGTTGAACATCAAGACTGTCTGGACAAGTCTCTGTGTTTCATTGTATTCCAAACAATTTATTTTGGTTCTTGGAGCAGAAAAGCAATATATTTATTTTATAACATTTGACTGCTGGACCTATGGTGGAGGCCAGCTGTATATAATGATTTGTTGTATATCGATAAATGTTGTAACTGGTTTGTGACTGGACAATTTATAAAGGTTACAATACCCCTCAACTATTCATGAATAGTTCATGACCTTTTAAGAATTTGGAATGTTCATGAGCATTTCGAGACAAGTATTTAAAATATCCAAGTATTCAGGTTTAAGATCAAAGGTCAAGGTCCTCTGACGTTTTTGGTTCAGAAGGTCAAAGGTCAGATGATATCCTCTTATGATGTTTTGGGTTCAAAAGGTCAAAGGTCAGATGACATGCTCTTCTGATGTTTTAGGTTCAGAAGGTCAAAGGTCAGATGACATGCTCCTCTGATGTTTCTGGTTCAGAAGGTCAAGGGTAAAAAACAATAGTATACTGGCAACTGTTCCTGGACATAATGTTATTATTTGACAGGCTATCATTCTGTGATTTATAACTATAATGTCCTTGCTACTTGGAGATCATGCTGATATTATGAGACATGCAAGGGGATGAAAGAAGCCAATATATTTGATAATTTTGGTAAGGACATATATAGTCTCTGTAACGTTGTATACCGTTCCTGAAGTAAAGCATAGATTGGAATGAAGATTTTCAGAGATTGATGGTCATACAAAACAAGGCAATATTGTGTTTTCTAGTCAAGAGGAAAAATGGATAGTGTCTTGTCTGTCAAATCAGGAAGAAAATTGTTGTTTTGCTACAAATACTCAATAGTGTAAAATCTGTGATTTTTCTATGAAATTCAATGTTTGTGTGTTATTCTTAACCTTAGATTTTACATTAAACATTTTGCATTCATTTCATATCATAACATTCCTTGAAGTTAATTGGAGGTTATTGTCCGAAAATCTGGCAGGGAATCTTTAAGAACTGAATGAACATGCACTTAACTGCCTGACAATATCTGTATCTGCATGATAATACAATTTTTCCCACCTTATACCTCAGTGTCCGTCTGAGGTTTGAACCAGGGACCTCTGGATTGGAAATCAAGCGTGTTAACCCTCCAGCCACGGTAGTGCCATTTATGATAATGTTGGTTAACTAAGCCCACAGACTTTTAATGGTATTCTGACTGTAGATTATATATGTCACATGCATAGGATTGGCATTTCATGTTCTAATTTATATAGATTTATTTATATATTGCCTAGATTGCTTTCTGGCCTCCTAAGGGTAATTGAAACAAAGCTATCTCACATGAACTGATTGAAATACTGTAAACTTTTTAGTATTTGTGGTAATAAATTTTGTCAATCTTCAAGTTTTGGTATATAGGACCTATATACTGAGTACATCCATAAAATCTATTACTGGCTCCACATAAATTATTATGTAATTCTCTACACTTAAATAATGCTAACACTTTAAAAAAAAAAGAATAAATCCCAGAAATTGCAACTATGTTACAGTATCTAGAATGAATATATTGAAACAGCTCCCAATAATTGACATCATCTTATATTTAATATTAAAGGCTTCAATAATGGTTTTTAAGGGCTAATAATTGGTCTGCCATAATTTTGATTTCATATTTGATGCGTGCCGACTCAGCTCTCATGTGGTAATTGTATTAGTTTTATGTTCATTTAGTGCACTATGTTCTGTTTTGATATACTAATAATCATTCTCCATTTACTGGGGGACCCTTGTGTATAAAATCATTCAGAGCTTTCATTATTAATATTATACTGAGTAGTTTCTTATATATGTTGTTCTCAGTGTGTTTGATACACTTGTAATGTACAGTCTGTGCAGATTGTAGGCAAGCCTGTTATTTTCAATCTGACATTTAAGTCAAATCACAATGTTTCTCGTCATTGTAATATTTAAATTATAGTTGTCCCCATTCTGAATGATAAATTAACAAATCAATTACAGTTTATGTTTTAATTACAGAGATGATGATTCACCCACTCCACACCTTGAATTTGTCTGGATAATTGTAATTAAAGTATCTATAATCTACACAAAATATAATTGTACCATCTTTCTTAGGAACTATTACGTCATGAAATAACCAACTTAAAATTTAAATGAGGTTAAATTTTTAAATGAGGTTAGATTTTCACCTCACAACTATGTGTGTTTTCTTGGGTAAATTCTGAACATTCTTACCTTAATTTGCGACTGTGAGTAAAATCGCTATAAATATATATATCACTATTTTTAGGAGCTAGTAACTATGCCCACTGATTTCATGACCTTACAGGATTCTAGCATAAAATTTGCATTATATGAAAATTTCCCAGTTTATGGTAAGGCATATATTAGAGTGGAGAAGCCTATAGATGGACATTGTATGGCTTGTTACTGGTAGACAGATTGGTTTCATAAGTGTTGAGACATTCTATGAGACATTATAATATATAAATATACAACTGTGATAATACAGGGGAGTTGTATTAATACTTAAATGTCTACCGTTATGTTTGGAGTTATCGCCAGTCATCTACTAAATATATTTCAAGTTATAATATTGCCTGCTGGAATCCAGTACTGCAGCCACTGCATGTTCTCGAAGTCTGAGGTCATTGACCAATCTAGCTATTAAAAACAGTTGACCAAGTACTTACGACTGTCTGAGACAGCCAAAAGCCAACAACAACAACAAATCCTGAGTGTAATTCAACAAGTTGTATACTAGTTATATTGAGAGATTTTAAATTGATGTTGAAATTAAGTTAAGGCTGACTGTAGACATTTTACAGTGGATGGTTGCTATTTGATTAACACTTGGATGGACAGTTTTTGGCAGACATCAATCTATTAGATCAGAGGAGAATGTATGGATTCTCAAGACTCATTGTATTCATCAGTTGGCAGATCCATTCATCTATTTCTTGCTCCATTCTATGACTGTCAATATTTGTGATTGATTAGATGTGAAAGTCAGGGTCTTTATAGAATAAATTAGCAGTCTCAAACTTTGAATTTCTGATTGGTCAGTTCTGAAGAAAGGGTACAGTTTTTTTTAAATTAGAGCAATTCTTATTGGTTGATTGTTGATTAGATGTGTTTGTCAGGGTCTTTATAGAATAAATTAGCAGTCTTAAACTTTGAATTTCTGATTGGTCAGTTCTGAAGAAAGGGTACAGTTTTTTTTAAATTAGAGCAATTCTTATTGGTTGATTGTTGATTAGATGTGTTTGTCAGGGTCTTTATAGAATAAATTAGCAGTCTTAAACTTTGAATTTTTGATTGGTCAGTTCTGAAGAAAGGGTACAGTTTTTTTTAAATTAGAGCAATTCTTATTGGTTGATTGTTGATTAGATGTGTTTGTCAGGGTCTTTATAGAATAAATTAGCAGTCTCAAACTTTTAATTTCTGATTGGTCATTTCTGAAGAAAGGGTACAGTTTTTTTTAAAATTAGAGCAATTCATATTGGTTGATTAAGAGTATACAATCTTAAAATTGACCAATAACAAGGTTTCAGTGAATTGGCATGGTTGTCATTGGAAGGATTAAGGTAACAAAGCTTATTTAAGTGTCATTAGTACAGGTCTTATTTATAAACTTAACCAATGAAATAACTTATAACATTGTAAAAGATATTGGCATATCAGATAGAGAAGTCAAGCAGCACTCAACAGAAACAGTCGAGCAGAACAGGCACCTAAAGGAACAAACAACGTGATACAAGAAGAAATAACCACAGGCCACAAGCACATATACGCCACAATGTACTCAGAATTTAAGACGGGTTCCAACATTGGACCTGATTGGTTGGCTCTGATAATGATGCCTTTTTTAGCCCTCTTCCGGTTGAAGCCCTAGCTCTGTCCATCTGTCTGTAAAAAAATCTGGATCCTGACATAACTCGGAACAGTTTCCCAGCTAGGTTTACCAAACTTGGTATGTGGATAGGGGGCTATAATGGGGTTATATATGCACGTCTAAAAATATTTTTATTCTGACAAAAATTGTGGTCCTTATGGAGACATAAAAAGTGAAAAATGGCGAAATTCTGGATCCTGGCATAATTTAAACAGTTTCCATTAGCTAGGTTTATCAAACTTGGTATGTGGGTAGGTGCTAATAAGGAAATGATGCCTGTCTAAATATTTTTGATTCCGACAAAAATTGTGGTTGCTATGGCAACAGAAATCGGTAGGGAACTTCGATCTGTATTGCTTGTAATACTTAGTGACTTGTTATTCTGACCTGTGTAACTGTTATACAAATGAATGCATCATGGTGTAAATCCAACACATTAAAGGGGTGAAGACGAAACCGACTGCAGCTCTAATTACACATATAAGTAAAGATTAGGAGATAGATTAGGTTCGCTTTTGGCACTCAAATTGCATTGAATTATTCAACTTGATGTGTGGTAATTGAACTAAAATTGACTGGTTTGATGTGAGTTCTGAAATGGCTTGCCAACTCTTATCAGCTCACGGCAACACTTAGAATGTATCACTCAATCTCATCACTCACAACACTCAGTGGTTAAAAGCTCGTAACACTGAGAGGGCTAACTTATTCACCACCTAATGTGACAGTTAATACCTGCCTTGCCGAATAAATGGAAGCTAGGAAATAGTAATGTATTGCCGCCAACCATGGTTAGTATCTGGCTCATTATCTGACAACATTGTCGGGAAATGGTACATACTGATTAGGCTGTAATAAAAGGGCTGCAGGCTTGTTACAACAACATACCGCTGTGTGAAATCACATTTCTCCAAGTTCTATGCAATTACCAGCAAGATGGAATTTCTTGATTGAAATACTGTACGTTATTCTGGACAATTATTCTGTCAATAATGGTTCTTCTGAGAATTTGAGATGAATGCCATTTACAAACATTTGTGTGGTAATAGGAATGAAGTGCCCAGTTTGGATTAATCAGTTTTTCCTTTGGCCAAAAGTAGAACAGTTTTTAGTTTCAGCTGCCTTAGAATGCCATCCACCAATTTATAACATTCCAGTTTACTGTATCTTGTAATAAAGTTTCCGGAAAGTAGGAGCTAAATAGAGTGCGGTAACTGTGACCAGGGTGCACTGCTGTTATTGCACTCCTGATTGGACTGTGATACAACAGATACAAAAACAAACACTCTGATATCATTTTTGTCGAAGGTCACCTGAGGAGCCAGAGAATAACTTTCTGTTCAAAATTGAACTGTTGGTAACCTAGAGGTATTATAAAAAATAAGTCTTGTGTGTATTGGTAATGTAAATCGAGCACGCTTAAAGGGCGAGTTCCGATGGAACGCAAGTTCGATCTAAGGTAGACTCAGGTTCCATACCAACGCATTTTGATTGTACACTTTTTGTGCCTTCACCACTGAAGAGTCGAACTCGACTAACACCAACTCTTGTCAGGGTTTACTGATTCCCTGTTTCTGTACAGTATGCAAAATGAGCAGGGAAAAAGCTATTTTAGATATTACCAGGGCCAAGCTTTTGATTGGTTGATAAATTTAGAGACCCGTATTGGTGGGAGTAAACATCATGCCTGTAAAAGCATACCCTATCCTAGAGTTTCCATTTGAACTCGCCCTAAGAGTTACCAAAGAGTCTATTCAGATAGAGCTAGGGTAGAATACACAGGTTTTTTGTACCACAGGAGTTGACAACTGTCTCTTCTCTCCAAGTTGGAGGTCATTATGGCCAAATAGGGCAGGGAAAAAACTGAATGACCACACATTTACTGTTACAACTGTCTCAGTTGATCGCAAACAACAAAATAATTAAATGCAATGTAAAAGAAGACAACTAAATAACAGCTCTGCAGTCAGCCCTCAATCTGATTCCTGGAGGCAAAAGCTTGTAGCCTAAGGCTTTGATACTATCTATAGATATATTGACTTCATCGTTGCTATGGCAGCTTGACCATAATGAAGTGTTTGTTATCTATCACATTTATTACTGGATAAATCCTGTTGCTATGTGACCAGATTCAATGTGTGTTCCACAGCTTGCTGAGTTTTTACAGAAAGATTTGTTCAAACGATTCCATTGATTTTTGTATCAGCTTTCGTTATCTTGTCTCATCATTTGGCATCACTACATGAATAATAATTTGCCACAATTCTTTTAACTGCAAATTGAAACTTCATTTAAAGACCTCTTCAAAACTGAGACTGATGAGATTTTTAATATTTTTAGACCACTTAAATGGAAACGATTCCATTGATTTTTATACCAGCTTTCGTTATCTTGTCTCATCATTTGGCATCGCTACATGAATAATAATTTGCCACAATTCTTATTACTGAAAAGTAAAACTTCATTTAAAGACCACTTCAAAACTGAGACTGATGAGATTTATAATATATTTAGACCACCTCAATGAAAAGACACGACCTCAACATTAAGATTTTCACCGTCTTAAAAATTCAACCTCAATATATATTAAAGCAAACGTAATAAGAACACCATGCAGTTCTAAGATTGGTATTTTAATTACGGTTGAGCAATTTCCTTTGGTCAAACAGTTACGGAACAATTATAACTCAAACTCTTGACTTGTCACCTGGCTGCAGTGACTTCAACAACGATAAATGGCCCTATGATGTCAAAGGTCAAGCTTGCCATGACTTTAACATTGTATGACTAGACATTTATGCAGGGGGAATTAGACAGACGAATCTTCCCGACAGACGGGAATTAAAAACCTTATCGACTCCGAGTCACGGGGAATAGACTAGGTTTGGGAATTTCTACACCGCAAAAGATGACAGTGATACTTTTATTCAAGTTTTTATTAGCTCACCTGCCACAAAGTGGCAAGGTGAGCTTTTGTGATTGTTTTTTGTCCGTCGTCCGTCCGTTAGACATTTCACTGTTAACACTCTAGCACTTTCAATTTTGCTTTGATCTTCATCAAACTTGGTCAGTAGTTGTATCTCAATGAAATATAGGTCAAGTTTGAAGTTGGGTCATGTGGGGTCAAAAACTAGGTCAAAAGGTCAAATAATAGGAAAACCTTGTTAACACTCTAGAGGCCATATTTTTGCTTCAATCTTCATGAAGTTATGTCAAAATGTTTATCTTGATGACCTTAAGGTCAAGTGCGAAGTTGGGTCATGTGGGGTCAAAAACTAGGTCAAAAGGTCAAATAATAGGAAAACCTTGTTAACACTCTAGAGGCCATATTTTTGCTTCAATCTTCATGAAGTTAGGTCAAAATGTTTATCTTGATGACCTTAAGGTCATCCTTAAGGTCAAGTTCGAAGTTGGGTCATGTGTGGTCAAAAACTAGGTCAAAAGGTCAAATAATAGGAAAACCTTGTTAACACTCTAGAGGCCATATTTTTGCTTCAATCTTCATGAAGTTATGTCAAAATGTTTATCTTGATGACCTTAAGGTCAAGTTCGAAGTTGGGTCATGTGGGGTCAAAAACTAGGTCAAAAGGTCAAATAATAGGAAAACCTTGTTAACACTCTAGAGGCCATATTTTTGCTTCAATCTTCATGAAGTTAGGTCAAAATGTTTATCTTGATGACCTTAAGGTCATCCTTAAGGTCAAGTTCGAAGTTGGGTCATGTGTGGTCAAAAACTAGGTCAAAAGGTCAAATAATAGGAAAACCTTGTTAACACTCTAGAGGCCATATTTTTGCTTCAATCTTCATGAAGTTATGTCAAAATGTTTATCTTGATGACCTTAAGGTCAAGTTCGAAGTTGGGTCATGTGGGGTCAAAAACTAGGTCAAAAGGTCAAATTATAGGAAAACCTTGTTAACACTCTAGAGGCCATATTTTTGCTTCAATCTTCATGAAGTTAGGTCAAAATGTTTATCTTGATGACCTAAGGTCATCCTTAAGGTCAAGTTCGAAGTTGGGTCATGTGGGGTCAAAAACTAGGTAAAAAGGTCAAATAATAGGAAAACCTTGTTAACACTCTAGAGGCCATATTTTTGCTTCAATCTTCAGGAAGTTTGGTCAAAATATTTATCTTGATGACCTTAAGGTCAAGTTTGAAGTTGGGTCATGTGGGGTCAAAAACTAGGTCAAAAGGTCAAATAATAGGAAAACCTTGTTAACACTCTAGAGGCCATATTTTTGCTTCAATCTTCATGAAGTTATGTCAAAATGTTTATCTTGATGACCTTAAGGTAAAGTTCGAAGTTTGGTCATGTGGGGTCAAAAACTAGGTCAAAAGGTCAAATAATAGGAAAACCTTGTTAACACTCTAGAGGCCATATTTTTGCTTCAATCTTCATGAAGTTTGGTCAAAATGTTTATCTTGATGACCTTAAGGTCAAGTTTGAAGTTGGGTCATGTGGGGTCAAAAACTAGGTCAAAATGTCAAATAATAGGAAAACCTTGTTAACACTCTAGAGGCCATACTTTTGCTTCAATCTTCATGAAGTTTGGTCAAAATGTTTATCTTGATGACCTTAAGGTCAAGTTTGAAGTTGGGTCATGTGGGGTCAAAAACAAGGTCAAAAGGTCAAATAATAGGAAAACTTTGTTAACACTCTAGAGGCCATATTTTTGCTTCAATCTTCATGAAGTTTGGTCAAAATGTTTATCTTGATGACCTTAAGGTCAAGTGCGAAGTTGGGTCATGTGGGGTCAAAAACTAGGTAAAAAGGTCAAATAAAAACCTTATTAAATCTCTTTAGGCCATATTTTTGCTTTAATCTTCATCAACTTTGGTCAAAATGTATATCTTGATGACCTTAAGGTCAGGTTTAAAGTTTGGCCATGTTTAGCAGGTGAGCGCCCCAGGATCTATGATCCTCTTGTTAAATTACCCAGATGAAAAACTATGCCCAACGGTGGGGATATAGCAGTAAACATTGTCTCCAGGGTGGGAATTTAGACATCGAATTGAAAATGTCTAGTTCCCCCTGGGTCTCCCGCCGCTCCCCGGGCGGGCAAAATATTGACTGGTGCATTAGTTACTATAATCTAACAAGTTTGTTGATGATTTGGTGGAGATATTATGAGGAAAAACTTGAAGTAAATAGCAATTTAGTACATATAATTGGCTGTAGACTTGGTGATAAATCGGATTAATTTTGTTAGGTCTTGACAGTAAATAATATGTCAGCTACTGTTAAGAAATTGGTTGGGGAGAGTTCATGTGAAACAATTGGATGTTTGGTATCAGTTAATGCACTGACAATTTCCGTCTTACAATCCATGTAACAATGATTAATAAAATTTTAATTCTGAAAATTTATGCAAACCACAAAATCTAAACCCCACTATTAATCGACCTCCACAATACGGAATATAATTTAGGATTTGTTGCTCCACATTTGCTAGCTAAATAATCCACAAATTTACGATCCCATGAAATTGCATTTTACAACAATCCACGAAATTTAACGCCCTTGAAAATTAGTGATATTACAGTACATGTAAATAAATCAACATTTTTACTGAGATGTTTCTATTATTATCACTCCTGTTGGAATTACTTCCCCTTGAATGAATGTTTAAAACAGTCAATTTTTTCCATTGTAATTTGAGGTTGTTCTGTTAATGACCAAGGTATTTGGATTATTATCGCTCCTGTTGAATTTACTTCCCCTTGAATTTATATTAATGTGTAAATATTTTCTATTTTCAGACCGTTGTTTCCGTCTCAAGATGTTCAGCGACTATCAGGGTTCCTGGATGATAATGTTTTTGGTCAGCCTTATTACAGTGTTCATTATGTCATGTTTTTACAATCTATTTCTGATGATCGGGGGTGAATCCACCGACCCATACAGGATCTCTGATCTCATGGGTGTTCGTAATGAGATCTTCATGAAAGTTGCAGCATGTGGCACATGGTGTGGTGACTTCTTTACAGCTTGGATGGTAAGTTAAAGCTTTTTAGCCGTATGGCCCCTTATACTGTAAAACCAATTTACTTTGGCGAATACTAACTTTCGTGTTTTGCTGATCATCGGCATATTCGTGACTTCAAACTTTTGCATTTTTAAGTGTCCTGCAATGTCCATATTAATGTTTTTAGCACTTTCGCAGCGACTTTAAGTTTCACGAAATACTACCACTCCCGAACTCCGCGAAACTAAATTGTGCGAAATAATTTCTAGGTTTACAGTAATGATTTCATGAAAGATTGTGTAAATTAATAAACTTTGTCGAAATATTGTGGTAGCCAGGGGTTGCAGGTGTTTTGCAGCCTGGGTGCTAGACATTTGTATTAGTTCCCTGCTTGTATATAGTGGAAACTTATAATATTTCATAATTTCTTCTCCAAAACCTGTGAGTGTATGAATTTAAAGAAGGAACAAACTTAATAACAAGAATTTCTGTGGATTGTCCTTTTTATGCCCCCGTATCGATAGATCGGGAGGCATATAGTGATTCACCTGTCCGTTTGTTCGTCCATCCGTCTGCTTAATCCTAATTGACCGTTTCTTCTAGCATCATTATGGCTTGCTACAAAGCTTCCATACTTGCATGGATGTTGTAGATGAACACTCTCCACATGCCTGTATCACCTGACCCCATTTTGACCTTTACCTTGACCTAATTTTGGACTTAGATTTATTGAAGGGCCAAATTCTTGGTTAACCCAAATTGACCGTTTCTTCTAGCACCATTATGGCTTGCTACAAAGCTTCCATACTTGCATGGATGTTGTATATAAACACTCTCCACATGCCTGTATCTCCTAACCCTATTTTGACCTTCACTTATTAATATGACCTAATTTTGGACTTAAGACTTATTTATGGACAAGGCTTCCACAGGGGACATAAGCGTTTATTGAACGCAAATGGTTTCCAATGAAACGAAGGGGGGACCATCCAATTACAGGGAGATCATTGTTGATATCCACCTAAAAAAGCTGCACTTGAAGTGTATACATAAATGTCTATAGGGCTATGGAGTCAAACGGGGGACTTCAATGCTTGTAATATTTCATTAGAAGTGAATATGGGGATTGTGTGCACAGTATAACTGCTGTGTATTCGACGAAGCATTATTTGACGAAATGTTGCGTCACGTTTCGTTCCTGTGATTTGTTGAAAGCTATGATAAAAAAGCAGGTTTGTCATGTGAGCGAATATTTGCTTACCATGGACCGAGATGGTGCCCCTAAATTGGTGTATCGTTCAAAATGGCTGACAGAGGCAAACAATTAAGTGTGAATAGTAAAACCCGAGCTGTGTTTTATACGTTCAGATTGTTTGTGTCAAACAGAGCGTTCAATGAAGGATTAAATCGACAAATATCGTGATTGTTTTACGTAAAATTTGGTATCTTTCCCCGAATGCATGGCAGCTAGGTCCATCATAGAATATTTGTACGACTGTAGTTTAACAAGTTGAGGGAGTAATGGTGTAAAGAGTGTATGTAATATTTTCAGGTGACAGACATCATGCTACAAGAGAAGTTATACCCAGGTTGGGCTCGGCCCGTCAGAAACTGGTGGAAACGGGGCTATAACCGCATCATACTGTTCTGGATTATTGTATTGCTAACATCATTTGTTGTTGTATTTGTCATCGCTACTGACTACATTCAATGGGACAAGTTGAACCGGGATTTTTTGCCAACAAATGAAGTATCTCGTGCCTTCCTGGCATCGTTTATCTTGGTTATGGACTTGTTGATAGTGATGCAGGTACGCAGTTGTTTCATTTACTTTTAACATGAATTAATATAGTGTTTAAAAAGTGCCAAGTCTATAAGGCTGACCATGCAGAATTAGACAATTTGTTGAGTTCCCAAACCTGAAACCAAGCAATTTCTCAAATTCCTCCCTGTACAAAATGCATTGTGTATCAATTGCTGGAATCTATTGAAATCTGTCCAATGTAATTATTAGTATCTAGTATCTGAAACTCCTATGTGTGCGAAATTCCCACCCATTTTAGGTCTTAAACATCCCATGTTTTCTAAACTGAACTACATAACCCCCTCTCATTACCCCTCCCCAAGCTGCATCCCCATAACCACTTCCCTTAACTGGATCCCATAATCCTTGCACAACCCTCCCCCAGCTTGATCTCCATAATCACTCCCATAATCTCTTTCGCATTACCCCCCCCCCCCCCCCCTTCCCTATATAGCTCAGGACCCCTATAACCATTTCCCTAACCCATTAATTCCCATAACCTTTCCCTATCTGGAATCCCTAAGTCCCTCCAATAAACCTCCCACTTAGGTGCACAAAACATTGATGTCAAATAACCCCCAATAACAGTATGCCTCCACTTTTAATACTACTGGTTCTCCTGACATTTTCATATTTGTTGTACTTTCCTCGGGTTGGGGATAAGTTATTTGAAGGATAAGTCATTGTCTCTGTGTGATTTCTCAGCGGAATGGGTTTCTAACATTACCAAATTTATTTCCACACAGGAGTGATAGATAATTGAAAACATAGATAGATAGTCCCCTGTTGTCAATAATATCAGGCAGTCAATCAACAAATAGCACGTTGATTTATGTTGGCTGGAGGTAGTTTGCTCATTGCCCGCTAAATCATTGCTGATTATTCCATTTTCAAATTATCGTGAAAAGCGATGCTATCACATCTATAGAGTATTGATATGAACTGATATCTCTGCCATATTAACTTTACTGACTTGATTAACTAGTTTCATATTCTGTTGCTTTATTGATATTTATTATACTCTTATCAAAGCTAGAGCTCATTAATGTAAAATTCTCCAGTTTTTCCATATTTTGGCAAGTGGATTTGTATGTATGGAGCTGACAGTATAATTATCTGTAAGCTTTGGAGGGCTTTTGAACCAAATAATTATATCTGTATACTGTAAACCAATTTACTTAATGCTGATCGTCGGCATATTCGCGACTTCAGATTTTCGCGTTTTTCAAGTTTCCTGCACTGTCCATATTAATGTTTTAGCACTTTTGCGGCGACTTAATTTTGCAACAACAATCCTCAACAACTAAATAATTCTCTTTTCACTGTGTTTTTTTTCCAAAACAGAATCTTAATTCCTATAATAATTATAATAATAATAATAATAATAATAATAAATACTTTATTTAAAGAGTCAACACAGTAGGGTATACCCAGTCTTCCCTGTTAGCCTCATACCTTAATTATACTCAGGTTCCATAAATTTTTTTATATCCACGGATGGTTTATTAAAATACTATTGTAAACATGTGTGCAAATGTCTGGATTCTTGTAAAGGCTTAAATATGTCATCAAATTCTCATCTAATTGTGTTTGTGCTATTTATGTCCCTGTATTACGTTCCTTTAATCAATGTCTATTTTGATTATCAGAAAATATTTTACTAGGAGGATGTCTTTGTATTATGGCTATTCGTAATTGTCTTTTATCTATTTTCTTGTGAAGTAGATTACGTTGTAATGTGTTTATGTCCTTACGGGATGACAGATTGACAATGTTCTGACAGCTATATTTAGAATTAGGTATAGAATATCGTCCAAGCCTTTCTCTTAGTCTGAAATAGTGTTTCAAATGAAATTACATGTATTTGCAAGAGTTTTCTGGGATTTTCTGTCGTCCTAAGCCAAATTTCCTCAGTTGTTAATATGAAATTGTTTACTTAGGTTTAGCTGGCATGTCAGCATTATAAAGGTGCTCAAGTGTAACTTTGTTGAGCATAAGGTACTTAGGTAATTAAGAGGCCCTTTCTATAACCGTTAGTATGATTTAACGAATATAAATGTAATTAAACACTTCTGTATCAATCAGGTTGAAGTGTCTTTGGAAGTTATAATGGGAAAGTTCGACATTTCCCTATAACTTTTTACATCATCGAAATTTCCCGAGGGAGTAAGTTTTATAAGTGATATGTGTTTTTCATTTATTTATTGGCAGTGATTGCATTTTTGTCGTATTCTGTTGATTGAATATATATTCACACATTGGGCAAAGTTTTTTAAGTTTACAATATTTATTTTGATATATGTATACATTTTAATGGACTTCACTGATAATGAATGAATGAATGAATGAATGAATGATTGATTGATTGATTGATTGATTGATTGATTGATTGATTGATTGATTGATTGATTGATTGATTGATGACTGTTGTGATTGTTTGATTTACATTTTCACAACTCTTTGAATGCATTATTATGCATTTATTTATAACTCATGCACTCACTGTTTGAATTATATTACACTTTAACAAACATTTTAAATATTTATGATCAATTGGTAAGAATCAGTGATACTTCTTATACACATGAAGGGTTTCAAAAATGACTTTAACTTAAAGCTACAGATTATTGATTTCATAGTAAGAATATTTTTAAAAACTTTTCTTCTCCCTTTAACTGAAATGATCAACATGTTATGAAGCCAACTCAGACTTTACAACTTAAAGTTACTTTTAACAATAACTTAAATATATTGCACGTTGAAATGTTTATATCACCAACTGTGTGTATTTTTTCAATGTTGCATGTTTTTGAAAGAAAGTTAAACCATATGTACATGTTCTTATTGATTTACTGCAGGATTAATAATCATTAATAAGTCTGTTACCAGGTATTTTCATGCTGTTTAACTTATAACTGTGTAAAAGATTATTTTGTTTATAAGGTCACAGTAAAAAAGGTCTAGCATTCCATATGAGGGTTAATGGTCTGCAGCATATTTATTCATGTATGCAGGCCTTGTAATGAATCTATTTTTAGGATTTCCTAAATCGAACAGTACTATTGACATTGATGCGTTTTATTATGCCCCCCATCTTTGATGAGGGGGTATATTGCTTTGCACATGTCTGTCGGTCGGTCTGTCTGTCAGTCTGTCTGTCGGTCGTATAAAATGGTTTCCGTTCAATAACTCAAGAACGCTTTGACCTATGATCTTCAAACTTTACATGGAGGTTGGTCAGCAACAGTAGATGACCCCTATTGATTTTGAGGTCAGTAGGTCAAAGGTCAAGGTCACTGTGACCTTTACTATTTCTGACTATTTCAATGGTTTCCGTTCAATAACTCTAGAACGCTTTGACCTAGGATCTTCAAACTTTACATGGAGGTTGGTCAGCAACAGTAGATGACCCCTATTGATTTTGAGGTCAGTAGGTCAAAGGTCACTGTGACCTTTACTATTTCTGACTATTTCAATGGTTTCTGTTCAATAACTCTAGAACGCTTTGACCTAGGATATTTAAACTTTACATGGAGGTTGGTCAGCAACAGTAGATGACCCCTATTGATTTTGAGGTCAGTAGGTCAAAGGTCAAGGTCACTGTGACCTTTACTTTTTCTGACTATTTCAATGGTTTCCGTTCAATAACTCTAGAACGCTTTGACCTAGGATCTTCAAACTTTACATGGAGGTTGGACAGCAACAGTAGATGACCCCTATTGATATTGAGGTCATACGTCAAGGTCACTGTGACCTTCACCATTTCTGACTATTGGGTTGCCATGGGGGCATACGTGTTTTACAAACATCTCTTGTTAGAATAGATTAGATATTTCCCAAATCAATTTGTAGCTGTTGACATTCAGTTCTGTTCTTAGCATTGACATGTACAACTTCACATATAGAAATATGATAATATGAGTACTATTGACATGCAATTCTATTTTTAGAACACAAATTTCCGAAATCTTGCAGTACCATTGACATTTGTTTCTATTTTTAGGACTGGGATTTTCCACATTTTATGAGTGCTATTGACATCAAGTTACCAGGTTTAAATATGGCACATATTAGGTTCAGCGTCCCAGTGCCAAAGTTTTTCAAAGCAGAAAGTTGGCAAGTTCATATCACAGGTAAATCACATATGCTTACTTTTGTTCTTACCATATAATAGTCAAACCTGGTTTGAAAGTTAATGGTTACATCAAGTGCTAGCTGCTCTTGGAAGCAGGATGCTGTTTGAATAAATATATGTTTAAATTGATATAAAGATGGTTAATTGGAAATTGTTAAAACAGGTGATTGCATAATAAGCATTGCCAATTAACTCAGTCTGACTGTATATCATATTACCTAACTTGTACCAATATAGATGAATAAATTCCTCTCATTCAAATTGAATATTTATGTCCCCCATCTTTGATAAGGGGGTATACCCGGTATTGCTTTGCACATTTCTGTCTGTGGGTCTGTCTGTCTGTCGTTTGACTAAATGGTTTGCGTTCAATAACTTAAGAACTCTTCGCCCTACGATCTTCAAACTTTACATGGAGGTTGGTCATTAACAGTAGATGACCCCTATTGATTTTGAGGTCATTCGATCAAAGGTCACTGTGACCACTATTTTCAAATGGTTTTATGTTCAATAACTGAAGAACGCTTTGCTCTAGGATCTTCAAACTTTACATGGAGGTTGGTCATCAACCGTAGATGACCCCTATCGAGCTGCCATGGGGGGATATGTGATTATGTTTGAATTCATGATTAGAACGTCAATTTATACTACTGTATGTTATTTTATTTTTGGTGGCTTTGGTGCAAAAAGTTGTACATGTGCAACTTTAACTAATTACTTTCGACACCTCATTCCTGATGGTATCAAACCCTTCAGGAGTTTGAGAGCAGAGAATCTAATTTTACTTGTTTATGCTGAGTGCAGTCTAGCAATGTTTTCATTCAGTATCTCAACATTCTATTTACAGGTAAATGGTTCAATTATGGGGTCTTGTTTCTGGTGATGTTACTGGACATGAACATGTGGAAGAACCAGATATTTTACTCTCCATACGACTATGGCCAGTACACTAACCCTGATGGTCGTATCTTCACAGTACAAGATACGTTCAGTCTGGAGAACTTCAATGAATCACAGACCACATTTGCCTTCAGAAACAGTACCATTAACCCAGATACTGGTAGAGCCTTCATTGCTGACGATACCCATATGCATACAAAGTATCTTGGGTATTCATTATCAATCAAAGGCATTGCGTTTATTCCCAGTTTGGCCGCATTTGTCGTATTTGGTGTTCTGATTTGGATGTTTGGTCGATTTAAGCCGACTTCGCATGATCCCTATGCTGGTAGATTGAAAAAGAGGCTGAAGAAGAGATTGTCGTTCAAGAATTTGTCATTCAGGTTGCCATGGCGACGTCGTGATGAAGTTAAACGTAAAATTCATGCTGTTCCTAAACTGTTATACTTCACGCGAAAGGGAGCTAAAGGGGAAAAGGTGGAAAGCAAAGAAATCCCTGCAGAAGGATTTATTGAAGACTCTTCTGGTAAAGAAGATAAAGTAGCTGGCAATTCAATTGAAGTTAATCCTCAGATTGAAGTTCAAAATGAAGGTCTAGATGAGTAGTATAAATGTCAAGGTCAAAAAGACCTTCAAGCCTTCAAGGTCATTAATCACAAATTAATCACTGAAGGTTTAAGTCATGTTTAATCTCAGATATGTATAATAGGTGAAGGTCACAAATACAAATGATGTTCAAGGTTACAAAATGTTCAAAGTCATGATCTCTTTAAGGAATATTAGTTTACATCTTCGGGAGAGTTCTTTTAAGAATTCTTTTAAGAATTCTTCAGTGCTTTGAAAGATCTTTTCTTGAATCTCGGAGTATATAGTATTAACTGACCTATCAATATCTGATTATGATCTTATTGTTCCATTCACTGGCTGAATGTTAAATGTTCTATTTTTATATAAACTAAAATATTTTTAAAATATCGGTCACTTGCGATATAAATCCACTTGCAATATTAGATTATTACAGATTCCAAATATTTTTTAAACATCGGTGTCATACCGCTTAGATGTTTTAATAGTTGTTAAAGATTCGCTTTTATGATGTATGCATATATCTTAATTAATGAATACAGGATATTTGATTGCTGGTCTCTCAAATCTTAATTTCTCTCTATATGATGCCATTTTTAACCAAATTTTAACAAAAAATGTGATTAGGTCAGAGTTTTTTAATTTTTTGTTACTGGGACATTTTTCAGAAAAAAGTCCACAGGAGGAGGGGAAAAAAAACCTCCCAAAATATAGCTTCCACGAGCTGGTGGGGTAGAATAGTCAATGACTGTCCGATTGAAAGCAATCAACACTCGACAACAGTGTTAGTTTTCAAGAAAACAACCAATTTATCTTAAGACTAGGACACTGTAGTGAAACACTAATATAATAAAACTGATTATCAACAAATTAATGAAAATATTAATGCAAGGCTGGTCCATTTATCATCAAAACATTATATGCAATTTTTTTTTTCCAGTTTTTCAATTTTTTTTTTTTGAAAATGCCAAAGAATTGGACAGGAGGGTCTGAGTAACGAAAAATAAAAGAACTCTGGCCTTACTTGTTTCAATGATTGACAAATTTGGTGGGTATTTATTCAGTCTGGCATCAAAGTTGTTAAATGTGTTAGACAAACATTCTTTTTAATTGATTGATTTTTTATGATTGAAAATTGAATAAAAGAACGTTCATCTGCATGAGAGGGTATGGTTCTAGGTTTTTGCTAAGACTTATGCTGGAATTTTTTTAGCTTATATATATATATATATATACGGAAATACATTAGACGGAAAAGCAACTCATTCGACTCCCACTATATTTCATATATAGGCCGCCATATTGGAATGAAATATCGCGATCGGCTTACTTGTACGAGACTTGACGAGATTCTCAAGTTGGCGCTTTTTTTCCCGCTAGCCGCCGCCATCTTGGATTATTTCACCAATTCAGTCTGATTTGAGATATTTGTTTTCATTTAAAGCAATTCTTCGTCAAAATAAGCAAAGATGGGAATTTATTTGTTCCGTTATGTGTTAGGAAAGTTTTAGTTTAGATAGTTTGGACGATTCATCTGTCAAATGTGACATAGACCACATTTTCTGTGACCTATCCTGATCGATAAATTTTCAATCGACGGGTTTTGGATTGCTTCCGATATTTACTTTTTTAAAATCCCTAAGGAAACTTATTAACAACTGTTTATCTTATAAATCAATATTTTTTGTGATCTTTGGGGTGTCCTCTATTTGTTGAAAATGATCAAACCACTTAGTTTTGTGGTTTTGACACGAAAAAAAGATTTCTTTTGGATAAGTTATGTTCACAATTATCGGCTTACCGAAGCACGCAATGCATTATGGGTAGTCAGGTCATAACTAGGCTATTTTTAGACCTGCTTATCCGTTCTGTGTATATCCGTGATATATATATATATAAGCTTTAAACTCTTATGTATCAATTTCTTTGACGTAAAGAAATATCAAGTTCACTTAATATTTTTACACTGACCTATTTTAAAAATACTTAAATTCTGTCCACCTGCCCAATGTTTGAAACCTCTACTTAAGTAAATTATTGCAAAATTGTGATAGTTTTAGCTTGAGTGTTGCTTTCTCTTATGCTCAGATTTGACTGCTTGCAATTCACCTGTTTTCCAGGTAAGCAAGTTTGTAAGGTGAGGTTTAGGGGAACTAGTAAAGATTATGTAAATTAAAATGCTTGTCAAATTTAGTTTAGTTATAACGTAAGCTTTTGACTTGACTGAAAAGCAAAACAGAATATATGGGGTGCCGAGGGAGCCACTCTTATATACAGGCAAAATTGTCGCAGTGGAATATTTTCATGGTTTCATAAAGACATAACTTCAAAACAAATCTCATTACAAAAATGAGTGGTCTAAGAATTGATTGTAAAGATTGTGTAAAACATTACTCTATTTTTGTGTATCTGTGTATATAAGATGTGCCTATTTGATATTGTCAACATTATGCCATATATTACATGCATTTGTGAAACTGTTGTCCGTAGCAACAGTACATGTATTATACATTGTAACGTTATTCGATGTTATAAAATTATATCATTTTAGTGGAAATATACATAGATATATATTTTGTACATTATACATACACTGTATCTCCTCTCTACAAACATTCTACTGCTGTTTTTACTGTGTCTATATTTTCATATCTTCTTCAAAACTTTATATTTATGTAAATAAAAGCCATTGTTTTTAAAAATAAATTATGTTGTTATATAGTGGCATATTGTCCATTTGATGTATTGTATGATGTACATGTTATATGTTCTGTAATAAATTGCCCCATGGTACTGTATTACTATCTAAAATATGCTAGTCTTAACTAAATGTTACAATGCATTCAACTTAACTAAAAAACTATTTCTTTTGGATACACTACAGTAACTATGGAAATGTATAATGGCGGAAAGAAACAGAGTTAACCGAATGCGATTAAACTTTTGATAAAACAGAAACGACCGATAATTACCGAAGATCATGCAATGCATTATGGTAGTTCAGTCATAATTCGGCTATTTTAAGACTGGCATATCCATTGTTTGTACGATCTTTGGTTCCATAACAAAGTATCCATATGATACTCTCTACTAAACTTGAGGTTTATCAATCTTTTATAAGTCTTTTATATTCAAATTAAGAGCTTTTTCGTCTACATAGATACAAAATTTTACAAATGTTCAATTAAACTCGCTGATTTGCACAAGTGAGATATCTACTGGCATTAATTTACTTACAGAGGTCAGACAGTAACATGTTAGTAAAACAGTACCCTTGGCTATAATATTCTGAAAAGTGTTTGCATTCAATGGATTATACAGAAATGTATGATACAATAATAACACTGTTGAAGAATTTCTGCATTCATGAGCTTTAAGATAGGTAAATTCATAAGTTTTAATTTTGAGCTTAGATAACTGGATGTATTACAGTAATAAGCTCAGATTTTCTGACTATACTTTTATTATGTCCCGGCATCTACTGATGCAGGAGGCATATTGTTATTGTCCTGTCCATTCGTCCGTCCCATTGAAAATGTCATCCAAACTTTTCAAGTTTTTGAAACTCAAATATGTTCGAAGTTTATTAACTTGGCATATTGGCTTACTATCATACACACGTTGAATTGTCAATGCCATGTAACACTATCTAACATTTCAACAAAATTATGACCCCTCACAGATTGACTTAGCTTATTATTACGGACAAGGCTTCCACTGGGCATAAGTGTTAATTGAGCACGGTCTTTTAAGTCATTAGATTTGTCTTCATTAAAAAAGACAAATACATGTAAAAGTGGATTGAAAAATATATATTTGTATTCATGTATCATTAACACAAGTACCAATGGGCCCAATAGTTATTCCACTTTTATTTTGAAGGTGCTGGCCTGCAGTTTATGTAATGTTATTATTTTATGGTAGCTATATATTATGTAACTATGTATTTAATTGTAGTTATAAGTTATAAAGAACAAATCTGTGTATTTTTATACAAAAAATCAATAATCGTCACAAGAAAGTTTATATTTTTCTATGAGCACCTATTTGAACAAAGCGCACAAAATCTAAGTCTTCATCATGAAAGTAGGTGGTCTCCATCATATTTGTAGTCGATGGCAATTAACATTATACATCTGTCAGTGGTGTAACAGCAGAGACTTCATAGATCTGTCAGTGTACCTTTCTAGGAGGTGGCCGTGATACCACTTTCTAAAATATGCATGGATTTGTCATGCTCTTTGAGATCAGACTTTTATGGTCAATGTATTGTACAGTAAAACCTCAATCATAAGACCACTATTGGGGACCTTGAAAACTAGCTGGTCCTTACAGGGGTCCTACAAATCTGGAAGTCTAAAATTGTGCACTAGAAAGAATAATTGTTTATGCAGAAAATGCAAAAAGATAATATTAAGTCAGACAGGGAAGGCAGCACTCAGCTTAACCAGCCGAGCACGGAAAACAAACAAGTTATTTGATGAAAAAAAGACACAAGTATTGACTGGAGTTATGGTCATTTGAAATTTCAATTGCTGTGTTTTAAAAATTGTCCTTTATTGAACAGTATTTGAAACAAAGATTTGGTGCAGGAATGACACTGTGCCAATGGCACCAAAAACAGACTTGTGTCTTATCTTTTAGGATTGGGCATTTTGCCTCTGTAGGACTCCTGTCTTTATTGAGGATTGGTGCAATTAGGTCATATTATTGAGGTGGTCTATAAGATGAGGGTTTACTGGCCCTGATCTCCCTAAGCATCTCAATCTGAGCAAGATCTCATCTCAAATATTGGCATGAATCTTTATGTTTACTTCGATGCTAGGCTGGACTCAAAATTAGCATCACTAAACCGAAATGTTATTCAAAGTTTATTACAGTAAAATTTCAAGAGCTGAAACTTCAGATTTATCTCTTAATTCCAACTCAGATTTTAAAAAAAATTCAATTTGAGGTGAGATTTGTACCTGTGATGCCTCGGGAAATCGGGGCCTGTACTATAATGTATGATTGTGTTCTAGGATTGTTAGTTCCAAATGTATTTCTTGTTAAGTTTATTGTTGTAATAATCATATGTTGTGTTTCTCAAAGTGTATGTACATGATGTAACCTTTTTGTAACATATGTCTCAAAATCTTGCAAATTGAATGTATTTTGCAGAATATTAAAAAGTTACCATATGTTCCACATAACGTGAAGGTCTAGCCATATGTCTGGCTAAAAATCAAGATCTTGCAATGTGTTTGGCAAACATTAAGATCTTGCAATGTGTTTCACAAAACTATGATCTTGCAATGTGTTTCACAAAACATTAAGATCTCGCAATGTGTTTTACAATACAGAAAGATCTTGCAACGTGTTGGCAATACATAAAAATCTTGAAATGTGCTTTCCCAAATGTAAGTTATTGCAAGATATTTCTTGGTTTGGAAAGATTTTCTGTTGTTTTATCACAAATCTTGAGATCATTATATTACATATAATTCCAATATACCAGTCCCTTAGGCTTAACTTACTTAAATCCTTGCATTAATATCAAAGTTGCTGCATTGTGTATTGTGTCGGCAAAGTTTTCTAGAATTTTAACATTAAATGTTTTTCTTATCATTTGGAACCAATTGGAGAATATTTTATGATCCATGAGATAAAATATAAAGGATTTATTGACATTTAAATTTGCCATCCTTGTTATCTAGGGAACAATATCGCGGACATATTTGAATATTGGTATTGATTTGAATGCAAGTTTATCTGCATGTTCAACGTTTAATCTAAAGTTCAGAATCTTTATTGTATTTTCCATAATATGCTTCAAGCGACACATTTTCATTGAGTTTTATCACGTTTTTCAGTCCTATATATAAACGTGAGTAAAATTTAGGAATTTTGAAAATCCTGAAACTTTGTCAATTTACATACTTGATCTATACAAATCTGAACACCCCAGCAGACAAAGTGCTGACCTTGGAGAAAGTACTCGACCATAGGCTTGCAGAAAAATATAGAGTTCTAGATTAAAATTCTCTGAGGGTCGCTCATGTGGCGCATAGATTAATAATATTGTCTATCTATTTGAATGTGCCAGTTTACCCAGTCTAACCTCTGTCGCAAACAGTTAAGGTATATCTTATATGTGTTAATGTGGCTGCTTAAAACTGGTGATTGTTTATGTGTTTTATACACTTAGGTGTATTTAATTAATGATATGAAAATAGCAGGGGTTCTACTGAGGCATAATGCCAAATCCTGAAAACGAGTCGCAAGTTTGTTTTGGGTGCCATTAGCACACATCCGTACATCATAACTAGGTTTCAAACATTGTTTTATTGTTAAAGTTCAGTTTATGGAACTTCAAATGACCATAACTTTGTCAATTCTTAGAATTTTTTCATCAAATAACTTTTATTTAGTGCAGAAAATATCATTCTTTCCAATGCAGCAATTCCGGATTTCCGGATTATTCCGGAATTGTAGAACCCCTGAAATAGGAGGACTTACTATTTGCCATAAATAGGATTTGTTTATGCTGAACTTATCAATATAGTCGTATGACATTGTTGTACATGTATTTTATTTGTAATAAACATATTTACATGTTATAAATTATAAGTCTATAGTACATGGTTGTGGATATTTAGTAAATACTATAATTACAAATAACAATTTCAGCCTATATTTTGTCAGATAACGTGATTAACAGTGTAGCAATACCATGTGACTTTTGACTACAGTTACAAGTAGAAATTTGTAAACATTGGAAAATGAAATAGCCATAAGTATTTTATTTCTTCATCGATTTCTATGAAATATACGCCACGCTAAGGGGACAATTATTAGCTATCCATGAAATATAAAATCTTTTTCAGCGGCTGTGCAGTTTTGTAATCGGTAAAGCTGCTGAAAAAGAACTTATATTTCACAGAAAGCAAATAATTTTCCTCTTAGCGATGAAGAAATAAAATACTTATGGTTATATTTGTGTTCCTATGTTTACAAAATTCTACTTGTAACTGTAGTCAAAAGCCATGTGGCATTGCTACACTGATTAACTTATTCCAAAAAATGTTTTTGATCAAATAAAGCTAATGTTCTCTCTTCTAAACCTTTTTACATGTTATAAATTATAAGTCTTTAGTACATGGTTGTGGATATTTAGTAAATACTATAATTACAAATAACAATTTCAGCCTATATTTTGTTGTCAGATAACTTGATGAACTTATAATTCCAAAAAACTTTTTGACCAAATAAAGCTAACTTTCTCTTTGTCTTTGAATTAAGAAATGTCAACATATTGTAGTCTATAATGTATGGTATACTGTATGTATGCCGTAACTTCTATCTGAATACGATGCCATCGTGTCTGTGTTCCGAACTTTCCTGATAATTGTCTGGTCTACGCAGTAAACTGCTGCCCATCCATGTCTTGATTTTATGATCAAGTTGTTACTGTAAACCAAGTGATTATTTCGCGTGATTTAATTTTGCGGAGTTCGCGAGTGGTAGTATTTTCGAAATGAAGTGGCCAAGAAAGTGCTAAAAACATTAAATTAATATGGACATTGCAGGAAACTCAATATGCCGACGATCAGCAAAATGCAAATGTGAAAATTTGTAGTCGCGAATATGCCGACGATCAGTAAAACGCGAAAAGTTAATATTCGCAAAAGTAAATTGGTTTGCAGTACATCATTCAGTTTTTGTGGTATCACATGTCTGTCTCTCTGTCTGTCATAACTTGTCATTAGATTGAATGCTTTAATCATCAACATGGAGTTATATTTGTGATATCTCAAATTGAATTTCTTCAACAATGACACTTGATTTCTTTCTGTTTAATTTTTTTCTACCACTGACATAATTTCACTCTTCATTCAATCTTCATTCAAATTCATTGAGTGCTTCAAAGTTTTTTTCATAGGATGCAAGACCAAAGCAATTCTGAATAATCATAGCAATAGTATGGGAACAAAATTATTTGGAAATCTGTGAATTTTATCTTTTCGTTTCATAAGAGCTTTTTAGTTTATTTGTTGTTGGAAGTGAAATTTGTGTAGTATATTAATTATGTACATTTGCACAGGGGATTGTGACTATAGCTGTATTCGATTAGGACATGTACATGTCTCATGATAACATCCTGAAGCGCTATTCTTATCTGGCTGCCCCTATGCATAGCAAACAATTGACCCGTTTACATTTGTTGGAATAGCCTAAGGAAAAATTAGGTAGGAAAACAATATTTGTGTAATATTTTGAATTGAAATAAATACTATTTTTTCCTCTACAAAAGTAGAAGCCTGAAGTAATGTTTAGAAAGAGTAAGTGAAGTCTGGTACAAAATATTTTGATGTGGATACTGTCTGACGCATTGGTATACTCATCGATGGTAAATGATTTTTATTTTTATGCCCCCCTATCGATAGATGGGGAGACATATAGTGATTCACCTGTCCGTTCGTTCGTCCTGGTTAACCCAAATTGACAGTTTCTTCTAGCATTATTATGGCTTGCTACAAAGCTTCCATACTTGCATGGGTGTTGTAGATGAACACTCTCCACACACCTGTATCATTTGACGCCATTTCGACCTTCACCGTGACCTAATTTGGACTTAGACTTATTGGAGGGCCAAATTCTTGGTTAACCCAAATTGATCGTTTTTTCTAGCATTAATATGGCTTGCTACAAAGCTTTCATACTTGCATGGTTGTTGTATTTGAACATTCTCCACACACCTATATCACCTAACCTCATTTTGACCGTCACATTGACCTAATTTTGGACTTAGACTTATTAAGCGTCTAATTCTTGGTTAACCCAAATTGACAGTTTCGTTTTACATCATGTCCATCATGGCGTTGCCTAAAAACTTGGCATACTTGTTTACTATCATAAGCCCCTTACATTATCAAAGCCATGTAACACTATCAAACATTATTACAGAATTATGGCCCCTGATTGACTTAGATTTTTATGGGCAAGGCTTCCATGGGGGCATAAGCGTTATGAACGCAGTCTCGTTTTACCAGTTTTCTTGAATTTTGCTAGTGTTACAAAAAGTCAAACCTTGTAAAAATTCCCAGTTGACAGTAGAAAGGGAAATAATCTAGATAATGACATGGTTACATTCCCCTGTGGAAATATACAACTTTCCCCAGTGGAAATATACATTTCTCTTCCTCTCTCTGGTATTGTTATCATGTATTGTGTTCTACAGCTATTGTATTATGGTGTATACATGTTTTATGTATTATACAAAACAAGCATTGTGATAAATAAAAGTGTACTTTCAATATAAATGTTCTTTTGTTTTGATGGGGCCAGCATCCCTCTCATGACCAGGATGTAGTTGGTTTGATCCCAAGCCATGGCATACACAGTGTATGTAATATTTTATGTGATACAACCTACAAGTAGTGATTTAAACCAGTCTTAAAATAAAGCCCTCTAGTTAACTGCTTTTTAGACTGTGCACAGAAACAACCAATCAAATGCTTGGAAGTTAGACTGGTCTCCCAAGTTCTCAATTTAACATCCGACATTACCAACAAGTGAAAATTGATGGTAAAATAAATTTTCAATTGCAAGACTTTTACATTGTTTTTAATCATCATGGTTGTTGCTAGGGCCGTCCTTAAAAAACATATTTGCTACCTACCCATTGAAATGGCCCCCTACTCAATTCTTTTTCAGCCCATTTCCTTATATAACTATATAGACCCAATTGTTTTTACAAGTTCCCCAAAATAGATTTCTATACAAAAAATTTGACCTACCTACACACCCTTTATACATTAAAACTCATTGGTCGTGTTACCACAAACAAAAATTTTAAGGACGGTCCAGGTTACAAGCCTCTTCATTTATAGGTATTAGAATAGTGCAGAGATATTAACTTGATTCTCTTGCCTTCCATTATCATAATTCAACAGATGATTTCTTTTGTCTGTATTTGATGTAGATTTTCTTTTAGCTCACCTGTCACAAAGTGACAGAGTGAGCTTTTGTGATCACTCATCGTCCGTCCGTCCACAAATACTCGTGTAGTCACTAGATGTCACAATTTTACCTTATCTTTATGAAACTTGGTCACAATAATCATCTCAACAAAATCTAGGCCAAGTTTGATATTGGATCATTCGGGGTCTAAAACTAGGTCACAAGGTCAAATCCTTGAAAAACCTTGTGTAGTCACTAGGTCACAATTTTGGCCTAATCCTTATAAAACTAGGTCACAATGATCATCTCAACAAAATCTAGGTCAAGTTCGATATTGGGTCATCTGGGGTCAAAAACTAGGTCACAAGGTCAAATAATAGAAAAACCTTGCGTAGTCACTAAAGGACACAATTTTGGCCTAATCTTTATGAAACTTTGTCACAATTATCATCTCAACAAAATCTAGGTCAAGTTCGATATTGGGTCATCCTAGGTCACATCACTTCAATATGTCATTGGGTCTAAATGTGATGTAAATTATAAAGCATAAGACAATATGAAAACCTTTTACGTGCAATAGAGGCTACCATTAGGGGTACATGAACTACTAGGACAGGTGAGCGACCTATGGTCCTTTGGGCATGGTCCTTTGGGCCCTCTTGTTATGAATATGTTTGAGGTGTACTACAAACACAAATTTAAAAGAGTTGACAGTGTAAAATTTGCTTGTGGAAATATAATTAGTTATATATTAAAATTATTCATGCGTAAAGGTCAGAATCATCATTTCTATCTCCAAACTATATCTCGACTGCCAATTTAGAGGCGTGGCTGCAAAATGCTAGCAAGGCACATGTTCATCCAGTACAATGGCTATGTCTATATCGTACTGAAATACAGTTGAAAATCAGTGCCAACCAACAAATATGAAGATATATTATCTCCTTTTAAGTTTTCAAAGCAAAAATATGTACACTACAACTTTGGTGCTTCAAACTGCCTTCGGACCAGGAAAATAGTTTGAGCCATCTACCTGTTCCAGGCATCTAGTGTATACTGTTCAAGCATCTAGTATATACTGTTCCAGCATCTAGTTTATACTGTTCCAGCATCTAGTGTATACTGTTCCAGCATCTAATGTATACTGTTCCAGGCATCTAGTGTATACTGTTCCAGGCATCAGTACATCATGAACTGAAGAATCTGTTTTGAGGTCTCTAGAACTGTATGAGGCATCACAGTTCTACGGTTCCTTGTTTTACTTATACTTCAATTGCTCCACAATCTGATATCACCAGTAGCTTGGGGTTCATCACAAATATACAGAAATGTACAAATATGAAATATTGACTCTCGTTCACTCGTTAATCATGATCAGAATCAAACATCATGTTGAGAAGAAATTACAAACTACAGTAGACAGAAACTGGAAAAAAGTACATCATAACTTCAGATATGTTTAAGATTTATTTGTTAAAATCCTTTGTATACACTTATACAATGATTTACGAACACATCAAGTTAGATTGTATCTGTTAAACATGGAATTTGATAGCATGATTTAATCAGATAACATCCTAGTAACGTTCATGCCATGATTTAGATCTTGGTACTTCCTTGTAATGTTCATACCATGATTTAGATCCGATAACTTCCTAGTAATGTTCACATTACAATATCTTGAAATCAATAGATCTGTAAGCCTATACTTGTTCCTATAAAATATCTCTCAAAATCTTAACACAATTAATTTATTACATCACGAGCAACATACAGTACATCATGTTTATGTATCACTGGAATGGTCCCTAAACATAACACTCAGTATGGCTTACATAGTTTATACAACATGAATATTGCCAACTTTAATGATAATTTTCAATTTTACTTTTAAGATGATGGGGGTGGAGGTGGAGGAGGGGCCATTCCAGGAGGACCGCCTCCTGACATAGGAGGAGGCGGAGGAACAGGGGGAGGAGGTGGGGCACCCATCATATGAGGTGGGCCACCTCCCATAGGTGGCATTGGGGGAGGAGCCATTGGAGGAGGACCAGGAGGCACAGGTGGTCTGGGCGGTCCCATTCCTGGATGACCACCAGCCATTGGAGGAGGCGGCATTCTTGGAGGGGGTGGAGGCATCCTGGGTGGGGGTGGCATCTGTTGAGGGGGTGGTCCACCATGCATTATGTCTCTGTCATCTTCCATTGGTTGATGCTCTGGTTCCCTTTTGGGAGGAGCGGGAGGTGGCTGTGGAGGTTTGGATTCAACTTTGAACGCAAACTGTAGGAAAAACTGAAAATAAACAACATAAATAGAGGGTTTAACAGACTATACCAAACACTTAAACAATTTATTAAACTCAGTAAATAATAATATATAGTAATATATACATTTACCGAATTTACGGTATCTTTAATAAATAAACATTGTTCTATATATAAACAGTGACAAATCTATTTTTAAATCAATAACATCACGTGACAAAAAACACCTTTTTTAAGTACTTCGATACACTAAACTTACCTATTTTTTATCCCTGATGAAGACCATGTGTATTAGTCGAAACTAGTTGGAATAAATGAATTGAAAAAATACCCGTTGTTTTGTGTGTCGTGTGTTCCACTATACTCCTTTATTATTGTATCAGTAAATAATATTAAGAACGTATGAAAACAGGTTTCCCTTAAATCAGACATACATGTTGAATTATGTGCTTCAAAGTATGTGTGGTCACCAACGGGTATCATGTATATACCCAGACTGGTGCCTGGCAACAACAGAACAGAACAGAACAGAACTTTATTTACTCAAGTTGACATGGATACAACATATGAGTATACGGTACAATGTGATTTAAACAATTTGAAGCATGACATGGTGTGAACTGATAGGATTGGGGACCTAAATATGCTCAGAAAGAAGCCAAAATGACACACCTTTAAAATAAGGATGTCACCATAAGAATTCTTATTTTTTTATTTTAATATATTGAATACATTGATGTAATATTGAATGAAATCAATGACCAGAATAATACTATTTGTTGCCTGCAGGATGAGTGTTGTTAAGGAAATCTTTATACCTGTTTAGTTTCTCTATTCCAGTGACTCCAAATTTTCTTTGAGTCTTTATCAACTTCTCTACTAGGCACCTACAAAACAAATATAGACATACAGTCAAATACGTGTAGTCAACAATTAAGCTGTGGAAACATTGTTAAGCATATGAGCCGTTCTCCAGGAAAACCGGGCTTAGTGACAAAATTATGAAAATCATGATAATATAGCATTAGAAAGACAACACAACACGCCTTTGAACAGTTTCTGAAAATTTGAGCAAAATATAACATCAAATTACAAAGTTACAGACTTTTAAAACTAACCACTCTCGCCTACTTTGTTAGTGATATCGCAAACTTAATTCAAACGTTATTTGACGTTACGTTAACAAGGAGTTCATAAATCCAGTATTTGATAAGTTATTGACGCAAATTTTTCAAAATTTTATCACACTTTAGAATAACAGTAAACTCTCATTATCTCGAATTTCACGGGACCGTGGAAATTACTTCCACATATTAACAAAAATTCGAGATTGAATTTTTGGTATCGAAGTTGCAAGTTTTTTAATTTCTGTCATTTTGCACCGCCATATTGTTACGGTTGTAAGAACGACATATTCGTGAGAATTGCTTGTTTAGATATTTATGTACATGTATCCCTCCTCGATAAAATGCATTTTATTCATTTTTGTTTGTGTACGTTGTGTTGTTTGCATTAAAATATGATGATATGTACTAATATTTTGATCATTCATATTGAAATGAGATCGAATGCCGGTTGTTCAGAATATTTATACAGTTTAAAGCAATCACTCATTTTGACATGTTTTAACATCTTGCGTTCTTTAATTATTATTTTTATAAACAATTGTTCGAGACGATATGTTTATTGATGTTTGGACGTAACTCGAATCTTTATGACATGTTTGCGCAAATTGTTTTAAACAAATTTTTGTTGAACAATAGAAGGCGCGAAAATTACAGGTAAATCGAAGATTTCAGACTGCTAGGTGTGAAAAACTTTCAACGCTAGACGAATACGATCAGACTTCGACCCGACTTCGAGATGAACAATAGATTTAAAGTGCAAATTAGTTAATCGGGACGAAAAAATAATTCGAAATAACGAAATATTCGAGCCGAATTCGAGAGAAACTTCAAGATAGATCTTGTGATTTTATATAGACAAAGAAGGAGAAAAATCGGGAGTTGAAAAAAACTTCCGAACGGAAAGTTCGATATAAGCGAGTTTGAGATAACGAGAGTTGACTGTATATTCCTTTTTTAATAAAACATATCTAAATCGTGAATTTTAGCTTTTAAATAAATGTAGCTACTGTTTTTTACCACTAACCCCTCGTTTTCTCAATTTGGATACCCTTCAAAGATTGGTCACCATAGCAACGACAGAAGATATTTTAACATGATTCATGAGAAAAAATAATTCTAAGACATAGTTCTATAGTATCCAAGAACTTAAACTTAAATAAAAAAGCATGACTTTTTTTCTCATTTAGGAGGGTTTTCTTATTCTTATTACATAAATACTAATACAATGTCACTAAGCCTGGTTTCCTGGAGAAAGGCTTATATCTATACCGAACAGAAACCAATGCCAAACACTAGGGCTGCGTATCGGTTAGAATGATCGATACGATATTTGTATCGATACAAAATGATCGATATTCGATACATCGTATGATATTTTCTTTAAGCAATAAAACGTCTAAATAGAAAGGTATTAGCTTGCAATATCTATTTAACTTGCAGAACACAATTAAAACAAGACATGTAACACAATGGTTTGTGGTTTACTCTGTTTACACATGTTTTATATTATTTGGTATCAATTGCTTAGACATGAGCGGTTAATTTCACAGCAGTTTTTGTTTGAATATTATGACGAAACACTGAGTCAGTGGACATCGCAAAAAACTCGACTTGAATGGGGATATTATTGGTTTACTTTTCATGTGTATTGGTTGTTGACTGATTATTTCATCGATACGGAAACGTTCGATTCGATGTATCAATCGAACGCAAAATACCGGTATTCGAATTATATCGTAAACCGGTACGCAGCCCTACCAAATACCACTTGACTGACAGCTGAAGACTGTAATTTAAAATACTAATATACCGTAAACCAACCAATTACTGTATTCCTAGAAATGGTTTCGCGCATTTTAAGTTAGCGACTTTCGCGGGAGGTATCATTTCGAGAAGTTTAATAGCCGCGAATATGTTACCTCCAACAAATCCGCGAAAGTTTCTAGCTTCTTCATACTAAACATGCTAAAATCGCAAAATTATTCGACGAAGGATAATTGTACTTGCGCATCCATGACATTGAATCTTCTGTCAATAAATCCATCTTTATAAAATCTAAGAACAATTAATTTATTGCGTTAATTTCTCAATATAAACATCAATTTCAATCCTCTGAAAATGGTGCATATTTTAGCTTGTGTAAACACAAACGCTGTTATGACGTAGCGTGTAATGTGCTCAATGTAAACAAGCACTGGGGTACATGGGTGGGGTGTTAACATTCAGTTGATTATACTTCTACTAAGGTTTGTTTTTGTCACGATTAAAGTCAATGTATTCCTGTACAGGTATTTACAATAATCACTTCACATTTATTTGTTTAACATATGTTTGGTGGTTAATTTATAATTGTAACTTATACCGGTTTATGTTGATAACACCTAATGAAAACACTATGAAATCCTTTGTTATAAAGAGATTAATTGATCATCGTAATTGTTATCATGTCCTCTAAGGTCACATTCAATTGAATTTGATTTGTGTATACACGGATGGTGATGACAAACAGTCCTATTGAAATTGCATTATGTGTCAAACATGCCTTTATGCCGTAGCGACTTAAGTACGCGGAATTTGCAGGCGGTATGATTCCGTGAATTGTAGCCGCGAATATGCCGACTGTATGAACAACGCGAAATATTGTATCCGCGAAAGTATCTAGGAATACAGTATTTTGCACAATTTAAGTTCACGAGTGATATGGATCCGCTAAATTAAATACCCACAGGGGCAAATTAAGTACCTTTTGTATTATCAGATTTTCGTTAACACACAGTTTTCACAAATGAGGATAACACTGATACAGTATACCACTAGCATATTTGCAATACTTGCTGCATATAAAATACATATACAGTGCCCACCAAAAATAAGTATACAGTAAATAATTGTTGCTAAATTGAACTTGGTTAAATTATTGAATATCATTTTATCAGACAGTCAAAATTGTACTTGTTTCTGAAACTACAGTTACTAAATGAGTAAAAACAGAGATAGAAATAAAGATGAATATGTTTTGAATTTAAATACCCATGTGATCTAAAATGCTAAATTTTCCATCTTTTTGTGACTAAGTTACCATTCAATCGGGACAAAGAAACTTTATATTTTGCACCTAGGGTACCAATTAATTTATGGTTTTTACATATAATAAACAAATATATTCCTTTTTCTTCAAAAAAAGTGTTGTTTCACTGTTTTACAAATAATGTTATTACAGACAAGTAAATGGGGAAATAACATCTGTATACTTATTTCTGGTGGGCACTGTATATATGTATACAGAACACTACAATAGACATACTTTAATTATCAAGAAACTATTATGGTAAGTTGGTAACAGCAATTGTTTGCATAATCTTAAATTCAACAATTAAGGATCACTTTAGAATTTGCATGAGACAATGGGCAGGTGTACAAATACTGTGATAATAAAATGTCAGGTTATCACAAATGTTTGCTCAACAATAGATGTTTATAAAACATGTATGCTCCGATGGCAGCCCAATAGTCAACAATGGTAAAGGTAACAAAGACCATGACCTTTGACCTACTGACCTCAAAATCAATAGGGTCATCTGCTGTTGATGCCCAACCTCCATGTAAAGTTCAAGGATCCTTGGGCAAAGAGTTTTTGAACATAAACTATTTGGTTTATCAGACCTACAGACAGACCAACATGAGCAAAGCAATATACCCCAGGGCTCTCACTACACTTTTGGGACTGGGGCCAAGGGCCCTCAGGTAGGGGAATTTTGCGTCGTTTTGAAAATAGGGGAATTTTGTCTTTATAAATATCAATACTATTATAAAAGTAATACATATTAAATGAACAAAATGCCAATTTCAAGCTATAACAACAGGTACAGCAATGGCTGAACAGCATTTACAAAGGCTCTTCATTGATTTTCCACAAAAAAGGTCAAATGAGAGCCCTGTACCCACTCATCAAAGATGGGGGGGGGATCAAAATCTATCAGCTTACCTTAAATGCTATTGTCTCGTATGGTTCTGCAGCAAACAATAGATACTGCCATCTTCTATCTGGGGGTTCTACTTTCTGTTCATAAGCTGCCATAAATCTGTGACGGGGAATTATACCCTCTACAATCTCAGGGTAATCAATCTGTGAATACAGTCAAAAGGATAACAACATGTATCGTAAGACTAGCTTAAAATCAGGCAACTTGTTTATACAATACGATACAGTATAACCTGGTTTATCCGGCATCCCATCAGATTAAGTGCAAAAACATTTGCTGATGATATATATATACATCTATAATGCCGGTTGACAAACAATGCCTGATAATGGATAAAGCAGGTTCCGTTAAAGTAAGGGTCCATCTAATAGAAATACAGTGGAGTTCTGCCAGACCGACAAACCATGCCGGTTAAGACAGGTTGCCGGTAAAAACAGGTACCGGATAAACCAGGATAAACAGTAGTAAGAGAAACCTAAGATCAGGTAGCTTTTTTATACAATAGGATAAGTTTGATTTTAAGTCAGCAAGATTTATAAAGTAGAAATAACAGAAGCTCTGAAGAGCGTTTGAACTGACTATACCAGAGAAACCAGTGCCCCCACTTTACTTTACCAAGGGGAACAACTCTTTTCCGCTTTGTTTATGTTGAGTTTGACCCATTTTCATTAGATTTTGTGAAAACATTATCAATCAACACTTAACTTGCTCCCACAGAACTTTCAAACCTGGAATCGAATCTAGTAATTCAGATCAAAATGTCAAAGGGTGGCTGAACGGCTGAATGGCTGAAAGCGGTTCTCAAAACTGGTAAATTAACTAAAAAGAAGTTTGTTTAAAATATGAATTACCTGAAAGAGCAAACTCTGTTGCTGTGACTCTGGATCTCTCTGTTTTGTAACTAAACATATAGATAACAACAAATGAGATAAATGACAAAACAAAATCCACAATGCATCTTACATGTTCACAAAACAACACTTGACAGAGAAACTTTCTCTACACACGGTAATGAATGTGTATGTCATATGTACAGTGATGTGAGTGTACCTAATTTACCCACAATTGAATAAGAATGGCCTATTTGATGTCTATGAAGTGCTCCAGTCTGTGACGTTGAACTTTTAATAATTATTCAAAGCATTGGCATAACACACATTCTCTTACAAACTTTTTTAGCCTAGGTCCCATTGAGCATTTTTGCCTCGGCGATGTACTCCCGATTGAAACTAGAACTGCCACAGAGTGACTAATGATACCCCGACGTACCGCTTTGTCACAGACGTATGACAAACCACATCCACAAAAACTGTCACATGGTGGACAACAATTGTACAATTCTTTTTAAATTCAACAATATAAAAGATATTATGATGAAGTTATGGTCCAGACAACATAAATTATGATCATTTCTGACCTTTGAGCTCTTAAGTGTGGCATTGACCTTTGAGATATTGAAATAATTGTTTCGCATGACACATCGTTTGATAGAGGTGAACAATTGTACCAGGTTATCTTAAAATCCCACAATAAATGACATAGTGACAGCCAGGACAAGCTAAATTAAGGCCATAGTTGACCTTTGAACTCTTGTGTGACCGTGACCTTTGAGATATTGACATAATTATTCCGCATGGCACATTGACTGCTAGAATTGAACATTTGTGCCAAATTATTTTCAAATCCCATAATTAATTAGTTATGGGCTGGACAAGCTCATTTATGGCTATTTTTTACCTTTGAACTCCAAGTGTGACCTTGACCTTTGAGATATTGAGTAATTGTTAAGCATGACATATCGTTTGGTAGTAGTGAACATTTGTAGCACATTATTTTCAAATCCAACAATAAATGACTAAGTTATGCTCCGGACAAGCTCACTTATGCCCATTTTTGACCTTTGAACTCCAAGTGTGACCTTGAACTTTGAGATATTGACGTAATTGTTTCGCATGACACACCGTCGGGTAGTAGTGAGCATTTGTGCTTAATTATTCTCAAATCCCACAATAAATGAGTTAGTTATGCACCGGACAAGCTCAATTTTGGCCGTTTTTGACCTTTGAACTGCTAGTGTGACCTTGACCTTTGAGATATTGACCTAATTGTTTCTCATGACACACCGTCTTTATGAAAGCGAACAAATGTACCAAGTTATTCAAAAATCCTTCAATGCATACAGAAGATACAGCCCAGACAAACTTTGGGACAGACGGACCGACCGACGGACAGACTGACCGACAAAGTGACTCCTATATAGCCCCCCCCCCTACTTTAGTAGTGGGGCAATAATTAATGGGCTATCAGGACATCAGGAACAGGTTTCCTCATGGTCCAGGGGAAACTTCGGGTAAGTCGTGAGACTGCGTGTGATATTGGAAGGAATTGTAATGAATCGGGAGGTATCGGAAGAATGTGGAATTCCTCAGTGGGACCTTTAAGGCTTTACTCACTACTTGTATCAAACATTTCTTTATAATATGCCTTTCTTCAGTTGAAAGTAATGGCCTTTTTTGCATTAATATGTGTAGAAATAATTCTAGATTTATTTTCATACATACCTTTGTAACCAGGACGACCAATTTTAACAAATTTTTTGATATCTACTCTTGGTTTCTCTGGAGCAGGTTGTGCTGGGGCATCTTTTGCTTCCTTAGCCGCTCGACGAGCTCTGCAGGGTAATCAATGCAGTGTAAGATAAATCTACTTATTCATATGACATTGGTTACAAAACCACGATTTTACAACTGAAATGATATTACTCATTCTTAATGGCTCAGACTCTAGCTTATCAAAAAATCCAATACCGGTATGTAACTCAGTCTGAGATTACGAAGGTTAAGGTTTAACCTCAACAAAGGCAAGTTTGACACTATAAACTTGGAATTCCCTGTACCTCCTTGTGCGAGGTACAATGAAGCTGTTAAGCTGAAAGATACATTTATAGGTCAATATTCAAATATTTTCAATAAATATATGCAAGGGAAGTAAGTACTGCTTAACTTCTTGCAAACATTTTACACACTTAATTCCCTTTAAAGCTTACACAGAGGAACAAAACCTTCATAACTTACAAGTTAGCTTGATGTTTCTTTCCCTGTGTATGAGCCAGATAACTCCCTTCATTATTGTGTAGTGTTAGACAAAGTTTGCATTCATACGAACCAAGATGATTCTTCATAAAATAAGGATCCTGATAAAAAAGAAAGATTAAATATGAAACTATGGAATACAATAAGACCGAAACTTTTTTAAGTTAATGTAATAAGTTAATGCTATGAAATAAGAGCACTTTAAAAAGCATACATCCTTTTTAAAATATGACATTGGTCTGCTAAATAAATGCCAAAGAAACCCCCCAAATTTTCTTTTATGTCAATAATGATATAAAGCACAGTCACTATAATAATTTGTATATTGACTGAAAAAATAGAGTCAGTCTCAACTGTCAACATTCAAATGAGAAATGCCAAAGACCACTCAAAACTCAACTTCATTTCAAAATCCTGTTATAAATATACAAATAAATCCCGATTTTTTTGGCTATCAACTTTGCTACCAACCTTATTTAGATCGATAGTTTCCAAAGCAAGCTGCCTTAGTCTTTCTCTTCGGTCTCTGTTTGTTTCCGAGGCTGATGCAACTCCTCCGGACCCAGTCTTTCCTCCAGCCCTGTTCTGGAAATCCATGTTGGCGGTCGAACAAGCTTCACAAAAGAGTCACTTAAAGCAAATCAACTGTAGTTATAATCCTTATCACAAGAGAGCAGTAGTCAATTATGAATTTAATGATCTATATATACAAAATGTAGATCTATCAAATTCAAAGGGATTTATCCCTAAAAAAATATCACATATAATTAGTTATGGTGACTGCATCCATTTTACCTTATTTTTTAACAGAAACTTCAGGTGCATATGAAATACCTTGGTTGCTATACATAAGACTTTCACCTCCAACTTCTGGTACTGCTGAATTGTTACAGAAAAAGTAAAGAGCCAATTGTGATACTGTTTTTTTTTAAATATCCACCTAATCATATATAAATTTATCATGACAAAAAATGTGTTGCCTAAACCGGTTCATCTCTAGTTAGGTGGGAAACACTTTAAAGCGTTTCTGCAATTTCCAGTGCCCAAGCCGAGATTCAAACCAGGGACCTCCATATTGGTTGTCGAGAGCACTAACCACTCAACCACCATTCCACCCACTATCATCATCTATCAAGACTGAACAATTTGTGATCTGTTTTAATGGCTGGCCTGCCATGTTTTTTTCCACTACAATTACTTATGTCACAGTAGCAACAATACTGGGTAGCATATCATCAAAGTTGGCCCCATCACCCAACCATATCTACGGCCCAAGACTGATATGATTGGCTGCGGGGAACAGTGTTTAGCGCTGATTGGCTGCAGAGGATTTGAAAGATGAGGGATCGGCCGAAGAAGCAGGATCTGCCATTGAACAGATGTTGTGTTGTGTGTAAATGAAATATGTTATACTTGGTGGAGCCCAGAAGATTCAAATAAAGAGTGCCTTAGCCTACCACTTTTGTGGCTGTGTTAGACTGTTAGATCCATGGGTGAAAGTTGAGAAATATGAAAATACTGAAAAATAAGCTGGGGGCCAGGGGGCCGCAGGACCCCCGGTGGGTCCAGGGCAAAGCCTTGGCAAGGGGTTCAGGGGGCCGGAGGCTTGTAACACACACATACAATGCTGTGTGAACTTAAAGTCCAATTTATATTGTCAAGAGGCTTTTATGGAACGTATTTGCAGCAACAAAATATTACAATTTCCCGAGTTTTAGACGGAAAGAACGGCGCTGGACTTCTTTTTAATTCAACCATCCAAAGCTTTGTCACGCTCGTATCCGATTCGCCAATGTTTTTCAATCGTTTCCTGATCGTCAATTGTGCCTGACATACTTTTCTCACGCGCTTAATTGCGTTTGAAAAATATGAAATTCCACTTTCGATTTGATGACAAATGTCGTACAAACTGGTACTGAATACCCGAATAGCGGAAAGATCGAGTGCCGTGATTAGTTCAAAGAATTAACAGGATACTTGTAGAGGTAACTTCATCGGCCAATCAGAACGGTCGTTTCATTTGTGCACTGGAAAACCAATACGGTCTAAAACAATTACGAATACCGCAGTCGCGCTAGCAAAAGTCGGCATACCCCCCCCCCTCAATTTTTTACGACAGATTTACGCGATTTGGAAAAACGGTCTTGGGTCATGTCTTAAATACGGAAATCCATCATAAAACGGAAAACTTTCACCCATGTAGATCCCTAGTTGATTGGTTGAATTGTAATAATGGACCAATGGATTTGAAAACATGTCAATCGCATGTGGTAAAATTATGAAACGCGAGATAACGTGTATCATTAAAAGGTGATGTTCAGTTTCTTCATTGAATATCGTTAGACGGTGGACTAAATTTAGCATAACTGGTCGCGAAAACATATGACAATATTGATTTTTATCATTTTCAAAAATTGCATGTTTTATATAACACAATATGATAGATACATATTCCATATCATGTACTTACAATTAAAACAACTTCAAGAAAGCAGTGAGGTCAATATTCACATGTTTTTCTTTTAAAAACATCGACGTACAACCAACGCTTGGTCTTCTTGGTGATATTGTTTTTGAATCGGTCAAAATATTAAGGAGAATACTTCGACTTGTGAAAAGCCAACTTAAATGACTTCACATGGAAGATAATGATAATTCAATAGGTAAAAACAAATATTAGTTCTTTTTATAGTTACATTTCAGATTTAGTCAGGCGTAATTCGGTTAAAAAGAGGCACAACGAAACAAATCAAGTGGATGTCCGGGTTAGTACGGACAGATTGGAGTTTAGCATGTAGACACCTGCAGCAGACTGGTCTGCAACTTTGTTATCATTTACCTTACTGAGAAACGAAAATATTGACAACCAGACTAAAGATTGTTTACTAGAAACAAAATGGCGAAGATACATTCCGTGTTGTTTTTGCGATTCATATTTTCAGAACCTATCTGGTTGGTCCAACATGATATTTAACATGTTTTATTGGATATTTCGTAAAGTTTATGGAAAAATGAACCCAAATCTAAGGTTGTCTGTCCGTTGTCAGTGAGTAGCATGAATATCTGCGGCACTGATGCACACTTGTGCATGCATGCAGATCTGACAACTGCAAATTGCCAAATGAGAGAACTGTCTGAACTGAACTTTTGAAGCGTTAATCAAACCAATAACGTGGGTGAAGTGAATAAGGTGGTAAAAGTGCACCCGACGTAGGACTCGAACCAACGTCACCGGTATTACTAGTGCGTAGATCTGCCAACAGAGTCAGTCTGCACAGTCACTGTACACTCCTCCCACTTTATTTCTTGGGTGGGACCCTGTGCCAATGGCTATCCACACCCTCATAAATAAGGAGGAAAAAGTGCACCTGATGTGGGACTCGAACCCATACATGCCAGATCTCCTGCATCATGCGTGAGTCTCCTGCATTTGAGACTCTACTCCTGCATGATCGGAGGCCAATTTATCAAATCTCACGCATTTCATGAACAAAGTGGAACCTGACTTTTTTGTTTACATTATGAAAATGATGACAAATATTAGTTTACTTCTTCTTCCGTTAAATGGGTAGAAATCCTTCTGGAATGTCTAGTACCCAGCGTTAAAATCTGTCATGCCCGACAAAACAGTTGTATATGTATTTACAGATTAAAACTATGTACAAGGACTGGTGATCTAGTGGCCGACTGGTAGAGACATCACTGCAGCTCTGAATGTCTCTATGCCGGTACTGTCTGTGACCATCGCCGGGAGCTTGTTCCATTCCGATATCGTTCTTGGGAAGAATGATGTCCTGTATGCCGCCTCTGGCGCTGTTAGCTGCTTAAAGCTGTTAACTCCCCTTGTGCGTGAGTCTGCCTGGTGGAGTGGGTGCTCTGGTACCTCGACTAGTCCGTTGTTGATTTTGAAAATCATGGTGATTCTGGCCTGGTATCTCCGGTGTTGCAGTGGTTGCCATCCAAGGTTGGCAAGCATTTGTGATACACAGCCGGGCGTACGGTCTGTATATTGCTGCGTGATGAAGTGCGCTGCCTTCCGCTGTACTTGTTCTAGGGTGTGGGCATCTTGGGCTGTAACTGGATCCCAAACGGTGGATGCATATTCTAGGATCGGCCTCACCATGGTGCTGTAAGCTGCAGCCTTGACCTTGGGTGTACAGTCTGTTAAGTTGCGTCTTATAAAGCCTAGTGTCTTGTTCCCCTTTGATGCTGTGTTGTTGATATGTTTAAATTGCTACATGAAGCATGCATGGTATTGTCATCGAAGTAAGATAAGTGAAAACAGCATATAAACTTCAATACTTTAAGTCTAAACTTTCAGCAAGGAAAATCTCCTGCATTTTAATGAAATCTCCTGCATTTTCATCACCAATCTCACGCAAAGGGGTCTGCGAAACATGGCATGTATGCAAACCTCTGCACGATCCCAGGTATACATTACTAGTCTGTAGCTCTGCCAACTGAGCTAGCTGGGTGCCTGCCATGAGTCAGTCTCAACAGTCACTAAACACTTGGCTACATCAATGCAATGGCACGCTATTAGCGATTAGGTTATTTATATGATAAAATAGGTGGCCAATTAGAAATTTGTTGGAGTATATTTTAAATGCAGTTACTAAATTAGAAATCTTTACTTTCAGAAAAATCAACTATGGAAAGTGAAAGCTGTGATGAAGGTCTAGATGACCTGAGGAAGAAGAGGCTAGCTTACTTTCAGCTGCCTCACAAAACAGAGACACCATCTTGTAACAATGCTGGTAATCTTGATGGCTTGTCTTCAACACATTCCCATGAAAATGCTGGCAGTCAAGGGGCTCAGTATTCAACACCTTCCCATAAAAATGCTGGCAGTCAAGGGGATCAGTATTCAACACCTTCCCATGAAAATGCTGCCAGTCAAGGGGGTCAGTCTTCGCAAACAAATTCTAAACAAGATTTCCTTACTACAATGAAGACAAGAATAACACAAGATACTGATAAACATTTATCTAATGGAAATGCAACCTCCGTAAACAGAACAGCTTACAACTCACACGAATGGTCGAATTCTGCTGTATTTAATAAAGCACAGAGTGACTCATCAACCATGCCTTTGAGAACATCTGCATTCTATTTTGCTAACCCTGAAAAGGAACCTGGCTCAGGAACTAGTACTAAAGTCATTAAAGAAAGCATAACAGCATCCGTATCTCACAAGGAGGAACCCGATGATCTGAATGCTTACAATGAAACTGTTGAGAGATTAATTAGAGCTACAAAAGAAGAGATAATGGGTCAGAAATCTAAGGATGATATATGGAAGAAATTTGTGAAAGAATCAGACATTGAAGAGGAGAAACTGCATGAAAAAACAAGAAATGTTGATGATGGAATTAATTCTAATTCAGTGACTGCAAACACGTTCGAAGCAAAATCGAAGAGAAAATCAGTGGATGAACCTGCAGGAAATGAACTTGAATTGTCTTTCAAACAAAGCGCTGGTTATAAAGGTAATGATATAAATGCAAATCAAGTGAAAGATAATGGGCATATCAAGCACAAAACTCCAAAGATTCCATTTGATACTTATGAATCTCGGCCTTCTTACAGCAGTGGTGAGCCATCTCAAAAGTTTCATGGTGAACAAAAAGATGCCCAGAAAAGTTACACTACATCTAAAGTTGAAGAAATATTCAGTTCTAGACAAATCACACAATCACAATTACAGAAAAGTGTATCATTTATAGATTCCCAGGAGTTTGAACCTATTAAAGAAGTTATTAATGAAAATGTTGGAAATTCTCAAGATTTAAGTGAATTAGGACTTTCAACTCATAGGCCTGAATCAGATAGACAGGATGATCTTAAAGTTGTCGCAGAAGAAATTAACCTTGGTGATACTGTTACTAAGGAGCTTAGAATAGTTCTTGGTGAAGAGAAATTTCAGGAATTTTTAATGAAATCAAAGAGAGACATAGCTGACCTTCATCAGGATTCAGGGAGAAAGGACAGAACACCGAGATTATTGAAAGAGAAACAAACAAAACCTGAGACTCCCAAATCTAAACCTGAGACACCAAAGACAAAACCTGAGGCTACTAAGATACCAATGACAAAGCCTGAGGTTCAGTCAAAAGACATTGAAATTGAAAGACCTAAATCTATTCTAAAAAATAGAGAACCTACTCCTCAGAGAGATCTTTCCATGAAAGACAATAAAAATGTTAAGAGTGACAATAGGCCAGACATTCCAAGACAAAAGAGTGTGTCAGAATCAGTAAGAAATAGTATGCATGATTTTACTCCTAGACAGAATGATGGAGATGCTGTTGAACATATGATAGGAGAATATCTACTTAACAAATCCGACACTGTTGAAAGTAAAGATCATTCAGTTAGTAAGTCAGTTGAGACAGGTCCTGTTACAATTCCTAAATTAGATCTAGATGGAGTCACTAAGCCAGAGAGACCTAAGCTTAATAGACCAAAGCATGACCCACCTACTATATACACAGACAGACAGCAGGAAGAAGATATGAAAGACACTGATAGAGATGTAAAAGTCAGTGCTGGTAAAAATTACGATCAAGTAACAGTACCAAGAAATGTTGCATTTTCAGCTGATGAAATTTACAACCAGGCATACAAAGGCAAACATCCTAATCAGCAGGCAGTCAATGTAAGCAATGGACATTACACAACAGGACCTCATTTTCCGCAGGGACTGCAGCACCAGGGAGCATATGTTTCAACAACGGGACCACCCTCTGTGCCAATGACACCAACAACTCCTGTGGGTCATGTTCCAATGTCAATGGCATATGATCCATCCTCAAGCTATCCCAATTCACCAGGCTTTCTCACTTACAGTGGTGACTTCAGTAGTTATAGAGGAAATTTTCTTCGACAGTCATCTAATAATAGTGCTGTTAGTGATAATGTTCCCATTCCGCATCCACCAAATCAAACTGGGCTTCCACCACAAATGTCTTTCATTGCTGCTTATCCTAACTACGCAGATCCAAGAAGCTACGGTGTTCCAATGCATCCACAACATGGTGTTCCTGTCATGACCCCAGACCAACATGTGTTTGTACCTCACCCTCCAGCCTCAATGCCTGCACAACCTGGTCACATGAACGTCTCAGCCAGTCATAGTAGCCCTATTGGGATACCTAATAGCTCCTACCAATACCCTGTAATGATGATGTCACCAGGCTCGGCTTCAGGTGTAAGCCAGCAATTCTTTTACCCCCAGCCTCCACCACCGATGCCACCCAACATGGGAGCACAGATGACACATCCGTACCAGATGACCAGTGGTGGTGCTCAACTATACAACGCTAACTCTGTACCATACACTGATAGTGGTAAAATCATAGAACTAAAGGCTGAAGTTCACCAGCCACCTCCAACACCATCCATGTCAAATGCTGAGGTACAAACTGACAGAGAAGCCAGTCCAGACAATCGTGACAAAAGTAAGTATAATGAATCTAGGCACATATCTCCATTTTTGCTTATTGTTCAGTCATCATACTGGCCAATGAATATGAGAGACACTATTTTCAGATTGAATAACTTGCTCAATGCTGATATATAATTTTCATGGTATGATGTAACAGCTTGTCTTCAACATGACCTTCGGTCTCGGCCACTGTCAATGAATGAAGCAGAACAGACATTTTATGGTCGAATACATTTTATAACAGAACTTTTCAAAGTATCCCTATTAGGTGACTGGCCATTGTGTGCGCACTCTTAAGTATGCATTCATTTTGGCCAAATATTTTACTATATTTGTTTACAAAACTGGCCTGTGTCATTTTTGGAAAATCGAAATAAAAATGTATAAATTTCTTGCTAGACTTTTTCATTCAATTTGTTGTAAAAGGGAAAAGAAACTTTCCAATTTATGGAGACTAATTGCAATATTGAGATACTGGTATGCATGTATATAACCATATTGCTTGCAAACTTTTAGCAACACTTGTAGAGGAGTCCACATTCACATCTGTTAGTCAGCTCCCTGAGAATGACAAGTTTGTACCCCATCCACCAGCCAAGAAGAAAGAGGGTCGTCCTTCACCAAGATGGTCTCATAAAGCGGATTCCAGATCTAGGGCTGTTCCAAATTCCAACAGACATATAGATGGTATAAGACAACACCATGAACAGAGGTAACTTGTTTGACTATGTCTGACCTGTAGACGGCTTTCATTTGTTTTGGTTTGTTTTGTAACATCAGATGAGTCCCTGACAGGCTTAGTAACCAACCGTCCCTCAGGACTCCGCAGATGGTATGACACCAAACAACATGTGTAATGCTACCTACACTTGGAGCTCCTATTGAATATTGACCATCCTAACCCATTTAAAAACTCACACATCCCTGTAAATACTACTCATATGATGTATGCTGCTGTGTTCAATTTACAAAATTAAATACTGTGCTATCTATTGTCATTTTGTTTGGTCATTTTACCAGTTCACCAGTGCTTGTTCAAATTCTAGAGATGTAGAATATGCAGTGAATAATCCATCCAGCTTATTTATGGAATGTTGGTCATTTCTTCCTTGTGTCTGTCGGGTTTAGCTTCACCTTGGTAGCTTGAATAGTCACTTAAATGTCCCATTACAAATAGTACAAATTTTCATACAACCCTATATTTATTTAATTCAAATAATTTCAGACGAAAAGAAAATGAGGAAGAAAAAATGACTGAAGATCAAATAATTGCAAACCAGAAAAGATTTGCTAAAGCCTCTCTTGATCGATATTTTTCATCTCTGGAAAATGTGTACCAATCATCTACAAATGTGAAAACAGCTGAATTACCTCATGAGACCAATTTACCTGAAGTTGATGATGAAGATGGATCGGAAATTCCACAAAATGTGTATCAATCTACTAATGTGAAAACAGCTGATTCATTTCATAGGACTGATCTAGCTGAAACTGACGATGAAGTTGAATCGGAAATTCCTCAAAATTTGACAAATGAGTTGAATGAACCAACAGTTGTTGATGATGTCATGAGTAATGTACTGGTAGATAAATACCAAGAGAAGGAAAGTGAACAAGTGGAAGTTAAGCCTGATGTTGTTGATATGGCAAAAAATATTGCAGAAAAATATGACAAACTTAGTTCAAATACGGAAGCCAATCATGAACATTTTGATGGGACTGATTTTAAGCGTGAGGTGAAGTTTAATGAGGAGACGATGAATAGTGATCAAAGCGAAAGAGTCTTAAATATCATAAATGAATATAAAATGTATGAATTACAAGATGAAGAAGATTTTACAGAAAAAGACTTGGACAATGAAAAAGATAATGATCGTGAAACTCTAGTTGGTAGCATGGCAAATACTGATGTTACTGTTCAAGGAGGTGGACTAACTGATAGACTGAAAGATCTTGGTATTGATGTTTCTCATAGTTACAGCAAGGACGTTGTCACCGATAACAAGGAGGTTGTCAACGGGAAGAATAAGAGTAAGAAAAATGTTAAGAAAAAGGTGGATAAGAAAGGAAAAGTTCTAATTGTTTGCCCCGAGTGTCAAGGTCTTAATAAGCAATATATGTCCTGGTGCACACAATGTGGTGAAATGCTTATTGGTATTGAACCAATGTTAGTTAGCAAGAACAGAGATGGAAAAATTCGAACAAAACCTTTGAGCAAAGAAGAGGATAAACATGATGTTGATAACATAAGACTACGAGATTCTGTTGGCATGAATAAAGAGATTGTAATAGAGAGGCATTCAGAACCTGTAGAAGTGAACTATGTACAGCATGTTGAAGAGAAACCATTCTCATTGAATCTAGAAACCATTAAAGCAGACAAAGATGACACTGATGAGATTCTGTTTCCCGACTCTGAAAAATGCTCTCCAATTAAATCTGATGGTAAAGACAGTGGGAGACCTTCTAGTGATGACCCCGATTTAGATATTCAGACACAAAAGATCGAGGAAGAAGTGGTGAATGATATATGTGCTACTATAGCTGACCCAGTATTGAAAGGTTATGTTAAATCTCATTTCAACAAATCCAAACATGCTCATGAAAATGTTAAAGAACAAAATGAACGAAATAAAACTGTTGAAAAAATGTTAGACAGTGATATAAGATCGAACAAAGAAAGTGAAGTAAAGTCAGTGAAGTCTTTTCACCATGATATTGTTGATATGAATCGTGAAACAAACGGTATGGCTAATGCTCATGTTCTGTCTAGTGCAATTGATGAAGACTTCGAGAAAGGTGGCGAAGTTAGAAACAGTTGGATAGAGAGTGATAAAGTTGCTCAATTTAAGGATAATGCTCAAGTTCACGTGTCAAGTAAAATCAAACTGTTCGAACAGAAGCACAATCATGGTTCTAAAAATAAAATTTTCTCGGTAAACGAGGAATTAGACGAAGATGAACCTTATGTAAATAGTAAGAATGGTGTTTTTAAAACTCATGAACCTGAATTTTTCCAGCCCCCTCCTCCAATACCAAACTTCAGTGTAAATGTTCCGGTTCTGCACAATGAGTTGTCTCTGAAACTTCCAGCAAATTCAATGGATTATTCAACAGATATGTCTCAAGTTGTGTCACAAAACTTTGATTTGCCCGATGAAAAGGGGGATAATATTGAAGATAAGGAGAGAAAAGAAAAGGAAAAAGCAATAAGAAAGCAGGCAAGACGGAACAAGAGAGGTCATGGTGCTATAGATGTTGAAGTGTTCGGTTATGAGGAGTCCAGAGAAAGTCGTAATTCTAGTAGAGCAAACCATATGATCCCTATGCTTAATCTTGCTGGTGAGTAAATGAGATGCATTTCCATGCATTCACCGGATTTCAATGCAGATACGTCATGCACAGATCCAGATGAGGGTCTAGAATCTCTTGGAATTTTTGCAAAAAGTGTGGTTACTTTTTATGTTTACACAAGTTTGGTATGGCTAAATTATTTTCTGATTAGTACAACCCTTAAAGACAAATGGCTTTTTGACCCCCTGAGCAAAATACTGGTAGCTGGTCAGACCCCGTTTTGAGAAAATAATTTGTTGGAACATCTGAGAAAGACTTCTGGATCCGTACATGACTATTATGAACATATATGAGTTTCAAGCACCGTTTATATTTATATAACCGCCGACCGGTATGTAAAAAGTGTACAAATTGAAAGAAGTATCTTATTATAATATTCAGTTCTGTAAATATATAGGTTAATGGTCTATGCATGGAGTAAGGCATTTAACAAACTCTTGAAATATCAAATATTCTATAAGTTACCATGGAAACTGGCAGTTTAAGGCTTTTATCAGTAATTGTCAAACTAATGTATTTTTTTCCTAAGAATAAGACGAAATTAATCTCAAGTTGGCTAAATCCATTGGAAAGTCTGAATCACACAAAGCTAAAACATAGTTTGTTGCCAATAATTAAGCATTTATGGTAAAATGGTAGAAACCACAAGTTCCAAAGCTTAGTTATAATGGCTTTCCCATCTGAGTTAATCATCTGTCTATAGGGGTGATAAGGAACATGTTTCTTTGTCTATGTAATGCAATGGCACACAACTACATTGATCTGTTTGCTTTTTATTCACAGAGAGCAGTGACGACGATTCTCAGTACCTTGACTGAGTGTTGTTTTTTTCTCACATTGCAACTATATAATACGTTTTCACTGATTTACACACCAAAGCCTACCCTGTTCTGTCCAATCGATCTTTGACCTTTTCTGTCCCCAATTTCCTACTTGACTGCTCACATCTTCTGTCCCTTACCCTGTCTTGATGAAGTTTGACCCTATAACAGCAGACTTCCCGAAACCTGTCTGTATGACGTATATATCTTGCCAATCCTGATAATGATTCACAAATTTTCAATTAGTTTCGATCAATTGGTTTTCAGTCTTTGCAATCCAAATGTCTGACTTTTTTATATTTTCGGGAAGTCTAAAAAATCTTGCAGTGTTTTGTTATACCTTTAATAATTTTGTCTGTATCATTTTGAATCCATTGTTTAGTTAATGGAATTTTGAGGCAGTTTCATCCTTATGTATATAGGTCATACTCATTTTATTTTCAATTATGCTTGCTGTTTCGTTATTGATTCACTTTGATGATATCAGGTCACATTTTTGCAGTTGTTTGAATATATTTTGAATATTGAAAAAACATTTGAAAATTAAGAGCTTATAGGTAGGTTCCCAATCAATAAAGCTTTTAAAGCCGGAGTCACATAAATTGGGTTCCCAATCAATAACCATTGCATACAAATGTAAGTAAATACCTTTAAATTTGATTTCCAGCCAATAACCTTTAAAGCACAGCTTAAAACTGGGTTCCCAATGAGGAATCAGTAATCCTGCAAGGTGTGCACATGCTGTTCCACAGGGGCAGTTCATGTAATGATATTCAACATACACAAGCCTCTGTGTTCTCTTAAATACATCATGTGTATCATTAAATGATTATCATAAGTGTCATATCAATGTGAGTGCCATTCACTCTAAGGCTATAAGTCCACTGTCATGTAACCTCGTGTTGTCTGCTGAAATTATGTAAGTTTATCTGTTTCCCTTATTTTTCCTTTCGCATTAAGGGCCTTAATGTTCCTCATGTTCTTATGTTTTCTTCATGTCTTGCGTATATGACCTGTCCTTCCTATTTATACTCAAAAGTATATCACACTAAGTTCGAGACCATTTTCAGAATGCTCCCTTACCATTGGTCAAATTAATGCCCAGTTATTGGCTTAAAAATACAACAAATCTTCAACATTTGATTTGAGACTGATCTTTTAAAGTGATGTCTTTCATTCCAAGACATAGTCTTTAAGTTGATTTTAAATAAGAAAAAAAATATCCCCTATAGTTCTTAAAGAACATTGAATCACACCTCAACTTCTCTGATATCATTTCAGGGTCATTTTGCATAATTAAAATTATTGTTTTGTGTTGTTATTTTGATCTCAAAAGCAAAATTACCACGATTACAAAATGTCCCCTACATGTAATGTTTATTGATGAAAGACAGACATTTTGTTTAATATTCATTTGCCTTTCCTGCCAGTTTCACTTTCACCGTGGTAACAAGTTCTTGTTTTGTTTGCTTTCACTGGTTTTTATATCCATTCCATTAACAATTACCAAGGCAACAGCAGCGATGAAGATGACAGTGCTCATTCAGACTTTAAACCCTTCAAACCAGAATTGAAACAAGCTGGTTCCAAGCTTCAAACAAAAAGTTCAATAAATGCCTGGGAACCAAACACTTTACCTGAAGAAAAAGATTATCCAATAGACAAGCTGCTTACACAAGAATTTCAGCCAATCAAAGAAGAGAACACAATTCAAATGAACCAATCATCTGTGGTGTCTGGCAATGAATTCCAAGCACAACTTGCAACTACAGCTGGAGCTGCAGAAAGGTATGTTATTTCATTTATTAAATAACATTACATCTTAACAGAATTAAAGTCCAGAGAATTGAACTTCTATTAGCATAATTTCACAGCTGATTCATTGTCTATATTTATATCCCGGTTGCGTCTTTTCATAAGCGGGGAGTATCACTAAGACGCTCAAGAAGTAATACCAACACAAATCTAAAGGACCGATTTTGCATGATTTAATTACTCACGGAAATTTATATATTCAACGCAAGAAGCCTGTAATGTATTCATGCATAAAGGTCAGGATCGTGTCAAATTCTCTGTGCTATACTGAATTATAAGTCCACAAGTTCTGCTTTGATAGTATGCACACTGGTTTGACATCATCAGTCTCCAACCTCTACACAGAAAAAGGCAATGCCGCAGCTAACAAGCATTTTGTTGTGATTATACATAATCCAAGCATGGCTCTGACAAAAGTCGATCATGCTGTTCGGGGAGTGACTGCTCTAATGTTTCTGTTCAATATTTTTGGCCGCAATTAAAATTTGTACTAATTGTCAACAATGAATATATTTGCATATGATGTAGATGTACCAGGCATTGATAGAAACAAAAATCTACCCTAAATCCTGCTGAAACTGGTCAACTTACGTGATGAAACAATATTTGAATTTTGTTTATTAATTCAGACTTGAGTCGATAACCTCAGATGTAGATGAATCTGCTAGATCAGAACCTGGTACCAGCCAGTACAAAACAAAGAGTAGACCTGCAAGACCAGAACCAGGAACCAGCCAGTACACTACACAGAGTGGACCCGCTAAATCAGAACCAGGAACCAGCCAGTACACTACAAAGAGTGGCCCCGCTAAGTCAGAACCAGGAACCAGCCAGTATAATGCACAGAGTGGACCCACTAACTCAGAACCAGGAACCAGCCAGTATAATCCACAGAGTGGACCCGCTAAATTAGAACCAGGAACCAGCCAGTCACAGAAAGGACCCACTAAATCAGAACCAGGAACCAGCCAGTACAATACACAGAGTGGACCCGCTAAATCAGAACCAGGAACCAGTCAGTTCAATACACAGAATGGACAGGATGAGAAGTGGAAGACTTTGTTTGACCCTATGGATGACCCACAACAGGTAATGTAAACTTTCATTGATTAGATCTCTTCTGGGACAAAATGACTCACTTAAGAGTTAGGATTGTCATCCTAGGTTCACTACATATGCATTAGGTCACAAAGGATGGCAATACAAAACACTTTACATGTTGCCCTTGAAAATCAGTTTTGTTATTGAGTGGGTTTTAATTTTGAGGTTGAATAAAGAGCAAATCAATGAAAATGAACTTCATTTTGAGGTATTCTTATTTTTATGTTAATGCCCTGGTCAGACAGCCATGAATGATCATTCCGCACTATGGGCCTCGGGCGAGTCATTCATCTTTGATTTATTAAGTTGACATTCTCGTTGTTTTATTCATTGTTGTTTATTTATAGAAATAGGTTCACAGAATGTTTCTTCAAAAACACCTTTTAATGAAATGAGGTTGTAACATTCACACTATACATATCATTTAGAAATCATATTTCTCATTACCAATGTCATTAGCTATACAATATTATACTCACAACAACGAAATCAACGAAAATTCGACTTCCTCGAAAAGTAATGATTTTACAGACTAAGAAGTATATTAAGTCAAGGAAGCTGAAAGATATTTTTAAATACCTTCTAGACTAGTTAGTGTAAATTTTGGCCTATTAAGAATGCTATTTACAAAGAAAGAAAGAACTGCTGATATTTCTTAAACTCATAATTCACAAACGTTTTGACCCATGGATAAATCCACTTATACAGAATATAATTTTATCTAGGACCAGGATGAACCAGTCGACATTCAGGAAGATGCTGAAGAAAGTGTTATAGATGATTCTCAGCCATTTCTTCTGCAAGTTATCAACCAATCAAAACCTCAGATATCCAAACAGAGGCCTAAATCTGCAGGCGGGAAACCAGTCAAATCTAAAGTAAGACAATCTATTGAAGAACCTGGGTACCAGCGAAGATGGAACAGATCTAGCACTGCTTGGAACTCGTATAATCCAGGCGAGCTGAATACAAGTTCAAGTTTAAGGTTAGACTTGTCTTTATTTAGAGGTTAATACAGGACACAGCCGGGCAGAGAGGCGATAATCCGCCCGGAAAATGAATGATCACCTTGAGGGCTTTAGCCCGAGTGTGATTGTTCATTCCGGGCGGATTATCAACTTCCGGCCAGGCTCTGAAGTGTATTAAAGTCTTTAATACAATTGTTCGATTTCATAATATTTATGGAGAATAAATAACTTAAATATTACTGATGCAGATATACATGTACTAAGGTTGTAACCAATAAAATGCGCTAAGAGTAAATAAAATTGGCAAAGAGATCCAGCATATGAGCAACGTAACGTCATTTTTGCTCCAACATGACATCATGTTTACATGGATAACGTAACGTGCGCCCGTTCAACCGGTCTGATTATCATTATGAGATTGCGGACCGGGCAGATAGGCGATAATTAATCATGTGATGGCCGCAAATAGGCTCATTTTTGTTACTATATATAGTAACAAGTGTATTAAAACATTTTTATGTATTTGAATGTCTTGTACTGACTTCGGGTTGACAATGATTGATAATGTGTGTAAGGGATGTTCAATCCGTCTCAATAGCCTAGTGGTTGAGCGTCGCTTTGAGTATGAAATGTCTCCAGTCTCCAGTTTGATCCCAGGCCCAATATACCATTGTGGTTAATGATGTAATGGCCAGGGCTTTTTTTCACTATATGAGGGGCGTATATTAGGCCCTTCACAATTTGCTATAGGCCCCTTTCACAAACCTAAAAGGCCCCTTAATTCACAAATAAAATTTGCGTCATGGTTTTTGTAAAATCAACTTCACAAAGCACCAAACAAACAAATCACAGATAACAGTCATATATTCCTGTACAGGACTTGATATAAAGTATTATATCATAGATACATGCATGTTTGGGAAAAATTGACAAAAAATGAACTAACATCTGAAAAATTTTGTATCATAATTTGATGATTTATCGCATTAAGTTTTTCACAATTTGAAAAGTTTCCTCGCCTACTTTTTCACAATTTTGAGAATTTTCGTGCTAAATTTTCACAAAACAAAAGAGCTTGGGCCTCTTCACAATTCTGCGAAAAAAAGCCCTGTTGGCACTCAGCTTAGTTCTTTCCAGGTAACTTCTGGTTCGCCTGGTGTCACCATAATGTGACTGGGTATATATAGTAGCCATATAATTGAATGCTGTTAGACAGTGGAAGTTTAAGCAATATGTCAGAAAAGGGATATTAATTTAATTGACAAGGCATATTTATTCAGTATTTTTGAGATGATTGCCGAGTTTTACCAGTAATCAGACATTGTTGCAAACTAGTACACTGTTGTTATTATATATTATATAATAAGTAGTTGAAAATAATATCAAGGTCATCAGATATAAGATAAGCATTACATGTAACCCCTTTGATGAGGAATATATTCTCAAATGTTACCATTTATGACTTGATGGCATTCACCTCATTGAGGACCATAATGAAAATTGATTTGCTAATTATGTTATCCAAAGGATATAAATATGATGATATTATTATTATTATGTAATGATCACATGTTTTCAGCAAAGTAACCGGTACAGTTTTACAAGCAACATATGGAATGTTGTAAATATAAATTATTCATGTATGTTATTATTATTTTAGGTCAAGCACTGATTTATCAAAGTCACGAGCATCAAGTTTACCTCGGTCACGTGCACAAACAAGTTTTGATGATAAGGCTTTCACTAGTGGAGACAATCTCGGACGATATTCTGCCGACATTCCATCTGTACGGGGAAGTTATGATCGGTCTAGAAGGCCCGTCAGTGCTCCTAAATCTCGAACATCTGGACCTGAGACGCAAGCTTCTGTTTTTGAAGATGCTTGCAATGATTATTTATCTTTTCAACAAAATAGATCAAGTTCTGTGAATCGTGGTAGACCGTTTAGTGCTGATTTACAAAAGAGGTATATTTCTTGTTTTACTCATAAACTAAATTTTCTCAAACACTATCAAAGCTTTCAAGTTGAAAGTCAGTTCACTTGTGGAATGTGATGACCTACATCTACTGACAAGAGGAAACAACTCTATACAGCATTTTAGCTCACCTGTCACAAAGTGACAGAGTGAGCTTTTGTGATCACACTTCGTCCGTCGTCCGTCCGTCCGTCAACAATTGGGTTGTGTCCTCTCTAGAGGTCACAATTTTGGCCTAATCTTTATGAAACTTGGTCACAATGATCATCTCAACAAAATCTAGGTCAAGTTCGATATTGGGTCATCTGAGGTCAAAAACTAGCTCACTAGGTCAAATTATAGAAAAAACTTTGTTTTAAACCTTTCAACATGTAGTCTTCATGGTCACTAAACTCTCTGCTGTAACTCTCTACTCTCTATACATACAATAAACTTTCATCAACCAATGAAAATGTGTATCAGGGTTCACAGCAGTTTTGTAAAGGTCAAATATCAAAATATTCTAGTATTTTAACCAGGGTGTGAATTGTACTGGTTAAGTGGAAATCAAAGCGCTGTAGGGAGCGTAGACATTTTCCTGATGGTCGTGGGTTCAAACCCCACAGGAACCATAATTTTTATTTTTTTAAGTGTTTAGGTATTGTTTTGTCTTGTACATTTTCCTGATGGACGTGGGTTCAACCCCCACTGGAACCATAATTTTTTTTTTTTTTTTTTTTTAAATGTTTAGGTATTGTTTTGTCTTTATAACATGTATTTGTACATTTTCCTGATGGTCGTGGGTTCAACCCCCACTGGAACCATAATTTTTATTTTTATTTTTTTTAGTGTTTAGGTATTGTTTTGTCTTTATAGCATGTATTTGTACATTTTCCTGATGGTCGTGGGTTCAACCCCCACTGGAACCATAATTTTTATTTTTTTAAGTGTTTAGGTATTGTTTTGTCTTTATAGCATGTATTTGTACAGTTATATGGAGGAAAAAAAGTCCAAAATATTTTGTTTAAAATAAAGGTCAAATCATAGAAAAACCTTGTGTAGTCAGTCACCAGAGGTTACAATTTCAACTTAATCTTTATGAAACTTTGTCACAATGATCCTGTCAACAAAATCTAGGCCAAGTTCGATTTTGGGTCATCTGGCGTCAAAAACAAGGTCACAATGTCAATTGACATTTTCCTGGGGGTCGTGGGTTCAAACCCCACTGGAACCATAATTATTTTTTTAAGTGTTTAGGTATTGTTCTGTCTTTATAGCATGTATTTGTACAGTTATATGGAGGAAATATTTTGTTTAAATTATAGGTCAGATCATAGAAAAACCCTGTGTAGTCACCAGAGGTTACAATTTCGACTTAATCTTTATGAAATTTGGTCCTAATAATCATCTCAACACAATCTAGGTTAAGTTTGATATTAATTAAGTCATCTGGGGTCAAACGCTAGGTCACATGGTCAAATCATACACAAACTTGCAATAGAGGCTGAATTTCCTTAAATTTTATTCAGAAAATGTGTAGGATCACCATAGGGGTGTGCATGCACTAGTACGACAGGTGAGCGACCTAGGGCCCTTTGGGCCCTCTTGTTAAGAGTTATTCTCCTTTTATGACTTTGAATCTGCCCTTGTTACTCTTAGAATTTTGACTCACAGATGAGCAAGGTTAATATCTAGTACGAGAAAGTCGAGCGTCCAGCACTCATACGCGGTGATCTTGTTCTGTTTTTACTAGTATCTGACTTGCTTTAGCAACACCCTCACAGTTTGCCTGTCATGGAATAATAAAATGCATATCTTCAAAATAAATTAATGTTCTATCATTGTTCTCTGGTGCTCCCAGTAGATGCAACCATCATTATTTAAAGTTAAATCTTGCAGCTATTGGGTGTGTAGCTACATTACAATATCTGAGACCTTGTATATTTGAACTTGCTTACAGAAAAGGTACAAAGAAGAAAAAGACAAAACTTGAAGAGAGCCTAGACCTTGACCTAGATTTGATTGAACATCGTCTGCCAAAACCCAGTATGATTGAAAGACTGAATGGTGAGTTGATGAAATCACAATGGGTATTTTCTCCCTTATATCATTCAACTTTATATATACCATCTATTGCACTGTTGTATGATTGTCTTTGATAATTATGTCTCCAATATATAGTGGAGGAGACATATTGATTTTGTGTTAGACTTCTGTTTGTTTGGATGGATGTCACAAAGTTTGTCTGCACTTATGTTCTCCTTAACCATTGGTCAAATTTCAATGATAGAATATAACCACCAAACACAAATAACATTTAATGTATATTCATTTGATCACAATGTTTTTTTTTTTTTTTTTTTTTTTTTCAAATTTCAATGAAACTTCACAGGAATAATTGGTACCAAGCCTAGTTGTGCATATTGTCAAGAACATTAGTTTCAAACTTTGGGTGGTTCATAATTGCCCTTTGTAGAAGACATTTATGTTTCAGAAAGTCTTCCGAGTTTATGTTACTTTGATAAATATTAATCAAGTTATAGTCCAACTACAGTGAAGTATAGCTAAAGCATCATCTCTATATTAATAAGACCATCTCAAATTTTTTTTAAGTCAATTTCCAGAGTATTTTTATTAAATTCACCTCAATACGAATGCCAAGTAACCAACACAAGACCAGTTTACATCAATCAGAAGGGTAGCATGTGGTCTTACTATTGAGGGTTTAGAGCATCCATTAAAATCAAGTATTTATTGACTACCTTCAAATCAAAATCATACTAGTAAGACAACCCAAAATTCCTGAACCAAATTCTGTAATCAGTAATTCACTTGATACATAACCATAAGTGTTAAATGGGGATAACAAGTGTAAGGAGATTATATATAATTATACACTGCCCACCAAAAATAAGTATACAATAATTCATATGTTATTTGCCGACTTACTTGCCTGTAAAAATACTATTTTCAGAACAGTGAAGCAACAATATATTTGAAGAAAAGGAATATTGTTGTTTATTAAATGGAAAGGCCACACATTAATTGGTACCCTAGGAGCAAATTCTCAAGTTTCATTATCTCTCTTGAATGGTAACTTTGTCACAAAAAGATGGAAAATTCAGCCTTTTAAAATGATCACATGGTTATTTTAGTTCCGAACATCTTCATCTTTATTTATATCTCTATTTTGACTCAGTTAGTAACTGTAGTTTCAGAAACTAGTATAATTGTGACCATCTGATAAACATATTTAATAATTTAACCAAGTTTAATTTTGCAACAATTATTTAGTGTACACTTATTTTTGGTGGGCACTGTATATTATGAGTGTTGTAAATGCATACATAGGACTTTTTTATGCATCTATGTAATCTCTTAGAACAAATATATGTTTAAATTGATTTAAAGAAAAGCTCATTGCTACCACAGGACTGGTGTTGATTGTGGCACTTGATTGGTCACTATGAACATTTTGTGACAATATTAATATAATATTTGACTTCTCATTAATTCAGTAAGTTAAGTTTAATGATATTTTAATAGTACTGTTTTTATTTATCACTGCCAATTAAGACTTTGATGAGACTTCTTGATTTTCTTGTTATTGAGGTTTCACTGTTCAGTGCTGTAGATGTCTATAAATAAGATTTTTATATTATCAACTATTATTGCTAGCACATATGTGCCATGTATCATGTTTGATGTTTATCACATCTTTACAACACACAATACTAACTCAATATTCATGTCAAAGGCTAGCTATAGGTGCTGATTTCATAAATTTATATCGCTGTCATATTATTATATGTTTACTGTATTCCCCCAAGCATTGCACACAGCTGTGTATTAGTCGCATGAAAAAGTCAGATGCAAAAAATTATTCAAACAATACAAACAAAAATGGCACTTACCAATTTGCCCATTGGAGAATTCTAAATTAAAAGCTTTGTAAAGGTTGCATAAAGTCTTCAATTAAAATTCCGGGTTGATAAAAGTTTTGCAATACTTAGGAAGAATATGGTATATACTTCAAGTCTGTCAGAATGTCCTTATGTTAGCTGTTTGCATGTGTGGTGTCTGTAATCTATTTGATGATCTTTAAGGATGACCTTGAATCTTTGTCTTTGAGTTGGGAATATCCAAAATTCTCTTTTTTTTCTTTTTCTTTTTTTTTCAAAATATCCAAAATTCTCAGCTATTATCTTGCATTGGTGATTCAAAGCTTGAAAGCTATGATCACAAATTTGCTCCCATATAAAATTTCAAGACTTGAAAAATAATATCGGTGCAATTTGTTTATAGTTAAGCTTAAGAACTGATATGGACAAATGTTATTAATAATATGTAACTGTCCACTGGGCTTAAGGTCAATGTTAGAATCCTGTCAGAAATCTGGCATTAAAAAATGGGAGAAGCTAGGGAATTGAATGTTCTGAGAAAGTTGGTGTCCCATAAACCTTTTTTGCTGACCATTTAAGTATAGAAGACAATAAATTATGAAACACTTCACTTTTATAAAAGTGCATCATAGATCCATGGTCATGTAGTACGTCCTGTGTTACATGTCCTTTATGTTTTATACTCAGCAAAAAAAGAAAACTTCACATTGCAAAGTCCTGTATTAATTTCTCAAGTGTGATGATATATGTCATTTAAAAAAGCATTATGTTTCTTCTGTGGAACCATAATGGTGAACATTGTCTTATACAAGATATTCAACACTCTAATATTAGGGTACTGTAAAATCACATATTTTTGTGGGTATTGAATTTCGTTGATTTTGATAAAAATGCATTTTTCGTTTGGTCGTAAGTTCATGGATTACAAAACATGAAAGGGTTAACACATCTCTGAATTTGAGAGGTTGATTAATCATGGGGATAAGATTATGTGGTCGAGTTCAACAACGAAAAACACGAAATTTCAACTCCCTAAAAAAATAATAAGTTTACAGTATGTATGATATGTTAAAATAAGCTGACAGAAGCAGATTTATGTGATGTCAAGTTTTCACATTCGCTGAGTACCGTATGTGTGTTGCTAAGTTGTCTGTTCCTTATATGTTGCGTTCATTTTTCTGCTTATTTCCACCAAATTTCAGCAAAACCTACAGCCACTCCTCCTCCAGAAGTTCCCGGTATATGACATTTGTGAATTATCCCCCTTTGATTTTATTGCTGTCACATTTCCCACTCCTTGTGGTATTGGTGTATTGTGTTTTAATGATCCTAATCACTTAGTCTAGTTTATTGTGAGACTCAGTCAATTTAATGTTTTCAGTTTATTCTTGGACTCATGCACTCACTTCGGTGTTTTCTGTTTTGAACCACAACACAGTTATTTTAATAGGACAGTAAATGTATTTATATAATAGCATTTCACCACATGGATGATCAAAAAGCCTGTTACTGTGTGTGTTGTGCTTTTTTCATTCACTTGTATTAAGTTAAGTATTTTTAGCTCACCTGTCAAAAAGTGACAGAGTGAGCTTTTGTGATCACTCTTCGTCCGTCAGTATGTCGTCCGTCAACAATTTGCTTGTGTAGACATTAGAGGCCACAATTTTTGCCCAATCTTTATCAAACTTGGTCACAATGATTATCTTAACAAAGTCTAGGTCAAGTTTGATATTGGGTCATCTGGGGTCAAAAACTAGGTTACAAGGTCAAATCATAGAAAAACCTTGTGTAGTCACTAGAGGTCATAATTTTGTCAATGACCTAATCTTTATTAAACTTGGTCACAATGATCATCTCAACAAAATCAAGGTCAAGTTTGATATTGGGTTGTCAAAAACTAGGTCACTAGGTCAAATCATAGAAAAACCTTGGGTAGACACTAGAGGTCACAATATTGGCATAATCTTTCTAAAACTTCAATGATTGTCTCAATAAAATCTAGGTCAAGTTTGATATTGGGTCATCAGGGGTCTAAAACCAGGTCACAAGGTCAAATCATAGAATACCTTGTGTAGTCATTAAAGGTCATAATTTTGACCTACTCTTTATGAAACTTGGTCACAATGATCATCTCAACAAAATCTAGGTCAAGTTTGATATTGGGTTATCTGGGGTCAAAAACTAGGTCACAAGGTCAAATCATAGAAAACTTTGTGTAGACACTAGAGGTCACAATATTGGCCTTATCTTACTGAAACTTGGTCAGAATGATCATCTCAACAAAATCTAGGTCAAGTTCGATATTGGGTCATCCGGCGTCAAAAACTATGTCACAAGGTCAAATCATAGAAAAACCTTGTGTAGTCACTAGAGGTCATAATTTTGACTTAATATTTATGAAACATGGTCACAATGATTGTCTCAACAAAATATAGGTCAAGTGCGATTATTGGGTCAAGAACTAGGTCACTAATTCAAATCACAGGGCTTGTATGCACTACAACAGGTGAGCGACCTAGGGCCCTTAGGGCCTTCTTGTTAATTTTTGGAGTCAATATTGATTTTTAATGGAAACTTAATAACCTGAATCTGTTAGGTTGTGGGTGTCAACATTTTTCTTGTGTGACTGAACATGTGTCACATGAATGTTCAAATGTATTTATGTGCATGTGAAATTGTGTATCCTGGGTTTTGAATTTGTTGCAAGCAGGTTTCATCTGAATTAACATTCTTGTTTTGAAATCCTTGATTTCACAGGTTTTGTTACGTTAATTTGTGAAAAAAAAAGACAAAAATCTGTGTACCTATTGAGGGATTTAGTATTTGAATGGGTTCATATAATAAAAATATGCATTGTACATAATTAAATCTAGTCAATCTTTTTCTATAATTAGTTGATTTAGGCCACCAACCCATCTATGAACCTTGACATTTATAACTATCTTAGATTCGTATTAACTTGAAAAGACTTGTCATAACAACCATTACAGAACATTTCATTGGCATTGCATGTATGTCTCTTCATATCATGCTTATGTCAAATCTTAATTTACCACTACAGAATTCAGTTAAAGTTCAGGGCTCGACACTAACACTGGTCCGCTGGTCCGAGACCAGTGAAAATCCAGAAGGACCAGTGAAAATTCTGGAGGACCAGTAACTGTCCTATTAACAAATTGGACGCTTTTGTCCTGTCGGACCAGTGGCCAAAATAGTTAGTGTCTAGGCCTGAAGTTTAGTCAAACCAAATTAAACCATGAACTCAATACACCAATATTCAAGAGAGTATCTGGATATTTTTGCATCCTGGAAAACTCATTTCTTCCCTTTAACACTTCTTGCTGTGGTGTCAGAAGTTCCACATTATTGTTGAGTTACTTCCCCTGGCTTATGTTGCTAACACACTGCTAATGTTTCACCTTGTAGTTACCTCCTTTTTTCTCAGATCCCCACTAGAGGTTGCACTTCCATTTTTAATTTATTTACTGACTATACTGAAACATTGACTTAGATACAGCTCTATGCTTGTCAGCTTATCATTTTCAGTTGTCTCTTCTTACTTTTTGTCAGACCTCTCGAGGGTTGCTCTTTCATATTAATTTATTTAATTACTGACCATTGACTCAGGTACCGGTCTAATAATGCCTGTCAGTGAGCTTATTAATTTCAGTTCTATGCTTTAACCTTTTGCGATTTGTGTCTGCTACTATTCTAAACTCTGTTTGTAGATTATTGTGTTGATGCATAAACTATTGTATCCATATCCAGTAGATGTTTCTGTATCACAATTATGTCATACCGAGTGGTTAAGGCAGCCACTTTACATGCAAGATGTTGATGGTTCATACCCTGCTTTGGGTCTGATTTGATTAACCACTTGAGTCGCCATGCAGCTGGTTAAATAATGGTTACTGTGTGTCTAGTACTGTCTACCTATCTGTTGCCTGACATTAACAGATTGAACACGTAAACTGAAAGTACTTATTAGTTACTTACAGTTGTTTTGTATGACAGAAAATGGCTGACCCTCTAAATAGAGGTGGCACTAAAATGAAAATAAATACAATCATGTGCTTTTTACAATAGTTTTATAGCAAGACCAATTAATGTATCAGACATTTTGTCATTTAATACTTACATCTTGGAAACATGCCATGGAAGATTCTGCTAATGTTGCTAGGCAACTTCATCATTGTACATGATTAATAAAAATTAATACAAAACTGACCATTAAATGTTTCATATGGTTCTCTGTTTTTCATGGTAAGTTTAAAATATAAAATATATTTGAATGAGATTGGTATAGTAAAATGGGTTCAAAATTTATTTTTCATTTTTTTACCAGAAGAGGTTATTACTACGCTTTTAATCATTTTCATTAATTCGTCATTCTTGAGCAAGGTCAGTACATATACATGGTATCCTAATATTATTCTGTTTTGATATTGCAGATATATAAGAGGTTATTTATTTTATAATAAGAATTGTCCCAAGACATTAGAATTATATTAAAGAATATAATAAATAATCAAACAGAATATTAAAACAAGGGTTAGAACTTCGAAATTTTTGTGAGTACCCACAAGAATTGAGCCAAAGAATAATCATTCATGGGCCAATTCTGTCATAAAATACTAAATACTATGAAATAGCTGACATTGTTTTCAAATTATAAAATTATACCAAAATCCCATGGACAGGTTGAAGTCTGATTTATTGCAATTCTAAATTTTCCTTGAATGAGAATTATTTCATGAGTAAGTTGATAAAACCGGCAAATTTTTATTTTATTTATTTTTGTTTCAGAGTTGATGCTGTCACCAAAATCCACCTATGACAGACTTATAGAAATGGTATGTTCATTATTGTTTTCTCTCAGAACCCTAACCCCTTAATGACAAATAAAACAATCACCTTCTTTAGAGTATTGATTTTATACTCTACTTTTGCTGAGTTTCATTTTTTTTAAATTAACTTTGAGTCCTTTTCCCACTGAAGTTAAAAATTTAGTGAGTACCTGTAACTATGTAAAAATCAAAGTACTGAAGTTACTTTTACTGGGGGGTGGAGTCACTATTCTTGGTAATATTGGGTTTCATATTTAATGGTAATGGATTTCAAAAAAGTGAATATTGTGACAAGGTCTCAGAGACCCGATAGCAGCTGACTCATTTAAATCACACCACAACGGACCCATTACAATAACCGAACTCATGAAGGCAATACACCTACCACATACTCATACCAATCCTGGTATACAGTATTGCAGGTCAGACTCGCGTAATAGATAGAATAAAAACATTTGTTAAAACGTTTCCGCGCTAATTATTTAGTAGTAAATCTAAATAATATAAGAAATTGGATAGGCTATGAATGGGTGCAAGAAAATTTAAAAAATCCAGCGTCTAAAAACTACAAAAAGTCTTAATTCCACAATTCTTCAGCTGCATATCTAAATTATAAACCACCCGGATAGGGTACGATTAGCGAGAACGAATAAAATAGGGGTCGATACACAAATGCACGAATGGTCTCGAAAATTGTAAAAAAGCGCTCGGAAAAGAGTTGTGCTAACGACAGACGCAAACTTTTTGCTGATAATATGTGGTAGTTTAATGGATCGAAAGTTGATCAATACTATTAACATGGGCGCAAGAAAATAAAAAAACTATAAACTGAAAACTACACAGAGTCCTAATTCCATAACTCTACCTGCATACGAACTGGATATGGTACGAATAGCCCGAACGCATCCGATGCTGGCCAAACACAAATAACTGATATGGTCTCGACTTTCGACGGGATTTGGGAAAATGGTCGTTTTATAAAGGTAGACCTAAAATATTCAGCTGAAGATCTCTTGTAAGTTAATTGAAGAAAGGTGGAACAATACTATCAATAAATACAAAATATTGTTAATAATGAAAAAAAGCACACGTTAGATTAGGAGTTTCTAGCTGAACTGTAATATGAATGTTAAAACCATGAATTATGTAAAGTTTGTCTGCTCAAGGGGTTACTTTTAACAGTGACATTTTTATCGACCCTCAAAAATCATTAGTCATTTTACAGCGCGTAAGAATTTATTTGCACAAATACATTTATTCATCGAAAAAAACTTTCAAAATGTTCACACAATACAAACAAATAAAAGATAATTCAATTGTTATAAACAAATTTTCTTGGTTGTGGAGAAATTACATAGTTAAAATCGTAGTGATTTCTGAGATGGTATATTATGTAATACGAAAACTGGGGGTTGCCCCCCAGTAATAAAGTATTTCCAGAATTTAATGAGTCCCAAGCCAATTTGATGAGTCAGGGACCCAGGACTTGCACCAATATTAAACACTGCTTTAGACTTAAATCAATGCCAATGTAAATACATAGAAGTTATTGTCATATTGCGTTTGTATTGTATATATACATTATAGACATAATTGTTTTGTATGCTAGTACAATCTTCATATGTTCTGGTTCCCTTATTGTAGACACCACGGATAGAAGCGGGAACAGTCTCAAAATGGCAGTGCTTACCTGATGAAATTCTTCTACATGTTTTTGCATACCTGGATCAAACGTCTCTCACAAAATGTGCTCAAGTTTGTCAGCAGTTTTACCGAGTAGCAATGGATGAATGCTTATGTATGTTTTCTTATTTATTACTGAACATTAATTATGAGATAATTAAAAGTTTGATTATGTCTCCCACAGAGACATTATTATATTATCTGACTGGATGGATATCAGTTTGTCTGTGCTTGTTTTTAGTTGGATTTCAATGAAACTTCACATGAATGCTTGGAACCTAAGCTTAATTGTGCATTTTGTCAGGAATGTAGATCATATGAGTTACGGCCCTTTATGAGAGACATACAGGTCTTGTGTCTAAACCCCTTCTTGTTTCTACTTAAGTATTATGAAAGTTCAGTCATAATTATTTGTTACATTTCAAATTCTCTGAACTGGTTGATGACATTTTGAATTCAAGCCGTTTGTAAAAATTTCTGTTAATTTTTTTTATCTAATTTATCATGCATGCCATTTTTCTCTTGTAGGGAAATATATTACGATTAAGAAGAGTGATATTGACGACAGCTGTTTGGAAGAGATCGCTAAACGACATCCTGTTAGTTTGGCCCTTATTCATTGCTATGGTGACCAAGTGACAGCAAAGGGGCTGAGAGATCTGTTCAAGGATTGTGCTAACACATTAAAAGTAATATTATAAAAAAATATTTTTTTTACAAAATGTTATTGTTAATTAACCCTTTTATCTATACACTTTCAAAGCATTCACCTATACTATTCTGATATGGGAGATATTAGCTATAGATTGTGTTCAGATATCATCTTTGTTGTTGGAAAGTATTTGATGATTAACATATACTGTATTCCTAGATACTTTCGCGGATACAATATTTCGCGTTTTTCATACAGTCGGCATATTCGCGGCTACAAATTTTCACGGAATCATACCGCCCGCGAATTCCGCGAAACTTAAGTCGCTACGGCATAAAGGCATGTTTGACACATAATGCAATTTCAATAGGACTGTTTGTCATCACAATCCGTGTATACACAAATCAAATTCAATTGAATGTGACCTAAGATGACATGATAACAATTACGATGATCAATTAATCTCTTTATAACAAAGGATTTCATAGTGTTTTCATTAGGTGTTATCAACATAAACCGGTAAAAGTTACAATTATAAATTAACCACCAAACATATGTTAAACAAATAAATGTGAAATGATTATTGTAAATACCTGTACAGGAATACATTGACTTTAATCATGACAAAAACAAACCTTAGTAGAAGTATAATCAACTGAATGTTAACACCCCACCCATGTACCCCAGTGCTTGTTTACATTGAGCACATTACACGCTACGTCATAACAGCGTTTGTGTTTACACAAGCTAAAATATGCACCATTCTCAGAGGATTGAAATTGATGTTTATATTGAGAAATTAGCGCAATAAATTAATTGTTCTTAGATTTTATAAAGATGGATTTATTGACAGAAGATTCAATGTCATGTATGCGCAAGTACAATTATCCTTCGTCGAATGATTTTGCGATTTTAGCATGTTTAGTATGAAGAAGCTAGAAACTTTCGCGGATTTGTTGGAGGTAACATATTCGCGGCTATTAAACTTCGCGAAATGATACCTCCCGCGAAAGTCGCTAACTTAAAATGCGCGAAACCATTTCTAGGAATACAGTACCTAGTATATGACAGGGACATGAATTGTCTTGTCTAAAGGAGGTAAAGGGTTGATAGAAACCTCAAAGAATGATAACAAAATGATACTGGCTGTTTAATAGATTGTTGTATAATTCAGGTGACCCTCTAACACATATTTGTCTATGTTTTCTCCTTCCAACAAGAACTTAGTTGATAACTCTAAACATGTGAGGTTATGTATTTAGTGATACTTGCTGTTAAAGACAATCACTTCAGGTGAATGCTAACATGTGTTAATTGAATTTCCATTTCCAACAGGAACTGAATGTTGCACGATGTAGTCGTGGTGCTCTACATGGTGATAGCCTGATGCTACACGCTGCTGCACGATGTCATAACCTGACACATATTGATGCTAGCTGGTGTGCCCTAACAGATAGTGGGTTGATGGCAATATCTAACTGCTCTCATAGGTAGAAAATCTAAATTAGATTTATTTTAAATCCATTCCATTTAATAATGTTATCAGTAATATCTCATTTAACAGACTTTTTTGACATAATTAAGTTAGTATTTGCATAGACCAGATTTAGATTGTCTTGTATTAGTAAAGTTCATGTAAAAACTGTGGAGCAAATCATGGCATTGCCTATTTGAATAACGGCTGTATACATAGGTTGAAAATAATGTAATTGTTTTTGCTCATTGTTGTATAGAAATCGTAGTATGCTATTAAGTATATGACACTTTAGATTTAATTTAAACTGACATCCTTAATTTTATAATTTGTATGTACCTTCAGAATTGAAAGTTTGTGCATCAATGGCTGCAATGCTGTGTCCAATGATGGACTGGAAACGACTATCAAGAAACATGGAGCCAGCCTCCGGGTCTTAGAGATGTTTGGATGTTTTAATCTATCTCCTAGAGGACTTAGATCAGTCGCCAATAATTGTATCAACTTGACTTCGTTAAATCTTGGCCAGTGCTATAAAGTAAGATTTTATTTTTATGCCCCAGCATCTACTGTTGCAGAGGCTTATGGTGATTGTCCTGACCCCGATCTCCCGTAGCATCTCAAGTAGAAATCTCAACTCAAATTGAGAATTTGATAATTTCAAAGTCTGAATTTGAGATAAATATGAAGCTTGAACTCTCAAAATTTTGCTGTAATAAACTCGGAATAATGTTTCTGTTTCAACTTCAATTTGTTATATCAATTTAGAGTACAATTTTGTATGGAAACTACCTCAAACAATAGGTGACAAAATTTGAGTTGAGATTGAGCTCAGATTGAGATGTTTCGGGATATTCGGGCCTTTTCGTTTTTTTGAAAATGTTAACCAAAACTTACAAGTTGTTAAAATTCAAATATTTTTGAAGTCCATCAAGGCATTGCTTTAAAACTTGATTTAATTGTCAACCATCATAAACGCATCACATTGGCAAAGCCATGTAACAGTTTTCAACATTTATACAGAATTATGGCCCCTGATTGACTTAGCTATTTATTATAAACCAGGCTTCCACTGGGACATAAGCGTTTGTTGAGTGCAGTCTTGATAAATACAACTTTCTTGTAAAGACCTCCCATGGAAACATCAAATTGAAGTGTTGTCATTGTTGACAGGTGTTTCTCTTAACGAGTTGAATAGCATAGTTTGTTGTTCTGTTTTGAACAATACATTTAAACCCTTAAGCTTAATGCTTAATTCCTTAGATAGATCAAAGCATGTTTTTTTAGAAACATAAAATGTTGTGTATTTTTTTTCAGCTAACAGATTCTTGTATATCACAATTATCTACAAGTTTGGGCCGAGTTGAAACATTGGACTTACGAGGTTGTAAACAAATCAAGGACAACTGTATACGAAGAATTGTGAAGAACTGTCCGAGACTGAAACATCTCTCATTAGCAAACTGTCCCAGTATCACTGATGTGTCTATCTTAGAGATCTCCACTTACCTCACAGATATCAGGTACACAACTCATAAATGTTGTTTATATGATCAGTATGCTGTAAAATCATTAACTGTTGTTGGCTAGTCATTATGTCTTCAACATAGAAAGAAGGACACATACTGTAACATCATTAATTTTTGAGGGAGTTGAATTTTCGTTGATCTAATGACCACAGTTTATAGAACCCCCAAATACATACTATGGTTTTACTCTTCCATATTTTGTAATCCACAAACTTACGACCCCACGAACATAGATTTTTATCAAAATCCACGAAATTTAATACCCACGAAAATATGTGATTTTACATTAATTGTTATTGTCTTGATGTCAAAATATCTGTCCATGCTTGTTCTCCTTAACCATTTGTCGGATTTCAGTGAAATATCATAAGAATATTTGGTACCAAGCCTAAACGAGCATGTTCTCAGGAATTTGGGGTTACATGATTGTCTTAGCTACAGCCTTTTGTGTCAAAATACTTACAGTTTTGATGTACGATTAGAAAAAAACTTAGATTTTCATCTTTTACAAAAGTGGAATTTGGTAATTGTGTTTGAAATTGATAAGAACTGTATTTGTTTGTAATTACAGAGCCCAATATTATTTTTTTGTAAAAAGAAAGATTATTGTCACTATTTGATAATTATTGGTGTTGGTATTGGCATGTCTTTGTTAAGTTCTATGTTTTTGTCAACTTTTCTCCTAAACTATCAAATTGAAAGCTATTGTTTTGAAACTTTCAACATTAGTTTACCGTCAAACCCTGACTCTGAAAAGCAACACCCATATTCCTGTCCTGCATTTGGCTAGAGTTATGGCCCTTTTTAGACTTTATGGAAAACATCTGGGTTAAATTTTATGTTTAGGTCAATATGTTTCTTCTTTACTATCAAAGCTATTGCATTTGTTGTGGTTGATATTTATATATTTTATCGTTATATAACTTGTATGTTACAGAAGTTTGGATTTATGTGGATGTAAAAGTGTCACAGATGGAAGTATACGAGCGTTAGTAAATACTTGTTCTAATCTAAGACATATAGATATCAGCTCTACTGGTTGTACTCATAGAAGGTAAGATATTCAATCACCATAGCAACAAGAGATACAACTAATATAGTGCCCAACATAACTGGGGTCATAAAATCCCAAATTATCGAGTGGTATACTAAACTATCTGGGTACTATCAAATCGAAGGATATTTCAAGGTTTTCATTGCCTAAATTATTTCAATGTGTGGCTGAGTACTATATTGTATGTATAGAAGTACCGGTAGTCATGGCAATGTAACCAACAGTTATAAACATGGTAACCCTGTATATATCACCAATATTTTTATGCTCCCCGAAGGGTGAGCATATAGTCGCCGCTTTGTCTGTCCTTCCTTCCGTCTGTGTGTCCGTCCGTCCGTCACACTTTTGTCCGGGCAATAACTTGAACAGTATTAGAGATATCGATATGAAACTTCATAGGTGAATAGACCTCATTTAGGGGAAGTGCAGTGCACAAGAACCATAACTCTTGATTGCATATTTTTTAAAGTTATTCCCCTTTGTAATTTTTTATACTTAATTCTTGTCTGGGCCATAACTTGAACAGTATTTGAGATATCAATTTGAAACTTCATAGGTGAATAGACCTTATTGAGGGGAAGTACAGTGCAGAAGAACCATAACTCTTGATTGTATATTTTTGGAGTAATGGCCCTTTGTAATTTTTCATACTTAATTCTTGTCCGGGCCGTAACTTGAACAGTATAAGAGATATCAATTTGAAACTTCATAGCTGAATAGATCTCATTGAGAGGATGTGCAGTGCCCAAGAACCATAACTCTTTATTCCTATTTTAGAGTTGCTCCCCTTTGTATTTTTTCATACTTAATTCTTGTCCAGGCCATAACTCAAACAGTTTTGGATATATAAATTTGAAAATTCATAGATAAATAAATCTTATTATTACAATGCAGTGGCAAAGAATAATAACATATTTTTTTAGCATTTTTTCTGTGACAAACGCCCCACGGGGAGCATAACCCGTCTGTGACGGCTCTTGTTTCCAATAACAAGAGATGTTGAACACAGTCTAATCAATTTCTTACCAGGACACTATGATTCAATTGATTGTTTTCCATTTACCAGTATGGAGATTCGGCCTTGGATTGTCTGCACTATTTGTTTAATCTCAATTCATTTACATTTGAACTTCATTAAAATTATACATTCATAATAAGACCACCGTAAAAAAGTACATACTTTTAAGTCCATATTTCTCTGTATTGCTCTTTATTTCAACCTAATTTTTTTAATATAATGACATGTGACCTCAATTTCATAGGCACTATAGATGGTCTTATCATTCGGACTGTCTGGATTTGCTGTATATGAGTTAAGCAATGATATTCAAAGATTTTACAAACTTTTATTTCAGTGTTTCCATGATTGCTAACTTCAGTGGACAGAGACTTGAGACATTAAAGATAAACTTCCTGTCAGATGTCACCGAACAATCTGTGATAAAACTAGCCAAACATTGTCATCGATTAAAGTCTGTTCATATGTATGGATGCTCAAGTGTGCGGAACCTGAATAAAATTAAAGAAGAACACCCAAACTTTTCAATTGAAATGTGATTGGAAGATTCATCCATTGATTGATTATTGCTTAAAAACTGGATTGATTGATTGATCAATTGATTTATAAATTCATCAATTGTTTGATTGATCGGTCAGTCTCTTCCTGGCTTCATTGATTGATAGCTTGATTGATGCATCAATTCATATGTTAGTCAGTGAATTTGTTGATTGACTCATTAATTCATCAGTTGATTGATTGATTGGTTGGTTGTTTGATTGATTGATTGATTGATTGATTGATTGATTGATTGATTGATTGATTGATTGATTGATTGATTGTACTAGGAGAAGATATAGGCACCAAGCCCTGTACGTTTCAAGACTCCAATTGGTTTGTTATTTCAGCAGTGTCATAGCGCTTGAAAATAATTACCGGTTATGAAGTTGTGCTTTGTTGAAGGGTTGTGATGTTATTGATATTTGTTTATTTATTTGTCTAACATTTATTCGGCTAAAGTGTATTATTTATTGATACCATGTGTTTATCTGTAATGTCTGCTTAACTTTCTGATTATTTAATAGAGGATGGTTTTGGTTTATTAATTTTATTCAAATTTAGGAAAATAAGTGTAGAAGAAATTACATTGTAGTGATTGTACTAATTTATTAGAAAATATTCAGTATCAGTTCAAGAATGCATTGATTTCATTGTTGATAAAACATGTGGTGAATATGAGTTTTCAGACCAGTATCAAGCCTTTTTGGCCCTGATTGGTTGGTTCTGAGTACAGTCTTGAAATTGACCAATGACAAGTCTTTATTCTGAAGTGAGTAAATAGTTTAATGATATGAGCTTATTGTGCACTGCTAGGCAATTGTAACATCAAATAATCATCTCACTTTTCGAACATCTGTATGATGCCTCTATATTTTTGTGTTCATTTGTTGTTTATGCATTTATTACCAGCGGTCAATATGACTGGACTTAAACATTAAAGTCCAAATGTTTTCCTTCTGTTAGGAATTTATGATTTGGTTTTGACAAATAAAATTTGTTTGTCCTTTAAAAGGAAACTTATGATTACATTTTATCTGATCCTATACTTGTTTATGCATGTTGGGGTAAAAATGGTTTCTGATGTACAGATATTGCATTATGTGGAAGGAGAATGCGTAAATGATGTGTATTCTTAGGATTAGTCAACCTGGTTTTGGTTAATTTCACACATAGCACATTATCATACTTATGATATTTCTATATTATGATTCATCGTTTTTTATACACCGAGAAACCCAAACCGTCCAAAATATATGTGATAAAATTTGTTATCTTTTTGTACTTAAAGTATTGTGATACATTATTATGTGTATATGTGTAAATCATTTATGAGACAAAAATTGAGATATTACAATTTTTGTTTACTAACAGTATGAATCTAGTACATGTACTATGATTTTCCATATTTGTGTACACTTGTTATATTTATCACCAAGTTTGTTCCTGTATAGCTCAGAGAATTTGACATGATCCTGACCTTTATGCATGAATATATTGCAAGGTTCTTGAATATATATATTTCTGCGAGCAAAGTCATGCAATATCGGTTCCTTAGATTTGTGTTGGTATTACACCTCGAGCATCTTCATTATTCCCTGCTTATGAAAACATAAAACCAGGGTTATAAATATAGACAATAAATCGGCTGTGAAATTATGCTAATAGAAGGTCGAGAGTCGTGTCAAATTCTCTGGACTATACCAACTGTTCCTGTTCCGTTGTGTTCTATCATCTCACACTGTTCTGTGCCGTTCTGGTACATACTGTTCAATCTTTTATGTTCTTTTCTTTTAATCTCCACATTTCAGATTCCTTTCCTTTGGGCATTATGCTCTTCTATTATGTCATCATGTGTTGCTTTCTGTGCTACTCTGGCCCCCGATTGCTCGAATCATCTCAATATAAGCTAAATTTCAGCTGAAATATTGTCTCAAATCATTGAGATTGTCTCATCTGAGACTTGGCCAAAAATTAAAACATTTTTTTGAGTTCTATCTTATAGTAAAGTTGCAAGAGCCCAATTGTTGATTTTTTCTCAAACTCCCGGAATCAGATTCGGATTTGAGCTGAGATTTCTAATCGAGATGTTTCAGGAGATTGTGGCCTGTTTATTCAAATAATATTCACATTTTTCCATCTCATTGTATTTTAATTCCCCGGCATCTACTGATGCGGGAGGCATGTCGTGATTGTCCTGTCCGTCCCTTTGTTTGTTCCCTTGATATATCAATCTTATTCATGTTTTCTGATGAAACTTTAGAAGTTAAGGTAATTTATAATTTGAATAACATATGTTCAATTTAAATATTACAAATTTACGATGTTTTAAACAGAGTTTTGTTCTAGGTAATTCACTAGTTGTGCTTTTATATGGCACCAAAAACAGACTTATGTCTTATTTTCAGGATTAGGCGAATTTCCCCGGTACTGCCTCAGTAGGGTCCCGCTTAGCGGAACTTATCTGTAATTGGCATCGTTAGTTACAGCAGAACTTATCTGTAATTGGCATCGTTAGTTACAGCAGAACTTATCTGTAATTGGCATCGTTAGTTACAGCAAAGATCTAAATATACAAAGATTGGAAAAATGTATAAAATCTCACAATATCTCGCGGCAGTCTTCTGTAATCTCGCAAAATCTTATTCGTGCTTAATACCTGATATCTCTTGGTCTAATGTTCATAGGCAAAAACTAATAAGTTTATGCAATAGATTTATTATTCAGCTTTAAAATGATACCTCATTTATTGAAATCAGTCAAAGAAGAAACGATGATATAAAGCAATGAGCCTGACCAAATTTTCAAGTTCTTGAAACTCAAAGTCCATCAAGGCATTACTTTCAAAATTGGCATACTTGTTAACCATCAATCCTTACATTGTCAACACCATGTGTCACTATCCAACATTTCTACAGAATTATGGCCCCTGATTGTCTTTGCTAGTTATTATGGACAAGACTACCACCAGAGCACAAGCGTTTACTGAACGCAGTCTTGTATACTCAAACAAATTCATTGTCTAAATGTCCCTACCTCTGTCAGCGAAATTTGACAGTATATTATACGTATATATATTTAACTTTGGCTTATAGTATATATTCCTGTATACGCATGAGATATACTGGTACTATATATACAAGTCCAAAGGACTGATAATGCACGAGAATCAGGTCATATGTACAGGGCTGGTATTCACAAAGCATCTTAAGTGAAAACTTAAATATTTTGACTTAAGTCAATAATTTGTGCAGCTCATTTTTCCCGCAATTTGAAAAATAATCCTTGTTTTCTTAGTGATTATAGTTACTGTAGCTGTGTACCTAATACTTTAAAACTATGTAAAATATCAAGCATGTTGATTTTCTTGCTTAGATGATACACTGTAGAAAAAATTAAGATTTTAAGAAATTTCTAAGTTTTCTGCTAAGATGCTTTGTGAATACCAGCCCTGGTATTCATGTATAATGGTCAGGATCATAAGGTTTATTTGTTAAGACAATGCAACAGGATGAAAACAAGATGGCTGTTCAATGAATAATCTCATGTTTATAATCTCGGACCCAGATCTGATTTATCAACTGCCTCGAGTGTCTAGTGGTAGGATGCAGTGGTCTGCTTCCTGATTGTATTATACCAAATATGAATAGGGTACACAGTATAACTAGTCTATGATTAGAATAAATAATACTATACGAGTATATAGGTATTGGATAGATAAGGGATCTATAAATTAAAGGGTTAACATATTTGGGTATTAGGTCCCTGGGGCCCGTTTCATAGACATTTCTTAGCTTAGATCAGACTTTTCTGTACAATATTAAGGGCACACTAAGTGAATCCATACATTTTCTTCAAGTTTTTTAATAGTTATTTATGATCATTCCAGTTCATATTTCTTTGTTTGAATGTACTTCATCTGCCTTGGTTTGCTCAAAATAGCATAGTGTCAAATATTTGCTATGATGTGTCTATGAAACAGGCACCCTGGCCTTGAAGCCATTAATGTTGTTTTGGCCATTGTTGACATTCACTCACAATGAGTATTGTAACTTGTTTAATGTTTGCATGTTTCTGATATGATGTTATTGTTTGGAAATGTTTATATGTAAAAAGTTGTTAGTTTTTGTGTTGTTCATTTTTTTATATATTTTTTATTTTTATATAAATTTGTAAAATTTATGCATTAATTAGTATATTCAATTGTTCATGTACACTAGGTTCACAATGTTTTCATGTGTGTGTTTTGTAGATTTTTCCTATACATGGCTATCAGTTTATGATGGGGATTTTTTTACATCATTTATTTTGATAGTACTGCAAAGCAATATGAGGCATATTTATCTCCCTAGAGTGAATGTCTGGAAATCTGTCCGTCCATCCGTCTGTCTGTTTGTGTCTGTGTATATGGTAGATTTATTTATAAGTTGGTCATGACATTTACAGCTATGTTCCACAGTAGGTGAAATTGTGCCACAAGGTTTATTGTTCGCTTGAGTAGAGTTATTGCCCTTGTTTACAAACCTGTTTTTTACACGAATTTTTTTCTTTGATACATTTTATTCAAATATTAACCTGTTTATCAACCTGTTAACTATATAGTTCATGACAATCAACATGTAAAATAAGTTTCCAGTTGCAACAAAAAAGGGAAAGTCAGTGTCTGATAAGATAGATGAACAGTTAGACTCAGTAGTAGTGTATAAAGCTCATATCCTGTATGAAAGATGTAGCAATCATAGTAATTCAGTGCCCTGCATGACACCTTCATTTCTTTACTATTTTTCTATGTATACTCAAGATATCAATGCATAATACTTTGGTTCACATCTCAGATTAAATTATTTATACATTTCCTGTATAATACCGTATATCGGGTACTTTTCGCGTACTGCAAATTTCGCGATTTTCGGCAAAATCAAATTTTAGCGAAGCTAATTTTAGCGATTTCTAACCTCTGTTTGTTTTTTTCGCGTTTTCCATCTTGTAAGGGGAGATTAATCCAACATGATTGTTTTAGCGCAGCTAAAAGCCAGTATGGACCGGTTGGTACCGGCGTGCGTATTTTGTTGTCAACAGCGGGATCGCATATTATTAAAAACCAGTATGTACCGCGTTGTTATATGTATAAAAGATATTTTCACAGGTGAAATAGATCTACAGAGATATGTATTTCACACCTCGTCATTTATTTTCAATTGTTTCATACAATAGACGGGAAAATTCTTTTGTTAAATTGGCCCTTGTTTGTTTACATTCAAGACTGATGAATAAGTGATAATACGCTTGTTGGTGTAATAGCATCTTAAACAACATAATTGTTTAAACTTTGAACTTTATAGGTGGTTTAGTTAAATTAGTTTTACTAAAAGCTTATGTATGATTTATACGGATTATGTTATCGTATAGTACTAGACATTAGTATAAACTATCGATTTTCATCACTGGTTAATATTAAGACGCCGGTAGACGAAAACAAAAGTAGAAACATTCATCTTCGGACAATCGCGAAATTCTGGTATGCATTTTTCGCTGTTTTCAATTTTAGCGAATTGGTTTGGACGCGAAAATTAGGTACGCGCGAAAATTACCCGTTATCAATAATAATTATGTGGGAGATATCTTACTCTGAGGTATACTAATTTGCTTTTGAGCCTTGCTGACGAAACAAAATTGCTAGATGAAAGTTGGCAAATATTGTGATCACCCCTTGTATATAGCTGAAACCGCTGGTTGTGTTAGAATATTCCTTAATAGAGTTTTACGCGTAGGTCTGACTCTACACTAGAGGAAATGTTAGCAAAATTTGAGAAATTTGCCAAAATTTCCACATCGTTATACATATTTTAGAAAGGGACAGAACTTGTGAAAAATTCATATTTTAGAAAGGGAGACAACTTGTGAAAAATTCATAATTTAGAAAGGGAGACAACTTGTGAAAAATTCATGTGAAAAATTCATATTTTAGAAAGGGAGACAACTTGTGAAAAATTCCTGTGTTTGAAAGTCATGGTCCCTGGTGCAAGGCAAACTTAAGGAGTCTTTTTGGAATACATACATACATTTTATTTGTTATAAATATTTATTTTTTATTATTTAGAATGCAGATATATTGTTTTGTACAATGTGTGTTTCATTCGATGATATGCACAAATAGTGTCTCGTTAAAATAATCTGCCTATAGATGTTATCTCGTTGTTCTAATACAACATTAAATAAATAATTCTAAAATCTATATTTTTAAGTTAATTATTTTATTCAGTTTAAACCGTGTTAAGCAGTCAGTCAATGATACGTCATGTATGACTATTTAATGTAGATGGCATGTACAGGGGTATATGATACAAAAAAATCTTATCTCCCCTACGGTCGAACACCGGTAGGGGACTATAGGTTTGCCCTCCGTCAGTCAGTCTGCCCTGTCTGTCAAAAAATCTGGATCCTGACATAACTAAAACAGTTTCCAAGCTAGGTTTATGAAACTTGGTATGTGGATAGGAGCACGCATGTTAATTAACATGCGTGATAGGAGGCAACAAGGGGATAATGCACGTCTAAAAATATTTTGATTCCGGCCAAAATTGTGGTTGCCATGGCAAAAGAAACATTGAAACTGGCTAAAACCGGTAGGGGACTTCTGTATTGCTTGCAATTCTTAATGACTTGTTTAAATATCTATCCATCTATTTATACTGCCTATTGCCTCTTTTCGAGTATTTATGGCAGGTGTGTCTGACAAGGGCAGATACATTTAAAATCAATGGAGAGACAGAGGTGTGATACAGGGAATACCAGTGTGTTGCCCTAGCTCATTTTGAATCAACTCATTGGTTTTTTAACATGTCCAGTGTATAGGACCGATACACGCAAGATTACCTCTTGGCTACCATCCAGTTTATCTCTGGTTGAAAATTGCTATAGAAGTGCCCCACCGAGGATCCAACCATGGACATCTCGATCAGTAGACAAGAGCGTCATCCACTCTACCATTGTGCCACCCATTAGCTACTTAAGGCAGGTGTTTATTTAATACAGGTGTAAGGAATATAAAAACACATTTTTTAGGATGTCATCCTTCAGGGATTGAATACACTACAACACCAGTTAAGAGAGCAAGTGACCATTGTCTGAAAAGATGGAAAAGACTACACAAACATGCTAAAAGCAAACAAATAATTTTCAAACGTTGAAAGTGAATATTAATGTCACAAATATTTTGGTAGCGCAGTGGTTGTAACTGATGTTACCATATAAAATCTAATGATAGGCAGTGTTTGTGGCATGGGTTTGAAAACCTTTTGCGTCACATACACATGTCAAAACATAAGTATAGCCCGTTTGCAGCGAAAAAAATCGTCTAAATTTTGAATGGTTAAAAATCTATTAATCAGATGTTGATAAAAATTTACGTAGAATCAAAATTACATTCTACCTACTCCCATTTTAAATTTCATAATTTTTAATTACTTATTTAAACAAGTTTATTCTTTATTGTATATTGATATTACTTGCTTTTGAACACTTTAACGCAGGGAGGAAATCTGGTATTCCATTGATGTTTAACTGTATTTTTATTAACTGTTATTATATCCGTGATCAGCAAGATTAACATTGCTGTGATGAAAGCGAAATTTATGAGGCCCATGTATAGTCTTTGCAGGATAATGTGGCAGTCACGTGACACAATGTGGACAATGTCAATTGATTGAATTAGGTAAACCATGGTTAAGGTTTGTGATTATAAATCATTCTAACCATCCGCCAATTCAAACATACTTCATAGCCGAGTGGTTTAGTGCGTAGATACTTCCTAACGATATCGACATTTTGGGCAAATTAACAAATTATAAACTCTCTCGAAAAGAATATGAAAATAACATTAAAAAATATTGTGATGAATTCAAAAAATTACTAAAGACTTCTTTGATGGGTTGAACTTGAATCGCTCAGTTATAATTCCTGTACGTTACCACCTGAGCTATTACAGCATACATAACTACTTTCAATTATTTAGTGCTTATATTACATTGTAATTAGTCAAGCATGACGATAAGGCCAAGCAATTTAACTGCCTGGATAACTGTCTATGTTATATTTCGTCGTTGAATGGATGGTAAAGGATTATAGATGTACAACGACCTTCGAAATATGACCTTTGGGCGAGTTCATTTGCTAAGGTTGAATCGATATTTACCGTTATTTTTCTAATATATTATGAATATATCTTATAAATTCACGTTATCTTTCAAGTTGACAGCATGGCCTAGTGGTTAAGATGATCTATACTCTGAACTAGTCTGTACTCAGAACATTCTTTTTATATCGGCTGTGGGTTCGAGTCCGCTGCTAAACGCTTTTTCAATAATTTTATTATCATAATACATGAGTGTTTTTCACATATTTTATTACTTAATGGATAATAAAATTATGTTTAAGGTTAAATACAAAGTTGCTTTGGTTCGTTTATTTTACGATTTTAGCCTGCCCTGGATATTGTATTTGTTGCTCAGATGACAATCGGGTTGAATTACAAACTATTTTCATCATTGGTCTCGCTGGAATTAGAATTGGAATCATCACTTTAAGAATATTCTGTAGAAACTTCAACGTTAATAAGCGTTTACTCTGGTAATACAGGGAGCACAATTCGGGTGACCGTTGACCGATATCTCTGTTAACAGTCTTGACGTGGGAGTGTTTTCAAGGATTAAAATACAGAAAAAATGTACAAAGGAAAAATATATATTTAAAAAAAATTATAAAGTAGACATGTACGCGAATGTTTTATTTAGCAAAATTTAAAAAATATTCAAAATGAGTGGGATTCGAACCCAAGCAAAATATATAATATTATTTAGTTTCATACGCAGTAGCTTAGCCTACTGCGCCATGGAGGACGAGGTAAGCTACAATTTCAAATAATAGATTTCTTTTCTGAATACACCCCTTTTACCTGGATTATTTCATTATTAAAAGTACAGTTACGCCCGAACGATTGTAGTTTATCTATAGCTGCACAAGGCAGTCATACTGGTCTGAAAGGTAAACAAACACTAGTCCATATTAAGTCTGTATTTCAACAGTTACCATTTTATACATAGTATTTCATGAAACGGACAAACAACAAACAATTAGATTCTTTTAAAGTTATCTGTAATCAATATCATGTATTACCTGTCGTGAAATAGACTCGACTGCCACATTATCTAGCACGAACTATAAGTCGATTTATTTAGGTATGTCGCTTGTGTGTGTAACAGGTCAGGTTTCTGGTCCGGTTTAAGTATTTGCTGGTGTTTGTACCCACTCAGTCGGTCAGATCTGAGTGGTTACATACACTGCTATATTATAACCGGTGGTGTGTATTGTATTGTGGTGGTCTCCAATGTAATCGTATAGTGGTAGTTGTAACGTACAATAAACTCAATATAATCAACACTGACTAACTATAATAAGAACAAAGCCAAGTTACATGAACAGTCTTTAATTTAGTTATTAAGTTATGCAATTGTTCAATAAATGATATATTTCAAAGCAATATACATGTATTATGAAAGATATTTAAATAGCAATATAAACAGTATATGTAAGACAATTTAACCTATTTGGAAGTATTGTCCAGTGAAATGTTCACTGTAGGACAGTTCGGACTAAAGGTTGTGTTCCAGAGACTAATCTCTGTCTTGTTTTGGATTTAAATCCTAAGCTCTAGTGGTACTACTGACCAGGCGGTCAGCTAACCTGTACAATATGACAATGTAAATTTCGGAGTTATATAGCTAGAATATAGGTGACAAATCACTTCAGCCAATGAAATACAAATGGAATGATTAGGAATGCTTCAGTGATTTGTCTACCTATACCAAGTAATGTGTAGTATACAACCTAAAGAGGGTTTAAGACTGATTTAACATATAGGATTAAATCAGTCCTACTACATGTGTATACAGATTATGTATAATACCTGTAATATCACGGAAAAGCACTGAAAACCAAACCCTTATTCAATAAGCTACATAAGCTATGTATATACTTATACATGGACATACACGCATATAATAATATTAAATTAAGAACTTAAAAAAAGCATTGTAATGTTTATGTGCGCAATGACATGTAGTCTTATGACTGAACCAGTCCTAAATAATTGAGTAATATACATCTACCCAAACCTTTAGGATTAGTCTAAAATCGACATTCATGAACACGTTTGAAGAATGTCTATACTTATATTAGCAGTGAAAATCGTTTAAAGACGCTGTAAAATCCGTGTTATATATTTCGAGAAGGAGGCTGCTAGACGCAAGCCATTTGTTTTCGTTTAGACCCGAAAATATGATACACATAGACAGTACAGATGTACAGACGGGCCTCGTAAATGCTATATTAAAAAAGTCACAAATACGTAAAACTACCGTTAGACGTGTCACGTGACCATAAATTGGCTGTTGTGTGTATCGAGTCTTCTAACATGAAGTTTCATTGTAAACTACAAATATTTTACATAGAACTTATGAACAAAACTTTTTTCACACATGTCCGATGTTGCTTAGATTTAATTGTATGTTGTTACTAGAGTCGTGTCTCGACGACCGTCCTATATAGGTTGTTACAAGAGTCGTGTCTCGACGACCGTCCTATATAGGTTGTTACAAGAGTCGTGTCTCGTGATTAGGTAGATACATTTCATTTACTTGTGCAAAATCTCATACTTGTAGGTGCTGTATATACTGAGAAATCTTCATTTTAGACGATTTTTTTCGCCGCAAACGGACTATACACGACTTTGGCTCATACTGACACTTATATTATCAATCTACTGCAAACATAAACTTATTTAACATCATCAAAACTACAGTACATTACTGAGTATGAACACAGTCTTAGGAAGTGGTATGAAACATGTTACAAAGCACTTGTTAAGTTCCTTGGTCTACACTAAAATCGAGTGCCTGCATTACTTGTTTCTGCCCATCTTCGAACAACGTTGACAGGTACAGCCGACAGCAACATCTTCCAGATAGATTCCATATTTATAAACTCCATCCTCACATGTCCGTCTGATTACAGGCATGTGGTAGCTGATCTCCGTACATGAGCTTGTCCTAGAACTTCTGTATCTGGAATCCATCAATTCCAGACACCTCTTGCACGAACATTTGGCTTGAACAATCGTCTGCGGCTCTCGATTCAAATCAACCTCAAGTACATAGTACCATGGACATGACGACCGTTCGTTTGTCTCCTTTATACCAGACCTGAATAAGTGGCGCTTTCTACATCGGGAATCTCCGTAGATCTTCGATAAAAATGGCTGTTCGTCTGGTTTTTGCGCGCTGATGTTGAATTTCTTTGGAACTTCGTTGAGCATTCTTTTTATGTTGAAGTAAGACATTGATTCTAGGTAGCTGTCTCGTATGTCATCTTCAAGCTGTTGTTTTATCTCATTTAAATTTGAAGGTTCTTCACAGACGCCATTAACTCTGTGGACGTACAGCAGTCCAAGTAAGGAAGCCTGAAAACAAAGAATAAAATAAAATGGCCGAGATTGAGATTGGTTTAATGAAAGAGGACATTTCAAAACATTATTCCATATACAACCGTTCTAACCTAGTTTGAACAAATGAGTGTTTGGTATGCATCACTCTTTCTACAATTGTCTTTAGAGCAATTTTGTAAAAATGACGTCAAGTTTTCTGAGGTTCCTCTCACCCAACCTAAATCCATTATACGCTTGGTCTGTGATTGCATCTTAAGATAGGGTGTAAATATAAAGGTGCGTAAGATTGGAAAGTGTGAATTAAAGGAGTACTCTTCAATGCATCATCTGAATTGTACACAGTAATTGGCTGGCTTAGAATTAGAAGGTCGTAACTACTACTTATGACATTATAAGACTCACGCATATTTGGTATCAGCATCTCAAGGCGCTTCTTATAAGCCTAATTTTTCATGAAAATCGGAAGTGGTCATGTTGACCAAACCGAAGTTTAAAAAGCATGTTTTTCCATTAGTAAAGAGTGTTCTCAAGATATTGATTTTTTACTTACGACCTTCTAACTCTCAGCCAGCGAATTATAGTTAACTACAACACATGAAGACATCGGTATTTCTCAAAATTGACGTCTTATATTAAAGACACGTTTTTAAACTAGACTTGAATGTTTGATATGGAATAAAATTTTGAAATGTCCTCTTTCAATCGTGTGTTTCGTTTTTTACCGTAGATTAAATAAGTTGTTTATCTACCCACGAAACGGTGTAACATATATTTTGAAACACCCTGTACATACATGTGACTCACTGCGGACGAATGCTGGTTCCACATCACAATTTTTAGACAACTTTTATTTACAAAATATCAGAAGGACTAAGTACCGAGTGTCACTATTTTTATGTAATATAATTAGTACATGCATAAACAAATAAGCATTAATTATGTGTACGTAAGCGAGCAACCACTGTATTTTCAAAGCGACATTTCATAGAAAATGATAAAATGAATGATTAAAACATGGCAACTTCAAACAACAATCCTCACCAGAACTTTTCCACACTATGACACTAACTACACTTTTTCATATGTACATGTTCCGCGTTTCTTATCTTCTGCTATTCAACTGCGTTGGTGCAGCGGTTTCAATACGAATCATACAAGTGTTCTTTGGATTGATGACCCTCTCAGTCCTAAATCTGAAACAGTTTCCGTCTGTTTCAAAATATGTCTAAACACCATACACCGTCACATACTGACCATGTTTGGTCATCTACGTGAATGTGGTCATTGCTGTCAACTTTCAAGTATCAGTAGATCTGAAATAAGTCATACAATGTGACTTATAAATTAAATAATAAACAAGAAACTTACTGCGAAAATCACCGTGATCGATTCCATATGGTTTGTAGAAATGCTGTTAATCAGAAATCGAAATTCTCGTTTTTATAACCAGAGGGGATATTATTAAGAATGATTCAGTGGTAACCAGATCCAAAGACATCCACCCACAAACTTCCAGGTTTCAGAACACCCATTCAGGGTTGTTCATTTTCTTCCGTAACTTATCAAAGTGTGACTTTAATGCCATCAAAGATAATGTTTTTTTCTACCGGTACTATTGATTAAAGTGTAATAAAGACCGCGGACTTAGACTTGTATTAAGTTCCGGCCGGAAGTATTTACATTAAATAAAAAAAAGTTGTATGAGATTTGAATAATTACAGGTTTATCAAAATTGCATTTTCGGTCAGGATTGAAAGGCTAATATTTCAACAGTCTGGTTTTCATCCCCTATATGATTAATAGCTTTAACTTTACTAGTTTAAATCCTTCTCGATTCTCCATTCTGTAGTCTTATTGGAGATGTGGTCGTTACTTTTAGATGGTTCGAGTAGCGATACATACTCATTTACGACACTACATCATCTCTTACAAATAATAGAATCTACTTTAACTATCGTTTATTTTGGTAATCAAGCTTGAAAAATATACAGAAATTCACGAAACATTGATTTGTCTTGTGTATAAAGTCCAGATAATTTGACATGACTCTCGAACTTTAATTAGCATAATTTAACAGCTGATATAGTGTCTATATTTATAATCCCGGTTGTATGTTTTCTCAATCGGGAAGTATCACGAAGACGCTCGAGGTATAATACCAACACAAATCTAAAGGACCGATATTGCACGATTTGCTCGCGGAAATTTATATATTCAACGCAAGAACCTTGTAATATATTCATGCATAAAGGTCAGGATCATGTCAATACAAACTTTAAGTACCTGTGCGCATTCACATAGGCCTAGTACAACTCACCGAGCGTGTACATTCACATAAATAATAGGCCTAGTACAAATGTGCGGCCATGCTCTTTTACTGATTGTGTATTTTATTCAATATTATCATTGGATATGATATATTCATTTATATATACCACTAACTGTATTATTGCGCATGTGATGATTATCAGTCCTTTATATGATGCAGACTGCCTTCCGGTAATAAATCGTAATTTTGATTTAAGAAATAAAAATCTGTTCGCGTATTTTGTCAATACAAGAACAGAGTTTTTATTTCGATTCTAAATACGATACTATCCCGCACTATTTAACTGCGCGCATTCCATTTTCACCCATTTGACATTGAACATAAATTCACGCTGAAATTAGGTTACTTATTAGCTGGTACAATTACCTCCCTCGTTAATGAAAACGACCTTCGTAATTGTCTGAAGGAAATAACACATTTTAAACATTGAAACACTTTTAATAACACGAATATAGTGTATCTATTTCATGAAATTAAAAAAAATATGAATTGATTATCAGAAGTTTTTATGAATCTTAATTTTGAGAGTATATTGGAGTTTCTAAAAATAGATGCGTCATAGCTGTAACACTGGATACTCGTGCAACTCGCGATCCGTTGAAGTTTTTACTATAAAGTTTACTATCATTCATTCATAAATATGTCACGTGATACGGGGCGTAAATAGTAACAGCCAATTTGATACCATGTTTTATTGCGGTAATAATACATGGTCAGGTCTGCTCTATGTGTATATGGATTAATCTGCAGATCGTGTTAGAATCAATATTAGTATCAGCATGCTTTTCATTTAACATACTCAATACATGTATACATACCAAGTGCTACATTAAGCGCATTTGAATAATGTAATTTCATTGCGCTTAATATTCAATTCTTATGTTAGTATACACTTGACGAATGTTCTAAGTACACACTTTTAGAACTAGAATAAATCAGGAACATAATCATCTAAACTCAATAAAACTGTTAAGATATCATATGTTGGTGATTGTCTATAATACAGAAGAAGAAAAACCAAGATCTATGTGAAAATCATTGATGCGTGACGAAAATGACAAAATCACATTTTTCTCGAGCACACATCTCAAATATGTGTTAATATGTTTAAATCATTTCATATACGATTAACATTCGACCCCCTAACAAAAAGCCATAAAATATTTCGTAACATATGACGTAAATGACGCTTCAGGAGTGCGCAAGTGCGAAAGGAATGCTTGAAACTGGGTAAGATTTAATTCATTAATTGGCTTGTTTGGGGATGTTAACACATGTACCACTTATTATTATGGTACATGTAGTTGCATTGAATTCACGAAAAAACTGCATGTTTCTATTGACTAGATTTAAAATTGAGACGTCACATGGCGTCATTTTCATTTAGCCCTTAAATGCGTCAAAACATGTTTCTGACAACATCTGACTAATGGTTGTATCACTTAAAGATCATGAAATAATGTGGAATCGTTGAATTGAACATAATATGTACATCAATTTGTATGGAGCCATTTGAAGTTGATCATAGAAGTAACTTTCGATAGGCATTTGTCGTCCGAATTACTACTACAATTTGACAAAAGTCATTATTTTCGACCAATCATGTCTTTCGTAAGATACGAGCACATTCTTATTATATGGACTTTTATTTTGATGCCATTTCATATTTAGGTTGCACGATTAAAAGGCCGCCTTGAAGCCCGGACCTAAATCCCATATAATACGTCTGGGATGAGTTGGGGCGACGCTTCCGAGCACGACGGCAACACCAGTACGTACAGGAACTCGCAACGAACCCTTTACTAATATTGAATGCACTCTCTCAGCAATTGGTACACATCATTATCAATTCAATGCCTCAGAGGAGGTCAGGCTATCATCAGGACAGACGGTGGTCATACATGCTATTGATGTGCGATTTCGTTGTTTTAAGCAGTGAAATAAATGGTCGTTTTCTAAATGTTGTTATTATATTTCAGAATGGTGATTAAATCAACTCGATAGATAATAGTTTCCTGATTCAATGGTATATTCGATTCACTGATAGGTCAAATACTTTTTCAGTTAAGTGAAAAATACAAAGTGTGTACTTAGAACATTCGACTAGTGTATATACTCATTTACATAATGTATACTTTGAACATATTCCATCGGAATGTACAAGCATGCCCGTGTCACGAATATGTCTGTATACAGTACAACCCCTGTAGAGCAACACCTTTTGGGAGCTGCACATATTGGTCACTGTGTAGAGGCTGTTGCTCTACAGAGGTTAAATTTAGTATAAATATTACCTAAGGGAAATTTTGAAAGTGTTGTTGTGGAGAGATTGTTGCTCTACAGAGGGTCGCTTACAAATCTAAGTTTGAATGTGTCGCGCAGGGACAGAAACTAAGTATTTAGACCGCTTGCCTTAAGTAATTTCCCTAAGATTGAATCGAATAAATTACCATCTATTAATACTTATCATTAATTTGATTGAAAGAAGTGTGGCCTTTATACCGTACATATTTCAATGGTTGATATCTTGAATGGATTCACGTGGGTAAATAACCGCCTGTCTTTTGAATAGGCCATTTGATTTACATGGCACACTGCTCAACCTATATTAAAAAGACTTCCTCATTTGTAATAGCCATGTTTCGTATTTTTGGTAGCAGTATTAACCACAATTAATGACTAATTAGAAAAATGCCCAAACGTAATTTAATATATTGTAATGCGTCCTAGCCTAGCCTAGCCTAAAACTGTCCTAGCCCAGGCATGGTTACGAATGACGCGTAACCGATCACCTCCGGTTGAACTACACCTGCTTTGCATGCATGTCATTGTGTACTCGATTGAATTTTCTTCAAGTTGCAGTTAGAACCACTGTACATATGCCTATTCATTGAACTATCATTTGCATTGCGCATACTCATTTACATACAAGTACCTTTGTGCATATTCATTTTAAGTATAATTAATATTGCATATACTCAATTACGTACAAATACCTTTGTGCATATTCATTTTAAGTATAATTAATATTGCATATACTCAATTACATACAAATACCTTTGTGCATATTCATTTTAAGTATAATTTATATTGCATATACTTAATTACATACAAGTACATTTGTGCATATTCATTGTTAGTATAATTTAGGCTAATTTACATATAAGTACCACTGTGCATATTCATTTTAAGTATAATTTACATTGAGTAAACTCATTTACATATGGGTACCTTTGTGCATAGTCATTGTAAGTATAATTTACATTGCGAAAACTCATTTACACATGAGTACCTTTGTGCATAGTCATTTCAAGTATACTTTACATTGCGTAAACTCATTCACTTAGAGTACCTTTGTTCATACCCTTTAACGATTTTGTTTGTCAGTTTCATATATTTGTATAATTGTGCATATTTGTTATCTATCAGTTATAGGAGCAGGTCCATTTAAAAAGTTATATTCAGCATACTCATTTTCATACTAGTTAGTACTCGTGTGTATATTTACATACCGATAACACTCAGCATAATCATTTGAATATATAAGTATCATTGTGCATATGTTTACGTTACTATACTGGTTATATTCAGTGTGCATACTCATTTGCATATTAATAGTATTGTGTCTATTATTCAATTGTATTGAACATTTCACAATCGTGAACTATTCATTATCAGGCCTTATTCGAAACTAAAACGAATACAATGTACCTGTATTCAAGGAAATTGTGTAATTTATATGGCAATTTTAATGTTTGATTTACCACGAGTTTTATATCAATGTCACGTGGTGTATTTCATGCGTTTATGCACCGAGACTAAATCGCATTTATATGTTGGTCAGCAATACTCTACAGATTTCTACTGGTACGGTTTTCGGACGGAACTAAAACGTTTCCGATGTCTTTGATTGCAACATTATCATTAGTGTTGTTAGTTTTATATGGTATATGTATTGTATGGTAGTGGGGGCGAACATGAAAAAGATGTTTCGAATGGTACGGACTACACTGTATTTCGCTTTCAACCGATCATCTGGACTAAAGTATCCCCATCGACTTATATGTACATTATTATACTAATTTGTCCATGATGATTTTCTATAAAAAGAGACACCAATTCCATTACACTAACAGTATGAGAACTAGCATTACTACAAGAGGTAAACAAATCTGCTGAGTTTTCTGTAATCACAATTAACTGGCGAAGTATAAGAGCATACCACCCGAACTAAGGATAAACAGTACGCAAATTTTGTATCTGCATATTTGTACAGAGGAGCCAAATACGTTCAACAACAATGATACGCATAATTCAGGTAAGGCCACACGACTACTAATTGGGTTTGTAATAAATATGGTTTTGATAACACGAATAAAGGTCAATTGCTAAGAAACCTCGCATTCAAAGTTTATCAAACAGACGTAAACGTAATCGGTGGATGGAGACGATATAAAATGTGATAAAGACCTATTGTGTACAGCACAGAAAACGAACATCATTAAAACAAGCACCATGTTTTGTAATTCATTGTTCTTGACGAAGAAACACTCGATAACTTTTAATATACTTCTGAAATTTCACTTGGACCTTACCGATGAAACGGGCCACGTCGTTAGCAACTCTTTGTATGATAATTATTGACACCTGCTTGTTGAAGTTCCATAATGCAATTTTATAAAACATATATTGTTTACGCTTCTCAATTAATCCATGACTCAGTGAAACGCCCCTTTAGTAAGTACCTTTTCAACATACCAGCTGGTTCCTGACCCTGCAAAGCTATTTTAGTCACATGTTATACACACTGGCACTCGACCAGATAAATAACTCTATCAATTGCCGTGGCCTAAAATCTATATAAATACATATAGATTATAGGCCACGGCAAATTATAGAATGGCTTCTCTGGTCGAGTGCCAGTGGTTATACTCATGTACGAGCACGTTATATACATATGTTTTGAACAGTCACATGGAACGTTTTGTTTTTTTACAGATTGTATTAGTTGTTCTAATTAGTACACACGTCATTGTGTCGACTGATGAGGGGAGATCCCTTAAGTGCTACCACGGAGCGAGGAGACCCGATGACAGGTTACTACAACAACAATACAGTGATTGGTTGCTAGGCGACGGTAACTACCATGACTCGTTTCAACTTATACCGCAAAATGTCCATAAAATGGAGGCTTCGTTCGGAGGACTATTTCCTAGGTATCACAATCGATTTGGACATATGTACGGTGATCGGACATGCTTGGCGACACTACCTAACAACACCTACCATCTCATGGACAGAACAACTTGCCCTTACTATATTAATATCTGGTATAGCAACAGTCGCTATCCACGGTACATGGCAACCGCGAGATGCAAATGTCCGCGGTGTTATGATAATAATGGAACCCAACCAGCAATAAATGGAGGAAAGAGGCGGTCACCTTCAAGGTGTGTTGAAATAACATACAAATTCAAGGTTCTTAAACAAGAGCTGAATGACCATGGCAAGCCGTTATGTGATAATGGGACTGTTTATAGGTACATAGAAGCTTTTGAAACCATAGCCGTTGGGTGCGCATGCGCGATAACCAATGATAAGCACATTTCTCGGGAGACACTCAAAACACCGGAACATATATAGTCTGTGTTGTGTTCAAAATTCAGTCTAAATAAAAAGGACTGGTTTTTCTATTGGTACTGATTATTTTGTAACATATAAACTTTGGAATCTTAAGATTATTGCAGCGTTGATTAAGGCAGAAACATGTAAACATTATCAATTGGAACACCGGTGTATTCGCTATAAAATGGCCCAAATACAATGCCTCTTCAAAATTGTTGAATTTGTTTCTTACTGCATTGTAATTTAATTAACACTGAGTTTATACGGAACTTGTTGGATTTATTTACCGTCGCCACCGGGATAACCCATATGGGCGAGCAGTGAGTTTATAATGACGGATTCAAGTAATATGGACATTTCGATTATATCTGGTCAACATGAAAATATCGGATGTTCAAATATTGTTGAGCCACCTACCGGGCCCTACCTCTGGTATAGTACATGTATGTAGGTGCCAGAAAATAATGACTATTTAATACGTTAAAGGGACTGCCTCACATATTGGTGTATTGCATCAAATACAATTGTCAAATATTCACGTGATTTTGGTATAGTTGGCTTTATATCCCATAAACAACCACATTAACATCTAAAATAATTTGAGAAACTTCGGCATTAGCTAGTTATTTAGTATTTTTACATCAAAAATGCTATAGGGTATTAATACCCTCTTGCTATAGGGTATTAATACCCTCTTGCTATAGGGTATTAATACCCTATTGCTATAGGGCATTAATACCCTATAGAATTAACACTACTATTGCTTATTGCCTGAAATTTGTTCCCATTTGATGAAAACGAATCGAAAATCGAACCAAATACCTCACTGATGTTTACGCTGCAGTTTAATGTTACAGTTCGATTACATGTGAATTACATAATTCACAAAGCATGTTGGAAGGAAATGTAGCGCTTTTTTCACGAAAAAAATACTCAGTGGGCGATATCGAGAGTGGTTAAAATTGCTAATTTACACCAAATCTTTCATAAAACAACCGTCAGTGGCTTTCTATTACATCAATACATGGTTAGGTTGGCAAATCACGATATACAAAATATTTAGCCCAATCTGTGAGGCAGCACCTTTAAAGGTCGAGGTGCCATTCATGAGAATGGACCAGTTGGTTTGGGTGAATATAATAACACATCAATATAAGTTCTTGTATATTAATATGTCAATATAAATATATCACAGAGAAAGTACATGTAATAACTCAGTCATCGAAATTGATAACAGATAAACGTCAAGTAGAAATAGCAAGTACATGTTGCATAAGGCGAAATACCCTAACAGTGTTAAAATAAACCGACGTTACCTTTAACAAATGCCATTATATTGTACACAGTTCAGGACTGCGCGCAGTTTTCAAAAAAGCAACTTACGGGAAAACTTAAATATTTTGACTTAAGTTATAAACTTCAGCTGCGCATATTTTCCAAGAAACGAATAATAACCCATGTTAGCTCTTTACACAATGCTTCTAAATTATGTAAAAAATGATACTCTTGATTTTCCTGTTTTGCTGATACATTTAAGTAAATTTTAAGATTTAAAGAAAATTCTAAGTTTTCCCTTAAGATGCTTTGTGAATACCACCACTGTTTCTTTTCGATGTCTTATATATCAACCGATTTTGTATAAAAACAATCTAGCTAAAAGGAACGGTTTACGTTTGAATTTTAACAAATGCAATTAAGATGGTTTAAACAAAAGTATAAAACTCCCCGCAAGGTAGGCACTTTAGATTGTCACTTGAAATATGCGCGGACTAGGAGGTGAAAATCTAACAGTTCCCTAAGACAGACCTGAATACATGAGAGCAAACAGTCACATTACATGTCATGGTACATTCTAATTGCTATGGCAAAGTTTGCAATACGATAAGTTAAGACTTGACTAGCTTATTAATGAAATGGGGGGGGGGCTATGTATAAAAAATCTTTCAATCACAGGCAGTCCTATATATGTAATTTTGATATAACATTGAAGCTAGGTATCGTAAAACTATAAAAAAAACAACAGCACACGCACGCGCAGACGCAAGCACACACACACCAAATAATCATATAATTGATCATGAGTAGGACAACAGCAAAACAAGGGAGACTACTATGTATAACACGATTGATTGTCAAACACTGGATTAACTCCCTTGTTTTATACGTATATAATACATTATCATACAAATTATAATTCAGTTAATAAGCATAAAACACAAACAATCTATTAAAAGCAGAATAAACAGGATACGAACTAATAAAATTTGGGACTGATCAACTCTCAACAGATTAATGCATAATTTTTTTATATCTCATTTTAGTTGACCGTAAACTCTTAAGTATACTATGACAAAAATATTAAACAACCTGAAACACAGTGTAAATTCAACAGAAATTGAGTGAAATTAAAATTAGGTATCGTAGTCAAATCATTTTAGCCCAAAATAACAACATATGGTGTTTTTAACTTTAAATTGTATGGTCAAGGGGAGGTTACCCATCTGAAATAGCCATTATAAGGCAAAACGTGGACAATTATAAACCTTAATTGGGCTTTATTCTTATTTAATTTATTGTTTTCTTTATTTCTGTCTCCGTGATTAGTAGATAAACTTGAACGCGAACACTTGATCAAAGGGTACATAGCTGCATTAATAATCTGACAAAAACCCGATGAACACACGACAACATGTGGGACATTAGCTTTTGCTGGTGTCATCATTTGTTGATTCTGTTTGTGACAATTGTTATCAGATTGTAATAAAATCAATTGAATTGCAATTCCACATATCCAAGCTACATAATTTTATGTTGAAAATTTCAGCAAGATAAAACACGTATTGACCTACATATGGATAAATCTATACATGCACACTTATAAGATTTGTTAAGTGTATGCTATTTACAAAGCAGTGTATTGAGCAAAATATTGCAAATGGACGAACAGATCATGAACACCAATTTCTACATCATTCTATTATAACCATAATAAAGATTAAATATTGGCCAATCAAATTGGTTCTTCTTACAGGTGACCGATTCTTGGTATATTAGATATGATAATACTTCCAATCAAAGTGTACAAAATACGATACGCCCACCTATAGTTCGAATAAGCCTGAGTTTTCGTCCTTTTCTAGCACCCACATGGACACCACTGAGTAAGACAGTGTGTCATTAACTGATGCTACGTTCACAAAGCTCGTACGATATCCGTAACGAGTTCACAATTTTTGAAATCCTAACGGTTTCGGTATGTTCGTAGCGTCTGGTCACAGCTCGTACGGACCCGCGAACGATCTATAGAGAAACACTCGTACGATATCAGTACGATGCTCGTACATGTTAAGAAAATCCGTACGATTCTCGTACGAGTCTTCGGTGTCCGTTCTGGCTCCGTACGGACGCAGTGCAAGTTTGCCAAAATCAACTCCTACGGAGCTCGTAAGGAGTTCGTAGGGCAAATGTGACCTAGCATAAGCCAAGAATGCACATGTAAGTCACGTAAACTAGATGGAGAAATATGATGCTTTGATGATATAATGATATGCACAGGGTGATATAGTTACTTTCATTGTAAAGTATCAAATTAAGTAAAACATAATATGCATTTATCACATGTTTGACGTCGCGGCAGCGTAATTAAGCAATTATCTATTTTTGATAATACACTAGTGTAATAAAGCTATCACGCGACGTCATTCAAAGGATAGGCGACGTCGTCAAAATTGCGCGTTTATTATAGTGAAAAATAAGTAGCTATTTAATGTTTCGGCCGGAAAAGGCTAATATGTGATAAAAAGAACATTACATTTGTGACTTTCCACATTGAATTTATTAAACTCGTTGAAAAAAATCGATAAAATGCTCGGCAGAGCCTCGCATTTTATTATTTTATTCAACTCGTTTAATAAATTCAATATGGAAAGCCACTCATGTAATATCCTCTATCTATAGTATAACTCAGGCGTCGTGACGTCAGCTGATAATGGCAATCGGTGTCTCTTGGCGTTGACTTTCTTCTTGGTCTTTAAGTGCTTCCGGGTCGTAGTATTTCACTTCCGGTGGTTGCATTCGAAAATGTTTAAATTCTGTATAAAAACTGGCAAAATAGGCAACTGTGACAAAGGCAACCACCCATTCTGATGCTGTAGCTATCACGTGTTCAGTATGGCCCTGAAACAACATAAGGAATATTGTTACACGTCTCTTAACGATAGGATCTACAACATTCAACATGTTTTGGAATCAAATATTTAAATTATGCTATTTCTATTAAGTTCACAGTACAATATACTTTCGACAAAATACTAATTAAAGCCTCTTTTAAATGTATTTATTTATGGAAGTAAACGATATTAAGTATAAATGCAATAGAAAACAGGCTTTTGTTATATAAAAAGTACCACACGCATTTACATATATGCATGTAGAGTACAAACTCTCCAGTGCGGCCCTCTGTAGAGCAACGGCATCTCTATAATAATACCATCACCTTTCCCCTAAGCCGATATTTACTATAAATTTAACCTCTGTTGAGCAACAACCTCTAAACAACGGTGAATGTTGCAGCTTCCGAATGGTGTTGCTCCACAGAGGTTGCACTGTATATTTATACTATAATACTTTGACACTCTTGTCTAGAGCTCATATGTTTTAAATCAAGCTATCGGTACAACGAACGCGCACTGTTACAAACGTTATTGATGTGTCTACTAGCGAAAATAAAGTTAAAGCAATGCATGCATAAACGTGGATTTAATAAAAGACCAGAGAACCAATTGTATATAGGGGAACTAGCTTTGTACAAATATACATATACTACTACTTGATGAGAGTAAAACACGAAGTTTAACCGATTAATAAAACGTGGAGCAAAACATTTCAACATTTTCCTGGTAACTGATAAGAAGCAAATCGTGTAAGATCCAAATTGTTCAAACCTGGCACCGATCCCTGGCACTGAGTTCATAGATCAGAATCTAGTCATGATGTAGTTTTAAAGCAATCTTGACTCGTTTGCAATATTGAATATTGAAGATTTAAGCATTATGCTTTTGGAAAAATGGATAAATCGGTCGTATTAAATTTGCAAAATATCCACAAGCAATATTTGTCAACTATTAGTTTTTAGTAGTACCAACATTGCAAGTTGTATCAAAATACAACGAATAACTGTAACCGGTACAAACTTTGAACAGAGATAGTTCTGCTTCCAAGGCGTGGGTGTGGAATTAGGAAAACATTTAAAATGCAGCATTCAATGTAGCATTCAACACATTTAAAGCGACTTACCTTCCAATAAGTGACAATTGAAAAATAAAAAGGGACACAATATACTTAGGTGTGTTAAAACGATGTTACTGAAATTAAGATATTTTACACAACATTCCGCGAATCGAGAGAAATACCGTATATTTCTGCTCTAGCATGGTATGTATGTTACTTTACCACAATTTTAGTGAAATTGACTCATCAATATTTTTATAATAAAGAAATGTATCAAAATTTGTCATAAATCGAAGGTAAGACCCTATGTGAATGTACATGTATATATATACCGGATCTGAAGGTGACCACTGCAACATGTCGTCTATATCACGTGGTCCTTTACTTCCGGCTACCATCGTTGCTACGGATACTAGCGAACAAGTAAAGGAAACAATGGTAATGCATGCATTCTAGAATATCGCCCACTCACAACCTCTCATAACATAACGTCACAAAACAGTTATGTACTGAACAAATGTTCACACTGTGATATGGGCAGGCGCTTGGATAGATATGTTTTGCAATACATGTAATTAGTAGTGTAGATGCTAGCAGGGCATACCGCTGGCTTCGAATTAGGAGGTCAGACGTTAAGTACAAAATCAATATTTTGAGAAAACAAGATATATATGTCTGAAAACTACTCTTTACTTTTGGAAAAACAAGCTTTTTAAACTCCAGCTTGGTCAACATGACCACTTCCGATTATCATGAAAATAGGCTCATGAGAAGCGCCTTGAGATGCACATTTATAAAATGCATGAGTCTTATAAGGTAATTCTCAGCCAGCGATATACCGTCTGGGCATTACCTAGGTCACAAATCACCAGTGGGCGCCGGGCGATGTCCATGTATCCGATGTGCATCCGATGCCCAGGCATCTTGTGGACGCCGGTCGATGAGAAGCAATGCATATTTCAATTGACTGAAAACTCACCCCGAAGTCCGTCCTCCGGTCCAATTATACTCAAGTACGCCGTCCGATGATCGAAAGGCGATCGGGTTGGATATGTGACCCAGGTATAAGACGAGGTACGAATATATGAAATAAGCAGAACTACTAAAACTACATAAACTATGAAAGCAGATATTACTGTAATCAAACGAAATTATATATAATCATGATTGTTGGATGGTTAATAGGGGCTTGCTTTTCAAAGTGATATTTTTATTCCAGTTTGTTTAAACAAAATGATGTTCCGTTTTTCGTTTGCCTTGAATGAAATCAAAAATATTACTTTGGAAAAGTGTCGGGATATCTAGCAGCTAAAGCTCTGTGTGTATGCAATATGTTTATATAGGTGACAATAGCAGGTACATGTTATTGCACTGTGCAATGTATACACTCACGGGCTCGTCAGCTGACCATTTCTGTTTTGATTTTCCATGACCTGGCCCCTTAGAGACGGCTATTCTAGCTGCTACACCGACTTAGATGTAGTGTTAAGGTAACTCATGTAGTTTCCGGTTTGCTCAAGGGAACCAGAATTACAAAAATGTTTGACATTGCCAAACTTCCCCGTACAAATCATTGCTTCGCTGGTTCAGCACACAACAGAAGCGCAACCAACCAAATCAGACAAGATCCGACAGATAGCTACTGGATTTACAAACATATGAGATATTTTCTTCTAAATCATGTAATGTTCTCCTAATGCTCTCCTTGTTAGAAATGAATTGGTTACAATTCGTCGGGTGCTGTCCAAATCGGGTACAGCCCAAACTATATACCATAAATGTTTGTTTAGGTGCTTCCATACTATAAAACAATTGAATAATAAATAGTGTTAGGAGGCTATACGAAGAAATAAAAGAATTGTATGTGTTCATGGACGTGACACACATGTGTTTTGCGAAAGTTATATTTGAATAAAACACTGTTAAGACTACATTACGTTACTTCGTCATCGCTTTGGTTAGTGACGGAGGCAAATAAAAAAGAACAGTTCAGAAATCTAGAAATTTAAACAAAAGACAATCGGTACAAGGTGAGTGTGTGATAAACAAAATTGACAGTTACAAATTGAACAGAGCAAGAAAAAAGTTGAGGAGAGTTTTAAACCCTGATAAAATGTGACAATTTGTTTAAAAAGTAAAAAAATACTATGGCAAATTAATGAATGATATCGACAGACTACCTTATACAACATACTGACCGAAAATATATTGCTTTTGATTTTTATATTTAAATTAACATAACATCGTAGTAGACTACATTGTTTCAAAAGGATACGTATAATTAACAAAATCACATCGGCTACACATAAAATGACTCGAAATCTTCGAACAAATAAAGTACATCCTGGTATTGCTACAACCCCGACTGTTTTATGTGATATGATCGTCTGTAGAATCATATATACAAACCCTACACCAAATGCTAGGAAAGCCCCGATGAGATGAACAATAAGTATGTTGGTTTCCTGTAAAATAAGAAAGAAAATTATTTTCAAACTGAATTTGGAAGCATTCGGAACGTATCGGATAACTGCAGAATATTTCGGTCTAGTAGTACATCGGGACAATTTGAAACGTTTTAGATCACTTTTGAACGTTAAGGACAATGTGGAAAGCTACCGAATATTCTACTTCGGAATAATAAAAGACGTCTGGGCATGCTACAGGACGCTTCCTAATGATTCATGACACTAAGGCACACATCACCAGTAGAGTTACTTATTGGTATAGAAGCCACATTGTCTGTAGTAGATAGTGACTGTACATAACGAATACTATACCAGTCAACAGTCTCTTGTGAGATGGGACAAATTGTACTAATACATGAGACAGTTAACATGGACCAGCGCTACGTAGCGCTTTCCACGGGAGGTAATCCTTGCCTTCTATATTTAATTAAACGGGCGGTAGGCAACGGACCCCATATCTTCATCGTAATGTTGTCGTAAAATAAGAGTTTGTGAAACACATAATTGTACCGATTTACGACATGTTATAATTCCGAGAAACAACGACATTTGCCGATTTTTTCCGATGCTGTGTTGAGTATATTACGCTCTGTCTTCCTTTAATCTAAATTTGCATAAAGGAAGAATACAAACCTGAAAATTTCCCACTAGACTGACACCAAGATTTGTCAACATGCCTATGACAAATGCTGCTTGGTTTAAACGCAACATTCCATTTCTTCCATGTATGGTCATAAAATGAGTATGGATATGTCGATAACGTACATAGACGATGATACCAGCTGAAACAAATAAAATAGAATAAACTGACGTCAAAAAAAAAATGTGAGTCAGAATGAAGACTCAAATGGACATTAGAATTAAGACCGTCATGTACCATGAAGAACAATATAAGCTACCACAGAAACGTCAGAATGAAGAATATAACGAACATCAGAATGAAGATACTAAACGTCAGAATGAAGACCATAATGGACGTCAGAATGAAGATACTACACGTCAGAATGAAGACCATAATGGACGTCAGAATGAAGATACTATACGTCAGAATGAAGACCATAATGGACGTCAGAATGAAGATACTATACGTCAGAATGAAGACCATAATGGACGTCAGAATGAAGATACTATACGTCAGAATAAAGACCATAACGGACATCAGAATGAAGACCATAATGGACGTCAGAATCAAGATACTTAACGTCAGAATGAAGACCATAATGGATGTCAGAATGAAGATACTATACGTCAGAATGAAGACCATAACGGACATCAGAATGAAGATACTATACGTCAGAATGAAGACCATAATGGACGTCAGAATGAAGATACTATACGTCAGAATGAAGATACTATACGTCAGAATGAAGATACTATACGTCAGAATGAAGACCATAATGGACGTCAGAATGAAGATACTATACGTCAGAATGAAGACCATAATGGACGTCAGAATGAAGATACTATACGTCAGAATGAAGATACTATACGTCAGAATGAAGATACTATACGTCAGAATGAAGACCATAATGGACGTCAGAATGAAGATATTATACGTCAGAATGAAGACCATAATGGACATCAGAATGAAGATACTATACATCAGAATGAAGACCATAACGGACATCAGAATGAAGATACTATACGTCAGAATGAAGACCATAATGTTCGTCAGAATGAAGACCATAATGGACGTCAGAATGAAGATATTATACGTCAGAATGAAGACCATAACGGACATCAGAATGAAGATATTATACGTCAGAATGAAGACCATAATGGACGTCAGAATGAAGACCATAATGGACGTCAGAATGAAGATACTACACGTCAGAATGAAGACCATAATGGACGTCAGAATCAAGACCATAATGGACGTCAGAATGAAGATACTAAACGTCAGAATGAAGATACTATACGTCAGAATGAAGATACTATACGTCAGAATGAAGATACTATACTACTATACGTCAGAATGAAGATACTATACGTCAGAATGAAGACCATAATGGACGGCAGAATGAAGATATTATACGTCAAAAGATGATACAATACGTCTGAATGAAGATACTATACGTCAGAATGAAGACCAAATGGACGTCAGAATGAAGATACTAAATCTGATAAAGAAGACCTAATGGACGTCAGAATGAAGACTAACATGGACATTAGAATTAAGACCATAATGCACTATGAAGATCACAAGCAACCACAGAAACGTCAGAATGATGACCATAACGGACGTCAGAATGAAGATATTATACGTCAGAATGAAGAACATAATGGTGTCAACTATTGTACGAACAGGTAATGTGCATATAGTATTTTATTTTAGCATCAACATTGTACATGTGATGATTTGTATAAGTCTTTATACACGTGTTTTGGTTTTGCACCGTTTTTAGTGGACTCTACAACAGTGTCGCTCTATTATTATCGTAAATAGCCAGTACAGCATCTGAATACAGACAATCAATTCATCACTTACATATCACAGCACCAATATTGAGCAATTGTCCAAACACACAGCTTTCTGGAGATTTGGTTCCCGTGTCACTGATGTAAGGAAAGCCGGGTTCCACATGATCATTTCCCACAGCAATGGAGTACCTAGTCGGATAAGTCAGCAATATATTATTATAAACAGTCATTGAAGCTAAAATTAAACCATACAGTATGCATTACAGTAGTGTATCAGTAAAGTGTCAGGGAGCCAAGTTTCGGAGATTTGCAAAGTTTGTCGAAAGTAAAATGTTAAATTAAATGTTAGAAAGAAACAACTTCACTGATTACAAATATATGAATAATGTTTTATGGTGAAATATTACTCAAAAAGGTATGAATAGGATTTTCGTATCATTTTACGTCATTTTCGGATCATATCGTATATAATGCACCAAAAAGCACAGGTCATATTGTACATGTGTTGATACGAAATTTTGTATCAAAATAATTATTGATTTATTTTCTCTAATGTCATTAAACATGCGGGTTTTTACGCAGGAAATTAATATACTGTATTGTTTACTTACGTGATTATGAATGAGAGGGGAAGATAAATGGCTATAAACACCGGGAGCCAGTGGTGCCGCGTTTCCAGCATGATTTCCGGTTCCGGTTATATGTCACGTGGTCATCTATCTACAAGAATAGTAAAAATATGAATTGCTACTTGCTATCAGCTTCATTTCAAGATGACTTTGATCAGTCATATACCCACTAGCTGGCCCAGAAGCTAACAAGTTCTCTACCTGTACAGTTTGCTATACTTCCAACTTCTTCACATTGTAGACGATATGATTGACAATTGCCAATGTAACGAAAGAACATATACTCGGCCAAACTCGGAACATGCAGTACTGTAGTATTTTGTTATGCCACGCTTTTTTCTGCAATAGCGTCTACTAAACACCCATCAATCCCTCCCCCAAAATACACTCAGACTGTCCAAGTCATTACAAACCTTTTTGACATGTGATTTCAGCAAAAAAGAGACTGTCCGGTCATATGATATGGACATGACATTTTGAATGTCGCACAAGGGCAAGTAAATGTGTCCATTTTTGGACAACATTTATATAAGACGTTACGCTTGATGTTGGCGTACATTAGCGTAACCAATTCCGACGTTGTTGACGTTTTTAACGATTATTGACGTTTCAAGACTTATTTGGGTGTTTCGAATACAATTTTTCTTAAATTATGCCGTAAACCCCATATTTTTAATCGTCACATAGTTCGCGATCGGTTTAAAAAATATTGTTGTAAAATTAAAATGGTTTTGAGCAACCCGCTTGATTGATAAGTGCATTTTTACGCAATATGTACGGCAGTTTTTAGATCGGCCATATGGCGAGGCGGAGGGGTAATTAATGCGTTACAGTCGTACATTTTAATTAAACATACAATAGAATGTACCAATAATACGCTGCGTATCGTTCCATACAAGTAGATGATTTACATTTTGCCGAGATATTAAAATACATGTACAAAAATGAGAAAGTAAGTTAGAAAATACTACGAAATCCACGCCCCGACAAGTGGCGCTTTTAATACCGCTAAACTTACTATTTCAGACTAAAACACCATAATTACATAAACCCCACAGCTCAAACTTCATTCATACAAAATTTCATTTAAATCTGCAGTACATCGACTCTTTTATTAAAACGGGTACGATTCTACCGATCACGTAGACGTTGACGTTACGTTAATTTCAAGGGTGTGACATTATGGCTAGATTTGCCAAAATTCATAAATAAAATTAAAGCTATGTTGAATGTAAGACTTATTTATATCAAAATACAGACAATTATATGTACTTTTTGGTTGTAGTCGCTGTCGTTTTAATAAATGCATACTTCTTTAAATATTTTGAGGCATAGCAACATCACAATTTTAATTTGTGCACTTTTTGATGCGTGTGACATCGTGGCTAGAAAAAAGTATACCTATATTAAAAGCCTAATTCAAAGTCATAATCGTACAAATTATACCCAATTCAAAAGTAGGATGCATGTACTTTTTGTCAAAATAAAGATTATAGAAAGTCGACTTAAGTTATAGAAAATACTGAAGTTTTAACAAATCTTGTCGCGGAAAGAAATTAAATCTTACGTTTTCAGTTGAATATGTTTTTCGCACACGGTTTGTTACTGGAAGTTTTGAACGGCACATAAATGAAACAACGCGAAAAAAGAGTTGCCATCACGTCGCCGCATCTACTTTTTGGGCGGATAAAGATACTTATATGAATTTGCCGAGCTGCTAAACACTGCGCATTGGTCAATTATGTTACATCTTACATGATGTTTTTGTGACGTTCTCCGTCATTCTATGTTTAATTTAATATATACTAATAATTAAACGTACACGCGGATCACATTACTAGCATGGCGATTCTTTTATCTTGCTTGTGATATCAAAATATAAACAACCGTATTTCTAAAACGATTTTTATGCAATATTGAAGTGTAAAAATGTTATAAATTGCCAATGTACGCCAACAATGAGCGTAACGTCATAAATTAATAAGATGACGTCATTTCCTGTTTTATATAGCGCAAACGACGTAACGTCATTTCCCCGCATTATTTAACGTTATATACACTCTCTGTTTGAAACTATCACATTCATGGCAGAGGACCTTTTGCTAAAAGTGTAATTTTGTTCGGTATAATAAAATAAATTTTGATATTGTTAACCCTCGCAGACATTTGATTTTTTATATATAAAAACATCAAACCCCTCCTCCAAAAAAAATCAACAAAGAATTGGGACTGTATAGCTCTCTTTAGCAGTTAATGTTATGACGTCATCGCTAGCCATGTGGGCCAATGATTCGACCCAGTCATGGTGATAAATATTTTCTAAACATGATGCTCGGTGGGTATTTATTTAAGTGTGCTGTGGTTGGGTGTTTGAAGGACGGCCCTTTTAAAACAGATTCAGGCCTGTACGAAGGAGAATTGGTCCGATTGATTCACCAAGAGAGTCGCTGAGTACCGTGGCACAAATACCCATTTCTCGATGTCATTTGCAGGATAAATAATAATAAAATGAATCAATATAACGTAGCAAATTTAATTTGAATAGACGGGTCGGAGAATCAATGTTCATGTTATGATAAGCTTTGTTTAAAGCACACTTCACAGGGAGCTGAATTCTGAAAAAAAAATTAAAATATGAAACACATTCTAACCAAACTAAAACAAATAACGTTACATGTATACATGATGAATAGACACGAACTTCACCCCGTGTACCCCGATAAGACGTGCTAGCCTGAATACTGCTGTGTTAGCCTACCGCAAAAAATTCAACATTCAAGAGGTTAGGTATTTTGTGCCTGTTTCATTTATTTCGTGTCTACACCAGTAAAACGAAGAACGTGTTCATGTGCAGTGGTTCTTCCTCGACACGAAGATGTGTTTTTTTCAATCACAAACGTCACATTATATTTTAAACTTAATAAATGTGTCAAAAAGTCAGCAGTTTGGTCTTTAAAAAATAATTAAAAATACTTATAGACAGCGGAGAACGCTCAAATTTCATGAACATGTAGTAAAATAATAGTAGCATATTTCATCATATTGATGTATGCACTGGCATCGGTATCTTTCTAAAAAATGACAGGTTTTCCGCGCTTGGTGGTATAAAATGGATAGTGCACGAGTTATACCGTAGATACTGCACATGTCCACTGTAAAACAATTATTATACTGCCTGTGTTGTCTGTTTTAATACTTGTTTCATGGATAAATGCAGGCCTGGAATAGATAATTTAACATTTTCATGTGATGAAATCTACATAGTTCTTACTAGAGATAATAATATAATAATATTGTTCGGCATCATTGTTACCTGTAAAATCACAGGTGTCAGTATCGTACTGTAAGTCTGTCTACTTACGAGTAGAATCTTCGAGTAGAATCTACAAGCAATTACATAAATCGAGTAAAGAGCGCATTGAGCTACATGTTATCACCATGAGGGTTGAAGACATGAGAAGCCAGATTGTTCATTCTATACAGAGCGTCTGCTTGATCCGCTCATGCGAACCCAATATATCACTTTTCGTTAATTACTTTCCACGTCACTTTACTTGCGAGTAGGTCTATAAGTGTGTTTTGAAACCACTAGTCCCCTAGACATAATAACCCCTACTAACAATGCTCTCCCAAAATGTAAAAGAGAAGCCCCGCTGTATGTTGTCTTGAAGTACTAACAAGCCCGCTCATGATTGAACGATGCCTATCGGCCTACCATCTACACATTTATTCGCATGAATATTGATAATATTATATAAAAAAAAATTGAATACATGTGTCCGGCCTATTCCGTCAACAAGAATGCGGAAACACTGCGGTATACAGTACACCGGCTATTGCTAGTAAGGTGAGTAATGTTATCCATTTTCGCAACCTTCAAGTGCACAACAGGGTAAGTTCAGAGACGCTGTTTTGTCTTTCTGTGTGTGTTGAATGTAAATTATATACAAAAGTATCTACCGGAAAACGACCAGGTACTGCTTAAAAGGGCATTTAGAAGACCAAACTCGTATCGTTCCTCACGCAAAACATATGCTCGGTTTGTCTAATAAAGATGTTTTTGTTTATATTCCTCGTTAAGCTACACAATTTGAATCGAGCAAAAGAACATCCCAGTGACCAAGCATAATATGTTGTTAATGTTTTACCAGGAACGGAGTCATAAATAACGGTGCATTTTGAGAATTTTAGTATTGCATTAGTATTGCTCACTATTGTACAGAGTATTGCTGTTCAGTGTACGGAGTATTGCTCACAGAAATTTAGTAAATGCTAGGTATAACCAGATATATTTATTAACCTGCGGCCTTTGGATTGCCAAAAGTAAAATGACCATGGAGGGGCACGTCCCTTACGGAAAAAGAAAGTTTGCGGTAAATATGCCGCAACTTTGCGGCAAAGTTGCCGCAAACTGATTCGTTCGCCGAAAAATCATCGTCAATGTTCGCAGGACTTCGCCGGTAGTGGTAAACTTCTGGCAGACTTCTGGTGATGTTACGGCAAATTCGCCAGAACTGATGACTGCTCACCGGAAGTTTACCAGAAACTTCATATCTAAGTAAGGATCACCATAGGTGCACCAAAAACTTTAGTGGATAATATTTGTTTGCTGTAAGTTTGCCAGATTGTATAGATTATCGCTAGAAGTTTGCCGAAAACTTTAAACGGTTAAATATATTTGCCAGATATTCACCAGAAACTTCCTGCATTTCCAACAAGCCATAAATATCTTGCGATTTGAAAGGAGTACTTTGGGTGGCATGGTGGCGAAATGGTTAGCACTCTCGAATACCAGTCCGGATGCCCCTGGTTCAAATCTCGCCATGTATCGGTGTTATACACTGGAAACATTTTAAAAAGAGTCTATTCGAAAAGTGCTTAGGGTAGCACTAGCTCATCTGGATTCCTATCACACATTTCTTAGAGTCAAATTTTCATTGATGGATATGACCAGTAATTTTTAAAGTATCGTAACCTAATTTCGAACCCGGATATACACCGGAAACGTTAAAGAACCAAGGAGTCTATTCGAAAGTTGCTAGGATAGCGCTAGATCACCTGGATTCCTATCACAAAAATCATATCAAACAAACTTTAATTAAACCCGAAACATAATTCCGACTCATTGACATATTACGCCTTAAAAATTTTGCCCCCGCTTTTGACTTGCTTAAAATTTTAGACCGTAAAATAATTCCAGCTCATTTGGATATTATAACTCCTAAAATATTGAACCTTGTTCACTTTTCCACATGTGGAGGACATTCAGCATTTCTTTCAAAGTTTCATAGACGGATATGACCAGTAATTTTTAAAGTGTCGTAACCTAATTTCGAACCCGGATATACACCGGAAACGTCTAAAGAACACAGGAGTCTTTTCGAAAAGTGCTAGGATAGCGCTAGCGCACCTGGATTCCTATCACGCACATCATATCAAACAAACTTTCTGTCTCATGCCTGGAAGCCCGAAATTATTGGCCAATTAGGCAGGGATGAAACCGAATGACAACGCACTACCACTGTCTCAGTGGACTGCAAAAAAGGATCGACTTAAATAATTAAACCCGAAAAACAATTCCGCCTCATTTGCATATTACGCCTTAAAAATTTGGCCCCCGCTTTCGACTCGCTTACTTTTTAAACAGTAAAATCATTCCACATCATTTGGATATTATTACTCCTAAAATATTGAACCTTCTTCACTTTTCCACATGTGGAGTTCATTCCACATTTCTTTCAAGGTTTCATCGATGGATATGACCAGTAATTTTTTAAGTGTCGTAACCTAATTTCGAAACCGGATATACACCGGAAACGTTAAAGAACCCAGGAGTCTTTTCGAAAAGTGCTAGGATAGCGCTAGCGCACCTGGATTCCTATCACACACATCATATCAAACAAACTTTCTGTCTCATGCCTGGAAGCCCGAAATTATTGGCCAATTAGGCAGGGATGAAACCGAATGACAACGCACTACCACTGTCTCAGTGGAGTGCAAAAAAGGATCGACTTAAATAATTAAACCCGAAAAATAATTTCGCCTCATTTGCATATTACGCCTTAAATTTTTTCCCCCGCTTTCGACTCGCTTAACATTTTAGACTGTAAAATCATTCCACTTCATTGGGATATTATTACTCCTATATTATTGAACCTTCTTCACTTTTCCACATGTGGAGGACATTCAACATTTCTTTCAAATTTAGTAAGCAGACTGATAATTAGCAAAAATGACTTACAAGTGTAAGTTTGGGTGACATATACTTCTCTACTGAGTATATAGGTCATTCTAATTCTGACTTTGTTCCCGTCTAAGTTCAACTTTCCCCCAAAATACAGTAGGCCTACAATCTTAAATAAAGACCATCTCATTATTAAGGCCACCTCATACATAGTAATATTTAATATTTAGGTGTTTGTGTTAATGTTTTTGTTCTTATGTTGCATTGTAATGAAGTATTATCAGAGATAATAATATCATAAAAAAATATAATGTATTTAAATGAGCTTATAATGGATACAGATATATAAATTATAAGTTATGAAGATAAAAGTAATCATGTTGTACATTAGGCCACAAAGATATGGTATGAGACTAACATATATAACACAATAAACTCATAGTATTACTGTTTCTTATTACACAAATTAGCACCTTGACCAATAATGCCTCTTATCAATATCTCAGTTTCCTGTGATTGGCTAGTTTGAGTATTCCCCTGTGTCTGGCTTTACTACTGCCCATATGGTGTTCATTATACAAGTACATGTATATTAGCTTCTCATAGCAATCTGGGTGCAATTTATGCATACTTTATTGAAAATAACACTGGAAGCTATATTTAAGTTTTAAAACATATACTTTATTATTTTATATTGCAATGTTGTGACTCATTCTTGTTTGAAGTTGATTTCCAGAATCAATTTTGAGATCTATGGATAAACTCACTGGTATGTAGCATAAATTATTATTATAAGCTCAACACATGTATTAATTGAAATACAACTTAATTAAGATACAATGTAATTATAATGCTGAAGTCTCAATATACTGGAAATATATCTATAAATTGATGACATGTTGAAAATTATAGAAATTAAAGTATTTATGCATTAATGATTAATGCATGTTTAAGCAGTAATGTGTTACACTTATTAATCATTATCCCTGAAATATAGGTTGATCATCTTAATTTCCAAAAACTGTGAGTATGATATTTCATAAAAAACAATATCTTGATCTACTTCAGTATAACCTGGTTTAGAAGAACTTCATGAATTCCAAAACGCTGGAAGGCAGCAGTTGCAATACCATAAAACAGATAGCCTGGTAAGTAAAATGTAAATGCTGACTGTTATGAATATTATCTAAGATAATTATTCTGCTGTATTTCTAAAACTTCATGTTTAGCCATTGTTTCATGTATTTTACAGCATTTTACAGAAAATAACTGACCCCTTTGATCTACAAGTTATTGTTTTAAGTGTCCACTTTTTGAATAGGGGGCTGTGGACTTCATATGTTTACTACAACAAACTTGTATCCATTTTAAAGTACAACCTCTATAGAGCAACACCCGTTGGTAGCTGAAATATTGACTGTTGTTAAGAGGTTGTTGCTCTATAGAGGTCAATTTTATATTAAATATCAGCTTAAGAAAATTTTGAAGGTCTTGTTGTAGAGAGTGTATTGCTCTACAAAGGGTCACTCTGGAAAGGTTGTATTGTACTTTAAATTACTGTTATTATTTCCTGGTGCATACCTCTCTGAGAGTAAATGATCAATATGAGGGATATAATGATGATTTGTTTCAGTTATACATTTTTAGTAGATAAATCATATAAATTTATTTAATTTAGTCATAAAAGTTCTTTAGGGGTAGTTAATTCTGAAAAATTAATCTGTGACTAATAAATTGTTATGTGTTTTGAATTATTTTTCTTTCAGATCATATGGAATATAATTATGTAAGGATTGGCAGCTAATAGAACCAGATCAACTGATGGGAATTACTTTTGATTGTGATTCAGTTTGGATATTATAGTTTTATGACTTTAAATAGCAATCAGAAAAAATTGGTTATTGTGACAAAGAAATGAATTAAATATTTTCTATCTGGAATTCTAGTTTTGTGAAAAAGTGTGTTTGCCAAAAGGTTGCCAGAACAGCAATTTTAGCATGCAAATTAGTTTGCGGCAAATTTGCGGCAATGTCTTTCAATCATACATTGAATGTTTCACAATATGCAAATGAGGTTTGCGGTAAATTTGCCGTAATCAAAAATAGTTTCCGGCAAACTTACGCGCACTTTTACCATGCAAATTAGTTTGCGGCAAGTTTGCGGCAATTGTCCTTTGCCCATATTTGGAATATGCAAATTTCTTTGTGGCAATTTTGTGGCAAACAAATCTGCTTCAAAAACGGTTTGCCGCATATTTGCGGCAAACCTCATTTGCATGGTAAAAGTGCGCGTAAAGTAGTTTGCGGCAAATTTACCGCAAACATTGCGGCAAATTTGCCAGAAGCTTTGCCGGAGCCCTTATTTTTCGGTAAGGGGTGACATGTTCTCGATGGTTTACGATTTCAAAATAATATATCAAAAAAAGAAGCATTTTGTAAGAATGTCGTGAACCAGACTATTCCATTATTCCATGCGGATAACATCGGTCTTTATCGCATTACAATAGTTTATTTACCAAAGAAATCAGAACTATTCCGAAATTTCACTGTGAACGTGAGACCACGAATCTAAACAGCAGGTGTCTGCAGCTGCATTATCATCCCGGTCATTAATAAATATAGTGGGCGATGAACTACATCCCGTAGAGAACACATCGCAAGATTAACAGAAGCATGGTATTGATACATGATAAATGTTTTTCTAATTATTTTGAATTTGTTCATTCGTTCGGCACATACATTTAACACAACCAAATAATTGGAGGATATTTGTTTGTTTAAACTGAATACGATTTATATCTGATCATGGCATTTGTTGTTAGATTGATCGGTATTGTTACATGTATTGGAATTATTTTGACAGAAACATAAATTTAAACTTACACCGGAATAAATTCGAATTGCATCCAAACTGCAAAAAACACATCATAAACAATACAACTAAGTTATCAGCCGCAGGAAACTATTTGACTTGTATTTATTGGTAACTAACTCAATGTTGTTTTTTGTGTATTTGTAATTTCATTAGTGTAAAACCATATTTATGAGCCTTGATAATGTCGTTACATTTTGTTAACCTCATTTTTTTCATGTAATCATGAAATGAGAGAATAAAAGGTATTTGATTTGACAAAACTTCTAAATATTGGTCGGATTCTGAACGGTTAGTCATGATAACCAACATTAACTGAACCATTGCATCCAGATTAAATAAATTGTGGAAAAATCTAAAAATATTAATTTACAATAACTTCATCTTCCGATCAGGTATAAAACTAGTTTACGGTCCCACGCGTAAATAAAGTATTCGCATGTTAAAGAAGTCGTACAGGAAATAAAATGGATATGGTCTCGTTTCATCTTCTTTTGTTAATTGTTCTAATGAAGGTGTCAAAATTATTTTTTAGATTATATCTACAAACGAGGAAGGCGGAAACTATATGTGCTAATAAATATTTCAATCAACCTTTGTTGACAAACTTGTTCTTTTAAGATATGTGCTTATCGTAAACCGCCTGGGACATCTTACTTATATTGTACTTTTAAGTAATAGTATACTTGTAAAACATATCTTCATTGACTGGCAACCTCAATTTTTATTTAGAATATTTTCATATCAATTTAGTGAATTATTTACTCTTGAGCCTTTATGAACACAAAGATGTAGGTGAGCCTTCTTGCAGTTGAATGGCAACCACCGACCAGCTCTAGCGTGCATCATATATAATGCAACATAAAGGATCTGCAAACTTGTACTAATTTTGTCTACATAATTATGTTGAAAATTGAGTGTAAAAACTACATGTACATAACACATTCTGGAATGACGAATTCTGAGGTGGGTCCCTCGAGAATTTAAATGTAATACTGTATATATACACAAGTTTGAGATATACATGTACTTATTTTAACTATGATATGGACGCATTTTTGTATTGTTCAAAATTGTTCAATACTTACACTCAGCACTCAAATATTCGAATTCACTCTTCTGAGGTTCATAAAAATAGTTATAATGTTAAATTGGTACTAAGTATTATTTTTGGTTGATTTCCTAGTTTAATAAGAGTGAGCTAATGTGCAATACTCTGTATGTAGTAAATATCAATACGCTGTACACGCACTTATCTACATTTGTATTTTGGTGTGTATCTTTGTTGAAGTTCAATAATTTTTTTCTGAAATTTGGACTTAAGACATTAAAGTTCAGTATAACTAGAATGCCCAGTTCAAACGCATTTAAAGTGTTGTGGGCAAAGTTTGCGAGTGAGCAGCGGACAATAACTGAGTAATTTGAACACTTCTATGAAAAATACCTGTTATAATATGGCGTACTATAAAGTTATAAAAATATCCGAATACATTAAAACCTAGTTGAGATGAAGAAAGTAGTCGTCTCTGAACTAATCCCAGTGAACACTATAATGTCGCGAAAATCGATAACATTACTCCCATTCACTAGCAATATCCGGTTAACGGTATACCGCAGTGGAAATACATGATGTATAATTATATAATAGCACTTACGTTACATTTGTCTCATAATCAGACATTTTTGCAAATGGCAGATTTCATACAAACGGAGATGACATGAGGCGTTCAACAAGAGGACAAGTCAAATAGTTTCCTGCGGCTGATAACTTAGTCGTATTGTTTAGGATGTGTTTTTTGCAGTTTGGGTGCAATTCGAATTTATTCCGGTGTAAGGTTAAATTTATGTTTCTGACAAAATAATTCCAATACATGTAATATCGGACAATACCGATCAATCTAACAACAAATTCCATGATGAGATATAAATCGTATTCAGTTTAAACAAACAAATATCCTCCAATTATTTGGTTGTGTTAAATGTATGTGCCGAACGAATGAACAAATTCAAAATAATTAGAAAATATTTATCATGTATCAATACCATGCTTCTGTTAATCTAGCGATGTGTTCTCTACGGGATGTAGTCCATTGTCCACTATATTTATTATTGACCGGGATGATTATGCAGCTGCAGACACCTGCTGTTTAGATTCTTGGTCTCGCGTTCACAGTGAAATTTCGGAACAGTTCTGCTTTACTTGGTAAATAAACTATTGTAATGCGATAAAGACCGATGTTATCCGCATGGAATAATGGAATAGTCTGGTTCACGACATTCTTACAAAATGCTTCTTTTTTTGATATATTATTTTGAAATCGTAAACCATCGAGAACATGTCACGTGCCCCCCCATGGTCATTTTACTTTTGGCAATCCAATATAACCTGCGGCTCAAGGCCTCAGGTTAATAATTGAAAGGATAAATCCCGTTTGTTGCGTGTTTTGTTGTTGTCTGTTATGTTACGTTTAGTTACCAGTTTTCGAGGGCCTCCTTCAGCAATCAAGCTACCCTTCGACATTTAACTTCCCCTAGGCATTGGGCTACCTAAGGAAACCTGCGCTCGAGTCCTAATATGGAGACTACTTCTCTCCTGGTTTGTGTGAAGACAACATCGAGATGCGACGACCAAGACTATCGAACATGAACAAACACCACCCTCACAGGTACCAATTCACAGCTTGGTCGAGTTGAACATTATTGGTTAATTTTGCTCCGAGAAAATGAGCAGTGGCACAGACGGAAATTGAACCCGGACCTATATATCTCCAAGCGCGTGTCCTACCTGTAGGCACCACAGTGAGTTTCGTGCCCAGCTGTTTCCGTTTAGTCCTGCATTCCCTGTCCGATCTGTCATTATCATATCGAAAATCCGCTGAATAGCTGCAGTACACTGAAAGTAGCCTTGTGGCATTTGTTTTCTGGATTCCAGTTTGATGTCTAGTGGAAGACAAACATTAAATAATTTTGGGAATGGAAAAAACGTCACTAGCGAGTTGTTAAATTGAGTGTCAGTGACTTCACTGTGAAATATTAAGCGTTTACGAGTTTCTCATAAACGCTTGAACAGATAAGCTGCGATCTAACCCACGATAATGGTTTCTTTATATTTGTTAATTCAGAGCACTGAAACCTCATGGTACTTATTGGATACTAATTCGTGAAACGGGGCGTCTATGTGATTTTAAAATGTAAGGTTCAAACTGCAAACCACTTGTGATCAAGCGACGTAGTAACTTATTAGACCGCTCAGCCATTGCAACAACCCCTAAAAAGGTTTCGTAACCAGGATCAATGTGACTGCATTACACCACACCGATAATTGGTTGATATAGGCAAGATCTTTATACTCTTATTGACAATTTTGCTATATGTATGTGTACGTCTATATTATCTAGGCCATATTTTTCTGATTTATTAGAATGGTTAAAGGTATCTTTACATGCCGATTTGCTTTAAATAAATGGTAAATTGATAAAAATAACACTCGTTACATAAACGGAAAATGCACAAATAGCGCTTCTGTGAAATAAAAAGCAAAGAACGAACGCATTTGATATAATTATACGTCCATGCGAAGATACCTTGGTATATGTGTGATGTAACTAAGAAAATGGTACACGGGATTTAGACAGTATATTATATGGGGATTTATATTAAATTCAGCAGATCAATGCAATTAAAACTAAATACATGTTTAATATAGATAGACAAGAATTGTTGTATGAAAATTGTGTCGTGAAAATGTAGTTTTCAGTCCTAAAACATTAAAACTGTGAGCAACAAGGGCAGTATTCATCTACGACTCGGGCAGTATCTAGACAATTTCACCATATAACTCGTGCACTATCCATTTTATGCCACCATTGCAAGCGCGGAAAACCTGTCATTTTCAAGAAAGATAATGATACCAGTGCATACATCAATGCGAATAAATATGCTACTATTATTTCACTACATATTCATGCAATTTGAACTTTCTCCGCGGTCTATAAGTATTTTTAATTATTTTTTAAAGACCAAACTTCTGACTTTTTGACAAATTTATTAAGTTTAAAATATAATGTGACGTTTGAGATCGAAAAAAACACATCTTCATGTCGAGGAAGAACCACTGCACATGTACACGTTCTTCGTTTTACTGGTGTAGACACGAAATAAATGAAACACGCACAAAATACCTAACCTCTTGAATGTTGAATTTTTTGCGGTAGGCTAACACAGCAGTATTCAGGCTAGCACGTCTTATCGGGGTACACGGGGTGAACTTGAAATAGTATATTTATTGATCTATGTATACGTGCTAAGAAATCTTAATTAAAATGTTTCCTGTGTCCCCTCAATGCAACCATACCATATCAACATTCATTGGACCTTTATTGGCATATCAGGAGTACCAAGCCTATTAGGCCTACTAAATACTATGACAACTGCAAAATCAAATATAACAACAATAGCAATCCTGTATAATCTGCATATTCCTTTAAAAATCCTTTAAAATAAAGACAAGCATTCTTAAATATACGTACATCACTACATGTACATCGTATTTCATTGAGTAGACACAACATTTACAAACTATACCTGGTGAAGGAATAAAATCCATTAAAATATTTAAGTCGACTTGGTAAAACAATTCTGATCAGAGAAAATTCACTCGAAAATTCTCACTTTATCTTATCACTGGGTGATAAAAAAATTTATCATACGCCAAAATCAGTTACTATCCTCAATGTTTTAATACTCGTGGTGTAAATATATATAATTTATATGTCTCGTATAACGCGCTATAAAATGACCCTAGTTAAAAAGTTTCACGTGAATTAAATTTATAGTACAATGGGCTTATGGAAAGTTGGCCAATATTCGTCATAGTTTCGATATACGTGTAAATACTTTATTTTACATTATACTTATTTGTGCTTAATGTGGGAAGACGGAACTCAACACTTGAAAAATACTTCAAAACGATCTCAATGTCTTATCAGCCAACACAATGTGTCGTGTATCGAACTAGTCATATTAAATTGTCACTTTAAACCGCATTCACATGTTCAAGCCACTCAATATGATCACATGTACATACTGCATTGAATGACCCCGTAAATGACCTGTTGATACAAACGTTTGATAAGCGTGTTTGTTTTGAAATCACCGTATCGATTGTACCTTTAAATAGCAATTTATTTGATTTACAAATTATTGAAATACTCGCCGAGTTGGTTGACATACTATTGAATAGTTATTCACGTACAGACAATGATAGCAATTTAAGGTGGATCGGTCACGCGTACTCTACTTCCTCATTCCTGTATAATTAAGGTCGTTCGTGAAGGTTACTTGTGAGATAATGGAGAAGACTTACCAAATCATAGAGGTTTTTGTAGTAGGTATACCTCAGTTTTTCACTGAAACTCTTTTGTGAACATTTTCAATACATCATAAGGGCCAAAATATGAAATATCATTATACTGTAGTTATTTTTCTAGTTCATTGTCCATTGTTGAGGATCTTATGGAAGATTGATTTATATTGTCAATTAAGTTTTCTCGTAAAATAAAGTCTTTATTATTCTTTATGTTCAAAAATTGGATTTTTGCCTTATTTCTCAAACAGTAATATGCTGCCAACGCTTTTAAGTTCAAATCACGATAACATCGCCCTATGTTGCATTTTGTTTAAGAAATAAAAATCTGTTCGCGTATATTGTCGGTAAATAAAACACGGGCACTCGTTCGGATGCGGAAAATTTAAATCACGAGTGCGTACGGGCAGGAATTCGGATGCGGAAAAATTAAATCACGAGTGCGTAGCACGAGTGATTTAATTTTCCGCATCCGAACGAGTGCCCGTGTTTTATTCACCGACAAAATACAAGAACAGAGTTTTTATTTCGATTCTAAATACGATAATATCCCGCACTATCTAACTGCGCGCATTCCATTTTCACCCATTTGACATTGAACATAATTCCACGCTGAAATTGAGTGGCTTATTAGCTGGTACAATTACCTCCCTCGTTAATGAAAACGGCCTACGTAATTTCTGAAGGAAATAACACATTTTAAACATTGAAACAATTTTGATAACACGAGTATAGGGTATCAATTTCATTAAATGAAAAATGTATATGAATTGATTATCAGAAGTTTTAATGAAATTTAAATTTCGAGAGCATATTGGATTTTCTAAAAATAGACGCGTCATAACTGGATTCTCGTGCAACATGCCTTGCCATCGCGACTCGTAGAATTTTACTATAAAGTTTACGTTCATTCATTCATAAATATGTCACGTGATACGGGGCGTAAATAGTAACAGCCAATTTGATAGGTATGTTTTATGGGGGTAATAATACATGCTCTTGTCTGCACTATGTTTATAGGATTAATCCGCGGATCGTGTTAGAATAAGGATTAGGTCATTGTAACTCTTGTGCATAGATGCGTATCGAAGTAAAGCCTAGGTCCCACTTAGCAGTGTTTGCCTCGGCGATGTACTCCCGATTAAAATAAATGAGCTATCAGGACATCGGGAACAGGATCCTCGTGGTCTAGGGGAAGCTTCGGGAAAGTCATGTGATATCGGAAGAAATTGTGATGAATCGGATGGAAGCGGAAGAAATCGGGAGAACACAGCCGATGTGGAATTCCTCAGTGGGGCCTAGGCTTAAGTACTCGTGTCATCGGATCGATTTAAAACTGTTTCCAATCCAGCTGAATGCCTGTACTTGTGTTTGCACTTCTGTATATTTGTTTCTTGAATAAATATGTTTACAAAGACTGTGCCAATAAGGCTCGAGTGTTGAGAACAATCTCGGAACGCAGTCATGTTATTGACAATTTTAAAAATACGACTAAATCCAATTAATTAGCGATTGGTTTTTGAGATTATGTTTAAAGCCATTTACTAGTAAATACGATCACCATCACAAATACTTAAATATCACGGTCGTTATATGACATATTAAAGATCAAAACGGAACTCTGGACCCATTATTTGCTTATGCAAGTAAATAATGTAGCGCACTGACAATCTAAAGCCACACAGACGACAGCAGCGCCTAGCCACCCACGCAAGAGTCATATGAACATGCATATATACGTATATTATACAATATAGCATTACAAAGCTCCCCAACAACAGAACAATGTGTAATATGATAAGCCACGGTAAGAAACTGTTGCGATTGTTTTGATTGTGCGCTTAAAATTGTCGGGAATTCCATAGTTTAGATATTATTTATCTACTTTCATCTACCAGTGTCATTTTCACTGCATGATTCAAGTATTGTTTTGACGTTACGCACGAAACTGGTGTCTTTTCAATAAATCGAATGTAATGCCTGGAATGAGTATGCCTTATTCAAATAAATAACGTACTACTATCAAGCCCTGTATATCGACGGAAAGAGCATAAATAGAGTTTCATGTTTTAATTTAACTAATGCTCAGTGCAATACAAACAGTCATGGTTCTGTAAGTGACTATTTATGCCCTTGTCAAACCTGCTCTCATAAAGCTCGTCCTGTAATGATTTTATTCCATGGAGTGAGTCTGTCTGTCTGTCTGTCTGTCTGTCTGTCTGTCTGTCTGTCTGTCTGTCTGTCTGTCTGTCTGTCTGTCTGTCTGTCTGTCTGTCTGTCTGTCTGTCTGTCTGTCTGTCTGTCTGTCTGTCTGTCTGTCTGTCTGTCTGTCTGTCTGTCTGTCTGTCTGTCTGTCTGTCTGTCTGTCTGTCTGTCTGTCTGTCTGTCTGTCTGTCTGTCTGTCTGTCTGTCTGTCTGTCTGTCTGTCTGTCTGTCTGTCTGTCTGTCTGTCTGTCTGTCTGTCTGTCTGTCTGTCTGTCTGTCTGTCTGTCTGTCTGTCTGTCTGTCTGTCTGTCTGTCTGTCTGTCTGTCTGTCTGTCTGTCTGTCTGTCTGTCTGTCTGTCTGTCTGTCTGTCTGTCTGTCTGTCTGTCTGTCTGTCTGTCTGTCTGTCTGTCTGTCTGTCTGTCTGTCTGTCTGTCTGTCTGTCTGTCTGTCTGTCTGTCTGTCTGTCTGTCTGTCTGTCTGTCTGTCTGTCTGTCTGTCTGTCTGTCTGTCTGTCTGTCTGTCTGTCTGTCTGTCTGTCTGTCTGTCTGTCTGTCTGTCTGTCTGTCTGTCTGTCTGTCTGTCTGTCTGTCTGTCTGTCTGTCTGTCTGTCTGTCTGTCTGTCTGTCTGTCTGTCTGTCTGTCTGTCTGTCTGTCTGTCTGTCTGTCTGTCTGTCTGTCTGTCTGTCTGTCTGTCTGTCTGTCTGTCTGTCTGTCTGTCTGTCTGTCTGTCTGTCTGTCTGTCTGTCTGTCTGTCTGTCTGTCTGTCTGTCTGTCTGTCTGTCTGTCTGTCTGTCTGTCTGTCTGTCTGTCTGTCTGTCTGTCTGTCTGTCTGTCTGTCTGTCTGTCTGTCTGTCTGTCTGTCTGTCTGTCTGTCTGTCTGTCTGTCTGTCTGTCTGTCTGTCTGTCTGTCTGTCTGTCTGTCTGTCTGTCTGTCTGTCTGTCTGTCTGTCTGTCTGTCTGTCTGTCTGTCTGTCTGTCTGTCTGTCTGTCTGTCTGTCTGTCTGTCTGTCTGTCTGTCTGTCTGTCTGTCTGTCTGTCTGTCTGTCTGTCTGTCTGTCTGTCTGTCTGTCTGTCTGTCTGTCCCAATTCTACGACAATACTTACGTTATTGTTCAGCTGAAACTGTTGTTTTGAATTCATTAAATGACTACACTTATAGTCTTGTGATGTAGCTGTGTACTAGTAGTTATTGCTAAATAATGATATAGTAGGTGATTTTTGTATGAAATGCTCTTGGAAATCCAACTGTAAGAACAGTAATGAACGTCGTAGTTGAGCTTGTTATAACAGACTGAAGTGTTTACTTTAAATGTTTATAACCTTTAAGCACTATTTTCTGTTAAAATCTGACTAATTATGTATTGCTCTACTAAATTGGCATCTCACTATGGTGAAACAGTATATACTAGTACAAGTATACATGGAAATAATTTAACCCACAGAATATGTTTCAAAGATAGCAGTCTCAGCTGAGCAATAACTTAAGTTTTTTTGTGGAATTGGTTCCCTCACTTCTGCATGAAGATGCATGGTCTTACATAAGACACTGAATCCGACGGTTAATTGGTTTGATATTTCGCGGGTTGCGGGGATGTCATTTCACGGGGACGTAAATTCATGGATTTTAAATGAAGATAAATGATTCGTCGGAGATTTAATTTCGGCGTTAAATACATTCACGAATACAGGGGGAAACTTGAGTTGGTAGTACGTTAACCTTGTAACAATCCTATTTTTCTAATCTTTAAAACTTTCATATACAATTTAGTACACTGTCATTATGTCACATGCAGTATGATTAATAGTATATTCTTATCACCAACTCGGGTATATTAGCTTTAATAATCGTCTAGGCCTTGACGTTTTTAAAACGGGTTTACAAGCAATCTAGAGGAATGTAAGTACATGTACACGTTTGTCAGGATAGGGATGTCATAAAGTTGTTGTTATCACTTGTCACGTGATTACATTTTTATAAGTTTGAAGCTTCAGGTATGAAGATGTCCAAATAAGGTATAAAGAATTAAAGATCTATCTGCACAGTGGATTATTCAATTTTTATATTTTGAAATAATTACCCAATGTAGTCCCCAAAACAAAGAAGTAATATGTCAAACAAGGTAAACTATGGAGTTCGGTTAAACTTAGGGAGCATAGCTACAAGAAATGATAACGTGTAAAATTACACGTCCGGACTGCGGTTCCCGTCCGAAATGTTATGTAATATTTGGTGATGGGAACTAGACTAGTAACACGTCCAGACTGGTTCCCGTCCGAAATGTAATGTAAGATTTGGAGATGGGAACCAGACTAGTGACACGTCGTACCGTATCATTTAGTCATTTGTTAGGACTGATGACAAATGTTTGCAGTTAGCAAACACATATGGCCTTACATTAGGATAACACTCCGACACTCACGTCTTATGTATTATCATTATTGACCTTAATACAGAATGGGACAAGATATTCGGGTCAATCACCACAACAACATTCTCGTTCACCGGAATATTCTTCACCTGTGATATCACGGTAGTCTGGGAACTTGACTAACCACTGATGTATGAGGATGCACAACAATTATTGGATAGATATATACAACTATCTTCAGGTCCCGATCTCCCGAAGCATCTCAAATGGAAATCTCAGCTCAAATTGAGATTTTGCTCAAATCAGAGTCTGAATTTTAGATGCATCAGAAGTTCGTGATCTTGACATTTAGCTGTAATTAACTCAAATTGTAGTGTCTGTTTTGTGATGTCAATTTTGAGTCCAACCTATCACGGACATTACTTCAAAGATGACTGACAAAATTTGAGATGAGATTGTTCTCAAACTTATCTACGCTTCGGGAGATCTGGGCCAGGTCGAACATCATAAGCATATAAAATACATATACAATTGAAACAGACTTTGAGTGTAGAATAGAATATGCTTGATCAGGCATGTGAAGATTAGTCAAGAACATGGACAACGTGTGACTCCGGCGTGGGACGGGGTGGATCACGACAGTGGACACATTACAACTTGTGCACTAGTTAATATTGTGTAATGTGTGCTAAAAATAAAGGTTATGTTCGGTTCTATTCATTATACATGTATAACTGGACAGGAAAGTACAAATATCAAATGATAATCGAGCAGAATACCGTATCCGTCACAGAGTCTACAATGTGGAGGTCAATTTTTGGAATCCCTATCGGTGACCGGTTGTAGAGCCACCCGCTAGTTAAATCATAACACAAAGGCCTACCAACCTGACATGGAATTCTACTATTTTAAAACTGGTCCCAGAAAAAACTTAGCTCTTTTGTCTACACATGTGCAAATTTTCTATATGATAGCAGAATGAAGAGAGTTGATAAAGATACACTAAAACTGTATGCTTTCTTTTTGGACACCCTGTATGAATCTGGAGGTACTTGAGTCCCATATGCCAAGTTGGCTGTCTCTTTCTTTATCACGTGTATTTTGTATTATATATATATTTTTTATAATATATATTATATATATCAGTGTATGTAGACAATGCACTTGTTACAAGTCTGAATAATTGTATGTTCTGTTCTTTCAACAAGAGTACCATTTAAAAACAAACACGTTAATTGTACATGTACTTTTATAATTAGAATAGTGAATACCAGAACGACTGATTGGTAAATTTTATAGACAACTAGATACATGTTGTGGTCTGAATGATACACTGCACGGACATTTCTAATACATAAAATAAAGAATATATTTTTGTATATACACATACATATACATATTTAATTATGTTAAATTAAGAACTTATTGGAGCATTGTAATGTTTATGTACACAAAGACATGTAGTCATATGACTGGACCAGTCCTAAATAATTGGGTTATATACATCTACCCAAACCTTAAGTAATGGTCAGAAATCGACCTTCACACTTTTGAAGCCCTAATATTAAGCAGTCTAAATCGTTCAAAGACGCTGTAAAATTCGTGTTTTTATAGTTCGAGAAGGAGGCTGCAAGACGCAAACCATTTTTACGTTTAGACCCGAAAATATGATACAAACAAACAGTACAGATGCACAGACGGGCCTCGTATATGCTATATTAAATAGGTAACAAACTCGTAAATCTACCGTTAGACGTGTCATGTGACCATAAAATTGGCTGTTGCGTGTATCGAGTCTTCTAACATGAAGTTTCATTGTAAACTACAAATATTTTACATAGAACTTATGAACAAAACTTTTTTCACACATGCCCGATGCTGCTTAAATTTAATTGTGTATTAGGTAGATACATTTCATTCACCCGTGCAAAATCTCATACTTGTAGGTGCAGTAAATACTGCGAAATCTTCATTTTAGACGATTTTTTTCGCCGCAAACGGACTATACATACATACATACCAGTGTCATTTGTAGATTTCCGTGTTATAGTAAGTTATCCAGTTTGTTTGTATAAGCTACATACTGTCGAAACAGTTAACGTGACACTCATGTAAAAGATGAGACGTTCCGTGGCAGAATCGCATCATAAATAAATTATACAACAAGCGTATGACTTTCATAATCCAAATATTTATAGTTCGTTTATTATTTTGAATAAAATCGTCTTTATCATTAGATTGAGAACGATTTATAAAATTGTCTATGAGCTCATGTTGAGATAAGGATACTAATTATGATACTACTACATAGAAGACTAGACCCATTCAACTAATCCCCCGATTTGTTCACATTGTTTATTCTAGAATACATGAATTAAGAAACACTCTCTGTAAAACAAGGATTCAGTGTTGATGTTTGTATCTTAATTTGAGACGTTCAGTTTCACATGCTGGGTTACTCCGGGAATTTAATTAAGTCCGCCCATTGGACATCCGATAGATGCATTATTTTGTATTATTATGATAGACTATGTTTAAAAATCGCATATGACTCCACGACCCCAACGGCGACGGTGCCTAGCACTGAAGTGACCATGACCCTACCGACTGTGCCAACGAATCAACGTGACACTCATGTAAAAGATGAGACGTTCCGTGGCAGAATCGCATCATAAATACATTATACAAAAAGCGTATGCCTTTCATAATCCAAATGTTTATAGTTCGTTTATTATTTTGAATAAAATCGTCTTTATCATTAGATTGAGAACGATTTATAAAATTGTCTATGAGCTCATGTTGAGATAAGGATACTAATTATGATACTACTACATAGAAGACTAGACCCATTCAACTAATCCCCCGATTTGTTCACATTGTTTATTCTAGAATACATGAATTAAGAAACACTCTCTGTAAAACAAGGATTCAGTGTTGATGTTTGTATCTTAATTTGAGACGTTCAGTTTCACATGCTGGGTTACTCCGGGAATTTAATTAAGTCCGCCCATTGGACATCCGATAGATGCATTATTTTGTATTATTATGATAGACTATGTTTAAAAATCGCATATGACTCCACGACCCCAACGGCGACGGTGCCTAGCACTGAAGTGACCATGACCCTACCGACTGTGCCAACGAATCAACTCTAAATCAATTTCTCAAATGACGCATGTATGGTCGTTTTCACTACAGTACATGCGGTATAATAAGGCGGGATAATTTTAACTACATAATTATATGCCTCGCAAATCATGTGATGTTAAAAACACAAACGCTGAGAAGCTAATTACAACAAACGTTGGAAATTGATTTCACGAACAATGATCATGTCGTGAATAATAAAGGAAATCAAATAGAGGATATTTGTTTTTATTTAGATATCGCGTCGTTAGTAGTAGAGTTATCAGTAAACAGTGTCCAGTCATCACGAACGAATGTCACACTACAATGGAAGGCGTTACCTTCATGACTTCGTGATTTTATAAATCGTGACAAAAGCAGAAAAGTCATGATCTATAGTGATACAATGAAATCAAAGCACGCGGAAGCGATTCATCATCGTGATTTAAGTCAATGTTTGGAGGAAAAGCATCCGACACTTTCCGCATAAATTTAATTATATAGTGTCTTAAAATTATTAGAGTTTGATAATACATATAAAATTTTATAGAATGTTTGCCTAAACTTGCTTCATTTGTTTTTTTTCATCTTTTCGACCATAATCATAGATATGTACATTTCACACTGCATGAGCTTTATGCGTTGTCAATGCATATTTCATTACTTATAGATGTTCGAGCGATATTAAGTATATGTGTTCATATTTGTTTAGCCTTTCAATATGATATAATAAATTACTAGAATAGTAGAATATTTGTTTTACATGAGGACTTCTCTGTCCGGGGTATAACAAGTGGTTATGTGGTTGGTGTGACTGAGCGCTAGCCTTTCAACGCATTACATGTAGTTTATACTAAATTATTTAAGGTCGATTGTGAAACCAGTTTTTACAACTTATATAATCACTCTCGGCACCTCATTCCTGATGTTATCCATCGCCGCGAGGGTATGAGAGGAGAGAAGCCAGTTTCCCTTTTATGCTGAGCGTCCAGCAAGGGAATTTCTGGTACCATTTTTATTTCGCCTTTGGTATGACGCGACCAGGGATCGAACCCAAGACCTCCCGCACTCGAAGCGAACGCTCAACCACTAGGCTATTGAGTAGGCGGTTGCATTACATGTATACTTATGTACTCTAACACCTCAACTACAAGACCAAAGTTGAGATATTGTACAAAAGGCCCATAATCGACGTGGTTTAAATACGTAGGCTGAATTAAATAAACTTAGAATATAACCTACATTATGAGCCAATGAAAACGCCGCATTTTCGCGGTTAAATGAAAATTTAATCATTAAAATTTTCTCTTCACAGACTTGACGTCATGCGTAAAGAGAAAATTTTAATGATTAAATTTTCATTTAACCGCCAAAATTTGGCGTTTTCATTGGCTCATAATGTAGGTTATATTCTAATTTCTATTGGCCAATAAGAATGCAGAATGTTATATTCTAAGTTAGTTAGAACATATTAAGTAAATTTTAATGACTAAAAAGGCCTCGCTTCGCTTCGCTCGCTCCGACCTTTTTAATCATTAAACTTTACTTAATATGTTCTAACTATAACTTAAATTGCGTTTGTAAATTTGAGGCGGTTTTTGTTAAGTTGGGTTTACAGTAACAGTAATAAAGATATCTTTAATGCAAGTGTGTGTGTTTGTTATACGAAGCCAACCTTGCTAAATGATTACATGTCCCTTAAGATATCCAAAGAAAATCAAGAGATATTTAGTCCTTACGTATATTACAATAAACTTGAGAATTTGTAATTTAATACACTGATTATGGTCATATATTTTTACTTGCATGAGCTATCATTATAAGCGTTATGACTTAATTCTTTGTATATCGATTGGTAATTAGATTATTTATATCCGTTATTAACTATGTGTACTTGAGATAACTCATGCCATGCATTCTTAATGTCACAGGTGTAAGTAACTATTAACAATATATGGCCCTTGTACCCGAGAAAGAATAAAGAGTTGTCGTTTTTTGTTAACTTTTACTATGGAATTCCTTTCTACTTAGCTACGTTCGGACATACTTAAATTTAAATACAACATTAGGCATTAAATGGTCATAAGTTAGTCGTTTGTGAAAACTGAAGTAAGAAACCAACAGACGTACACTGTGTGTGATGTTTCCGCCGTTAAGTCTCTATAAACGCAAGTGTTGTGTTTGGTTTATATCCTTTTATTTATCCTCGCCACCGGAAATCCATATTGGCGAGGCGCCCGGAAGAGGTTAGTCACTTAAGTTTTTGGAGGATAGTGCATGATACAGAAGATGGTCCAGTTCCAGAAGCATCCCGGCTTAACGTCTCGTCCGAAAGACTGTTAGTAATTTTAGTTAAGTTACGTTGGAAACACTGACAAGCATTTCAGTTTTTTTTTATTTGGCTGGAGTAGGGATCGAACCCACAACCTTCAGATTAGCAGTTAGTAGCCCCCACCACCTTCAAGTGTTGTTATATAACATGTAATACAATGTTTTATACAAATATCACGTATCGACTATAATCATGTATATACCCTGCCTGCAAGGCTGATCACGGTGAGTCTCACGGTACATTTGTGAAAATATAGAATTCTCTAACAGTAAATCGTCATTATATTTCTTGTCTGATAGCAAAAACGTGACACTTAAGCGTTGCTAAGTCACGAATGAGGTAGATACAACGTTTCATTCTGTCGATAAATGAAGTAAAATGTTAACTTATATGGTTATGTTTTTCCGTGCTCTTAACCTTTGACGTTTAACCGTTTTATGTATTATATAAAATAGTCGACATACAATGTACATGTATAAAAGAAATGTATACTTTAATAATTAGTATATAGTTATATACTTACGCCTGTATATTTATCCATTTAGCAAACATTTAAATCATATCTAGGAAGAGAAACGATCTATAGTATAGCTGATATCGGTGTACTAGGATAAACTGCTATCCTTTACGTTCGTAAACAGCAGAAACCGATATATAATAATTTTATAATACTCGCACTCGAGTAGGGTAGTCTGACTCTTACAAGTCTGAATTTTCAAAGTAATCATTTAATCATTTAATTCAATTCTAATGACATACCAGCCATCTTTCCCTCCGCCATCTTGCTATAAAATCAGCTTCTCGGGTTGACAGTGTACAGAGGTTTTCAATACTCAGAGACGATGTCAGAGTTTAGACCAGGCCACGATCTCCCGAAGACGATGTCAGAGTTTAGACCAGGCCACGATCTCCCGAAGACGATGTCAGAGTTTAGACCAGGCCACGATCTCCCGAAGACGATGTCAGAGTTTAGACCAGGCCACGATCTCCCGAAGACGATGTCAGAGTTTAGACCAGGCCACGATCTCCCGAAGACGATGTCAGAGTTTAGACCAGGCCACGATCTCCCGAAGACGATGTCAGAGTTTAGACCAGGCCACGATCTCCCGAAGACGATGTCAGGGTTTAGACCAGACCCGATCTCCCGAAGGCTCTCAATCGTAGCTAAATTATAGCTTAAGTAGTGTCATGTATATTTGAGTTCATTTCCGAGCAATAGCGGAACAGAAACATTAGTCGGACTTGATTTGAAATACTATACGAGCTCCAACTTCAAATTTGTCTCAAACCTAGACTCTGATTTGAGTAAAATCTCATTTTAAGTTGAGATTTGTGATTGAGATCAAGGCATGGAGACTGTGATTTATTATACGGGTGTATGTTAGAAAACTCACGACATCAAGTTTTGAATAACAAACGCAAGACGATGTCTTTAAATCCATCATTTTCATATCCGGGTAGAAGCTATACCTGTCCGAAGTTTATACCAGTAGATAAGACATTGTTTGAACAAGGTCACGTGGTGTGATTCACGGTATATTTGATGTTTGATAACGTCCGTCCCAGTTCCGTTCATATGGGTGATATTTATTATATGTGATATCACGATTTTCCTCCATTCTACTTGCCCGGATATCCTTCGACCAATAATTGGTGTCGAAGTTTACATTTGGAACACTTCTGTCAATATGAAGTATCAAGATATATTTTTTGGGGATTATCCTTTATTGATTATACATGTACATAATACTAGAACTACTGAAATACAAAATGTACTATGATTTGTGTTTTGAAGAGGTGCAGTAAACACAAATAAAAGATAAACTTATGTCCTGTTCTATTGTGAGCTGATTAATTAAAAGTTGTTCACACATTTTCATGAGTTTAGCCTTGTTGCTTAATAAATCGTTAATTCAAAAACAAGAAGGCACAAATGGCCGTAGGTCGCTCACCTCTCATAATAACTCATAAAGGCACACATGGTGACATAAGAAATCATTACAACTTCAAAGAATCAAGTAAATGCAGCCTGAGTTGCATGTACAAGGTTATCATATTGTCCTAACCAGTGACCTTGTTATTTACATCAGATAACTCATATTGACAGATTAGACCAAAGTGGTGACCTCTAGTGCCTACACAAAGTTTTGACCTAGTGACCTTTTTTTACCCCGATCGACCCAATATCGAAGTTGGCTTTCATTTATTTGAGATGATCGTTGTGACCAAGTTTCCTAAATTTTTTGTCAAAATTGTGATGTCCAATGACTAAACAAAGTTCTTCTAAGATTTGACCAAATGACCTAGTTTTTTACCCCAAATGACACAGTTTCGAACTTGACCTAGATTTCGTAGAGACAAACATTTTGACCAAGTTTCATGAAGATTGGATAATAACTGTGGCCTCTAGTGTGTTCACTAGCAATTGTGGACGGACGACGGACGAAGAGTGATAACAATAGCTCACCCTGTCACTATGTGACAGGTGAGCTAAAAAGAAGTTAGCATATTTTTATCTAATGATCAAATAGGAACAGGGCAAATATATTGTACATTGATTAACAAAGCATGCACTTAAAAGAATAGCCAGTTGGTAACATATTAAGTAGGATGAATATTTAGCCTACCCACTGCGGATAGGGGAAGTTTCCCGGAGTTGCATCAGAGTGAGAACCTCTGGCTTACCATTATACTAGTAATATTAATAAAAAAAAATAACTTTATTTAACGATGATACACATATTTAGCCTAGAGCTTATCTCCCTTGGGGTCATCTAACAAAACAAATTTACAAGCATAAAAACATACAAACATACCAAAGCATCAATAAAATGGCAGACAATACAAAAAATATAAAATACTGACATTTAAATAATTATGTGTATACTAGTAATTATATAAAACAATTAAACGTGATCATGCAACTTTTGTGTTCTACAAGTGGGGGTTTGTTTTGGTTCAATGTTATGTAATTGTTAGATGACCTCTTCTCCTCGTGCAGTTCATACATGTACTTTCACACCAGTACTTTCGACACAAGGGATGGTCTTCTTGAGGTCTCTGAGCACTTTTTTGTTTGATGTAAAACACTTCATGAGAACAAAATCATGTTCCGGTTAGCCACCTTATTTCATGTACTTCGTGCATTGAAGACTCGTAAAACACAATCACACTGAACCGATTTATGACGTCGTGTATACTTATTGAGTTCCAAACTCAGTCTTGAAGACTTGTTTTCAACATAACGTTTGAATGTTTATTATCGTCAATATGTACACAATTTCTCAAAAGATAGACCTACTGTACAATCATACTAGTATGACACTTATAAGTAGCATAGTTTACGTTATTCAATCATGTATATACATTAGAAGAACAAAACAGCAAACAAACTCAGTATGTACGTAAACAAAGGGGGGTAACTCCTGATTAATGACTATGATATATTCCAGTGGCGATTGCAAATGATTGAAAACTAACTCTATGAGTAACGTGTAAGTCTTAAAACTAAAACCTTCATTCCAGTACAATGTATTGTTTTACAGAAAATGTTTCAAATATGCTCTGGATAAAACAATTCGACCACAATTGAGCCATAGTCTGGTATATACATAGAAATCTACGAATATATAAAAGTTTGCATATTGCTTGCAATATTTTTAAATTCACATTTCTAATTAACCCTGTCCATGGTATGGCGCTCAAAGCTTGCAAGGTTTATGTAACAATGATCGAATATGTTTGTTGTGGTATATCTGAGTGACACAGTCTCGATACATGTAATGTGAAACTTTTAGCACACGCACTATCTCAGGCCAGAGTTTTTGAATTTTTTGTTACTCAGACATTTTTCAGAAAAAAAGTCCACAGGAGGAGGGAAAAAAATAAAAACTCCAAAAATATAGCTTCCACAAGCTGTTGGTGGTATAATAGTCAATGACGGTACTATTAAAAGCAATCAACACTCAACAACAGTGTTAGTTTTCAAAAAAACAGTCAATTTATCTTAAGACTAGTACACTGCAGTGAAACACTTATATCATAAAACTTATTATTAACAAAATAATGAAATAATAATACAAGGCTGGTCCATTTATCATCAAAGCATTATATGCAGTTTTGTTTTTTCCAGTTTGTCAATTCTTTTTTTGAAAATGCCAAAAAATTGGGCAGGAGGGTCCGAGTAACGAGAAATAAAAGAACTCTGCCCTTACACCGAAATCCTGTTATTTGTATGCATTTATCTATATGAATACATACAAACATAGACAAACGATTAAGTCTGCAAGGTCAATGTGTGTTAATAAGTTAAGTATTTACCAATCAACACTCAAGGTTGATACATGTTGCTGTTCAGTCTAAGTGAAACACTTTTACAACATCACTGTTCTGCATCGAAACAAACATTCGTTTCGATTCCGGATGAAAACAGATCGACTGTGGACATTTTAATCCATCTCTTTCGTTTACAACCTCGCCAATTTTCTTCCATTTCTCGCTGATTTGTACAACAGTTTTAGACTGAAATCCCACAACAAACATGTTCCCTCGACCATCAAAGCATATGTCCATCGCACCTTTAATGTTAGGGTCCTGTATGGTGATCAGATGATTTCCCATACCATCAAAACACACTACACCTTTATCAAAATCCGCAACAAACATTCGATTTCCATTTTCATAGCACGCAAGATGACTGCTTCTTAGAAAAAGCTTATCCCCGGCATTGTCATGTGAAATCGTCTTCAACAGTGTACCATTTATGTCATGAACATAAAGTAGCTTTCCATTATCAGTCACATAAAGCTTATCATCATTACAGCCAATCCCATTACAACAATGAGACACTTCAATTCGTCTAGTAGGTGTAAGTCCATTCAGCGTGGAAACTACCTGGATAGTGTTCTTGGAGCATGAAACAGCTACTTCATTCTTACTGATGCAACATACACCAAACGGCTGGGTCTCCAGCATACACGAGTCAACAATCGACATAGTTTGTAGATCAAACCGTTTCAATTTCAAGTTTGCGAAATCTGCAACTAGTAGGTGGCCATCATTTGTCAGACAACAACCAGCGGACGAACATACTTTATAATCATCCGAAAGCTTTATGTTCATATATCTGTTTTCTTTGAGAGTATAGAGGTCGTGTTTCCGCTTTCCACGTTTCGCAACATGACCAATACTTTGTAATGCTTTCATATCTACCAGTAATGATTGCGTTGGAATAAACGAAAACGGTACTTCCGTTAAGTTGGCGGGTGAGTCTTGTTTGATCTTCTCGCTGTCTGCTTCTTTTATCTTCTCCTGTGCAATCCTTGCACAAACAAATTGCTGGGCTCTATTTCCGTCTGATTTCTCAAGCTTGTCATCTACAGTCTTCAAATCATCGCGAATGCTATCTGCTGTATGCTTCTCGTTAAGGATTTCTGTTTCTATTTCCTTGTACGTTGCATCTACTTGGTTTCTCGAAGTATCGGCAGCCTTTCTCAGGAGGGCTTCCAACGCCTTTTCAAAAGTGTTGACATCACCCAGTGCATCTTTCTTTGCTTTGACCAATGCTTGAAGGCGGGCGTCTTTAGACTTGATTATCGCGTCCAAGGTAACCATCTTGTCTTTCAGTAGACTGTGCGTCTGTTTGCAATCTGTCAACTTGTATAGGGTATCAATCATGTCTGGTACAGAATGAATATGGCTGCCATCACAAGACCTGAAATAGAGTCACGAGTTACATATTGCATGATCTATTAAAATAATATTATTTATAATATTGGTAATTTTGGTAAAGTAATTAATTTATAAACAAGCCTAATAATTTAAATGACAGACATTACATACATTCCATAGACACATACTTGCGCCCATATACAGCAGAAAACCGAAAGACAGCCAAGAAGTAGCCAGATCAACTGGGCTGGAAGTCAATATCAACACAACGAAATGCCTTTGGATCAATCTAGGCAGCAGACAAGACATCCGCTTAGAAGGACAAGCCATGCATGGTGTTAAAGCTTTCACATATTTGGGCAGCACAGTCAGTAAGACAGGAGGTACTGAGGAAGACATCTAGGACAGAATAGGAAAAGCGCCATGCTTTTGCAACACTGAGGTCAGTGTCGAACAACAACAACAAGCACCTGAAAACCAAAATTAGACTCTTCAATACCAACGTGAAGACAGTCCTCCTTTATGGAGGTAAGACCTGGAGAAGAACCAAACGCATTGGCAAGAGTCTCCAAGTCTTCATTAACAACTGTTTAAGACAAATCCTACATATACGTTGACCAGAGAAGATTTCCAAACGGGAACTTATGGCAAGAACAGCAACCGATCACAGACTTAATTGTACAAAAGAAATGGGGATGGATCGGACATACGCTGCGCAGAGCCCAGCCAAACATTGCAAAGCAAGCACTGGCCTAGAACCCTCAAGACACAAGAAGAATAGGAAGGCCAAATAATTATTGGCGAAGAACCCTGGATATCTAGCTAAGAAAGACGAGGAGGTCATTGGGAGAGGCTAAAGCCCGGGCTACTGACCGTACAAGATGGAGAGCTGTGGTGAAGACCCTATGCTTCAACCGGAGTGAAGAGGAATACGTATAGACATGCCATTTGCTGGGTAGGTACAATGCATGTACATGTATATATTTTGGACAAGCAACATTAAATAATACAATTTGTCTAAATTAAAATATTGTCAGTTTGACCATTACTAATCCTCAATATTTTAGTGTGTAGTTTTGTAGGTACTTTGTCTTGATTTTATAGAGTGTGTGTTGTCTCAGTAATACATACAAGAGCAATGATCACATGGTCATCCCCCGCCGTATATGATTGCCACTAATGGGTGTTAAATAGGAACAAGACTAGATATAACAAGAGGGCCCAAAGGGCCCTAGGTCGCTCACCTGTCGTACTAGTGCATGCACACCCCTATGGTGATCCTACACATTTTCTAAATAAAATTTAAGGAAATTCAGCCTCTATTGCAAGTTTGTGTATGATTTGACCATGTGACCTAGCGTTTGACCCCAGATGACTTAATTAATATCAAACTTAACATAGATTGTGTTGAGATGATTATTAGGACCAAATTTCATAAAGATTAAGTCGAAATTGTAACCTCTGGTGACTACACAGGGTTTTTCTATGATCTGACCTATAATTTAAACAAAATATTTCCTCCATATAACTGTACAAATACATGCTATAAAGACAGAACAATACCTAAACACTTAAAAAAATAACTATGGTTCCAGTGGGGTTTGAACCCACGACCCTCAGGAAAATGTCAATTGACATTGTGACCTTGTTTTTGACGCCAGATGACCCAAAATCGAATTTGGCCTAGATTTTGTTGACAGGATCATTGTGACAAAGTTTCATAAAGATTAAGTTGAAATTGTAACCTCTGGTGACTGACTACACAAGGTTTTTTCTATGATTTGACCTTTATTTTAAACAAAATTTTTTGGTATTTTTCCTCCATATAACTGTACAAATACATGCTATAAAGACAAAACAATACCTAAACACTAAAAAAATAAAAATTAAAAAATAAAAATTATGGTTCCAGTGGGGGGTTGAACCCATGACCATCAGGAAAATGTACAAAGACATGCTATAAAGACAAAACAATACCTAAACACTTAAAAAAATAAAAATAAAAATTATGGTTCCAGTGGGGGTTGAACCCACGACCATCAGGAAAATGTACAAATACATGTTATAAAGACCAAACAATACCTAAACATTTAAAAAAAAAAAATATGGTTCCAGTGGGGGTTGAACCCACGACCATCAGGAAAATGTACAAATAAATGCTTTACAGACAAAACAATACCTAAACACTCAAAAAAAATAAAAAAAATAAAAATTATGGTTCCAGTGGGGGTTGAACCCACGACCATCAGGAAAATGTACAAATACATGCTATAAAGACAAAACAATACCTAAACACTTAAAAAAATAAAAATAAAAAAATAAAAATTATGGTTCCAGTGGGGTTTGAACCCACGACCCTCAGGAAAATGTCTACGCTCCCTACAGCGCTTTGATTTCCACTTAACCAGTACAATTCACACCCTGGTTAAAATACTAGAATATTTTGATATTTGACCTTTACAAAACTGCTGTGAACCCTGATACACATTTTCATTGGTTGATGAAAGTTTATTGTATGTATAGAGAGTAGAGAGTTACAGCAGAGACTTTAGTGACCATGAAGACTACATGTTGAAAGGTTTAAAACAAGGTTTTTTCTATAATTTGACCTAGTGAGCTAGTTTTTGACCTCAGATGACCCAATAACGAAATTGACCTAGATTTTGTTGAGAGGATCATTGTGACCAAGTTTCATAAAGATTAGGCCAAAATTGTGACCTCTAGAGAGGACACATCCCAATTGTTGACGGACGGACGGACGGACGACGGACGAAGTGTGATCACAAAAGCTCACTCTGTCACTTTGTGACAGGTGAGCTAAAAAGAAGGAAAGAGATGTTAGGGAAAATAAATAAAGAGTTCATTATTGAAATGGAACCAGGCAGAGTTCAATAGAAGGGAAAATGTTTTGGTTGATCACCCCCGTAATTGCTATTTGTCGAAAAAAAGTGAGGACTATGACTGGCTGGCACCTGGACTATATACTGACAAAAATGTCTATAAAATCATCTTTTTTTTTAAAATGAATGATTTCTCATGTGCCTAATAGTTATGTTAATAAAAATAAAATCAATAACAAGCAGAAGATGCGATTCAAGAATTAGATATAGTTATGTTCATATATATTACCAACACAGTTATAAAAGTTTTTTCATTCTACAAAATATATAATGACTAAATTCCTTTATAAAACTCAAATCAAAGGGCATGTATCACTACCAATTACCCAAACATTTTCTTTATATTGTTATGCACATATTTAGACCGAATAACATTTTGTATGACCCCACCCACCATATTTCCTGCTTTAACAATGTATACATTCCTATAATGTACACAAAATATTATTGAAACAATATTTTTCACCATACAACACTACAAATGCATGATTTTAATACAAAATATTACATTTTTAAATGGTTCCAGTGGGGTTTGAACCCACGACCCTCAGGAATATGTCAACATTATTTCAAAATTAAACAAAGGGTGATAATTTCAAAACTCGGCCATATAGAGTTATGCTTCTTGGTCACTGCACTTCTCCTAATCGCTATCTCTTCACCTACAACGTTTCAAGCCAATACCTCAAACAGTTTTAGAGTTATGCTCTGGACAAAAAGTATTTTAAAATTAAAGAAGGTGAGATAATTTCAAAACTTGGCCACATAAAGTTTTTGGTTCTTGGTCATTGCACTTCTACTAGTTGCCATCTATTCACATACCAAGTTTCAAGTCAATACCTTAAATAGTTTTAGAGTTATGCTCCGGACAATATATGGGACGGACGGACGGACGGATACTGTTATATATCCCTTCGCCTTCGGCGGGGGATCATAAAGATACTCTTTGTAGATGCTCTGTCAAATGTATGCGAGTGATAATATGAACCTTTAAAAATGCAAAATGTAAATTTAAACCGTAACATCTAAATGCCATGGCCGTGTCTGATCAGAAATAAAAATATATCATTCCTTAGAAAGTAATGCAATGTATAATTATTTCAGAAGGGGCAATGTTATTGAGTAGGTAGGCCTAAGGTAAAGGTCAAACACACAAATGAATTTTAATTTAGGACTTGGGATATGAGACCGCTAAGAATCATGGATAGTAGATTGATAAAATACTTAAGTACTAAGCTTTGGACGGAATCCTGTCAGTACCATGTCAAGTATGGTCCGCCGGTCCTAAACGTAACGCACAAAAACGCGATACGACAATGCGATACAGTGTGTGACATTGCGAGCCGCGATACAAGGGACGAAAGTGTGATACGACATTCGTCAAGATGTGGCGATGTCATATCGCATTGTCGAGCTGATTTTGGTACGATATGTCGCAATTTCGTATCTCATTGTCGAGTGTCATATCGCGGTGTCCCAGTGCAGTATTGTGTTGTCAATCGTCGTATCGCATTGCCACAGTGTTGTATCGGGTTTTCGCAATGTCGTATCGCATTGTCGCGCTTAGTATCACATTGTTGTATCGCCTCGCCTGAGTCGTCTAGAGTCGCTTTTGGATGGCGACGAACGACATTAGATATGGCACTAACATGATTCCGTAGTTTTTAATGCTTACTGATATACATGTATTGTACTTACCAAAACGTCACACTTTGATATACGAGTATGTTTATCAACTACGAGATATTATACTGAGATGAAAAGAATGGTGAGACAGGTGTGATATTATCAATAATTTACAAAAAAAAGATTTGTAAAGAATCCTACTTTCGGTTTCGGGTGTTTCCTTGATAATCCCTTCATGGGCGTTCTAGAACAATAGATTCTAGGTAATATTACTGAAAAACGTGAAAAATATGTGATTAGTAGTAGTAGATAGTAGTATTTAGACTCACTTGTGATCTTTGGCAATGCAAACATAGCACCCCACCACCTCATGGGCACCACAATACATGTCGAGCACTTTGCCTTTATGTACGCTGCATCTTTCTGTAGGGAATTCTAGTACACTTTTCTGCTGGCCGCTAGCTTGACCTGACTGGTCGACATCCATAACGCTGTGACTCTTCATTAACGGAAACCTATTGTGTGCATCGGTACACGGTAGACAGAAATATCCACTACAATCTACACAGTATTTCACCGCTTCTATTGTCTTGTTGTCGTCTGCGCAAGTAGTACATACAAAATCAAACGTTTCCTCCGACATTTTCTGGTGAGAACGACCTTTTAACGACATCTTGACTTTAACACAGAACGAAACGTAATCAGTAATCAAGGTTGGACTTCGTACACTACTAGCTACTTTCGCAATCGTGAAAGCTCGGTCATTTCCGTTTGTCTCCGGCAAACATTGCAAGGTCGAGGTGATCAGAATGGCTATTAACTTTCGATTTCGATAGGGGAATTCCAAATTTTTATTGACTCACATAATAACGACTACATACGTGTATTATGTTAATATCGTTGTAGTCATTCGTTCTATCGTTCAGACCCGTACCCATAGTCATGCAGGCTGAAGTGCCTTGGTGAGAAATGACCAACTTTTCCGAAAATAAAAAGTGCACTTATAAAATGCCATAGAAGTGTTTGACACCGTGATTTTGTCTCTGGATACGGACATGGGTGCTGATTTATCAAAGCACTTAAGAAAATCGCAAACTTACGTTCTTTAAATTCTTTATTTTACAACTCAAAAGCGTGGTTAATGGAATTGCAATGCTTATAATGATTCAATCATTTAAGGAACTTCTTAAAGCCACATGTGTCCCGAACTTGCGTTTGTTAAATAATAATAAAGAATTTAAATTTGAGCGTAACTTAATTTAAAACTTTCGTCAGTGCTTTGATACAACAGTACCCTTCAGTGTAATGTGTGTTGTTTTTAACCTGGGTCAAACAAAGAAACAGTTGTGTAAGCCGTTATACATGTATATATACACATGACATTATATTATATACGAGTTGAATAATGTGCTAGAATGTAGAATTTGAAAGTCAGACTGCTACTCAGTTGACTAACGGAAGGTCAAGGTCCCCAATAAATGAATGTTATCATATTTATCTATTAATTATACAAATCAACCATATCAGTGGAGTAACATGGTCCGTATCAGTAGATTAACATGGTCCGTATCAGTAGCATAACAATGTCCGTATAATACAGGGAAGATGGATTTATCTAATGTTCATATAATCATAGTAAGTTTGTTGTCTGTTGGATTAGGTGTTGGAGTTTATATACATTGGACATCATGGTACCAGTCTGCAGACATACCAGAACATGGCAAATGTCCTTGTCTAGAAGCGAAATATTGTGAACGAATTAAGGACACGACCCGGAAGGAGGTGAGTGACTGTTTAATTTCCCTGTGATGCAAACATAAAAACTGGTCCACATTGATAACAAACATGATTGCATACAGTATACTTAGCCACATAGATGATTTTTAATAAATTCATTTCACCTTGAAAAAAATCAGAAACTTCATTTTAAGGGATATTTCGTAAGTTCTCAAGCAACTACTGTAAGACTTCAATGGTGTCTAACTCTAGTATATACACGTTTTTTGTTCCAGATATTTGTGTTTTCATTGAGAGCCAAGAATGACGACTGGGAGTTTTATGACTGGGATAAAGTCACCACCGTGGTTATGGTCGGATATTTTGACTTCCGGCTTGTCTGTCATGCGCACAAATACGGGGCACGAGCTATTACAATAGGTATGACGTCACGCACTTATCAATATTTCGGGCATACATGGAATTTCAGACGGAAGACGATTCTCGACAGGCGGGAATTTGACACGCTGAATGATTCCGGGTCCTGCGAAATAGACTTTGGTTGGATTTTAGATCCCACTTTGGGAAAATCAGGCACCGCAAAAAGCAGACAACCATTTAAAGACAGCGGGCCTTTGATACATGAAGCATATCCCACTGTGGGTAGTTAGACAAAATGTTTGGGTCTAGGGTTGGGAATTAGACACAAACAATTGTATAATTCCCCATGGGTCTGCCCGTCGCTTCCACCCTGGGACAACTGAATATTGATAGGTGCATCATGTATTGTTTCTCCAAAATAAGTTAGTTCTTTTTTTAGAGCAATATGTCATTTATCACGATTAATTAATAGTACGTGTGTGTCTTGTACAATAAACAATAATACATTAATTTGCTCGGAACTATTAGTGTTGTGTTCTGCTAGCTGATTACTTCATTTTCAGTTAGTTTATATCCTGACGTTACGCACGAAACTGGTACATAAAAACGTTGCGTCAAAAAACGACGTAAACGTCGACTTTTGCGTCTTTGTTTACGACGTCTAGTAGTTAAGTTTATACATTGATTCAATGGATCACGCATAAGAAGATATATATTATATATTGAGGGTATTCTATACGCATAGGCTCTCTCTCCCACTCTCTCCCCCTCTCTCTCCCCCTCTCTCTCTCTGACAACATTTTTGTTTTGAAAATTAAATGGCGGCATGTTATGACACTACCCGGCTATCATTAGAAATCTACAGAATTACTTCAAATAATCGGAATCGGTATCGAATAAAGCTATATTTTTTATAGAATTGTCGATAATATAAACAGTAATAATTATTATCATTGTTAATATTATCATCGACAATCAATATATTACGGCTCATACATTTTGGACAAACTCTATTTGTAATGAAATAAATTCGTCATACATGTACTAGTAAAAAACGTCGTATGGGACATTCCACTGGACAAATCTGACGCTAGAAAAGTCGCATTAAAATTTAAAGTATGTGAAAACAAATTACACAGCACGGTAGGTAATAGTCTACCATTTAATACTTCAAATAATTAAAAGAATGTAACGGCGCATATTTGCTCACCATGAAGCATAATGCAATGTGTATACCGCGAAACAACGACGAAAATGAATATTTTCGTTATATGGGACATTTTACTGGACAATTATAACGTAATATAAAATGTGCATATACGTATTAGTTCTAGGACAAAATACCACAGTAAACACGTACACATGTTACCATTTTGTTATATTTTAACAATTTTTCTCACCCGAATACATGATCCTGATTATCTTAAATTTTAATAAACGATCACCGTATTTCACTCACCAAAATGACGTAAAACCGTTCATGGGACATTAGTCTTCATTTCGTTTATTTGTCACTTTCAAGCAATACGGTTAATATTTATACTAGTTGCTTAACACAGAATATATGCATATGTATTCAAAATCTACTTCATTGAATTTTTACCGTATGAAATTGTAATTATATATACATTTTTTTCAAAATACATTGCGTTATACCGTCTGTTGTGACGTCATTATGACGTTGGGACAATTCCAGTTTACGTGTTTATATATGAAATAAAATTCACAGTGATGACAATACCTAAAATAACTAGTACATTATTGTGCGGATATATATTAGGTAAAGATTCATTAAAACAATAGTGTCATTGTATTTATTAGTGATAGCTAAAATGTGTTTTTCTATACCTATTCTTGCATTGGTCTTATTTGTGACATCTGATGACAGTTTCCTAAAATCACGGCCAAACGCTTATTATTTGCATATGATGTTCGCGGACATGATGTCACGTCGTTAGGTCATCGTGATACAAATTGACGAAGTTTTGGCGATTTTTGATAAAATATATCGACACAGCATGTTTATGCATCCCGCTGTCTTGCTTTGGACGCAACGTGTGACACCTTTTTTTGACGTCACTTTCTTTTGAAAACGTAGTATATAATTTTTATTAAAAACGATATTCTTTAAATATGTACATAAGAATGAAGCTCCATGTATGCTCTTTCCGTCGATATACAGGACGTTATAGTAGTACGTTATTTATATGAATTAGGCACACTAATTACAGGCATTACGTTCGATTTATCCAAAAGACACCAATTTCGTGCGTAACGTCCCTATGTTTTGAAAGTATATGTAGATCTAAACCTTATAAACAAAACTATTTCCAACCAGTTTTAGACATGAGGTAACAGAACGAAGGAATGATATGCATGTATGAAGGTTACTGAAAGAAAAATTCAAAATGAAACGCACTTATTTGAATATTTTATAATTGTTCATTATGTTTTTAAGTAAATCGATTTGATAAACAATTATGTTGATATATTAAGGGGGTGTTAGCGAGGACGTTCTACCGAACAAAACGGCACGAACTGAATGGATCAAACGTCAACTGGATTTCGTCGATCAGAACTATCTTGATGGACTCAACTTTGATTATGAGAACGCAATATTAACGAACCAGACAGACATCCGCAATGCTTATACAGATCTTGTAAGAGAAACGAAAGCGGCTTTCACTTCTAAGTTCCCATATTCATTGGTAGGTTATAATAACAGTTACAACCTTTTTCCGAAGCGAATGTAATGATTACATTATAATTAACCTCATACTTACCTTTTATTTTCGTTCAAACTTTTTTGTTAACAGAATCATATAAAGGAACACAATATTTTTTGTTTCAAATAATGTAATGTTTGCGTCTTTTACAGTCAATCCGATGTTTTAATGATATCATCGTAATAAAAACTTAACCAAACTGATTTTCTGACACCTCCCCGAAGAATCACATGATTTGAAAGGTCATTCATTCCATCCGCTATGCACCTATGGAACGCCTTACCGCCATTATTAAGAAACTGTCAATCACTAAGTTTGTTTAAACGAGAATTGCTAAAAGATGTTTTTCCCGAGAAGGTAGTCCCTCCTCACTTTATGTATGGTAATAGATCAATGTCAGTTTATCATGCTAGGCTTCGTAATAACTGCAGTAATTTGAACAATGACTTATATGTTAATAATATTTCTGATCATGATCTATGTTTGTATTGTAATTCACCTGAAGACGCAGTTCATTTTTTCTTTCATTGTACTCGATACGTAAATGAACGACTCGAGCTTTTTTGCAGTACTCGAAATCTTCATCCTCTAAATATTAAGCTCTTACTGTTCGGAAGTGATAATTTAACTTATGCAAATAATATAAAAATGGTCAATGCTGTACATAAGTTCATTAAAGACACAAAACGTTTCAATGAATAATGATTATATCTAACGTCCACAACCTTAATCTTTTCTTACTCCTAACCTTACTCTTACTGTTCTGTCCTATCCTTACAAAACCCATCCTAGCTTTATTCTCACTCTATCCAATTTTTCTAATAATATTTGAATATTACCTCTGTAAATGTGTAATAATCTACAGGTTAACACCTGCATTTAAATTCACGCTATATATATATATATTATAATGTAATTAATGTTGGTATAAGGGGAGAGCCGTAACTAAGTTTTGGAACTTGTGGCTCGACCCTTTTACCCATGTATATAAAATGTATTTATAGATGTATTTGTATGTCAAATTTTGTATATTTTTGGGTAATAAAATATGTTTAAACTAAAAAATAAAAACTTACCTTACGTCAATGTAGAAATAACCACACTTAATGTTTTGTCGGACCTTCTTTGTCGGACGTAGTTTGTCGGACATGTACAAGCAGGGGTGCATCAATTATACGACCATGCGTATTTCGATGTTTTACTACCTTATTATATTCTTTCATTAGCCAACTGAGTAATCTGATAGACCATAAAGATATAGCGGACACTTCGTTGGTCGGACCATATTCTTGAATTCGTCGTGTATAAGCAGGACAACGTCATTATATCGGATCTGTTTTTACTTTGAACTCTTCATATATATGGTGTGCAAAAAGTGCCACTAGGGTGCTACTAGATCATTATTATTTTCATAGGTGAGCGTAGACGTGGCGTGGTCCCCTGCATGTAAGGATCTCCGTTGTTATGACTATGTAGGTTTGTCGTTGGCCTCAGACCTTCTGTTTGTAATGGCGTATGATGAACAGAGTCAGATCCTTGGTAAATGTGTGGCTGCTGCCAACAGTGGATACCCTAAAGCTATGGAAGGTAAAGTGTATTTTCATTGACATTATTGCCACCAACCCTCACCACCATGTTCAGGGAGAATTAATTTCGCTCACCTCTAAAAACTAAGTACATTTTTTGTAATTAGTTTATCCGACCATTGTTCAAGTTTCTGACCTATGTTGGTTGTCTTAAATTTACTCGCCTTATCCATCGTTTAAATTTGAGAAGTCGGCGCATATTCATAATTGTCTTCATCTACAGACGTGTTATAATAATGTAAATAATCTGTCAGTTCGAAGATTGCGAAATGGAAAGTGTCAAATGTTCATAAATATGTATGCTTTAAATATATAATGAGCTAGATACTTGGTGGTGAATTTGTTTCAAGAACGAATGCACATGCAGTACCAGGACCAGGACGTGGAAGGTATATGAAACGCATATATACGGAACTGATTACAGTTTTGGTCATTTCTATTACTTGACCACTAAGTCTTTAAACTGAGACTCCAAGTTAGGTACCCGTTAAAGTCAAACGAGTCTCAGTTTAACGTGGTTTACTAACATTGTGATATTCTTTCAGGTGTGCAGGGATATCTTGACCTGGGAATACCAGCTGACAAGCTTATTCTTGGTGTACCGTGGTATGGCTATATCTATAAATGTCTAACATTGTCAAAGGTAGGTGATGTCTTGGTATAGGCTTTTTACGGATCGGAAAATGTTCTACAAAGGATAGATACATCGGTGGTGGCTTCTATCAATGTACAAACATTAGGCCTTAAACGGCTATTTTAAGAGCCATGGATTTTGAGCACTTTAGTTGAGTCCCAAAGTCGGAAAACACAATAATATGAAAGAAAACGATATACAACACCCAGTTGGTTTGTTTACAAATCAATTAATTGCAAACAAAAATGCACATTTTATAATCAAAGGGAAGCAACTGTTGCAAAATTAGTATTTTGTCATCCATTCATTTTACTAAATGTGATTTTTGGCATACTATCTGGACAGATATATTTAACATTCTGTCGTCAAGTATTGGTCATTTGTGAAAAATATCCTAATTCCTTGTAATTAGTCTATTTACTGGATGGTCGGAAAAGGGTCTTGGGAGAGATAATGTGGCTTTAATACAGAAGTCCGAATGCGGTCATCCAGCGTCCAATTACTACGGTAGTTTAAAGGATGTCTTGCTACTGGGATACTTTCCACTATGAGATAAACGTGAACTTTTACAAACGTAGCTTTATCTTAACTAGTCAGTGTGATCAATCACGGTAAAGTTAAATGTAGGTATCGTCTAGTGGATGCAAAAGGTTTATCTCTTTTGTCTGTCAATAAAGCTCACAACATGCAAGCAAGAATTATGTGACTTGCATTACACGGTCATTCCAGGACATGATGAACTAAAGATTCAGATAGTTTCATCCCGTCCGTTTTCAATCGAACATATTCCCGATGCCATTTGATGCTTTGCACCAATGGTTGTTTTGTATTGGTATTTCTGGCAAGCAATCATATTCGCTGATAATCATTAATTGCGCATTATATCGATATCGTCAATTCTTATATGCATGTTGTAAATGGTGGAATTTTGTGTTATATTTTCAGGACAATGTGTGTACCATAAAGCAAGTACCATTCCGAGGCGTAAACTGTAGTGACGCTGCTGGTAGACAGGTGGATTATTCCTACATTTTGCGTCTGTTGAGTAATTCTTCTAGCGGTCCTCTGTACGACAAGACAGCAATGTCTCCATATTTTAATTATCTGGTAAATAAGCTTTCTATTTCACACACATTTAGATTTGACGGGTTCCGCGGGGTTGTGTTACAAGTACATGTACAGGGTGTTCAAAAAGTTTGTTCTCAAAATTAAAATTCATACTAAATTTTATCTGAGCCATGTACACAGTGTTTACTTTCAATATCTTACACAAATAGCTTAATTTAATGCTCAAAACATTAAAGCAATGGTAGAACCCTCTGGAATTTAACGTGAAAATTGTACATTCTTCCGACTTAAGGAAAATTAAAACTATTTAAACTTACACTTTGAGAACGAACTTTTTAACACTCTGCACATGACACTGGCTTTGAACGAGGAGGTCGTACGACCATACAGGACTCATGCATATTTAAAATCTGCGTCAAAAGGCGTTTATTATGAGCCTATTTTCATGAAAATCGGAACTGGTCATATTGATCAAACTGAGTTGAAAAAGCTTGTTTTTTCCATAAGTAAAGAGTAGTTTTCAGACAGTTTGTTTCTTGTTTCTAAAATTTTGTACTTACGACCTTCTCATTCTAGGCCAGCGATACATTGACACACATATACGTATTTTAAATGATCTTTACTATGGATTTCATCAAACCAACAGGGTAACACTATCACTGTATTATACCGGAAGAAATGTATATGCCGCGCATGCGCACTAATCCAAGTCGGACGAATATAACACATCTGACGAGTCTTACGGGACACCGGTCTCTCATCGAGCTAAAGCGTAAGTGACTTGCATTGTTAATATTATTAATTCAGTCAAAGGATGTTTATGTCTTTTAGAATTCAACCAGTGGGCTCAATTATCAAGTATGGTATGATGACCCAAACAGTCTTACAATGAAGTATAGATATGCTGTCGATGAAAACTTACGCGGAGTTGGAATGTGGAACGCAGAGTGTATTTGGTATACAAGCGGACTTCCTGATGACATTAAAGCTAGGGACGAAATGTGGAATGCTTTTCCGGTGTATACATAAGCCTGAACGAGTGCATTGCAAATAAATACCTTGTGAGTTTTATTTTAATGAAAACAAAAATAAATTTCATAAATTATATATATATATATATTATAAATGTACCATCATCGTGTCATATATATATAGACTAGGCTACATCAAAACACAATTTAAATTATAATGATTCCACGAAAATACGCGGGTAAGTTATTACACACGTAGACATGACTACATCGCCCTGGTAACAATTGCAGTTTGGTACGATAACAGTAACAAACTGAAGCCTAACACAATATCTGACGGACGGGTACCACAAAGTAGAAATTTCAATTAATGTGCGTGAAGGTACGAATATATGTAATAATCAAAGCATAAGTGTGTAAAATAACTTCCCTTTATGGAGGTCTTGGTCATTCTCTTGACAAACCACCACCTATGTGATAAAAACATATTTAAAGCGTTGGCTGTGGAAGTGGGGGTACATATTCTAGTGTTCTGGAGGTACATTCCCGTACTCATAGCCACTGTCGTGTAAAAAGCTACTTCTTCAATATGGTCAACATTGATGTCTCTTTTTCCCTTTGGTGCAACAAGGTTGTATCTCTATATTCTGTATAGAGTGGTAAAACCTTCAAGGCATGTAAAAGGAATGATGTGGATTAACAGTAGCAGACAATGATTATGACGGCGTGCTCCAGCGTATGTGCGTGTAGATGCTCGTGCGTTAGTCGGATTTCATGCGGAGTATATGGGTGAATCACAAGGGTAATCGGCGGATGTCATTATTAACAAATAACGTATTATTTGAAATGTTCTTTTGTACATGGACTCTTTACAGTACATCGCGGACTTATAATACAATCTTTCACTCTACGTACGCCCAGCTATCCATTTTGAATGATAGTGTCGATTTTTTCGTATTGTTTCGGGTTTTTAAAACCTTCCAAGTCACTGTTCGCACTTTATATCCGTTCAGTAAGGACATTTATGACGGAAAACTGAACTCCCATGTTCTTCGTACTCCTTTTTATCAACCCACATGGACTGAAAGGTCGTCAAGGACGCAAGGATGGATCCACCAATCCACGTTGAGAATTTACGTTCGGGAGGGGAGACAACTTTGACCAAGTTTCTAGGATAAGTTAGGCTCTTCAATTCGCTCGTCATTCTGCCTTCAATTCCTGAAACAAAGACAATAGAGTGTATATCACATCGGAGAGAGGGAATAACTTACCAACAATTCAATATGTCGATCATATTTGTACATGTACTTTAGCTGTGACGGTAAGACTAAGTTTAGTCTGGTTCCCAATCTTTACGATCTCTGCAGTAATCTAATGTAATGCATTGTAAATTTTGGGACGGGAATTAACCAGACTAGAGTTGGTCCAAAAGTGTACAATTTTAATTTCAAACTCTGATATTAATGCCATTTGGACAGATTAGAACGGACAGTGTTTTAATGATTTGTATTTTTAAATTCTTCTAATGTACAATTTTATGCATTTTATAAGTTAATAGTTAGAACATATTAAGTAAATTTTAATGATTAAAAAGGGCGGATTGGCCGATAGAAATTAGCACCAACGCATGACGTCAAGTCTTTCAAGAGAATATTTTAATGATTAAATTTTCATTTAACCACCAAAATTCTGCGTTTTCGTTGGCTCGTAAAGTGTAGGTTATATTCTAAAACGTGAATATTGTCAACTATCGAGCTTTGTTAACACCCTGTGTTATAGAAGGGAGGGAACTCGTTCCGGATGCCGCAAACCCAGGACCATTTGAAGTAATGGCGTTTCTTGGAATGAATAGTGTCATCGTTGGCATCTTAGTAATATGTGATTTTGTGGTTTGTGTGCGTGTTTGTGTGCCCTTCTGCTCTGCTTTCAAAATTTCCACTGAATGATGCTTTCCTGACCGATTTGTTATTGATATAATTATCAGTTTTACCTTGAATCACCATTCAATACAATACAATGCTACGCAACGCAGCACAGCGCATCGCATCGCGACGCAACACAACGCAACACAACGCAACACAACACAACGCAACACAACGCAACACAACGCATCGCGACGCAACACAACGCAACACAACGCATCGCGACGCAACACAACGCAACGCAACGAAACACAACACAACGCAACACAACGCATCGCGACGCAACACAACGCAACACAACGCATCGCGACGCAACACAACGCATCGCGACGCAACACAACGCATCGCGACACAACACAACACAACGCATCGCGACGCAACACAACACAACGCAACACAACGCATCGCGACGCAACACAACGCAACGCAACAGTTATCAGTTTACCTTGAATCATCGTATTTCCACCAGATAGTATTACATTGCACAGATAGTGTTGTCTTAGATCAATGGCACATTTCATGATCGATTCATGTAACAGTTCACAGATTCCCTTCTGTTCTCGTCCTGAAATCAATTACAGTACATGTATTTAGGTTTGTCACTACCCTTTTCACTAAGCCACACACTAACACATAAAATACCTTTTTAATTGATAATTATAATAATAATAATAATAATTACGACTTTATTTAAATAAACAACACAGTTTGGCAAGCCAAGTCTCTCCTGTGAGCCTCACATGATTAGTACATATACATGTGTACAAGATTTAACATAAATTAATGATAATACTCCTGAAAAGAAAAGAAAACATATACTTGAATAGTCGAATTATTAGTAAACCACATTCAACTGAGACTCGTTAGACTTGAACGAGCGTAGGCTTTGAGTTTATTTTAATGTGTTCAGACAATATACAGTGCAAAACAATGAACCCAGCATTCTATATTTAGAGAATCACATACTCTAGCTACTCGTAACGACCAAATTTCATATAATTCTATACTCATTTAATGTCGGACAGATAGGCAACAGGACATCTTTTTTATTTCAAGTTTGCTGGGCCCGATGGTACGGGTATTTGGATAAAAAGTTGTTAAATTTACGAAAGTGTATGTCGACAAACAATAAATTTGTAATTGAAATCGCGAATTTATTCGCTAACTGCAACTTAAGTCATGTTTTAATGAAGGAAACAAACAGGCAATAGAGAATGAGCTCAAAGTCTTATATAACTTTAACCTTAGGTGAGGCGGGTGTTGGTAACTTTGCTCAATAACTAGTAAGTAGATTAACACTAGTTTCTTCTGTAGCATTTTATAGTCCTTTGCTACACGTACGCGTTCGGCATCTACACGAGTCCAACTTTTTAGTTGAACCCGAGTGAAGTTGACACGGCAATGGTTAATTGAACGTCGATATTGAATAACGAGCTAGTTTGAATACAGAGCCAGAATGGTTATCGATATTCGAGAAAGTTAAAGCAGCAATCGTCATTTGAAAATCGATCTAGGTCGAATATCAAACTAGCTCGGAGGTCGACATTCGAGCAGCTGGTGAACATCGAGACAGGACAGTAATCGATATTCGAGTTAAGCTGGCTCGGTATTCAAACTAGCTCGTTATTCAGTATGTTCGATTAACTATTGCCGTGCCAATTTTATCCAAAATTAATTTCTCTATTACATTGTATTTAAGAAATAAAAATATGTTCGCGTATTTCGTCGGTGAATAAAACATGGGCAGGAGTTCGGATGCGGAAAAAAATGGTAGCACTCGTGATTTAATTTTCCGCATCCGAATGAGTGCCCGTGTTTTATTCACCGACAAATTACAAGAACAGAATTTTTATTTCGATTCTAAATACGATACTTTCCCGCACTATTTAACTGCGCGCATTCCATTTTCACCCATTTGACATTTAACATAATTCCACGCTGAAATTGAGTGGCTTATTAGCTGGTACAATTACCTCCCTCGTTAATGAAAACGACCTTCGTAATTTTCTGAAGGAAATAACACATTTTAAACATTGAAACAATTTTAATAACACGAGTATAGTGTATCTATTTCTTGAAATGAACAATATAAATGAATTGATTATTAGAATTTTTTATGAATCTTAATTTCGAGAGTATATTGGAGTTTCTAAAAATAGATGCGTCATAGCTGTAACACTGGATACTCGTGCAACTCGTGGTCCGTTGAAGTTTTTACTATAAAGTTTACGTTCATTCATTCATAAATATGTCACGTGATACGGGGCGTAAATAGTAACAGCCAATTTGATACCATGTTTTATTGCGGTAATAATACATGGCCTGATCTGCTCTATGTTTATATGGATTAATCCGCAGATCGTGTTAGAATCTTGCATAAGTTATCTACCCATTAATGATGGATCAAACAATGCCTCCGCACACTGGAACCTTTCCCTTCCAATATTGATAACTTTGCCGTCTGGAAGTTTGTACGTGCGATCTAACTTTGAGCTACACTCGGAAACATTTATTTCCTTTTCATAATCTCCAGCAACATAAGACAGTTTCTCTTTCATCTCCCGAACGATTTCCATTTCAGCTGAAAGATTCGATAAAAAACATTGACTTATATTATAATCACTGCTTTGGGACTGACCTACGAACTACTTTGTGTATTTTCTGTTCCTTTAACATTTGTTACATTTAGTTAACAGTTCTGATATACATAAATTATGTACTTTATAAAATGCGTGAGATACGCAACAGCGGGGCTATGGAATGAATAGGAGAGATCATGTTTGTATACAAAGGGATTAGTACCACCAGTTAGCTATTGGTGATTAGCATATTTTATTGTTCATTCATCCAATAGATTGCTGGTGGGCATTTTACGGTGATCTCTCCTATACATGTTATTAGTAAGATGACCCTATATCGACCAACTGAATTCGGAAAGGCGCTTTTCATCTTGATAACATAAAACGTTACAACCAGACATAAAACGTTACAACCAGACATAAAACGTTACAACCAGTCGTCTCTGTAAAGATTTTCGTTACAAATATGAACTAATCAAACTTTGAGAAGAGTCAACACATTTTCCTTGCAGATACAATGTACGTTTTTTGAAAAAAAAATGATGCTAGAATAAATGAAAGCACCGGTATAAAGTTCAAAAAGTGACGAACATAATATCGCTGTTGTAGGCCAGTATAGTACGGAGAATTTGACCTGATCCTCGAACTCCTAATAGCATAATTTAACAGCCGATATATTGTCTAATTTTATAATCCCATTTCCATAAGCGGGCAGTATCACGAAGACGCTCAAGGTGCAATACAAATACAATCCAAAGAACTCATATTGCATGATTTGCTCGCTGAAATTGATACATTCAACGCAAGAACCTTGTGATGTATTCATGCATAAAGGTCAGGATCGTGTCAATATCTCCATACTTTACAATGTACGTGTATATAGGGTGGCTTTTGTCATGATGGGGGTCAGGAAATAGGACAGGGGTCGGGCACCAGAAACGAACAATTTGATGGATAGACTAACACCTTACCAGAAGTTGTGAGGTTATAGCCTCGTTGTAGCAGTAGTCGGCTGAGATAGTGCGTTATTTCACCACCTCCTATATTCATCCGTCTGATAGCATGTGAAATAGGATAAACTACAATAAAAATATAAAATATTAAATAAACTTATGATTACGTCGTGCAGTCTTCATTAATTATGCAAGAATAACTGTCAACGTGCTTTGAATTTTGTTGAATATGTTGTGCATGTCCTAATGACTTCAATTCAAGATTTCTTTACAACGTGTATAATTATGAATGGTAATTATGCATATTCAACGATCGTTTACTGTACGTATTATACTGTTTGGTTGACATGTACTGATATTAAAATATTTTACATGTACATGGTGTATACTGATATGTGTATGACTGTATGTCTTACAGATAACGCATAGAAATGACAAAAAAATCAGTACGTATATTAATTGAAAATCACACGCCAGTGCGAAAGATGTATGCATCTGCATTCCATTTATTCCATGTTAATACATTTGTATACGCATTTACATGGGGTTATAAAAAAGGTCTCGGAAAAGCGCCTCTAGTTTTTTTATTAGGTTACCAAAATTGCTGAAACTAATTTCAGATAATAGTTTGCAGTATTATAAACCTTAAACACGTTTGTCCAAGAACATGATTAAATTTGGTTAAAACAAAAGAACCACAACATCACTATGGCTGCATCGGCAAGGGCTGGTATTCACAAAGCATCTTAAGTGAAAACTTAAATATTTTGACTTAAGTCAATAATTTATGCAGCTCATATGTCTCGCAATTCGAAAAATAATCCCTGTTTTCTTAGTGATTATTGTAGCTGTTTACATAATGCTTCAAAAGTATGTAAAATATTAATCATCTTGATGTTCTTGCTTAGCTGATACACTTTAGAAAATTTTAAGATTTTAAGAAATTTCTCAGTTTTCTGCTAAGATGCTTTGTGAATACCACCCCTGGTGTATTCCACTGTAATCATTGAAGTGATAACATAATTCAACTTTACCTCCTTCTATAGGTACCATGTGGGTGACGCCCTCTCCGGAGTCTATGACCACGCCCGCGTGTCGACCGGAACTAATTAATGACAATATAGCTGGCATACTGATATAACACGCTGGACATTGAAACTTTTCGAACATCATCTGTAAAAACAGAAATATAAATTAATAAAAAAATTCAAACTCATAATCAAAAATGCTAAAAATGTCTATAAAATTAATCATAGAGTAGAGGAGACTGCTGTTGTAATGTACATATAGTTAACGTTGTGTCAGTTGCGAGCATTGGTCAATACTTTCTATAAATCATTTTTTTATTTGCTAATCACCTCATGGTTTATATAACCTGTCTAACCAGAAATAACGAAAAGTGTCGCAAACTCGACTACGAATACAGGGTGATCCAAAAAACATGTCCCACAAACAATGCGTAATAAAAACATTACTGTTTAAAATATTCAACCGTTTTAACTTTACACAATTAAAGCAGATACTTGTAAAATTTTGTCAAACAAAACTTTAAACCGTAGTTTTTACAAACAACTTTACAGGAGATGCGCGAAGTGACCACCACATTTTTCCATCCCAGCGTAAGACGACGCCGAAAGTTCTGAATGACGTCACTGTACATGCTCGTAGAATTACCAAACATATTTGTCGGATAATTGATTCTTTAAAATCAAGTAAAGTGGTTGGTTTGGGATAACACAAGAAGTACAATGGACTAAGAGCGGGCGAATGTGGAGGCCAGGCATGCGTTGTCTTAAGAGCAATCACCTATCACCAAAATCGAATGACCGTCGTAAATGGTCCAGCACAACATTCGCCGTGTGTGAAACCATCTTTGCACCAGTCATCTAATCATTTCAATACATTGGATTTGCTGTAGTGTTAGATACATAATGTATATCCTTCATAACACATCTAACGTAGCATTGGTGTTTCCTCGACAACTTGATGAATGTGCTCAACATTTTCATACATACATCCACTGCGACGTCTACCATTCCTTCAAGTTCTCATGTTCCTCACAGTCCAATGTGGTTCCAATTTTGACACATGTCTTTTAATATGATATTATATGATACTGATGACTTTGGATTTAGAAATTTAAGTTTCCCTCTATCAAATGCAGACTATTTGCCTACTTTATAGTATAAATTTACTATTTCTACATTTTCAGCCATTTTGGAACTCTTAGAATATGATGACATTGCTGATGGAGTTACTATGACATTGTATAATGATCTTCTTTATATTTAACAAAAACGTGATTCAATATTCTTTCTGTCAATACCAACCCAATAAATATACTACCAAATTCGCAAAGTTATTAAGCATTGTTTGTGGGATATGTTTTTTGGATCACCCTGTATGCCGGAATTACCAAGTTGCATTGCTGAAACTAAATAGTTTACAGCTTTTTGACAGCTGGGACTTTCACTTTCGACTTTATGACAGCTGAAACTTGGAGTTTCGGCAGCTAAGTTCATGTTCTCGTTTAGTTGTGTGCTTGGCATTGTGTACGGTGTAATTGTAATTGTGGTCTGCGTTTTTAAGTTTTCTGTGCTCGGCTGTTCCGGTTGAGTGCTGCCTTCCCTGTCCGATTTTTACTATTTTTTACAATATTTCTGACGGACATAAGAGTTATAAAACAGAGTCGTAAATGATCGGCGGGACGACGAGGTAACAACGTCAATTTAACACATTTCTCTAGAAATTCCTTCGTACTTTACATTTCTAGAAGATGGCGATAGCGCCGTACGGTATAGGCTCAAATCCCACTGTATGTGCACATTATTTATAATTATGATATATGCATGAATAACAACCTGTATCATATTCTCTCTATTTGCCGTCGGGTTCAATGGTGGTTCCGTGAGGAGAACCGGATGTTCACTTGGATTTAGCCTCAACTCAGAATGGAAAATATGGTGATAAATTCTTTCCATGCCGTCCCAATCCGTGACAATGCCATGTTTAACAGGATATTCTAGCGATAAAATTCCCCTCTTCTGTTGGGTAATATCACCAACAAAGCAATCACGTGATGATAACTCCGACATCATGACGACCGACTGAAATAACAAAATAATCATATGAACCGGGTCCGTGACTGTGACGTCAATAATCGAATGGAGATCAGTCTCAATAGCTTTTACGACGTCGTCATCCAATCAGAGAAGTCGATATCCAACCGAAACCCTTCATACAATTTCTTTCTTGAATTTGTTCAATCGATGTGCTGTATCAATTAAGTGCCATCACATTAAAAACTTAATTATTGAAAATGGTCAATGTTAATACCCCATAGCCTGTGGACGAGATTTAAATTCTAATAAGTACTTGACTTTATGACATGGTAGAATGGTAATGTTTTAATGTATTTTACGTATCAACTAAGACAACTTTTAAAATTGAATGTTTGATATACATGTTATTATTTGGGTCAACGTTTTTTCATATTAACTTGTAACTTTAATTTTTACCCTTTCCTATATGAGTCATTAAATGTTCATGATACATGTTGCATTTATTTCGGCAATTAATATGTTTAAACTCGGTAGTGATTAAATTCGTTGTAGCTGATATATACATGCATGCATACACTTACAATAAAAATGGTACAAAACGCCAATCTGTCGTCTATAGGACTGTTTATATCACATTTTACAATTTTTTAACGTATTGGTGTAGTTATTACGCCCCCTTTAATCAAAGGCCATCCGAAAAGTTTCAAAACAAGCGTTTGATAGACTAGTATTTAAGTATTTATAATGTTCATAATTCGAAACCAAAACCGGATTCTCGTATGGGACGATAGTTTCACTATAACATTGTATAAAGCGAAGTGTCCTGGGTGGTATGAAATCACAAAGCATCTTAAGGGAAAATTTAGAACTTTCTTAAAATCTTAGAAGTGTATCAGCTTAACAGGAAACTCAAGATTATCAATGTTTTACATAGGTTAGAAGCATTGTATAAAGAGCTACAATGTTCACAAAGAAAACATGGATTAGTCAAGGCTTCGTTTTCTTGGGAAATATGGGCAGCTCATTTTTTTAATTAAGTCAAAATATTTAAGTTTTCCCTTAAGATACTAAGCCCTGGTAACCGCTCGGTTCCAAACATGTTCTACATACAGATCTGCTATTTGTCTCAGACGAGTCGGTATGTCGGTTTGTCCTAAATTTAAGGAGGGGGTCATGTGCATTTTTTTCTGTTTTGTGACCATAAACAGCCTCTCCAAAGCGACCCTGAGATCACCAATTCATATGCAATGAGACCACCCGCAATCTATTGGTTGAATGAACAATTAAAACCTGCCATTTATCGGGCACATTTGCATATGGATAGCTCTGTATACGAACATGATATCTCCTATAGGAGTTAGCCAAAAACCTGTCGGACCAGAATCAACAGAATGACAATCACAGCGAAAAAGAACGGAAGCATCAATTTTCAGTGGTTTCTACAATTAAATCACTGTATACCGATTATGCATGTTTTGCAGTTTAATATAACACATCGTCTGTTGTTGTTCGTTTGTTATTAAACAAGCATCCATTCGCTTTTCAAACACATGCAAATCAGAGCCAAACAATTGTGAATGAAATTTAACATGAAACGAAATGCATTACTGCACATGTTAGTAGAGCAGCATTTTGACTCAAAGTAGAGTGAACATTGCAAAAAAAGTACACAAGCTGAGTCATATACCAAAATGTTCCTGAGACATTCAGGATTACTGTACTATAGGTAAAAGTTGCCGTCCTTGGGAGGAAAGTTTGAAAAGGTCAAGTTCAAGGTCACATGGTGTTTCAAAATAAGAAACAAACTACAGTTTACTTAACCTTTATTAATACCCCAAACGTGCATGTAGTAGTAAAATGGTTCACTGACTTTGATACATCCTTACTAATTGCATAATTTTAATTCCAATTTGTAGTCCAACAGTGTCAAGGTCAAGGTCAGTTCAAGGTCAAATGGTAAAAAAGTACAAAAAATGGATGTGCACCAGATATTAAATGTCATAAATAGTACAAATGATGCTTAAACACACGCACTTGCATATAAGAGTAAATATTAGATGTAAAAGATTTGAAATATATCAATTTCAAGGGATATTCCCGAGTCTGAGAGGCGATTTAGTGTAATAAACAATTACCCCACCCCCTTTCAAAACATTAAATATAGTTGATTTACACATAATAGCCTGTAGTATTTGAATTATCATTATTGAATGTTGGACTAAATATAAAGTTCTAATACTGCCAATGCTAAGGGTCATTTATTGAGGTCATCATGAATGAAGGTCAAGGTCATTTCAAGGTCAAATGGTAAAAAAGTACAAAAACGGGTATAGACTAGATAACGAATGTACCAGTTGTAGAAATGATGCTTAAACACATTCAATTACACATGGAAGTCGAATTCGAGTCAATATGATTTGAAATGTACCAATTTAAGGGGAAAATTTAGAGATTGAAGTGGCAATTAGCTGTAATTAAAAATTACCCCACCCACTTTCATAACATACATTGCAGCTGATTTATTTCAAATCCCAATAGCAGTATTCATAATCCAGAAAATGTGTCAACAAATCTTTCTAATGTTTCTCTCAAGTGTAAGGAACATGAATGTTTAAAGGTTGTAAAAACAGCTTTACTAATCATTGTGCAGAGTAAAAGTCCAGGTAAAGATTTCTACTTTTTGGGATACTCAACACTATCAAATACAGCTATTACTAGCCACAGAAGAATAAGATCATCACCTAGTATAGCTATTCTTTGTTCCATGGGGCATCTACAACTGTCTGGCACAGTCAACCATTATCTAATAATGTATGACACTGTCTCTCATGACAACATGGGGTACCAACAACTGTCTTGCATAGTCTTTCGTGGCTCTATGGGACACCAACAACTGTCTATCACAGCATTTCGTGGCTCTATGGGGTACCAACAACTGTGTAACAGCATTTCATGGCTCTATGGGGTACCAAAGACTGTCTATCACAGCATTTCATGGCTCTATGGGGCACCAAAAACTGTTTAACACAGCATTTTATGGCTCTAGGGACACCAACAACTGTCTATCACAGCATTTCATGGCTCGATGGGACACCAACATATGTCTATCCCAGCATTTTATGGCTCTATGGAGTATCAACAACTGTCTATCACAGCATTTCTTGACTCTATAGGACACCATTAACTGTCTATCACGGCATTTCGTGACTCTATGGGACACCAACAAGGGTCTAACACAACATTTCATGGCTCTATGGGGTACCAACAACTGTTTAACACAGCATTTTATGGCTCTATGGGACACCAATAACTGTCTATCACGGTATTTCGTGGCTCCATGGAGTACCAACAACTGTCTATCACAACATATCATTGCTCTATGGGGTACCAACAACTGTCTATCACAGCATTTCATGGCTCTATGGGGTACAAAGAACTGTCTAACACAGTATTTCATGGCTCTATGGGACACCAACAACTGTCTAACACAGCATTTCATTGATCTATGGGACGCCAACAACTGTCTATCACATCATTTCATGGCTCTATGGGACACCAACATCTGTCTATCACAGCATTTTATGGCTCTATGGAGTATCAACAACTGTCTATCACAGCATTTCATGGCTCTATAGGACACCATTAACTGTCTATCACAGCATTTAATGACTCTATGGGACACCAACATGGGTCTAACACAACATTTCATGGCTCTATGGGGTACCAACAACTGTCTATCACAGCATTTCATGGCTCTATGGGACACCAACAACTGTCTATCACAGCATTTCATTGCTCTATGGGGTACCAACAACTGTCTATCACAGCATTTCATTGCTCTATGGGGTACAAAGAACTGTCTATCACAGCATTTCATTGCTCTATGGGGTACCAACAACTGTCTATCACAGCATTTCATTGCTCTATGGGGTACCAACAACTGTCTATCACAGCATTTCATTGCTCTATGGGGTACCAACAACTGTCTATCACAGCATTTCATTGCTCTATTGGGTACCAACAACTGTCTTACACAGCTATTTTTAGCACCATGGGTATACCAGAACTGTGTTACACAGCAATTCATAGCTCCATGTGGTACCAACAACTGCCTTACACTGCATTTCATAGCACAATTGGGTACTAACAACTGTCTAACGCAGCATTTCATAGCTCCATGGGATATCAACAACTGCCTAACACAGCATGTTATAGGTTCATGGGGTACCAACAACTGTCTAACGCAGCATTTTATAGCTCCATGGGGTACCAACAACGGTCTAGCACAGCATTTAATAGCTCAATGGGTACCAACAACTGTCTAACGCAAGCATTTCATAGCTCCATAGGGTACCAACAACTGTCTAACATAGCATTTTTTAGCACCATTATGTACCAACAACTGTCTCACGCAGCATTTTGTAATGATATGGGGTACCAACAATTGTCTAACATAGCATTTTATAGTGCTATGGGGTACCCACAACTGTGTAACATAGCATTTTATAGTGCTATGGGGTACCCACAACTGTGTAACATAGCATTTTATAGTGCTATGGAGTACCAACAACTGTCTAACATAGCATTTTATAGTGCTATGGAGTACCAACAACTGTCTAACATAGCATTTTATAGTGCTATGGGGTAACAACAACTGTCTAACACAGCATTCCATAGCTCCATGGGGTACCAACAACTGTCTAACGCAGCATTTCATAGCTCCATGGGGTACCAACAACTGTCTAACATAGCATTTGATGTCTTCATGGGGTACCAACCTCTCCTTGTACAACTGCTAGAAACAGCTTTACATTGTTCCATTGGATATCTAACTCTGCTTGAAACATCCTTAAATGGTTCCATTTTGTACCACACATTACCTTATACTGGCTTTTATTGCAGTATGAGCTACTTAAAGCTGTATGAAACAGTCATTCATGGCTTCATTTATTAACAAGCTTTGCCTGGTACATCCTTTCATAGAGCCATGGAATACCAGACACTGCCTAGCAAACCCTTTCTTAACTACACATTGTCAGGCACTGACATTAATGGTCACCAGTGATACATTTGTATGTCCTTCTTCACACTGTCAGATAAAACTATTCTTGTGGTTGAAATGGGTGACTTAAACTGTCTAGTTAAGCAATTCTTGGCATTATGGGGTACCTAACAGTTTCTGTTATCCATTTTTGCCTCTATGTGGTAACTATTACTGTAAAATACAGCCATTCCTGGTTCTGTGTGGTCCTAGAACTATGGAATACCCAACACTGCTAGACATGATAATTCCTGGCTCTTTTGGGGCTCCTGCATGACATCTAATGATACACCAACTCCTGACTATCGTGCTTACCTCATACTGCCTAGCAAACAATTTCTGGCTCTATTGGATTACCTTACACTGCTAAATACAGCCATTCATGGATTGGATCTATCGAAAACCAAACACTGCAAGGCACATGCTGACTCGTTGGATAACATAATATTAGTACTACATGACAAAGCCATTCCTAGCTGTATGGAGTACATAACACGGCTCGATGAAGATATTCCTGGCTTGTTAGACATGTAGAGAGGAAATAACAATTGTGTAGTACTTTTCATACTTTGACCTTGAAATGACCTTGAACCTGGCCTCGAAGTGGTCAGTGTAGTATATCAATAGTGTGTACACTATCAAATACGCACTTTGCATGTAACCATTTTACATCACAAATGTGTAAGAATCTGTCATATTCGAACACACATACAGAATATATGGGCAAAGAATGGTGGCCATCTTGGACGCCATCTTAGATTTCTTTGTCTGTACCTACACCTGGACAGTTTAAGCCAGCTTTTTTATACTACAGACATAGACACCTATATTTGAATATAAAATTGCTTGTTCAACATGTGTTACCACCTTCTTTTGAGTTGTTGTCACTGAACATGAATACCAACTGCTTTTAGAAATGCTGTATAACATGGTGGGTGGGGTAAATTAACACGACATGTATTTTTCCACACTTTTTTCATAAATAAGAAGGTAATAAGCTATAGTCATAGTGAAAATAGCTTTTCTTTATAATTATATTACAAAACACTAGTTCTATTCATCTATATAAATCTGCAAATATTATGCCATTGTGACAAATACCGCTTGGAATATAGGTTTGTTCGAAATAATATGTACTGACTGAACTGTGGTTGACCACAATGTCAGATTATTTCAGGCATGAAATATACACTTATTTGGTATGGATTCAAAGATAATGAATAGAAGAATATGAAAAAGTGCCCTAAATACATATAATTTATACTTTGTTAGTTAAGCCAGGAAAAGTGTAAGTTACATAAACAGTAAATTTTGGATATTTCTTTTACTTTGACCTTGAAACGACCTTGACCTTGACATTTTGGACCCAAAATATGGACATCAATTAATAGCTTGAGTTCTAAGGTATAATATAATAACACAATATAAGCAATAACAAGTATTTTAATAATGTTATTTTGAGACCAAATACACTATGGTCTATATCATATTTTGCCTATCAGTATGACCTTGACCTTGAATTATTCCAACTTTCCTCCCAATGTCGGCAATTTTGGATCACTGTTTGATATTCTTCGAAGTCTTCCGAACATTTTGGTATATGACTCAGCTTGTGTCTTTTTATTGCAATGTTACTCCTTAAATAAGCCACTTTTCAGGCTTTTGCTGCTCTACTATGTAGGCCTATGCAAGTCATTGCAAGGGTTTTTGCTTGACACTAGTACTTGAACTTATCCTGTAGTCTACTAAAAACGAATATGATTTCTGACAGAAGGGACAATGCGTCATTTATATTTTAGAAGACTCAAAAACTATCTTTCTCGTAAAACAAGACGACAAACGTGGTGATGTCCTGTTACTTCATTGCTATGCGCCTTCGTCGTTGGGGTCATGTGATTCGAATCCCACACATGGGATGACAGCTCACACGTCGTGGACATGGGATTCGAAACCCACACACGAAGTGAAAGCTCACACGTCGTGGACATGGGATTCGAAACCCACACACGAAGTGAAAGCTCACACGTCGTGGACATGGGATTCGAAACCCATACACGGAGTGAAAGCTCACACGTCGTGGACATGGGATTCGAAACCCACACACGGAGTGAAAGCTCACATGTCGTGGTCATGGGATTCGAAACCCACACACGGAGTGAAAGCTCACACGTCGTGGACATGGGATTCGAAACCCACACACGGAGTGAAAGCTCACATGTCGTGGTCATGGGATTCGAAACCCACACACGGAGTGAAAGCTCACATGTCGTGGTCATGGGATTCGAAACCCACACACGGAGTGAAAGCTCACACGTCGTGGACATGGGATTCGAAACCCACACACGGAGTGAAAGCTCACATGTCGTGGTCATGGGATTCGAAACCCACACACGGAGTGAAAGCTCACATGTCGTGGTCATGGGATTCGAATCCCACACACGGAGTGAAAGCATACAGATTTAACTTGCCGGTAACATGTTTGTCTGCCCGTGAGACACCTAATACACTATAAGTATAACGTAGATATAAACGGTTTCGAGTTTGTATAAAAAAACTACAAGGAAGAAAATCCTACAAAATAAAGCTGTTGAATGATAACCTAGCGATGATTTCCTAATTTAGAAATCACAAGCATGATAAGCCGGGTTATCATCATGCAACAGTGATAAATGTACTGGATTTAACGTCTGTGGTCGTTAACAGATGGGAACAATTGTCCGGCTTGTCCGTGGGGTTCGGAGATGTAAAACTTGTTTTGATTGTCTGTCGCTTTTTCCCCTGATTCTAAATGAATTTATAATTTTCTGTATATGAGTAACTATGAAGGATATTTGCTTCATTGTATATTATTTGATATATTTCGCCTAAACATGCTTATAAACTGTAATATTATCACGGAGTAACATGTAATGATTAAATGCAATTCCGTTAGAGCAGGCGATCTTTGTATCCGCTGTTGACCAGGAACATGTATCACAGTGTATAAACGAGTCAATTTACGGTTATCGCAATAAGGCATACACGTTGATTTGTACAGTTTCCCAATAAGACATACAGTGGTCTAAAATAACAGGTGATTTTGCTCGCAATAAGTCATACAAGTTGAATTGTATTGTCTCACAATAAGTCATAGTGATAATGATTATGTTTATACGCGGTCTGTATTACATATGACATAGTGTGACAAAACTCACCTCATTTTTAGGACGGCCTATGAGTGTAGGTGCGACCACTCTAGGGGCATCATCCCCGGCTATTCCTGCTTTACAACTTGAAGATCCAACATCAATCACAACACTCGACGTTTCTCCATCCATAGTTTACATCGATTCCAAGAATATGTTCATTTCTACATCAATTCCAAGAATGTGTTCATTTGAATCATTTCTAAACAGTATTCATACACGATATATAAATAATTATACAACTCAGCTTTATTTTCTAACCAATAATAATTTATTTAATAATACCACATACATCCAACTGTGCTGTTAACCTTCAACTATATATAAGCAATTTAAACTGTTTAAACTTTACAGCATGTATGTATATACATTTATACGACCATATTTAGTCATGCTCTCTACACGTTGTTCTAAAAATAAGTATTATCGAAAGTAATCTAAATTTTACATGACTGTACATGTATAATTAAATTAGAAGGTAAATGTACCGGATACCTGATTGGGTAAAACTATCGATACATCCTAGATCAAGTATCCTGGTTGTTTGTTGTCACGCATCCGTACCTTTTAAGGGGGTGGATGGGCACGTTCTTACGCAGTGGCTATGGGGTGTATATAATTTTATTACAGCACTTTGTAGGTACAATGAGCGACGTTTGAAACAAACCGTACATACATTCGAAAGTTGTTAACTTTATTGTGAAGATGCTGCATATCTCCGGGTTTGTACTTTGAATGGCGCTATTCGGTGCAGCAAGAACCCTGTGCAACACTATATTCAGTCCAAGGGTATAGGTTTGAACCTCACTATAGGCGCGCACTAGTGACTTCACAACAGAGCTATTTGATGTGAGCTGCCCCACACATACACGTATCATGCGTGTGTGCTGTTCTCCATATCAAAAGATGTGTAAATTGTGATGTAGTCGGATACTGGTTATGTACAACCTCTTCCTTGGTTGTTGTACTAGCTGAGTGGACTTACAAATAATATATGAGTCAGTCTCCAGGAAAACCTGCTATTTTGACATTATGTAATCACGACATGTAACAAGCTTTTAAAAAAAGCTTCAAAATATGAAAAAATGGCATATCTATTGATTCAATTTTAGGTAATTTATCCATATACATTGTATTGCTATATCTTAGCTGTAAAAATTCCTTATGCATTATATCGAAATCACATACTTCGTTGCTATGGCACGCATGTTAATTAAATTTTAATTAACATGCGTGGCTATGGTGACCAATTTCAGAAAAGTACTCTGATTGAGAAAAACAAGGAGTTAGTTGTTTAAAACAGAAGTACTCTTTCTCTAAATGTGAACATTTGCAATTAGGATATAAAATGTAAATCTAAAAACGTCATTCTAAAACGTTATACCATTTTTAACAGTTTACGTCAAGAATAAAAAAAATCTGTATTTATAAAGTACTTTACGCAAAAAGGCTCTGAAAAGGCCTTTACAAAACAGTAGTGAATGAGAGACCAGTGAGTCGATACAGACCCCTAGCTATGCCACAAAACAGCTGTAACTTCCTTAAAAATCAAGATACTAACAAAATGTATTTTGCATTTTGCTTCATTCAGATTACTTTTTTTAGAAATTAAAAAATCTCAAAATCATTTTTTTGTCAAAATAGCAGGTTTTTTCTGAAGACTGGCTCACATCTATATAGCTCCAGTTTCATGCCAACATACGTTCAAATGCGCTTTACATGTAGTGTTTCAGCCACAAGGGCGCAGGTGCATCCTCTTCCAGTGCAGATACAGCATGATCTGACCAGATGGACAGACTGAGAGAAAGCCCCTGAAGAGTAATTAGATACAGGCATGTCCGGCGCTGCAGAAGTGTGACTTGCTTTTATTTCGAACAGTCATCTTGGTTCTTCAATGTGTCAAGTGTATAGCACAGCTTCCTGGCACCTTTACCCAGATATTTTGCAGTCCAAACGTTCAGATACTGTGGGAAATACTATAAATATAATTTCCGAAGTCCAGTTCCCATGCCGGGGATTGAAACCACGACCTATAGCCTAGTGCGTTACCACTGAGCTATCGCCGCTGTATGGCTAATGCATTAGTACTATGCATTTCTGGGTGATGACACTGTTCAGTAAAGGTTTGAATCCCACTATAGGTGCGCTGTTCATTTCACAACAGCAGTATTTGTGTCATTAGTAAAAAGATATTGTTTGTTTCCCCTTCCTGAACTGGGCAATAAGGGTTGGGTAGGTAAAATACGTTTTTTCAATATTTTATTGTCAATATAAATGTTTGCTTTTTCCCCAAGCACTTTACTAGTTCTACTATTTTGATAGACATTAATTTGGAATACATTGTGACTTTGTATATGGTGACCTGTGAGGGACTGTCTAAAGGGGTATATAAACATACATTTTATAAGCCTCGTTTCATACTCAGCAGGATTGAAATCAGAAATCTATAAGGTAGGGGATTTATTGCTTGGGTAGGTAGGGAAGGGGAAACAAACGAAAATTATTTTTGGCCTAAACAATATTTATCAAACAAAACATTTGTTTTGACTTTTATTACCAATGTTAAAAATATATACAATTTATACATAAACATGTTAGATATACATATGTCACTAGAACTATTTAAATCATGGACGGACCACATCAAACACAATGATAAATTATACATGCCCAATGGACAGACAAATGTTCCAATATAACAGAATATTATAAATATGATACAAAAATTTGCCCAAAGATGTCTGGAATAGGTTTTTAAATTGAACCATGGCAATAACTCCTTAACACAATTACAGAATATAATGGAAATGGACTTTGGTCTGCATTGCTAATGCGTCCCATACAAATTGAATTAATTACTGTAAAATCATTCAATTTCAATAGGACAAAATGTTGAGGTTTTGATGAAAAGGACCATTCATGGGGATATAATTTGAAGGATTTTGGATAACAGGAAAAATGGCAAGTCAAAATTCACACAAAATATCATAAATCATTTAAAAAATCAAACAAATAAAATAATTGCTTTATTGCATGTTGATATATGCAAGCATTATTTTAACTTTCCAAAAAACTCAGTTTTATACCTGACAGAACTTGAAAGCAAGTATGGCAGCCAAAGTAATATTATTCATTTGGGATTTAATTTCGTGATTGAGGTCATCCATGAAATTTGATACCCCAAGGATATTAATGATTTTACAGTACATGTACTTGTTTCAAGGTGACAACTTGTCTATAGTTAATTTCATCCTACTATAAATACGCACACAGGGAAAATTGCAAAGATATAATCAGAGCTACAGATAAGCTGCGTATTGGGGTAATTACCCAATTAATTTTCTTAAAAACCCAATAGATTTTGAGAGGAGGGAGTAAGAAAAAGCAAAGACAATTTGAAATACCCAAATAGAAAATGTTGTTATTGTGAAAATAGTACATAAAAGCTTATTTACCCTTTGAGTTTTATTAAAATACCCAATTAAAATTTGTCAAAACCCAATTAAAATTGAAACTTGGGGGTAAAATACCCAATTGACTATAACCTTATCTGTAGCTCTGTATAATATACATATAAGTACCATTCTTATGTTTTGATAATGGTGCTATGCATGATTTATATGTAGACATTGATATACTCAGGATCGGGTTATCATATTTGGACAATGCATACAGTCTGATAATTCAGAACGTGAATTTAGGACTTTAAAACACTTGCCCGATTAGACAAAACTTAATAGTTTTCCAATATTATCGAAGCATAATTATTGCAGAAGTTACTTGCATGAATCAACTATTGTCCCGAACAACAGGACCAAGTGCTTATTTCGCAGACTGATAAAGGACATCCTAGTCTTAACTTCCAACAATAGCAATCTAACATTATATATTCTATACAATACTAAACAACCAAATCTGAAAACAAAAGGGCTAAGATAGCCCTCAAGTCTCAGCCCTCAATTCACTGTTAGGTTAGTTTACAAATCCAGCTATGATGCATTATTACATTCAACAATGTAATACTAATTTTTACGAAGTTAGTTCAAACGTAGTCAATTCAAATAGATATGTAACATCTACACATCTAGACCAGAATAACATAACACAATGATTATTATTACTACAGTAAAGTTCCGCTAATAAGACCACTTTGATTATTTTGAAATCATGCAGATTTTTGCCAGTTTAAGGTCCCAAAGTATTAAATTTAGAACAAACAAGACTGCGTTCAATAAACGCTTATGCCCCCTGTGGAAGCCTAGTCCATAAATAAGTCTAAGTCCAAAATTAGGTCAAGGTGAAGGTCAAAATGGGGTCAGGTGATACAGGTGTGTGGAGAGTGTTCATATACAACATCCATGCAAGTTTGGAAGCTTTGTAGCAAGCCATAATGATGCTAGAAGAAACGGTCAATTTGGGTTAACCAGGACGGACGGACGGACGGACGGACGAACGGACGGACAGGTGAATCACTATATGCCTCCCGATCTATCGATACGGGGGCATAAAAAGGTCCGCTAATAAGACCGATTTGCTATTAAGACTACCTTTTTGACTGGTCTTATTAGCGGAACTTCACTGTAGTACAAAGCACAAATCATGATCTACCTTGAGGTTACCAAATTGAATTCATTAAAAACATTTATACTAGTAATAGGGTTGCAATTTTTAGTTTTAAATGCTGCTTCTACTCTCAAAATGTATCCCTGCAGTTTGTTGATTGAACTATTCACCATATCGACATTACTGGTTAAAAAACATGTTTTCCGGAATTACGGAATTAATTGAGCGGCAATGTGCAAGATATTCCGAATATACATCAGGGTGATTAAAGCATATAGCGTATAGAGCAACCAGATACATTAATCGTGATTTTTTTTAGCCAAATGATAAGAGTTTGTAAAAAGTCTTACTTGGACGTAATGACAATATTTTTGCCTATGTGTTATTTATATACTAACGATTACTACTGATATGACCTTAAACCCTATCATAGGTTTCACTAGGTAATGTATCTCAATAAAAATCAGATCATAAATCTTGATAATTTTGTGCTGCATTTTAATATTACAAAGCCAAAATCTTAGATTCAAAAGATATTGATCAGGGGTTCCACTAGCTACTGAATCTGAAGGGTTATATTGATACTTTTGACTAAATTTTACCCTCTTCAAGTCTTGTAGGAAAATTATCTATGATTTTAAGAGAAAATGACCCTTCAAGCCAAAATTTTAAGGGTCAAAAAGTGGTTTTTTTTTAAATTTCAAGGGTCAATACCCCTACTCCTGAGTCAAATGGAACCCCTGATTGGCCCTTCACTCTGAAGCCTAAGAGTCAAAAACCGTTTCTTGGGGGAATGAACCACATTCTATATAGATCACTTGTTCGTCACATTGTAATCTTGGCAGTATATTGATTGTACAAAGACTTTAAGCAATAGCAGACTTTCCTGTCTCTACGTCGACGCCAAGTAGATCTTCATCATCAGTTTGTCGCAGATTCTCAACGAGTCTGTCAGTGATTGGAGAAAGCGAGATGACGAACCATCCAACAATACTGAGAACATTCCTCGATGTGTTCAAGTTACGCCACAACTCAATATCCTCGGCGACAGACTGTAATACAGATAAAAACACTTAAAAATCAGACATTTCTGCAAGACATGACATTATTTAGCGCTCACATAAATTAAAAAGAACAAAATTTTCCTGACTTTTCTGTGACCAAAAATTAAAATCTTCTTCAATTATAAGCAGAATTTGAAGAAACAGCCATAGCTGTTAAACTACATGCACATGATTTTAAACCTTCTTATTAATCAACTGTTTGTCTGAAATTAAAAAAAACTTTGAACAAACTGCAGGAACTGTTTTTGAGTTTCACAAATTGTACATTGCAGTTATTGTTTTGGACAATTATTATCTTGCATTTTATAGAGTATAAAAGAAGAGTATTAAATTCTCTGATTCAGACAAGTACGTAATACAGGGTGTCATCAGAGGCAAATTAAAAATCCTGAAAGTTATATGCGGCCGACCATATTTGCCAAACAAGAGGCTTTCAACCACATTGTTTCCATTTAACTCTGTTTGTATTGAATAAAATGCTTTAGAGCAGAATATATTGACCAAAACTTTGCCTTTCTTCAGATATTTTCATCAAATAACTTTTATATTGGTCAGAAATCATATCTCTTTCAGAGTAGATAAATCCGGATTAATTTAGGAATATGACACCACTGCTTCTATCATAGAATTTAGTCTAGTGTTAGATATTCTGCTCTGAGTGTGGGAGGTTCAGGGTTTGCTCTGTTACACAGTGTCATGTATAAAGATGAAAAGCAGATACTTTCCCTTGCTCAACATTCAACAATTGAAAGAGTAACTTGACTTCTTTTCTCTCATACCATCAACAATGAGGGGTAGGTCAAGATTTATATAAACTATAGAACATGTTTTACAATCAACCTTAAAAAAATTAGCATTAAAAACTAATAAAAAAAATTCTAAATTCACAAGCAAATTCCAGAGTTGTGGTGTAGAGTAGAGTAGGGTTTAATAATCGGACAGAAAACACAACGTTTCGATCAATCATCGATTATATAATCAAATTGTATTGGGGGTTTAACTTGGCCCCTATAATACACTTTCTTTGCCTTGCAGACAAGGCATACATGTTTATTAGGAAAAAATGTTCTAGCTAATTTATGTGTTTTCCATGAACTTAGAATAAGGTCTTAGCAGTTACTTCCCTTAGTAATAACAGAGATCGATTATGGACAAATGTAATCAATGATCGACAATATCAGGGTAATTCGATCAATCATCAAGTATATTCGATCATCGTATAATCTCTACCTACCATAGTAATTGTATTGTTCCATAGTTGTGGTTTGATATAGTATAGATTGATCTTGTCTTCTAAAGCTCCATTAGACAGGCTTACAATCAAGGCAGCAAAATACAGCAACACAGACACAGTCCCATTCTGTAACGTCAATGCCTTCAGTACAAAATTTCTTTTTGGATTTGCCAAATCAAACCTGAAAAAGTATATACAAGCACATGTATTGATAAGTATATCATGTATAAATAAATGATATTAGCTTTCAGTTCAACTTATTCATCGAAGAATTAGTTTAGCATTGGAATTTTATAGTATTGGCTATCTAAAACGGGTAAAGTGGTTCCGCTAGCTTCTGAATCAGAAGGGTCATTTTGACACTTTTGACTAAATTGTACTATTTTATAGACAAAATACCGATGTTTTTTTTAGAGAAAATGACTCTTCAAACCAAAATCTTGAGTGTCAAAATATGGCTTGTTGAAAATTTAAAGGGTCAAAACCCTTACTCCCGAGTCAGATAGAACCGAGTCTGATTCACAGAGAACAATGACATACCGTAAGATTTTTTGTTTACCAACAAAATAATTTAAATTCATATGACTTGATTTTTACATGTTTTTTATATTCAAGTTCACTGTATAGGTTGAATTTATATAAGTTATCCGTATTCACTTAGCTTAGAATGAGAAGGTCCTAAGTAAGTGCTACTTACGACCTTATAAGACGCATACATACTTGATCACAAGGCGCTTCTTATGAGTCTATTTTCATGAAAATCCCAACAAGTCATGTTGACCAAAACTGAAGTTGAAAATGCTTGTTTTTCCATAAGTAAAGAGTAGTTTTCAGACAGTTTTATCTTGTTTTCTCAAAAAAGCATTTTTGTACTTCAGCCATCTTATTCTAAGCCAGGGATTTGTCAGTCAATATAGTCAGGGTCCAAATAAGACATAACGCCTGATCCTGAAAATAGGGATCTAGTCTGTTTCAAATAGTGTTCTTTGGTTCAATTAAGCTTATGAAATTTCAAACTTTCCAATACTTTTATTATTTTCTGCAGGAAAGCTTATTCTTTCTTATGTCAGGGGTGTAGAAATGAGCTGGTAGGCGGTAAAATCTCATTTCAGATTTTCTACACCCCTGACATTAAAAAGAATTATATAATATTTGTACATGCTTGCCAGCTACGTTTTGTCATTTTCCTCTTTGTTACTTTTGCAGATTAACTGGTTACATGCATACATTTCTACAGTCCTGAATGTAGAAAATCTGGATTTCCAGATTATTCTGGAAGTGTAGGACCCCTGTATGGTATAACACAATTTCTTTAAAAGACAGCCTCAAGAAAATTACCTGTCTAGACACGATAAAGTACACAATGCAATGAGGAAGTAGAATATACACTGTACAGGCAGAGCCAGTTTTCTGTAATGTTCAATAAAGTCAATATCTCCAAACTCCAGCAAAGTGTAGGATACCACGATATGCCATAATGCTAATCCAGCCAGAATTCCATGGCAAAATAAACTAAAGGTGCGTAGAACTTTATGTGTACTGATGGCGAACTCTATTGTTGTATTCTTTGGTTCCTCATGAACTACCGCTTTTTCTGCTTGCTCCTCAGCTTGTCTCTTAGCAAATCTGCTCTTGTTTTCACCTTTAAAGCCACCTATATAACATGAAAACAACAATACAGCAAAAATTCACATCATAACTAAGACCACAAATTTGAAATCTGTTTACACCGTTCTGTTCTTTATTCAGCCTCCATATTTAGACCAGTTCAGTAATAAGACCCATTTTCAAAGGTCCTTATGGTGGTCTTATTATAGAGGTTTAAAATATTAATAAATGTTTAAATGTCTTAACTGCTACTATTATGAGGGTGATGTGGTGGTAAAGTGGGTAATACTCTATGGATACTATAGAGAGGTCCCTTGTTCAAATCTGGGCCAGGATACTTGGGTCATTTTTGAAACGCTTTTCAGTGTTTCCATCTAAACTAGAGATGAACTGGTTGGCAACCATAAAGAAGCCACACATGTATCGATGCTATACAATGGGCATGTTAAAGCACCAAGGAACAAGCTAGGGTATCACACCTGCATTCCATGTATCACACTGTGACAAACTTCAGACTTGTCTCTTTCCTTGAAGCCAGGGGTCATTGGCAAATCAGACAGGGAAAACAATGCATGATTTCAAGCACTAATAGTCTAGTTATACGAATGACTCAATCAACCAATCACAATAAACAATGTTATTATTAAATAGCTATATTTACTATAAATAACTAGTCTGCAAGAAATCAATAACAATCAAATGAATTAAATTATAAATTATAACTGAAACACAACCATGATCAACTTACCATCAGTTTCTATATAGAATTTCTCAGTAGGTTGAGATCTGACACCAACAGAAGCAGTAGAGTAAGGTTTCCTTACATACTGATCATCATCATCATCGTCATCATTCTTCTGATCATGGGCGATGATGTCATCTTGTATATCAGTGAGCTCTGCTATCAGGGTGCTTCCAAATAAATCCTCACCTCCACCCTCTGTGTTTTCATTTTCAGGAGTCTTCTTTACCTTTTTCTTCACCTTCTTCTTTCGTGGTGTCCCCTCCTTTGGTGATTTTATAAGACTGGCTTTGCTACCACTGACATCCTGAAACAATTGTGGAGAAAACTTTATAAGCTTTATGTACTTGTATAATTAAAATAAGAAGGAGAGATAATATGGAATGCATCTAATGAGCATTGATTAAGGTAAATAGGTTAGCTGAAATTGAAGTCATCACAGTGAAACTGTGTCAGAAAACAATTTGATTTTTCAAGTCTGCTATATAATTTTCTGCCAAAATTATTATGCTATATTGAAATATGTACATTCATAAAGATATTTGTATAAACTAGAACTGTCGCCATTCGGCAGACTAATATACCCCCCGCGTGGCAAAAATCATTGCAGCCAATTTTTTGCTTCATGCACATCTACATAAAATTATTCAGGTTGTTCATCTGTTAAAGTTTGAAGAAAATGCTGCAAAAACTGTAGGAGAAGTTGCATTCACAAGAACTATTCACTATATACACTATATCGAGGGGTTAGAGCTAAATCCTGCTATGTGCTATTTCCTTATGTTTTCAGCAGAGCAGTTTTTAATAACCATTGGTTAAGATGTGGTTATTGTTAAAGTTAAACTATTAAATTATGTAGACAGTTGAATACTTTAAACCCTAATATGAAATATTTGTGAACGTTGTGAGGGATTATGTGATTTAAATGCCAAAATATTTTTGGGTTTTCAAACCCTCACTCAATGATACAATTTGACATTTGCCAGATCCAAATGTAATACGATATATATATATGTGGCAAGAAGCTGATGATAAAATAATGGGAAACCTGTCCACACTATACCACGCTTATTTACACTAGACCGGTAGGCAAATCCACTTTCCTCCTGATACCAAAACATTTAAAATGTCAAACCATATTATTGTCATATATATGTATATGGAGTTTACGATAAACGTCCATGTGATGAAAATTTTAGAAACTTTTTATCATATTCAGTGATGAAATCCTCTGGTATCATATAAATTGACATTTGTGGACTAACAAAAAACATCAAGAAAATATTATATGGTTCATGGTCTGATTAAGCTTAAATGTCAGTGTAAATCAGAATATCATTCAATGCTCAAATTGCTTCCGTAACAGATGTAGCATTTTGGCATATAAAATGTAAAGGAAATGTGACTTGAAAACATAAAAATTATGCAATTGCGATTGTAAATACACGTATATAGGATAATGACCAATACGGTTATGTACTATAATTGCAGTTCACCATGGCCATAAGCTACGAAACCTTTAAAATTAATTACGAAAGTCAGTGTTCACTGTGATATCCATCACTGTATTCATATACAATTAGAATTACATGCCGTAATTAATAGTTTTTAATGAATTTATAAAAATTAATACAGTTTTTCATAATTTTATAAATTCATTAAAAACTTTAATATTTACGGTTTGTAAATTAAAATTTAAAATGTGTTGGTATGTTTGAATTACAAGCAGGTATGAACATTTAAAATATTAACTGGGTAATAAAATACAGAATATGTTTAAAATGAAAATATGTTTTAGGATTGACACAGCAACTTAGATATGTACTACAGAAATTGAAAACTTCAATATCTTTGAAATGTATTATTTATCTTTTTTGCTTTCGACAGACAGTTGTAGTGCTGTTTTATCTCTGCCTAATTGGCAAATGACCTCAAGGAGAAGAGATAGGTTGATGCTTGCGTGATACAAGGAATTCAGACGGGATGTCCTAGTCCAGTCATTCTGACTAGACTTCCTGTGTCCAGACAGAGATTCAAACCTTGAAATTCCAGATTAGTAGTTGAGCGAGCTAAGCACTCGACCACCGTTCCACTATGATATATAATATATATCACTTGCAACAACTGGACCACGTGTCATTCCATGTGGTATTTTTTATTGAGATAATACATAAAGCTATAACAATCTTTTGCATATACAGTAGTGTTGGAAGATATTGTCATAAGAGATGTATATTTTCCTGATACACGTATTTGTCTAAGAGTATAAATGAATCAACTTCCAGTTATCGCAATAAGTCATACACGTTGAATTGTATAGTCTACCAATGAATCACACAGTGACGGGAAATCACAAGTGCTTTTACTCACAATAAGGCACATACTTTGCATTGTATAATATTCCAATAAGTCATACAGTGATTAGGTTTGAACGCTGTGATTGTGGTCATTTCTGTTCTACCTTAGAAAAGTTAATTAATAACGCTTGACCACTACTTGATGCCAAGTTAATGCATACTAGCACCTTCCTTAAGTTTGCTTACGTAGTGGCTAAACAGTATTTTAACTGAATGTCTTAATACAAATTCAAGTGTTTAAAAGTTTTTTTTCTGTTTTTCATGTATTACAATTCTTACTGTATACACCTTTATAATCAAACATTACACAGCTATGTTAATATCCATCTCCACGAATGAAAATCATTAATTGATTCGTAATAAATAGTTTATTCGTTTAAATAATACATGCACCGTTCCAAAAAATAATTCATATTAGCTGTTACAAAATTAACAAATTCAAGCACATACACGTTTACTAAGTAAGTTATACTTACTGTTATAATTAAGAATTAGCTAGTTTTATGTTCTTTATTTAAGATTATTAGAAGAGCTTCTCATTTACAAAAAGATTAAATAAATGAAAGCAATTTAATGTGTTTCTAAACGCACAACATTTAAATTCATAAGGAATACTAGTAGTCAAAATAATTTTCGCCAAAACTACTTTTTTCTCTCTGTATAAGGTATTCCTGTTTCAATCACACATAGCTAAATGTATACAATCCAATTTAGTCACACTTTGACATCTTATTCGAGTGAAGCTGCTATTATTATACAGCAATATAAACAACAACTGTGGTTTGACATTTAACTTACAGCGATGAAATTGTATGTACTACAGACCAGCACCCGGTGCCTTGTTGTTGACTTATATAAATTGACAAATCAAGGCTGATGTCATTTAACCAAAATGTCATTGTTTTATATGGAACAGTTGAGCGGGAAAAATATTATATTAAGACACACAAATGTTATTGGTAGAGATTGATATACAGATTTGATTCATTCTAACAGATGTTAATGTTACATCTACGAAAATATTAAGAGGCCATTGATTTAAAACTGGTTTTGCCTCCAGTCAGTTCTGTAGATACACGATAGCTCAAAATGACTATTATCAATATTTAATTAATTAAGTTCGATATTTTGAAATAATTTTGAGAATAAATAACAATGGTGATACGGAACTCATTTAACTAAAAAAGTCAATTTGGCCAAGTTTATCAGATAGAAGGTTTTGGCTGTAACCCCTCGATATATTGTATAGAGCATATAAGTACAAAGGGCCATAATTCTGTCAAAAATCGTCGCAGCCAAAATTCTTTCCTTTATGCACATCTACATGTTGAGGTTGTTTATCTGTTAAAGTTTGAAGGGAAAGCTGCAAAAACTGTAGGAGGAGTTGCGTCCACAAAAATGCGTCTACAACAAAGTGACAAAGTGCCAGATCAAGATCCAGGACAATCTGTGCACTTTTTTTTTTTTAGCATAGACTATCACACCGATTGCAACATGGTAATCATACAAGCAAATCCATGGAAACAGGGTACCAAGGAAGATCCTGGACAGTCAAGGCAGAGCAACAGACTTACATGGCAGACTGCCCTGTTGTGTTCCATGTATACCTTCATTTCCATGTAACCTTCATGAAGGGTGTGGGCCCTATGGGGACAACCGTACCTCTGCTTTCATGATTCTGGGGTTTGAAATTTGTTTCTGAACTGTCAATGATGCACACAGACAATCGATACAGAGATACAGCTGATTCAAGACATTACATGACAGCTACACAGACAAGAGCTGTCCACGAACAGCGCGCTCCACTATTCGCGGAGCCATGCTAGGATAGTACAATCATTATATATTCAAAACAAAATGCTTCATAACAGTATTACCCTCTGCTGTGTAGACGTTGGGGCTTTTAAGTCGAAAAAGGGGGATAATTTGAACAAATTATGCAGGACCGTTACCTACTCATGTGTAGGTCCTCTTGGTCATTGAAGGTAAACAAATAAGCATTTCTTAGTCCAAAAGGGGGCATAATTTCAACAAAATGCACAATAGTAATCTTCTCCTGTGTAGGGGTTGAGGTCATGATGGTGAACAAGTATGCAGAGTATCAAAGCAATATGTCATTGCACTTTGAAGATAATTATTTAGAGGTTAAAAAACCTGTACCTTAACTTTAACATTTGCATTTCCAAGTCCAACAGGGGGCATAATTTCAACAAAATGCTTGATAGAGTTACCTACCCCTGTGTAGGGGTTGAGGTCATGATGGAGAACAAGTATGCATAGCAATATATGAATGCACTTTGAAAATATTGGAGGTAAAAAAACGTGTACCTAAACTTTAACATTTGCACTAAGTTGAAAAAGGGGGCATAATTTCACCAAAATGCTTAATAGAGTTACCTACCCCTGTGTATAGGTTGGGGTCATGATGGTGAACAGTATGCAAAGTATCAAAGCAATATGTCAATGCACTTTGAAGGTATTAGAGGTTAAAAAACCTGTACCTAAACTTTAACATTTGCATTTCCATGTCCAAAAGGGGGCATAATTTCAACAAAATGCTCGATAAAGTTACCCACCCCTGTGTAGGGGTTGGGGTCATGATGGAGAACAAGTATGCAAAGCAATATGTGAATGCACTTTGAAAATATTAGAGGTGAAAAAACCTGTACCTAAACTTTAACATTTGCACTCAGTTGAAAAAAGGGGGCATAATTTCACCAAAATGCTTAATAGAGTTACCTACCCCTGAGTATGGGTTGGGCTCATGATGGTGAACAAGTATGCAACGTATCAAAGCAATATGTCAATGCACTATGAAGATATTAGAGGTTAAAAAACCTGTACCTAAACTTTAACATTTGCACTATTTGCACTAAGTAGAAAAAGGCATAATTTCAACAAAATGCCTGATACAGTTACCTACTCCTGCATATGGGTTGGGGTCATGATGGTGAACAAGTATGCAAAGTATGAAAGCAATATCTTAAAAGACTTAGAGAATATAAGAGGTGAAAAAACCTGTACCTAAACTTTAACAAAAGTATTACGCCGACGCTCGGGTGACTGCAATAGCTCCCCTTATTCTACGAATAGTGGAGCTAAAAATCAAGGATATTGCCATTCCTCCAGACTTTCACAATTTACCAAATACTGCTGTGTTTGACTCCCAGAGTCAAGGACTGCTGCTGTATTGTGTATTATATTCTGTTTCAACTTTATCTAGATGTTCGTCAAAAAATAGCTATAAACTTATTAATGTTATTTGTTTATATAAAATAAATCTTCTAGTATCTCTTGTATCTTGGATGTTCCAAGACTAGTCAAAAAGCAGTCACCAGAGGATTTTCTGGCTCTTTGAGTCAGTCGGGAAAATGACTTAGCTGTGAAATGGGAAATTTGGCAATGTTATTCAGCATGCCCAATGGAATTTTAAAAAGTGGGCATACAAATGTATCTGTACCAACTAGTTTTGGAACAAATTGGTACAGGCCTAAAAAGTGGGCACTGTAATTTTCGTATGTGAAAAGGGAGGTAAATTGTATCTGATTTGTGAAGGCATTTTCGGACCGTATATCCCCGTGGTATTGGAAATGGCGCACTTAACAGTTTATGTCATTATTTTGTTATAAATATAAAACGTTCATAATTAAAGTGATTGAGCAATGATAGGGCAATTCAATGGGAACATGTTGACACTAAATATCAGTAGTAAATTCCATCAATGCATGTTGTATGACTATTACAATGAAAGACACGCTCAGCTTATTATGTCAAGACCGCGTGATATGAAATGGTGCACCTATCCTGTAGGTCCCTAGTGGTAAAAAAATAAAAGGATTCATGATGTAGTTGTTTCCAATTTTATTTTATGGCTATATAGTCCATTTTTATATAATAGTTAGCTTACTTTGTATATTTCTTCTTAGATAATAAATCAATAAATAGTATCGAGACAGAATTGCACTGGTTACTAATCGCCATTATACTTTTTGAGTCACCAAGACAACTTGAACATGTCCAAACAAGTGTTAAATCATCTATTACTGTCATGTTAGAATCATTCATGGCATTTGCATAGTCTGATCTGTCACCAACTTGACTTGGGAATGCCAAAAATATCAATGACAGTTAATATTAACAAAATTTTCAAAACATATTATTTCAGATTTTGACTAGTTTTTTCAGTTTTTCTTAATAAGAAAGTTACATCCTTCTGGACACCATTTCCTGTGTTTGACAGTGTGTAGGACATTTTAATCATGTAACATGGTGTTAACATGGATGCCAGTGCTCTTTACAAAAAAAATTTGAAGTTAAAATTTCATTTTACAAATTTGTGGGATTACGATATTTGAGGAATAAAGTGACATAAGAAAATAACAACAAATATGGGTACAGCATACCTTTCGAGTTCTAAAAGCACCCAATATTACTTTGAACATTGTTTATTTGCATTACAGACCAAAACCATACATCCTTTCAAAAATATACTGGAAATGTATGTCATTTTTGGTCTTAAACTCAAGGAAAGACCACTAATCTCAGGTGCGCCATTTCTGATACCGCGCCACAACCCATACCACCACGATACATTAACATTCTTAAAATAATGGCTGCCAATTTGCACAAACTTTCCAAAATGTTTTAGCCTAAATTAATGATAACGCAACATTTATCAGTTTACCGTCATACTCGTACTGCTGTTATGACTTGATTGATTAGAAGAAAATAGTGTCTCGGCACTTGGAAATGTGACGTAATACAAATGAGTCTAGATCGTCTGGGTGTTAATTTAACGCAGGTCATTAAACAATTTTCAATTAAAAAGCATTTATCGAGTTTTATGTCGTCGACTGCTAAAAGTTTTCACTGAGATTGTTTATTAGTCGGTCTCAACAAAATGCGTAGCTGCACACACGGACCTTGAAAATATTGTGCAGATATTGTGTTTTCTGCGTGAAAATGGCAGGATTGATCATTCTGTATGACTGGACATGCTGATCGGACCAACAGTGATACTCACGAAACTATACCGTTCACATGTTAGATCATGCTGGATATGTTCCGTGTTTATCTGGAACATATATGACACTGGTGCTTTACATTCAATGAAAAAACAATGAATAGAAGAAGAAAAACAATCCAATTCCAAAAAAATATTGTTTAAAAAATCGTTTTACAACATTTACAGCAACTCAGTTAGACCTACCTCTGCCTGACTTCCTCCACTACGAGCCGAAGTTGGATCCACTTCTTGACTTTCTGTTTTCTTAGGGACCCTTTTCTTCTTTTTAGGGGTAGTAGTTTCCCCGCCCGCATCTACATTCGAGTCAGCACTTGCAGCCTTTTTCTTTCGTGGAGTTGCTTTTGGTTTTTCCTCTCCAGGAATGTCTGCAACTTCCGTCTTTGGTTTCTTTTTCTTAACAACCTTTTTCTTTTTAGGTTTATCACCATCTTCAGCCGATGTTGATGGGTTAAGAGGGGGTAATCTGGCTTTTCCGTTGGTAACTGTTGACGCCATAGTTTCGATATGTAAATAATGAGGACATAAGCGATATTTTGTTTGGTTACCGTATCGGGTCGCATGTACATTGTTACTACGTAAAGCGAAACGGGACCCAGTCGTAATCGCTTACAGCATTGAAGAAAATGCTAAAACCCAATTTGTCCGTACCAGTTTGTTTCTATTATAGATATTTTAAGATTTGGCATAATGTAGACTTACGTTGATTAATGATTATGCAATCGAAAACAGCGATATATCTGGGACGAAGAATATACTATCGTATTAGAGGGTCCATGGATATATGAAACAAACAAAGCCATTATATAAAACAGATCTATATATTGATCAAAGATCTAAAAATATGTTTTTATAGATCTTTGCATAAATATACTTTACACAAAGATCTAAAATTACACGTTTTTAGATCTTTGATCTACATTCATGAAGATCTAAAATAAAATGTCAATTCCATTTTTAATGTCTGCGCCTGTCATGATTGTATACAATATACGGATTTAAACAGATATTCTATAAATTTATATAACAGTACGTCCTGATTTAACATAATTGTTTATATCACAATACGGTAAACCTCTTCTAAAATTAAGATCTAAAAATACATGTTTTAGATATTTGCTCTTTTAAGGCAACCTCTATGATAACACCATCCAAAATTCAAGACCATGAACATTTTTTTCATGTCTATTTTCAGGGCTTTGATCTTAATATTATGACCGCATCAATGCTGATACGAAAAACCTACATATATAGGTCCTACATGTACATCACATGTAATGTATATTCCATTGCTGAAACCAAATTTCTATAGGGTTCCAATAGTGACCTTTTCGTATTTACATAGTTATAATTGATACGTGAGAATAGCCTTCAATTCAACATTCAAGAGCCATCGAGAACAGATCAAATATTATACCTCATGCAGTCTCAAGATCTTTTGTAAGAAGGTGCCTTTGGAGCGGTTATGTTCCGTGTTTTGGACAATCGTCTGTACGTATATATTAAAGTGTGACCATATGTTCATGTTTAAAAATATGTTTTTATTGGAGACAGTTATAATGCTACAGAATAGGCGATCGTGGGAATTCGACGATGTCTCTTATTTTTAAAATGCTTTGCAATCTCAAACATTTACAGTATATGTACGTACATAACTTAAACTCATGAATGTAGTGTGGTGTGTGAAGTCATTCTCGTTCACCAGAGTATTCTTCGTCGGAAACATAGTCTGGGAACTTGACTAACCACTGATGTATGAGGATGTGTGAAGTAGGCTCATTTGATACATGTGTTATATGCACATCGACTTCTTTGGGCGGGGGTTGTTACGATAGATTATTAGCGTCCATATTCGCATTGCTAGGTGATGGCACCGTTCAGTCGGCTATATCATGTTCGAATCCCACTATAGGTGCAAACTATAATACACCACGACAATCAAACAAAACAAACATTACGTAGATCTATAAGTTTTATATAAGATTTATGCATGTACATCGTCATACATAATTATTGATACATACAATCATGTATAATTACGATGAAAAATAAAAATAACAAAAATTAACATCATTGCAACAACAGCAACAACAATGACGTCATGAAAATAATGATAGGCGTTGCAAGACAACATTTCCATGCTTACATAGAAATGGCAGACAAAGTTCTATATAATTTATCTAGATATCGCTTATGCGAAATTTTTAAAGAAAGTCTCATTTGACACGTTATGCGTAATTAGGTATCAGTAGCAAAATGTCTTAAAATGTAGAAAATCATCTCCTATTAACACATATGTTGTTCTACTATAAATAACTGTTCATTTACATGTTTGACAAATATATTGTAATCGATCAAGCCCTTTGTCCAGTCACCTTGGCGCTATTTTGTCTGCCCCTTGGACGGCGAAATCGTGGTGGTGGTGTCCTTGGTGGTGTTGGGGAGAGAGGAATCCACAGTACCTCACTACTTTTTTCCTCTGGTGGTGAGGTGGTATCTTTGTCTTCAGACTCTGTATCAACAACAGTTGGTTCATTTCTTGCGGTGGAATTGTTCTTTTCTTCACCTGTTTCATTTGTTGACGCATGTGTTTTTGATACAGTTTTCAGGTTGTTTTCCGGTTTTATACGTCGTCGCTTTCTTTTACCTGTGGTCAAACTAGTAGTGTTGGGAGGAGAGGGCGACATTGAAATCCATAACATTTCGGCCTTCGGGTTTTGCGTTGGCTGAGTAGGTTGACCGCCATTCTCTTTTACATTTTTATTGATGTCATTTTCATCTGACGGTGTAGTGAGATCCTTGTCATCTCTCACAGATGTTTGGGGGATGTCGTTGGGTGCTAGTTCATTTCTTGGAATGTTATCGTCCAGTTCACGGACTTCACCATCTTCACATGACGCACGAGGTTTTGATTCATCTTTTAGATATATTTCCGATTTCATGCATTGGCTCTTTTTTGTGCCTGGGGTCAAACTAGGGGTGTGAGGTGGTGAGGGTGACAATGAAATCCATAACATTTCGGCCTTTGGTGGTAGTAGTGCGTAATTATGTTGAGGGTTTTCTATTATGTTTTTATTGATGTCAATTTCATCTTGCGCTGAAATAAGATCTTCAACAACTTCAGAACTAAGATCTAAGTTGCCATCTTTGACTTGAGGTTCGTTGATATCATTGATAGCTGGTTCATTTCTTGGGGCGATAGTGTTCTCTACAATGTCTTCAGCTAGTTCATTTGGTGACTGGGATTTTGATGCAACATTCTGTTTGTTTCCCGACTTTAAACATTGGCGCTTCCTTGTGCTTGAAGTCATACACGGAGTTTGAGGTGGCGATGGTGACATTGAAATCCATAACATTTCAGCCTTTGGTATTTGTAGTTGTGGAGTAGGCTGGTCCACATTTTCAATCAAGTTTTTACATTTTTTAGTATCGATTTCATCTGGCAGTGAAGTTTGGCCTTTTTCGTCTTTGTGTTTTTCCGTGAGAGCTGGCTTATTTATTTGGACAGCCTTGCCTTTTTTAATTTCTTCAGCGGTTTTCTTTGACGCCCGCGAATTTTGCATCAAATTCCGATTGTTTCCCGGTTTTGAATTTTGTCGCCTTCCTGTGCCTGCGGACAGACTAGGTACATGCGGAGAAGGTGGTGACATGTCGACATTTGAGTTTTTAAGCGGTGCTGTAGACTGCCGGGCCTTTTTAGGCAAAGTTTTATTGATGGCAATAAAATCTTTAGCTTTACATTTCTCATCTTTACTAAGCTTATTTGTGGTAAATTCATTTCCAATAGTTTTCCCACGCACATCACTCAATGTTTTCTTTTCACTACCACTCAAATTTGTGTCTTTTGAGATTTTACCTCGTTGAACTCCATTAATTTTCTCATCTTTAAGGAGCTTATTTGTGGTTGATTTCTTTTCCATTTCAAGAGTTTTCCCGCGCACATCACTGCATGTTTTCTTTTCACTGCCACTCAAATTTGTGTCTTTTGAGATTCTACCTCGTTGAACTCCATTAATTTTCTCATCTTTAAGGAGCTTATTTGTGGTGGATTTCTTTTCCATTTCAAGAGTTTTCCCGCGCACATCACGGCATGTTTTCTTTTCACTGCCACTCAAATTTGTGTCTTTTGAGATTCTACCTCGTTGAACTCCATTAATTTTCTCATCTTTAAGGAGCTTATTTGTGGTTGATTCCTTTTCCATTTCAATAGTTTTCCCGCGCACATCACTGCATGTTTTCTTTTTACTGCCACTCAAATTTGTGTCTTTTGAGATTCTACATTGTTGAACTCCATTAATTTTCTCATCTTTAAGGAGTTTATTTGAGGTGGATTCCTTTTCCTTTTCTATAGTAACTGTTTTCCCGCGCACCTCACTCAATGCTTTCTTTTCATTGTCACTCAAACATGTGTCTTTTGTGATTATACCTTGTTGAACTCGATCATATTCCATTTTTGCATCATCGGAAGTTGCCCTTCTTTGTGAAGGCGTGACAGGTGAGTTTGGGGGCGGAGGAGGACGTGACCTTGAATTAAACCTTGGTTCAGACTTCTGTTTGTGGTGTGATGTTGTATTAACATCGCTGTCTCCGGTTACACCATCATCATTTACTGAGCTTATGTTATACTGTTTGACATTCTTATTCTCCACTTTTGGTGACGGGGTGGCAGGTGAGTTTGGGGGTGGTGGAGGTCGTGACCTTGAATTAAACATTGGTTCAGCATTTTGTTCGCGGCGCGATCTTTCTTTAGCCTGTTTTTCTAAAGCTATTTCATCATCAGTAACAAAGTTAAAGTCATTCTGCTCAGGTGATACATCACCACTCCTACTGTAGACACTTTCCTCAACGTCATCATTCCTAAAACTTTGCATCGGATAACTCCTGTCTGACAGTTTCGGTAAACCTGTGTTTATCTTCGATGAAGCAGGCTTCTTTAAACCAGTATCGATCTTTGATCTTATCATTTTCTTTCTGGTCCCTGTTTTCGGTTGTCGAGAGCTTGTTTGATAATTTCCAACATTGCGTTGACAGTCTAATTTAGGGAGACGAATCGCGTTTCGTCCAGTATCTATTTTCGACCTCACAACATTTCTTCCGTTATCTATTTTAGATCGTACAAGTTTTTTACCAGTGTTTCTTTTTGACGGAAGCACTTTTGCTGTTGTGTTTCTTTTCGACGGAAGCGCTTTTGCTGTTGTGTTTCTTTTCGACGGAAGCACCTTTGCTTCAAATTTGACTTTTGGCACAGTGTGTCCTCTTCCAATGTCAACTTTTGATTTCGCCGATGTTCCGGTAGCATCAATGGTAGACTGCAAGTTACCTTTACCACAGTCGACTTTGGATTTTATATTGTCCCAATTGTGTACTTTCGGCAGTATAAGTCTCTTTCTTTTTTTGGGCAAATTTGGCTGATCAGTTTCGGCATCGTCGTCATTCTGAGATGACTGTTCATTACACACTGCTGGTATTTTAGCAAGCTCTGGCTTTATTCTGGGTTTACCTTTTGTCACCAGCTTCTTTGTGCTATCAACAACTTTAGTGGTGGTTTCATTAGCATTTACTTTACTACCGGTTTCATCTCCATTCGCACGGATTACAATATCTACACTCTTCGGTTTGTTGCCCTCCTCACAAGACTTATCATTCAGAAATTCATCCATTAACATGGCAATTTGCATTTCCCTTTTAAGCCTATTTGTTGTCGGCTTCAGTAACTTTTCTCGGGACATCAATTCATCGTCGTGTGTTTTGGAATCTACAGGTATTGTGTTCGATACTCCACTTCGATCGGTCGCTTTACAATCATGGCGTTGAACACACGCCTTTCCAGTGTCAACTCTAAATTGCGCTGATGTTCCGGCAGTGTTAGACTTTAAATCGTTTGTTTCACTGTCCTCTTTAGATTGTACATTTTTAAACTCCTCCATTAGTGTGGCGATCTCCATTTCTCTCTGAAGCTTCTTTCTAGTGGGCTTTAGTAGTATTCCTCGATACATATCTTCAAGCAGTGCATTTGCGTGTATTTTTGTATCAATAAGCGTTGCTGAATTTGTCTCCGATACTTCAAATCTATCGCCGTCTCTTTCGATACTGTTTTCAAGTTGCACACTAGGTTTTGGAATACTTGTTGACTTTGACCGAGCTCCTGGTAGACGAACACGTTCTAATGCTGACAATGGGCGTGGTATGCAGCATCTGTCCAAATTAGTGACTTCAACAACATGTTCTGGGTCAATTTGCAAGTGGACTTCTGGGTAATGTGTTTCCATTCTTATATCGTCAAAACTTTCCGCATATTGTAGCTGAGATTCTAGTCTGACTGTACCGACGTGTTCCAACTCGTTTGGTCCTTCTCTTTCAGTTATTTCCATTTCTTCCATCGATCTAGATTCTTTTAGCGATAAAGGCGGTATGTTTGTCGTAGCAGCTTTGATTGAATTTACTATTTCAAGCTCTCTCTGCCTCTGTGTCGCTTCTGGGTTTCTGCAAAATAATTGCGAGAACATCGTTTCAAAGGAAGCCTGATATGTTATATACAGCCTCGCTATTAGAAGCATTTTTTTACAGACTCTGTACAGTACAAACTCTCTAGAGCGGACCTTCATAGTACAACAACTTCTCTATAACAAGACCTTCAAAGTTTCAAAAAAGCTGATATTTACTTTAAATTAAACCTCTGTATAGCAACAACCTCGATACAATGACCAATATTTGTGGCCCCAAAGAGAGTTGATCTACGAAGGTTGTACTGTATAATATTATACATTCACATGAGAAATAAACGATAAAAGGACAACAACTGCTAAACATACATAATATGTACCAGGAAAGACGGGTACATAATCGTTATACATGTACATAACTTCTTTTTCTCTATTTTTATTCTTATATATTTCGGAAAATAAAACAATGGTTGAAGAGTCAATGAAAACTTCTCTTTTATCAGGGGAAAACAGGACAAGGCCAGAGAGGTGTGAGTCACAATATTTGTGGGACCCTGTGGCAATACAGCGTAGTTCGAATCTGCCATGAAAGGGTAATATGCGTTAGAATGTATTACATGTATTTATTTACAGATATTTAAGATGGCGTATGGAAGAACTGAAGGTGTTATCTTTATCATCCACTGTAACTTACCTTGTCTGTAGTTCAAGCAGTTTGTCTTTAATCTGTTCATCAAGATGTTGTATTTGATCTCGAAACTTGGCGAATTCCTTTTGTATACATTCCATCTCATTCGGGTTAGCAGGTTTCAATCCATCTAGGTTAGCAGGTTTGAGTTCATTCGGGAGTGCAGGTTTCAATCCATCCGTGTCAGCAGGTTTCAATCCATCCGGGTCAGCAGGTTTCAATCCGCTCGAGTCAGCAGGTTTCAATCCATCAGGGTTAGCCTGTTTCAACCCGTTCGGGTCAGCAGGTTTCAATCCATCCGGGTCAGCAGGTTTGAGTCCATTCGGGTCAGCATGTTTAAGTCCATTCGGGTCAGCATGTTTGAGTCCATTCGGGTCAGCAGGTTTGAGTTCATTCGGGTCAGCAGGTTTGAGTTCATTAGGGTCAGCAGGTTTGAGTTCATTAGGGTCAGCAGGCTTTAATTCATCCGTTTTATGATCTTGCATCTCGACCGGACCAGGGGCTGAAAGTTATAAATAACAGTCTGTTAATTTTTCAGGATAGTCTAGTGACATCGCATTATCGAAGTAACATCGTGTTTTAACATGGTGTCATCGTTTTGTATCGAAGGGAAATCGTTGTGTAACATGGTGACATTGTTTTGGATAATTGTGATACCGAATTGTTTCGTAGTGGCAATGGGTGACGTACAACCAACGTATAAAGAACGACAAACGACTGTCACATTCACAAGTTAGAAAATGGCTACCAAATAGACAACGGTTTACGTATAGACAGCAACTGTCAAATATACAAGGATTGGCGCACAGACAACAACTGACGAATGGGTAACGTGCGACATTATAGACGCAGCTGTCTAATGTACAACGAATAACAAATAGACAACGAGTGACGTATAGACAACGAATGGCGTATAGACAACGAGTGACATGTGTATAGATAACGAGTGTCGTAAAGACAACGAGTGTCGTATAGACAACGAGTGTAGTATAGACAACGAATGGCGTATAGACAACGAATGACGTATATACAACGAGTGTAGTATAGACAACGAATGACGTATATACAACGAGTGACACGTGCATAGACAACGAGTGTCGTAAAGACAACGAGTGTAGTATAGACAACGAATGACGTAAAGACAACGAATGACGTATAGACAATGAGTGAAACTTGTATAGACAACGAGTGTCGTATAGACAACGAGTGACACGTGTATAGACAACGAGTGACGTATAGACAACGAATGACGTAAAGAAAACGAATGACGTATAGACAACGAGTATCGTATAGACAACGAGTGTCGTATTGACAACAAGTGACGCATAGATAACGAGTGACGTATAGACAACGAGTGACACGTGTATAGACAACGAGTGTCGTATAGACAACGAGTGACACGTGTATAGACAACGAGTGACAAGTGTATAGACACAGAGTGACACGTGTATAGACAACGAGTGACACGTGTATAGACAACGAGTGACGTATAGATAACAACTTTCAAGAAGGCAACGAGTGACGTATAGACAACGAATGCAAATAGACAACGATGGCGTATAGATAACGACTGTCAAATAGACAACTCATACCGTATATACTTGAACCAAAGTACTCGTATTGCTTGAAGTAGATACCATACGACACTTATTGTGCACATATTAACTAAGGTTTCTTACTTATAAGCGAGCGATGGAACAATGCATGTTATAAATCAACCCTTATGTATGATGGGCATCGTTCATGTGTAACAATAATAAGATGTTCTTACCCTTATGCACAACTGCTTCTGATGAATCTTTGAGCACATCTTGAATACTTTGTCGTCTATGTATTACACTTTTAACAGGAAATGGATACTCAGTCTGGTTTAATCTTGGACGCTTTGCTATGATTGTGTCTTTATTGACGGATATAACTACATTGCTAGTTGTATATTGGATATTTCCCCAATCAAAATGAATCAAATTGTTTCCATCACAAGGCTTATCTTCTGAAGCATTGTTGTTCTTCTGGATATTGTCTGAAATGAAATATAAATGAAAACATTAAAAACTAAACCGACAGCTATACAGTATCATAGAAAATGAAAGCAATTTCAAGCACTGCCAGGTTATTTTGGAAAGAACTGAAATGTTATTTCAGATACTAGTACACCAGTCACGGATCAAAATCACATATACATGTACACAGATTATTGGCGATTATTATCGTGAATCTATCGATTTTGCTTCAGGGGGTTCTATCAGAATGTTCTTTAGGAAAGGAGTTTGAGCTGTTATTCTGCTAAGGGAGTACAGTAGATTGTCCAGACCAGATTCTTAAGTCCTGACAGACTCGTGTAAATACGTATGTCAGATAATCACATTCGTACCAACCAGCACTTAGTGATCAACAAGCAACTAACAATCCTCTACATGATACATAGCGAAACTACTTGTAGTTAGTGATCAACCCAACCTTGGTATCGGACCCGGATTCATCAGCTGCCAAGGGATCCATCTTGTCATTTTGCCAGGTGCTATAACAAGCTGAAACACTATTTCATAGAATTGTATAATTACCTGTTACATCTGTTATTCTGGCTGCAGTAATTGGGTGGTATTGACCAACAGCAAGGACTGGTACTATCAGGTACTGATAAGTGACGACCTCATCTGATGATCCTGGTGTAGAACTGACTTCTGGCAGTAGTGACTGGTTACCGTCACTCCGCAGTGAAGCACTGGTCCCACTCCGCGAGGATACAGGTGATGTATCACTCCGCCACGTGGTGATCTGTGAACTAGATCTTTCTTCCATAACGCTGTAAAAGAAGAAGAATATCGTACATTGTATATTCCATACCATATCAATCTTGTTATCAGTGTTTGGTGTGCCTTTATGACTGTCTTACTGAAGTGGAAATGCATGAAATATACGCTTCGATTTGTATTCAGTATATTTCCTAGGTATTTTCGTATACATGTTTTTACTATCAACTGCAACATTAAGTTACATTATGTAATATTAATAACCTTCTCCGATTGGTACATAAACTTGATAAATTGCTTGCCATCCTATGTTACCTCATGTGCCTTATGACTTACGAGTGATCCCGTGTAAAAAAACTAGTTCAAACTTGTTTACACTAACAAAGCATGAAAGTTACACCATCAGTATTATGTTAATGTTTGTCTTTTGGAATGCAAGTACAAAAGTCATGACAATCAAGTACACCAACGTGTTTTCCATTATAATAAACAAAGAACAAAATGCAGGTAAAATTGAAATCAGAATCCCAAAAGTTCATCTTCAATGATAGCTGACCGTCATAAATGTCTATCATGACCATGCTTTATAGTATTATTCTGAAATTAAAAACATAATGCTTCCGCTACGATTGTAAACAATCATAGCACTGAGCGTTCAGATTTGTGATAAGAAAGAAGTGCCGCTACTGCTACAGTACTTTTAAAATGTGCGTGTTTTCATCAAATACCTACTAGTATTTGTTTGATAATAGATGTAAGCTTAAACATGATATTACGAATCTGATTTGATTAAAAGTTTATAACAAGTGAACGTAGATATATTGAGTAACCTGAAAATGTGTACATCACCGTTAAATTGGTAGTAAGAGAAATGATTATGAAATTTCATGGAATGACATAATTGCAGTAATTTCGCTCCGAACAATTACTACCAATATCTAGCGATTAGATTTACAATGTTCTAAATGTGCCACTATTTAGTCACTAGCAGCCAAAGTGTGGACTGAATTGCAATACTCAAGAGAAAAAGTGCAAACTATGGTATAGGGACTTCCGGACACTACTGCATCGACTGACTACATTTCCCCACATTTCGGTATTCAATGCTAAGGTAGCGTTGTACGTCAAATACCACTAGGCCAGTCATTCTAGCTTTTAACCTAGACAGTCTATTAATAAATCGGTATGTCAATGTGTGTCCGTAGTGGGGCTCACACCACCGACACCCAGCATTATACTTCCATGATATAGACGCGTATCTGTTTAGCTGAATATTGCGTAACACACAATATAATTAAAGTTAAATGATATTTAGTTGCAAACTTAGAGAACATGTTCACATTTATATCATGCGCAGGTGACACTTAATAGAAATCTGCAATTATAGCAGAAACACTCTTTCGTCTTAAATCATTTGAAAGTTTTATTAAAGAAAATAAATAGATCAACAAATAGCATGTCTTACCTATTAGAATCTAATAGCGTTCTTACAATAAGTGTTAAATTACTGTGTACGATGTATCATTTAAGCTGCTATCATATTTGCTTGCACGTTGCTATATATGCCGCTACTACAGTAATGACGTCGTAACTAACGACGTGATGACGTCATATTGTCTATGACGTGTCACTTTCCGTGTCGCAACGTAGTAGTTGTGAATTTCCGTCAGAAAATGGTATAACTTATGTAGCAGTGTTTCAGTAAATTCACGCATTCTCAAAATTTGGGCCAAATGCCTGTCACAGCTACTTTAGTGTCCTTAATAATGTATATAAGCGTACGAAAGTGCTATCGTTAGTTTTTAGTGTTAGAACTATATATTTCCTCAAAACTAAATACTGTAGACACTTGAAATTATGTTTTTTTACAACATTTGCATGCTTACAAGATACGACACCCTGCTCAAAATCGACTGTCACAAGCACAAAACATAAAATTTAAATGTTGCTTGCAAATAGAAATATATTTTAAGCCTTAAATTTTGTTGTTTATATGTATGCTTATAGGTTGGAAAGTGATCCAATATATGTGTGAGAGTGACACGGACTTACATAGTTCATATATTTTTGACAGTCCTCGTGTCACAGATACGAGGTATTTTACGTGACACTGTTTTGTGGATGTGATTGCTAAGTTAAGTATTTCGGTAATTCATCAATTCAATAAACCAGACCGTTCACAAATATATATATACTATTGATAAATACACATATTTTAAAACAAAACACGCCCAAATAGTTTATAATTAAGTTTATTTCATGTATAAACTAGTTAGGGTAATTCATGTTGTATTCTTACGTGACGCCCATAAATCGCATATTTATTGAGGAATAGTCATTTAGTCCTTGTTATATGTCTGAGGTATTTCGAATAACTGCATGAAAAATTGCATGATCTGAAATTGACTATAAATGAGAAAAAAATGCATCCACAAGCTGTAAAAGTTTTACGTGACGGTAGACTTACGTGACGCTTTTTTAAAAAAGCGAGATGGCAGCACTAACAGTGACATGAACCATATCTTATAGTGTGCCATTTTGACGCATTTGATGTTTACAGTCGGTATGTACATGAAAAAACTTTGGAATTTGAATAAAAATGAAATTTAGGGTATGTTTATTTTGAATGACCTATTATTTGCTTTTCAGCAGAAATTTTTTTTTATTGAGATGTGGGTTATAACTTCAGTTTATTCTTGAAAGAAAATGGTGCAACGTAATTAATATTCTAGAACTAAAGTCAGACTGAGTGTCTACCGTATGGTCAGCATGTTTTTATTCGTTACGTAAAATACAATTTAGTGTCACCTAAAATTTAAGTTCAAAATTTGAAATTGCTTATTAATGTACGCTTGATTTTTTGCATCCGAGGACTTACAATGTGATTTTAGTTTTTAATATCTCTTAATAATTAGTTTTTGCATAGTTTGCATGTTAATCCAACTGAATATTTGACATTGAAAGTTAGAAGAGTAAGGAAGTAAAATGTCCAGTTCATGAGTATTCATTAAATGAAATAGATTATTGCAGTTATAAATTCTGATGAGAACCAATGCTGCCTGTGACATGAATGTTATATACTCGTACACTATCATATTATCGTTCATTTATGACAAACTAAAGTAAATGTATGTACAATCACGTCACGTAAAATACAAAATAATTCCACAGTTGTTTGAGCCAATACAGCAATACATTGTTGGCATATTGGCAATGATTCATTGTCTTATAGGCTCAAGAAATGGTGATATGCTATTTTATTTCATTTAAATTTCATTGCATTAAAAAGGATAGTAATATACAATGCAAATTTGATCAACCCGTGTCTACTGGGGAATGGATGGGATTCTTCAAACTTTCTGATGACACATCACTTCAACAAAACACGTAGCGTTTTATTCTAGTATTGGTTGATTATTTTCTCTTGAATTTTACGTGACGATTACTTCAGTACAAAAACACGCACCTGTATATATGTGCGTAGCCAGATTATATTTTAGATACTGTCCCAAATTATTAAGTAGTGCCATAGGTTATGACTTATATTTTTGAATATAACACTGAGACGTTTATGAATTTGTACTACTAATCAAAATATATGAGAAACTAAATGAATGTTACAAAGAGAGAAAACAAAATTGAATGTAATAATGTACATACCGGTTTCATAAATATACTGGCAGTTTATTGTTTTCATATATTTGGTATGTGTAGATACGTTGTATTTGAGTATTAAAAATAACCAAAGCATTACTGACCATCGTTGCTTTGTTCTTAAGGTTAGTCAGTATATCATATATGCAGTCATAACGTAAAATACACTGATGAAAACACATGCTTGTTTCAAACAACAACATAGAAAAATAAATGTGTTTATTGCTGAGGGCATGTATGAAAAATATTGCTAAAAATGTTCGACTTTCATGTCAGATAGATGTTTTAATGAACTTAAAAGTCAGATTTTTCATTCCTGTCCCATCCAGATTGGCCCAAATTTTGAGAATGCGTGATTATGTACGGTGGTAAGGCAGGAAGTAAGCCGTATATATATAAGTATACACAGATAATTAGAGAGGTTGCGATGCGAACATGTACGACTATGTGTAGCTAGCTGTACATGTATACGTACACGATCCATTAAAATTGGTTTGCGAAACGTGTGCATGTAAAATCACAGGACAGTTGTAACTTGATTTCTTCGTGAATCAATAATGAGAGTTTACGTATTGTTTAGCTCAATTAGATCTACACCTAGGGCGATGAAATATTGTGCTTCCCGTGCATACGCATACCTTTGTGACTAAGTACACATTATATTTTCGTCTATTACATGTTTGTTACTTGTAGAAACCACACATGACGAAATACCACAAATAGTATTCACGTACACGTTACGCGTTGACTTTCGCAGCCTCTCTACTGACAACTTTCAAACCTGAGCTATCAACGGATACATTCAATTAGTCTCGACTTAATGGGTCAAATATTTTAGCCAAATGTTTCACACGTCAAGCTTTCATTCTTAAAAATCAAACGTGATTTTTTTATTTGGAAGTGGTGTTATATAACGTGAATGAATCAATTAAGATCTTACGTGAATTTAACACCGAAATAATACTTTGCATGCTTTTTAAATTAAGGATTTCGTACTATATAAACTATTTCTTGGACCTAGCCATTTAGAATACCGACATTATTTTAAGGCTAAAATTAAGTGTTGTTGGTCTTCATTTAAACTGATGCATGCGGCCTATACATAGTATATCAACTGAGGGTATAAACAGGTGATAAAGTTTGGCCGTCTACAGGAGTAGAATGCATCCAATATTGGAGAAGCAACTGTGCTGTCTGGAAGGAAGTTTGTCTGTAATACGCTCCTGGTATAGTATGTGTAGCCCTCTGGTGCGCGCATCACCCCTCGGATGTGGACATCAGCTTTGATGTCGACAAGTTAGTTGTTGATCTTGTACATCATGCTCAGCCGACAACGTCTTCGTCGTACTTGGAGAGGCTCCCAGTTGAGGTTGTCTATCATGCCAGTGACACATCCTGTGTTCATTGTAGTATAGTCATTGAAGACAAAGCGGGCTGCTCCATGAATTTGATGTGAGCATGTCGACAGGGGTCCCATACAGTGGCTGCATTTTCCAGTACAGGTCGCACTAAGGCTTTAAAGCAGGCTTCCTTGAAAGTTGGTGTGCATTCTCTCATGTTTCTGCGGAGAAATCATAGTGTCCAACTGGCTTTGCTTGTAATGGTCCATATGTACTTGTCTCACGGTAAGTGTGTCAGTAATAGTGACTACGAGAACTGTATCCTGTGGGACTCCAGAGAGTACACCTTCTGTTCCTTATGTTGCTCCATCAAGGACTACCTGTTGGTCCCTGTTCTTCAAGAAGGACTACACCCAGTGCTTGATGTTGTCCCCTTCCCCATAATGGTCCATTGTATGTAGAAGGCGGGTATGCGGGACTTTGTCAAATGCTTTGGCAAAGTCAAGAAGAATAACGTCCACCTGTCTTCCCTTGGCTGGTGTGGACGCTATCTCTTGTATTGTGGTAAGAAGTTGGGTCTCACAAAAATCCGTGATGGTTGTCCTCAAAACACCATGCTTGTCAAATGGTGTCATGATGCTGCTATTAACTATGTGTTCCTGCAGTTTACATGTGATAGATGTCGAGGACACGGGTCCATAGTTGGACACCAGATGTCTATCTCCTTTCTTGAATAGTGGGACTACTGACGCTTCCCTCTAATCTTGTGGTACTTCACCAAGGTTGAGTGACAGTTGGAAAAGGTTGGCCAAGGTGGGGGCCAATTCTGTAGCTGCCGCTTTCAAGACGAAGGCTAGGATTTCGTCAGGTCCTGTGGCTTTGTTAGTCTTAAGTAGAGTAATAACTTGAGAACTCCTTTGCTGGTAAAGTATATAGGTGACTAATAGTTGGTGTGTTGCTCTCACCCATATCTGGGATATTTGAGGTGCTCTCATGTGTGAAAATAGATACAAACTGGTCGTTGAGGATGTTTGCTCTGGCTGTGTTAAAGCTCTGGCGGAATCCATACCTGTGCTACACCAGTCGTATCTTGGCCCTTGCTCTTCATGTAGGACCGGAACCTCTTGTAGTTGTTTTTTTAGTCCTGGCTTACTGTGGCAGTCAGGTACCTTCGGTTGGCCAGACGTATCTGGAATTGTAACTGCCTCTGCAGTCTCTTATACCTGTATTAGTCCCGTTTTCTTTTCGTGGTCCTAGCTGTCTTGTAGGCTCTCTGCTTTCTTCTTATTAGTCTTTTGGTAGCAGTTTGTATGCCTTGAAGTTATCATTTTTGTTGGGACTTCTTTCAATCGTCGCATGGATGGCTGTTTTCAATCTCGCCCAGAGTTCTCTATTGAGGTCTAACTGAAGAAGATGGTGTGGCATGGGTTTGCATCGTTGTTTAAAGCTTGGATGAAATGTTAGGGTGATGTCAAGTGTATTTTCCATTATTGTTGGGAAGTCGACAATTTGTTCCGTGCTGACATCGGCAACCATGTCAAGGGATGATTGGTTAACCCTGCGTTGGTACTGGGTTCCTGTGAGTGTGAGGTTTTCCCAATCTATGTTTGGAAGGTTGAAGTCACCAGCAATGATCAAAATTGTTGCGTCCCTTCAATGCAGTTATTTCTTCTGTCACAAGCGTCAGATAGTTTTCTTCTTGTCTGTATTGAAGGTAGCGCTGATCAGCTCGGTGTGTTGACTTTTGGTGATGTTGCCCAGTTGCAAGCGTTGCTTTGTTGCGATAAGACACCATGAGTGCTACCCGGACGGTTTATCCTAAAGATGTCATACCCTAGCTGTGGGAATAGTATCTGACGTCGGAGTCAAGCCATGTCTCTGTAGCAATGATTATGTCCGGATCTGTGTCCTCTGTAATGGCCTCCAACAATTTACTTTCTCGCCTAATGCTTTGACAGTTCATGTTTAAGATTCTAAGATGTTTACTGATAGGTAGTGTCTTGTTGCTTCTAGTGGGATGGTTTTCGTGTTTTCTTGACGAAAAATGAATAATTCCGCTGGTGTTGAAGCTATCTGACAGGTCTATATCGGATGTTATGCTTGACCGTATTGAGTGGCTGATGGTAGATATACTGTTAAATTCAGTGGGGTTGGTAGATAAGCGAGTACCTTTGCCTTGTGAGGTGTCTCCAACAGGAACATTATATAATATAGTTGATCTACGACGTATTGATAAGCGCTTGGTTATTTTATTCCAAATACCAGGCCCCCATGTTCTACTTAGTCCAGTGTATTCCAGCAGACAAATTAAAACTGATAAACACAGAGTTTTCTTTCTTTCCCCGAACAAATTTCAACTAGAATGCTCTACCCCCTGATGTTGTTATCTTGTCTGGCACTGAGTCCAGTCTGGTAGCCAGTCATATTGAACATGCGTATCCCTTAAATACTACTTTTTATGTGTTAGTGACGCGCTTCAAGTATATGTTCCATGATTCAATGGAAGACAGATAGAACCACTGGATACGAGTTTGTATTTATTAACAACGTATCACAGTAACAGATTCACTGGGTAAATGAAGTCAAACCAAATCACGGGAAACCCGGGGCATTCCGGACACGATAAAACCCGTACCCACCCGTACCGTACACGGACCGGAATCCCAGAATCACTACACCACTGTAAAGAAACCATACTTATATCTATTTTATTTCCATATTCTTCGAAATCTCCCCAGTCCCCAGTATAGTAGTGATTTGACTATATGAAAGTAGATACATTACTAATAATAAGCTTCTCTCAAGAAATAGCAGATACCGGTATGCTAGAACAAGGTCAACAGACTGATGTCATTATCATGGACTTTAGCAAAGCCTTTGACAAAGTCGACCATCACAAACTTGTCCACAAACTTAAGAATATGGGTATCAACTGCAAAGTCACCCAATGGATCAAGTCATTCCTCAGCAACAGGTCACAACAAGTCCTTGTTGAGGGTAAAACCTCGGATAGGTTACCAGTTCTCTCGGGGGTCCCACAAGGTTCAGTACTCGACCCCTGTCTATTTCTCGCATACATAAACGATATGCCGGTTAGTATCAGGAGTCGAGTCCGCTTGTTTGCTGACGATACCATAGTATATTTAGCCATTAAATCAATATCTTCAGCAGAAAACTTACAAAAACATCTCCACTGTTTAGAAAATTGGGAAAGGGAATGGTCCATGGAATTTAACCCTGACACATGTGAAGTTTTAAGAATCCACCGTAAACGTGACCCAATAATGTACTTTGTACATATTGTGTTCAATATCCTCTTCACAGAGGGAAATAAAGAATTGAATTGAACATACGAAACATCAAAGGCCAGTAGTACACTCCGCTTCATTAAAAGGAACATCAAAACTAACTCCACACAAATTAAAGAACTGGCCTACAAGACTTACGTACGGTCCCAAATTGAGCACTGCTCAACTGTTTGGAACCCGTGGCAGAAATACCTAATACACAAAATTGAAATGATACAACGATCCGCAGCACGATACGTACTAAATGATTACCACCAAACAAGCAGCGTCACAAACATGATAAAAGCACTTACTGGAAAACACTAGAACAGAGAAGAAATCACTCAACACTTTTCATGTTCTATGAAATTAAAAACAAACTTGTATCAGTAGATCACAATCACCTAACACAGACCAGAAACCTAAATTACCTAATTCCACATTCAAGAACAGCCTACCATAATTATGAACACCTTCTTCCCCCGATCAATCCGCCTCTGGAATAGCCTGCCACAACATGTTCAGTCCAGCCCCACATTACAGACATTTGTCAGTAGGCTAGATGAGCACCACCAATAACCTAATATATCTTGTTTTTAAAATGTACATACTGCTCTTTTTACCTTTTAATCTATACTGATATATATGCACATAATATTTAAATCTAATTTCATCGTCTTCGACAGCGCCTGTCAGTAATAATCAGTATTGATTGTAGGCAGTATAAAGTGGAAGTTGAAGTTGAATATTTTGCGAGCTAACTCTAATACAAGTCGAGCTCTATATTATTATAACAGCTTCACAAATGCCCTGTAAACTACGGACGGGATGTTGAATAAATATACGTAATTTGCTTACCATTTATTGGCGTGTTTCTACTTTTGATGTGTTATCTATGTAGATAATTGTCTTCTTGTAGCAAAACTATTCAGGAATCTGTGATTGTCGCAATGGACGTCTCAACAAAACTGACGTCGTAACTAAGGTACATGACGTCATAACGTCATTATTATTATGACGTCGAAGACGGACTTACGGAAAATTCCGAAAAATACCGAAGAACGATGGAACACATCAAGGGAGGGGGTGGAGAGAGGCATGCATTCCGGATGACTGGACAGGTATCTAGTTCCAAGGCACCAATTGGAAATACTCTGGTAGGTGATCAAGCTAGTAATACACGCTTGGAGTAAGTTATTTACTTGTATGTGTGTACCATAATGTGGCGTGTGTTGATGTACACGTATAATCGTATATAAAAATAAAAGCCCCGTAGATAATATAATTGAACGGTGTATCTTAATATCTATCATTTGGACTGTACGTGTAATTAAAACGCTATTTGTTCGGGTGTGTAACAAAGAACGGGAATATTGTTTCCTATCTAGCCCATATACAAAATTTAGACACCATTGTAAAACATGGTAGGTATAAGTTGTGTACATATTTAAAATGACAGCAGTATTTCTTAATTCAGATAAAAAAACATTATAATTTAATAAATAAAAGTTACAATAAAATGGTCAAGCATTTATACCGAAAACCCTCTCTAAACATGCCATGAACATCACCAATCAGTCAACGTAACCACAAAATTGTGTAGTGATACAAAATGTAGTATTCTTTAGATGTGGTATAACTATACTTTTATGTATTCTAAAAAGATAATAGAAAGTCGGACAGGCAGCACTCAACTTAACCAGTCGAACACAGAAGACATAAATATATCACATACCACAATTACACGACACCATGCCCAACACATAATCGAACGAGAAAATGAACTGCACAAGTCCCAACTTTCAAAAAGATGAATCACCTAGTTTCCTAAATATCCTAACAGAATGACCTAGTTTCCACCGTAAAAAGGCTGAGCTACCTAGTTTTAGCTGTCTGAAGTCTTTAAAAACAGTTAAAGAATAACAGTAATAAAAAGCTGAATGGCATAGTTTCAGCTGAATGACCTTGTTTCAACAATAAAAAAGCTGAATTCCCCAGCCGAATGACTTAGTTTCAACAAGCCGAATGCCCTAACTGAATGGTCATATTGTATTTGCATTTCTCTATTTCATCTTTACTAAAGTAAGAGATAATTAAGTATATGTACTTCGTTAAATTGTCTTTCAATAACGTCGTCATAATGTTATACAGTATTAGCTGTTGACAAGTTCTAAAGTATTCACATAGCGAACAAAAATGGAGCTTCTTGTCAAAGGGTATTTGGTTTTATTAATTTACGTCATCGCATGAAATATTTATTTAGCAGTGTGTAATAATCCAAGTAATTATAAATACACGAAGCTGCATCATCTTATCTCGACCTCGAGACAACACCGTGAATGGTATTCCCATGTGATCAACAACATCTTTTTTTAATTGAATTGGGAAATATACCATATGGACCATTGGGATAATGCATTCGATGCAAATCAAATACTTCTTTATTCGAACACAATTCACCGAGCTCAATTTGTACATTATTGATAATCTAGTGAAAAGGCATAATCATCTACGTTTGTGTCGAATTAGCACCGGTGTTTTATTACCAAAAAAACCATTATAAAAAAAAATCTCCCTCTAAACTAGTGTAGAAATACCACGTGACGTTTGGCTAAAGTTTCAATTAGAAACTTGTCAACATTGGAAAACGAAAATAGCCATAAGTATTTTATTTCTCCATTGATTTCTATTAAATCTACTACAGTGTAGCAATAACACGTGACTTTTGACTACAGTTACAAGAAGAAATTTGTAAACATTGGAAAATAAAATAGTCATAATTTTTTTATTTCTTCATCGATTTCTATGAAATATACACCACGCTAAGGAGACAATTTTTTGCTTTCCATGAAATATAAAATCTTTTTCAACGGTTGTGCCGTTTTGTCAATTACCTTGTGAAACCGTGGAACGTGTAGGTTTCACAGGGTAATGGAAAAATCGGCAATACTCCTGAACAAGATCTAATATTTCATGGAAAGCAAATGCTTTTCCCCTTAGCGTGGCCTATATTTTATAGAAATCGATAAAGAAATAAAATATTTATGGCTATATTTGTGTTCCAATGTAAACGCATTTCTACTTGTAACTGTAGTCAAAAGCCACGTGGTATTGCTACACTGTACTAAAGGGAAAACTATTTGCTTTCCATGCAATACGGGATTTTCAGCAGCTTGACCGTTTTTTCAAGCACGCTGTGAAACCTGTATTTTCCACGGTTTCACTAGGGTCTTAAACAAAACGGCACACCTGCTAAAAAGTTTTATATTTACCCTTAGCGTGGCGTATATTTCTTAGATAAAATATTACCTGTCACTTTTAACTTGTAACCCATGAATATCCATGCGTATCCGTTGTCCAATCAGAGTTGTTATTTTAACTCATCAAAACATTCTTACCGTACAAAAACGAAAACACACGGGATTAATTAGCGAAAGGTCAAAAGTGTTCGACAATACTTACGGCTATATTATGTTCCAATGTGTACAAACTTCTACTTGGACATGTAGCCAAAAGGCACGTGCTATTGCTACACTGTAAACGGGAACTCCAATTTGAACACCCCTTCGTACGGTATTGTGTAATTACATTGGAACGGGTAATGATCGGCACAAACCTAATATTTGCTTATAGCTATCAATTAGCGTTATCGTGAATTTCAATAAAAGCTCAAACGATACGAGATATGGAATGATAAATTTACTTTTCCGAATACCAAAGGTTGTCATGCCAATGACTGAGCACTCTGATTGGCTGTTCGTTTCGTGGGTGTTACAATAATTGAGCATTGCAGACTCTAATTGCGGTAAAGAGTTGCATGCATTTATGAAAGTATACGCCAATCACAGTCAATAAAGTTTGGGCTCGATAACGTTCACAAAACGCAATTTCTATCAAATGATTAAGCGAATTGTTGTGAATTATTCGTGAATGCGCAAAGGAGTTCGTTGTCTCTCGGACGATACAGTTTGAGGCATTCTACTTCAACTTCCAAACATTGATAATGAAGCTTCATCTTTGTATTTTCTCAACATTTCTGGTTTGCTGTTTATCCGATGTTATGACAAAGTACGCACGTTTACAGGAAGGAAGTGACGTCACAGCTTTGGATATGTTAAATTGTCAACTTCGGGCAAACGGAAACACGTCATGTGCTATACGATTCGGTAATACTGTCACACAAAGTGTTTGGACAGAAAACGAGAGATGTGAACAACTCAGTGTGGATTGGTGTAAGACAGTGATCATGGAACCAGAATATACATATTTTGGAAAGTCTGTCGTGGTCTACACGCCACCGTTTAACTACATATCTTATGTAATAATAACTAATTATATTTGTTCTAAGTTCTAACTCAATGGGAATAAATTGTTTGTGTAACGTATATATAGTCCAGTAAGGATATTGTGACAGTGACGTTGCAGTTTATGTGCACGCAAAAAAATCACAACCGTTATCTAAACAGGTAGAGCAAAGTTTAGCATTGAAATTATAGTTGTTTGTACAGTATAAGCCTTAATAATTGGTTTTACACCGTTATAATGGACTCGACCGCTGCGTCACTGGATTTTTATCCTGACTGGAATATACTTTAAATGGTAGTTTCTTTGATCCTTTCTGTTTGGATACAATACATAGACTGTACGAGTAACTGATGAGTTTTAAAAGTTCGTGTCTCTTTTATATTTTGCCTGAAACCCACATAGAAAGTAATTGAGTCTGTATCGGGCAAAACTGTGACCTATTGTACAAAACTATTAAAGGTGCCTCACAGATCCGGCTAAATTTTATATGACGAAATTTCCCTACGTAACCAAGTATTTATATAATAGAAAGCCACTGGTGGTTGCTTTATGAAAGATTTAATGCATATAAGCAATTTAAATCACTCTTGATATTTGGCACTCGGTATTTTTCCTTTTGAAAATATCGCGCAGTTTCCTTCCGAAATGCTTTGTGAATTATGTAATTCACACATGATCAAACTGTAACTTCAACAGACTATAGCGTAAACATCAGTGAGCTATTCAGTTTGTTTCGCAATTCGTTTTTATCAAATGGAAACACATTTCAGACAATATAAGTGATATATATTACCCTATAGAATTTTGGGTGTTAAAAAGCTAAATTACTGCAAAATGCTGATGTTTCCAAAGTTATTTTTCATGTCAATGTGGTTGTTTATGGCATATGCAGACAACTATGCCAAAATTACATGAATATTTGACAATTTATTTTATTTTTGCAATGCACCAATACGTGAGGCAGTCCCTTTCAGTTGCATTCTCGGCGTCAGCGTCGAATATGTTTCAAATCAATGCATGTAAACGAATGAAATACTTAATAATGAGTATACGTATTACTTTGTCCTTTTAAATGTACGTATTGCTTGTACATATTAAAATTGTGGTTGTATTTTAGCCTCTGCCGACCTTTGAAATATGGGAGGAAATACCAATAGCGATAAAAGCTGGATCAAGCATGACGATCAAATTTACTCCATCAGCCGAAGAATGGCTCAAGTAAGTAAACTTTAACCTTTTATCTAAATACAAATGTATAATGCCATGAACTATTGAAATGATAGAAGGTTATGAATTCCCGATGTAAGCCAACAATGTACGCAACGTCTCTAGTTAGCATGTACAATACCAATAATTTAAAGGTGCTGCCTCACAGATTTGGCTAAATTTTTTGCATGTCGTGATTTTCCAACCTAACCGAGTATTGATGTAATAGAAAGCAACTGACGGTTGCTTTACGAAATATTTGGTGCAAATAAGTAATTTTAACCACTTTCATTATCGTGTATCGAGTAGACATATTTTGTTCTTGAAAAAAGCGCTAAGTTTCCTTCCAATATGCTTTGTGAATTATGTAATTCAAACGTGATCGACCTATAAAATCAACAAACTACAGCGTATACATCAGTGAGGTTTTTGGTTCGTTCTTCGATTCGAAGTTTTTCAAGTTATTTTAGATTTCAGTGTGGTTGTTTATGGCATATACAGGCAACTGTATCAAAATAACGCGAATATTTGACAATTTAATTTTATTTTTGCAATACACCAAAATGTGAGGCAGTCCCTTTAAGACAACCAACAAAGCAACACGTCCTACACAAAATGTGAGGCAGTCCCTTTAAGACAACCAACAAAGCAACACGTCCTACAGAAACAGCGCTCATTTTGAAATATTTACGACGCAGTGTTATATCAATTCTATTTTACGGTAAGAAAAAGCAGACGAGCATCTGACCCTGCAAAGCTGCGCTTTTGTTATGTTTGGTTCCAATGCTATAATTTCTGAAACAAGTTTTTGCAATCTGCCGTCTAACCGCCGGGAAACAAACACTCAGTCTTGGCGCCCGATGGACATTCTAGAGCTACACAATATGAAGACTATAGTTGGACAAACATAAATTGGCCGGGCTAAATTTAGCACAAGTAAATAAACACAACAATGACCTTCACATCTAATTAATCGAAACAATTTGTAGACATTGTCATGCTGCAATCATTTTTCGTAAAGCGTCAGTGGCTCAGTGATAACGCATCCTCCAATAGATGATGTACCTGACATTATATTTTTGTATGCAGGTTCGAATACTCGTTGTGTCTTTTTATCATAATTGTTTTTAGTTTTCTTATCAATTTTCAATTACAAAGTATAATAAAGATGAAACGAAATAGAACGAAAACTTCAACAATAAAGAATTGATGCAAAAAATTAAAGTCAAAAAGTGAGATTCGAACTCATGCGGAATAAAAACATGAGATTGTTGTGACTCGACCTTGCTCTGTACTGATTAAAAACTGTTTTCAATTTTTTTTTTTTTACTTCTACTAAGTACATGTATATTGTATAAAATGTACACAGTAGAAATAAAAAAAAATTTTTTGAAAACAGTTTTTAATCAGTGCAAGTTTATGTGTCAAACCCCTTTAGGTTTAACGGGATGAGCCGAATCTTACTCGGTATACCCGGTTCAGTGAACCGTCGTACAACCGTAACAACACTGGATCGGCAAGACGAACCGTGGCGAACCGTGATACTCTTGTCAAACTGGCAAAAGAACCCGGTTGTTTTAAAATGTTTAAAGCCCCGTGGAGTCATCAGTAGCTACCGGGAGGAATGGTCAAGATTTCAACAGAATCGAAATATGGAGTCAAAACTGGATTACAACCGGGGCTACACATTAGCTCTACCGCGATGTTGCATCCCGGTCTCAGTACGGATTATCCCGCTGTATCCACGGTGTATCCCGGTTCTGGGCTGACAGCAAACCTTGTGCCGGTTTAGCACCCCCGGTTTGTCCCGTTGTATGAACCTTAGAGACATCGTGAACTGCTTAGTCGAATCGGGCTAACCGTGACGAACCACCGTGTTGATCCGACCGTATGACGTCGTACAGTATGGGTTCGATATCCACTATAGGTGCAAACCAATTCTGGTATTTTCTATTTTATTTATTTATAAACCGTGGTATACCGACATTATTTGAACTGCGCTGAACCCTGACTCTACACCGGTTGAGTCCAAGTAAAGTGCGTTTCATACCGATGGAGGCAGGGAAGAACATAGCGGCATATACCCGAATTATGGTTATACATTATACGGTATGCCCGGTAGAAACCCGTTTCGTTACGGATTATACTTTATTATACTGGTTTCATCACGACCAAGGTCTGTGTAGTTGCAGTTACCGAGTATGTGTCGAACAATGCAAAATACACTAAATAAATAATTATGTAAATCATAATTGAAATTCTGTTGACATCAATTTATTTGTGTTAACGGAACGTAGTATTCAAACCCGCACGATGAGTTACTTAGAGGATAATGCACGGCTGTGTAGGACGGGGTCTAGATAATCGGCCCACTGGAAGCATAATCGCCCGAGTGGCTTTAGCCCGAGGGTGATTATCAATCCGAATGGTCCGTACGGCATTTTTACGAGTTCGACACAGTCATGAACATGCAGTGATTAATTTTTTTTTGAAACATTTTTTTTTATTTCTACTGTGTAAATTTCATACAATATTCATTTACATAGTAGAAGTAAAAAAAAATATTATTTTTTAAAACAGTTTTTTATCACTAAATGCTTATGTGTCGAACCCCTTTGGGAAAACCCCTAATAACTGTGGATACGTCTGGGCTAAAACTAGAACAGTAATACTACAAATGAGTGTTTATAAAGGATTGCGACATTTAGCGTTAATGTTGCGACATTAATTTTAACGTCAGGCCAGTTTGTCACAGATGGGACATTTAGCGTCAGGGTGGATTGCGACATTTAGCGTCGGTTGCGACATTTAGCGTCAGCCTTGCGACATTTAACGTCAAGTGCGACATTTAGCGTCGATGCGACATTTAACGTTGCTACATACACCTTATTAGTTTACTTCATGTGCAAAAGGAAAACAAGAATGTTTATGTTCTGGTACTATTTATAGCCCGGCCAATTTATCTTTGTCCGATTATAGTAATCATTGTAAATAATAACCCCTATTTTATTTTTCCAGGATAATGATTAATTTCATAAATGCTGGTGGCTCGAGTGTATACAAGAAGCCTTTTGGTATGGGGAATCCAATATTACCCGGAATCGAATCAGCCATTACGGCTATGTTTAATGCGACGCAATTCACTGTAAGTTTGTTATTACAAGTAGATATACTAGCACCTAATTATACGAGGGTCATTCTGTGAATAATGGAAATGGTATGTTTTTGCTGGTAGGTGACATGCATAGGATCCATGTTGTACAAGGTTTATACCTGCCAGTCACCTTGATAATCCTGACATTTTTATTGAAAATGACTTTCGATTTCGCTGATTCACCGGACCACCGGTTGTAGCACCCGATCCCTCTCTTATTTCTGCTTATATTGTAACGTAATATACACAGGGTATATTGATGAAAACACTCCTCGAAATTGGAAAAATGTGGTTTTAGTTTTTCCCTTTGACCAGTTATAAACAGTTACAATATAGACAAATTAAGAGAAGAGAAGAGTCTTGTGCCACAACTGAAATGGGATCCGCTGTATCAACGAAACTGAAAGTGTAGCTTTTTAAGAAAACCTGGCGAAAACGGTTAACTGTATTTAGTATGTAGCGGTATGATATTTGATCAACGGCTACACACTTGATGTGCTAGATATTTGCTGTTTTCAAAAAAATCGTATTTAAGCTTCATCCGAACATGTACCCCCGGTCTGCGTCCCATCTTAGCTTAAATTTTGTCAACTTATAAAACAAATGCATGGGACAATACAAAGGCAACTTACAACTCGTGGTACCAGAGGGGGGGGGGGGGGGGGGGGGGTTGTGTGCACGTGGAATTAGACATAAAGACTTTCCCGATGTACGGGAATTTGATAAACCCTATCGTCACATGTAGCGTGTTTTATGGACCGGGGTCGCCCCCAAGAAATTAGACAGGACTACTAAAGTATCTGCACATGGGAGCGAAATTTGACAACTAATTTCCAAAAATGTCTGATTCCCCTATATATAATCCCACCGCCCCCACTCTCTGTGGGAAAACATTGACAAGTGCATTATTACACTATTGATATTTCAGCTGTATGTGGAAGGGCATGAATATAATTCGGGAGATATCGGAACAGTGACGGACATCAGAATATTAAAGTTTGCATTTTACGACTGGCCAGGAGTTATCCACCACTTGTCATACAGAGCCGCGCCTTAGGACTTTTTGACAGCTGGAATTAGGACTTTCAGCTTTTTGACAGCTGATACTTGGACTTTTAGATTTTAGACAGCTGAAACTTGGAAATTCAGCTTTAAGGCACCTGAGACGTGGACTTCAAGATTTTTGACAGCTGAAACTAGGACTTTCAGAATTTTGACAGCTGAAACTTGGACTTTTAGATTTTGGACAGCCGAGACTTGGACTTTCAGCCTTTGGACAGCGGTTTATTGTCAATTTCTCGTCCAGTTGTGTGCCGTGTGCCGTGCGACTTTGGTATGTGTTATTTATGTTTTCTGTGCTCGGTTGTTTCAGTTGAGTGTTGCCTCCCTGTCCGATTCTTCTTATTTTTTAGTAATATTCTCGGATGAACATGTAGTATGCAGTGACACAATAATATATTTTAAAGACCTTACAAACGGCTTAGCTGCTTATATTTCGTGGAAATCATAAATATTTCCGCTATAGAGTGGCATATATTTCATAGAAAAATACTAACTGGCGTAGCGATGTAGAGCGATTTTGAATGTATCGACTGCTGTGATTCTTGTTTTTGATTCGTCAAATTTTGTCTTGGATTTGTAGCCTTTAGTGATATAAAAATCAGCTTATACCTACACTGAGCATATTAAGCATTTATAATCGGCTTAACACCGTAAAAGTGGAATGGACACTTTATTTGTATCCTAACTGTACAGTACCAAGTCTGCTAAATAAACAATAATTATGTCCATAAGCATAACCGTTGAGATGTCATTGAAAATGTGTTTTTTGTCTTTTATTCCAACAGTTTGAATAGAAATGGAGTGTGGATACATGATTTTCAGTCTATGATTTTGGTCATGGAAGATCGTTTCACGTCGTATTTGTCAACAATGTTTCTATCATATACGGTGATAAATTGATCTAACCAGTTTTTCCTGGAATGGAATAAAGTATCTACCAGGGGTGGTATTCACAAAGCATCTTAAGGGAAAACTTAGAATATTCTTAAAAGTGTATCAGATAAGCAGGAAAACCAAGCGTATCTATTTTTACATAGTTTAGAAGCATTATATAACAGGCTACAATAATCACAAAGAACACGTGGGTTATTTTTAATTTCTTTGAAATAGTCAAAACATTTAAGATTTCCTTTTAGATGCATTGTGAATGTCAGCTCATCACTAACTAGCTTTATAGTGCAAGAAATTACCGATAATTTCTCCATATGTAGAGGATAGAGATAGTACAGTAGTCACCGGCAGGGGATACGGTATACCATACACCGCTCCGACCTAGGTATCGAACCTTGATTGTAACCTGGTGTGGGTTGAAGATATAATACCAACTCAATTCTTCATAATTCAATATATAATTGTTATATATATACAAGAGCCTAAAATAAGAACAACATAATTAGTTACAGGAAAAATAATACTCTCCATTGATGTTATATGTATACAAGATCGCGAAATATAAATAAATTAAAGTTATCATAAATACATAATTCAACGTGATCTAATTCATAATTCCAGCGAAATACAAGTAAGTAATTCAAATAATCTAAATAAATACTTACCAGGACCAGTAGAAAATAATACTCTTATCACTTGTGAAAGTGAATAAATATATTAATAATAGTCTACAAGTATAGTAGAATATATAAATAGAATGACAATAACTGTTAAGTATATATGTCTGACTCCTTCAAGAGTATTGAAAGGAGTGCCTGCCTAAAGAAGTGCAGGGTTGAAGAAAAGATTAGTCGAATGCTCCGTACTATAACACAGGACACTGAACATTAAGCATTAAAACAGCAGTCATCACACTTGATTAACATGAGCTGTAACATAACCGACCTACGAGAAATCACTTTCAATTTTTAAATGAAACTTTTTTCATAAGTTCACAATACAAATGTACTAATTAATCCATATATAGCAGTGTACACTCAATTATGAATGTAGTAGAACATACATACTTGCACGAGCACAAGCAGGATTAGCAAATAATAAAGATTTGTAATTACAAGTGTACGAGTAACAATTAGGACTCTATGTGGATTCGGGCGACGTAATCGGCCAACAGGAAGCATAATGGCCACGAGGGTTTTTAAGTCCGATGGATAATCTAATCATGTCAGATCATTTCGATGCATACATAATATGGAATATTAAACACATTTTGGTTTGCATGATATATTTAATACAGTATACAAGATTTATTTCAAAAGTAAAAGGCCACCGGCCCAATATACAGAAAACATGATTCAATAACATAATTATAGTGAACATAATAGCAAGTATCCACCGGGAGTTTCCTCCCTTTATGCCTTTATGCATCATTACAGCACAATTGTTTATAAAATAATACAAATAAAGCGAGATAAATCTCTGTGAATTAAATCAGTTTTTAACAATGATTATGTGGATGAAAATTCTACAGTGTCTAAATAAATAAAAATAACAACATTGATCCCACTCATGCATAATATTATAGTGTAGATCTACCGTCCGTTTATTTAGGCCTGTCATTTGTATACAAATAGCTTTTTATTGTTTGGAAGACTTTAGCATACAAATAGCTTTTTATTGTTTGAAAGACTTTAGCTTACAAATAGCTTTTTATTGTTTGGAAGACTTTAATTGGATAAAAGGACAGTAAAACAATACCCTATCCACTTAGATACATACGCATGCATGTATTATAGGTGAAATGCAGAAATGAATGTTTATGTCAAAAATGGTATGTAAAAAATGACAAACCTGAATAATCGACTTATACATATCACTTGCTTAGAGTTAGAAGGTCGTAAGTAATAAGGCTCATGCATATTTGATATCTGCATCTCAAGGCGCTTCTTATGAGTCTATTTTCATGGAAATCGGAAGTGGTCATGTTGACCAAACTGAAGTTTAAAAAGCTTGTTTTTCACAAGTCTTCTTCTTCTTTTCGTTCACTGTCTACACTATCACCCTGGTCATAGCGATAAAGGAAGCAGTCCTGTTAAGGTCATCCTTCTTGCCATGGAGCTTCTTATCTAGGGTGGTTGTAACTGGCCATATACGTTTTCTAGTTATTTCTTGTTTTCTCAAAATATTGGTTTTGTACTTACGCCTTTCTAATTCTAAGCCAGTGATATAAACACATCACGTGACATTTTTTATTTATACTTATATTACATTTACACTATCCAAAACAGCCACACTTAAACCGTTTGTTTCGTTTGTTTTGTGGTGTTTTCTGTTTATGTTTTGTTGCTGATGAACTAACATACGTCGGTGTTGCGTTTCCATTCCAACTAATTGTTTGCATCTCGATAAATGTACATGAATTGTCCATTTGACTTTTCTTTGATTTCGCCTTCCTTGTGTTTTTACCAAAACGATGGAATATTGTCTTTTTCGCGCGTGATGGTTTATTGTTTGTATATTTGTTCTGTTCTGTCGATGTTCTTTCGCGTATCATATATGGGTAATAACTCTTCATCTGAAATCGAAATTTATCAAAATTATTTGTAAGACAACATTTTGCTAAAGCTGGTTAATACGGACATCTACGATGCTCTACACAGTGAAATTTATGAATTATAATTCACCGGTGATAATACGTTACATATAATTAGCTTGTAAATGTTCTACAGTGCATTTCGCTGGCTTAGAATTAGGACCATATAAGACTCTTGCATATTTGAAATATGCATATCAAGACGCTCCTAATGAGCAACTTTCTCGAAAATCGGTCATGGTGACCAAACTAAAGTATAACAAGCTCGTTTTTTCCGTAGGTAATGTGCAGTTTTCAGACAGATTTTTCTTGTTTTCTCAAGATATTGATTTTGTACTTACGATCTTCTAATTCTAAGCCAGCAAATTGAGGTCAGTCAATAATCAGGTGGCATGAAAATGGGTGCTCAATAAATGGTATCTACTTCTGGATGGAACGTATCGATATTCTTAGTACTAATAGTTGTCACGTAGGCCTTATCAATAACAAAATGTTCATTCCCGCGAGGTGCTTGCTTTATCATATTTTATCATGTACACACTGAACATTCACTACACCACTGTGGGGAACCCACGTGACCAGATGCTAATGTTCGGAGCCAATTTTGTCAACAAACCGCCTCGATTCAGGTAACATTTTTGCTTGTAACTTTCTTAATAATTGACCGATCTGGATGAAATATAGACGAGCGCCGTCTCCTTTCAAAAGCAAATCATCGAAGCTCTTACCTAGGTGCTTTTTTGTGCTTAACCAGAATGGTCTCCCTTTTTAAAGAAAATGGCATGATAATGACCAAAAATAGTACTCTAGAGGCCAATAAAAAAATCTGGTCCAAATTTGTTTTTATTTTTCCAAATGATGTTGATGAAAGTGTACTCTATTAGAATATTAAGAAAGAGAACATAGGTCACCGTGCTTCTTTGTACAAGCATCCCAATGGTGTGAATATGCACATGTTTAGGCAATCGTGGCATTTTTATTCCAAACACGTGACTCGTCTGTTGTGATTTTCTTTCCATTATATAACAACTTTACAAATGATTAGACGCCTCTTGGACACGGAATTTACAATAAAAGAAAAAAACGGGAATACAAACGTTGCGTTTCTAAGGTTCTGATCGTAGTTCAAACTCCAAGAAACGCGTTGTTTGTAAGCCTCTACATTTGTCACCACACGACAAAATGGTGCGGAAGATGCCTACACGAATTCATTTTATAAGAGGTGTCCGGCATCGACATGTGGGTTATTATGTTTGTGTTCCGCGAAACTGTTAAAACATTGAATGCTCATACTTGGTCGATGATCTTAATAGTATTGATATTCAAAAAGGCATATAACACCTGTTCTTAGCTCTGAGCCGTAGCATTTTATCAAAATAGCTCCGAACCGTAGCATTTCTCAAAATAGCTCCGGACTGTAGCATTTTTATTTCAGCTCCGAACCGTAGCATTTTTGTTTATATCGTCTCATTTTGCCTGTTGCTCATATTTATCAGAAATATTTTGCTTGTCGGTCTTATTATTTGCGACCCACATTATCGCTATCAAATTGTAACTTTTAATAAAGCTGAAATTTATTAAGGACATGTTTTAGTGAATTGCTCCGAACCGTAGCATAACATATTGCGGTTTACGAAATGCGCCGTTGCCCAAATAACAAAAAATACACAATTTTGTCACCTAGGTAAGAGCTTCGATGATTTGCTTTTGAAAGGAGACGGCGCTCGTCTATATTTCATCCAGATCGGTCAATCATTAAGAAAGTTACAAGCAAAAATGTTACCTGAATCGAGGCGGTTTGTTGACAAAATTGGCTCCGAACATTAGCATCTGGTCACGTGGGTTCTCCACAGTGTACACGCAATTATACAAAACATGAAAACACCTACAACGTTTGGGTTACATATCTCAGTCACATGGAACGCCAGCTTCCGGAATGCGTCAAACACATTTTTACCAGTCTTCGCACTTGTCTCTAGAAATTCAAACGCATACTCTTTATTCGCTAACTGAAAACAACAAAACAAATAAACCTTGATTTAATATGTATTTTCTAATAGGGCCTACAATACGAGAATAATAATATCACTTGGGAGTACATCGCCGAGACAAAACATGTTCAGTGGACCTAGGCTTTAACTCATGGTGATTGTTACAGAAAACTACTAAAAAAATGCTGCTGTCGCTCATGTTTAGTCAACGTCCGACAACTCTCACCAGATACTGAATAAGTCTGGATCCCTGTCGTAATATGTAAGTGATCTAGGGGAGGTAATCCATAATAAGAATAATTCAACTCTTACGCAGTGATCTACCTTTCGCTATACAGAGTAGCATTGCGTGGCGTTTTCAGCGTGAGGAGTTTGAGACGGATATGCTAGTCTGTCTACATGATCCTATGTTTGATTCAAGGAGACAACTCATCAGTCTACTCTTTTTCAAGAAATAATGTCCCTTTGCATCCTCAAACATAGTTAGGTAATCGAGGCCAAAATATCTAATTGATGTGCTAAATGTTATTACACGAGTTATGGCCCATAGTGTTCGTACCTGTTGTCCATCTTTCGTTTTCACTTTTCTGTTTGATTCAAGGTCAGACTTGTTGCCTAGCAACACAACAGGAATGGCTTCATATTTATTGTGACTTTGTGTCATTTCCTGAAAAAAGTATTTTCATTTTTTTAATGTTATTTGGCTAATCTGAACAACAACGGTGTTCATGAATCTGATCTATGTAGTTGTAAACTATTAAAACAATGACTACCCAGGCCGTTAGGTTACATTGTTGTTTTTCAGTTAA